>OZ023188.1:532493-1732493 GCA_963995505.1 Hypericum androsaemum | reverse complement strand
ACGATGTCATGCACAAGTTAATTGGGCCCTTGAGGAAAACTTTGGGCTTGGCCCATTTCTACTTTTAGCCCAAGGTCAATGCCACACAACAAATCCATCTCTCCATTTGAGACGCTCTTTTGACCCGTCCGACTAATGAATCACAAATAATAAAAATATTTTATTTTTTCGAAACCATTGGCTAAATTTGACGAAACTCTTTGTACTAATTCTTAACACGCTTATATTTACGGAGTTTAATCTCGAAACATCTAGTTAAACTAGAATGTTACAATCAAAACATTTGGAAATTACATTAGGAAATCTAATCTATTTAGGAATCTAGTAAAACAACGGTCACATCTCCATCACACATCGCCAACTCCAAAACTAATCGTCTTTGAGCACGTTGAACGATCCTCCATTCTCCTTGCTATCACCACCAACTCCTTCTTTCAACTGATGGAACAAATGTATTGTACAGTTAGCGAGAGAAAAGCCGGAAATTTCATTAGCAGCATAATTTCTGGTTTATAAGCATTGAATATAAAATTTAATAAAATTTACTTATAAGCATATTGATCATTATACCTTGGCAAGGACCTTCTTGTGGTACTGATATCCCTGATCAAAAGAAAACAGCCAAAAACATGTGTCAGCTAAATTCATAAGAATGTGGCAGAGATCATTCAGTTACACTAGTATCAACAGGTCACCTTATCAGTTCCGTAGATATAATCGCAATAGGTGAAGACCGAAGCGAAGTTGCTGTGGCTTTGTCCTCCGACGTAATGGTGGTAGTCATGGTGATCCGCACCGCCGTAGAACGGAATGTACTTTGTAGGATTCCAGGGGAAGTCGTACCTGAATGCGTACAAGTAACGTTGAAGTTCAGGATGAGTAAAAAAGGAAAAAATGCGAGCACGGATGCATGCATAAATTGAAAACTGGTATATTTTTATGATAACCGATGTTCGCAATGTATCTTCCTAAATGGCAATCGACCTTTCTGTATCACGAGACTGTGTTTGTTTTGTAACTTCCCATCTTCCATGAACCATCAACTATTGAGAAAGAAAGGAGTAAAACCCACAGAAACAGTTGAGAAGGACTTGTGCACACAGGTGTAACGAATGTAATGATGAGAAATAATACATATTGGCGTCAAGACAAAAGAGAACTATCAACATCACAGAGAGTGGGGACAACCAATAGCGGCAATGAACATGAAATAGTAGATTCGTTTCGGGGATATGTGAATAGATGATGAAATGTGGGATATTGATCCACTAAACGACGATCTGATCGTCACCGAGATGAAGAGTCAACAGCATGCCATTAGAAAGTAAGATCTTGTGCATTGTTCTCCACTAAAGCAGATTTTTAAAGCCATCTGTAAAATGCTAAAAAAGAGAGTCATTTTACCTTTTCCTAGCAAGTTATATATCTCTCCCCCACCTTTCCACAAGCAAAAGGTAAAAGGTGTAATCAAGAAAAAAGCAGCAAAGATATTCAAAGTTGGCATCACCTAGTCATGATCAACTACAGCAGAAAACAAATCATCGAGAATCCAATACAATTAACCAAGAAAGAAAAAGAATAATAATCATGAACAAGATTCAAAAGCGGGGGAAAAGATTATAGCACGCGCACCCGCTGTGAGTGTCAATGGCCTCCGCCTGCCGCAAAGCGATCCACAACCAGAAAGTGATGATGTGGCCAGGGGCCATGGCCGGTCCCAGAAATGATGGGATCCCAAGGATCAAAATCTCGGCCCAATGCGCGTAAGGGGCGGCAAACCCGATTGGAGCGGTGTACTCGTGATGAACCCGGTGGATATTCTCATACCCCCACTTGTTGTGCAGGAACCTGTGGATCCAGTAGTTGGTATAGTCCTCCACCAGGAAGTACACCAACAACTGCATCACGATTTCCCATCCCGACGGAAACGGCAGGCTCGTTCGGATCCCGATCATCTACGCCCACGTTCACAGAAAACAAACCCCAATTCACAAATTTGCTCATAGAAAGGCAAACTTTCAATTCTAACGAAAACCCATAAACCACCCGAATTCAGAAAAGATTTCCAATTGTAACAAAAACCCATTTCGCATTGGGAGAAAAAGAAGTGATTCGTAGAGGAGTAAAGGAGGGACCTTGACGGAGGGGTAGGAGACGAGCTGGAGGGGCCCCACGACGAAGAAGAACATCTTCATGACGTCCAGGTAGCATCGGATCATCTCCTGGTGGGAGAGGCGGACCTTGGGCTGGATCTTGTAGCGATGGAGCCAACCCATGGACCGGAGCGTCTCGACGAGGACGAGCGGGATGGGGACAAGCGAGAAGACGACGAAGAGGAACAGGATGTTGTGGCAGTAGAGGAAGTAGTCCGACTTGTCGTGGGAGTACCGGAGCCAGAGGGTCTCCGGAAGGGTGAGGTTCCGGCCGATGGCGGCGGCCGCCTCCTCCACGGTGGCGTAGGGGAGCATTGCCGGAGGAGGATTGAGATTTGGGAACTTGTGGATTTATCTGCTGCTGGTTTTGTTATTATATATATAGAGCCCAAGTGCCAACTGGAACGACGTGGAGGAGTTTTCCCTTTTTTGGTTTCTGACGTGGTCGAGGGATGGACAGAGTTCCATTATGACGGGTTGTTGCCACCTGGCGCTATGTTGGACTGGAGTCCACTTGTTTGACTCATTTTTAAGGTGCTTCTATCTCCAATCGTGTTATCATCTTGTTTGAAACAGTAGTAAGAGATTCGTGTTGAATAGAAAAAATAATAATTATTACATATTTACAAAACACTATTCGGATTCTGTCCAAATCCAGATACAAATTTTAAAAATATTAGAGTATGGATATGGATCTAAAGGATTATGTTTTGATTTTATCGGAATTTTTTAAATAATATATATGTATATTAATTAATCAAATTTTCAATCTCAACATGCCAAAAAAAATTTATTTGCTTATTTGATTTTTTTTATTTAGTGTCCTTTGTTATTTGAGAACAGCCAAATAAAAGTTTATATAAAAAATAAATTTTAAATTACACTAATCCTGCCAAAAATTTTACAACTCCCTTCCTGTTTGATTCCTTATTTTTCAATATAATAATGATAAGAATCTTGATCCATCATTAAAAAAAAATCTGAGTATTATACACCTCCCTTCTGAGACCCATTGCTAAAATTTATAATTCTAGGGATGACAAACGGTAATACGATTCATGTATTATTTTGAAGTCTTACACGTTTTTTCGCAAATTTACAAATTCTTACGTGTATCGTTGAGAACCGGTAAGTAATCCATTGAACTTTACAAATTAATACATGAATACTTTTATTACTCACAGTTTCCCTGTTATTTTAGACATTTGTTCCAAGTAAATCATTGTTTAAAAATTGTTTTAATTTTTCATATACGTTATAAAAAATCGCATACCTTTTTTCGTATCAAACATTTTTTTGAAAAGTAAATTTTACAATATGACAATATTAGAGTTTGAACCATATATCTTCTATATATTTATAACGTTTTGTGCCATTATACTACAAATTCTTTGGCGCATCACACCATTTCATTTAAACTACTAAATTGAATCATTTATTTGGTGCAACATACATACTAACTGAAGGATTATCCACCCATGATTATCCTATTAAATTAAATAAAAGATATTGGATATCTTTTAGTTTTAATTTAAATTAGAAAGGGATTTGGATTAGGAGAGTTTGTTATACGTAATAACTCTCCCACCCCCTTTTTACTCCAAGAATTCTCTATTTATACGGAATAGGGGTTTTTACAAAAAAAGGAGAAAAATCACACACATAGAGAAAAGAGACGTAGCTTTTTCTCTAGGAGACTCTCAAGGTTTTTTAGGCGGTGAAATCCGATCCCCGCTTCGTGTACGTGAGCGAGGACGACCAGTGACAAGCCTCCCTCTATCCTGTGACATACCTCTCGAAGAACGAACTGCGCTACAAGAGGTAAACCTTTTCGATATGGCTATTTCGATTAATGATGTGTTCGTTAATTATATTGGTTTCGCATTAATTATGTATATGCATGAAAACCTTCATTGGTATCAGAGCCATATTGAGGTTTGTTCTGGTTAAATTCGTTTTTTGAAAAAGAAAATCGATTGTGTTGTTTTCTGTCAAAAATCGGATTTATTGTTCATGAAAAACCCTACTGTTGTCCTTACGTGAATAAAAGGTAATAGTCTAGGGACTGAACTGCACTTGCTGAACCTATGCATGTTAACACGTTTTTGTACCTATTTGCACACGCGTATAAACTGCGGTATTGTTCTGAAATTATGCATTCTGAGCGTACAAAAGGACTTCGTCCTTATGTGAAACGCGTGTAAACCTGAGGGATTAAACTGAAGTTTTCCCCAAAAATCCCCAAATCGGGGATGAACCCTAATTTTTCAATTGGGAGTTCTCGTCCCCAAATCGTTTTTTGCTATCCACAATAGCGAATCTAAATCGGTCGATGACAACCGACTCCCGACCCCGACCGGCGACGACCCTCCGACTCCACGGTCACCGGTGACCTCCGAAGATCGTCCAAACCCGTCGGGCAAAAAACCCAGATCGAAGCCGAGCGGGATGCATACGTGAATTGGGCACTCTCTGGAACATCGAGACGGGTCTCAGCCGAACAAGACGAATCCGTTCGCCATCACAGTGATGGGCAACATAGGTCGCTTAACGTCAACATACCGAGACCAAGTCGGACTTCGCTCAAGTTAATTGTTCGATGCAACCGGAGAGGGAAAGAATTGATTTCCAGAAATTCGAAGTCGTCGATCAAAGATGGAGATGGATCGATCTGGATCCCGAGTAGAAGTTCGGGTCGGTTGTTCATCGATGAGCGATGTAGCAATCGGCGTCAACGACGAACTTGCCGGAAATTCTCGCCGGCGTCACGATTTTCTGGAGAAGAAGAAGATCGGATTTTTTTTGAAAAACCCTTAAAAACGTTTTTTGGGCTAAATTATAAATGGGCCGATTTTGATCAAAAACGGGTCTGTTAAAATTGAGCTGTGATGGGCTAATTTTTTTTTTAACTCGGGCCTGGATCAGATTTTAAAGGAAATAAATCTGAATTAAGGAAAAAGGGTTCGGGCCTTATGGGCTCCTATCTTGACCCGGCCCGCTACCGGCATTGACCAAGTTGACCGGTCAACACGGGCCTCCCACAAGACGATCGCGGGCCTTTAGCTTTTTGTCTAAATCTCTGGCCCAATTTAGCCCACTCCAAGTCAGACCAAGAAAAGTCAACGCGGCCCGTGTTGACTATGTCTGATGGGCCCTTAATTTTAAAATTTTTTGGGCCTAATTGAATAGACTATTGGTTTATTCAAAATAATATTTTTTAAAGGTTTTAAAGAAATCTTTTAACAAGGTGGTTTTAATAAAATTAATGTGGTAATTTTTTAAAGCTATGATATTTTTTGAATATGTTCAGAAAATATTTTTCTGTAATTTTTAAGTCTGGACACTAAAAATTATGGAAAAGAACAAGACTTATAAATCCCGCAATAAAGCTAATGTGAATATTCTTTATGTATATTGTCATCATTATGATTAAAAAATATATTTTTAATCTTATTGGGACTACTTAAGAGTTAACCCGATTCACTTGCATTATGATGCAAGTTCAAGATGGCATATCGAACACCAAATGTGAAGCAAGATACTGAAGCGTCGTATCAGCCGGTGGGAACATAAAGATAATGTGAGAGTGCTTCTGGAGCACATTATTGCAGTTCATAAGGAGATGCAAGAATGCGTGAATTTTATTTGTTTTCAGTCTTGTTGGAAGTTTTTTGAACTATGTGTTTAAGAACTTCGAGTATTTCCGTGGTTATTTGTTTTTGTTAAGACAATTCATGTTTACAATTGAATAAAATTCGTTTGTTTAATTGTTATTGTTACCACGTGAAATATCCACTTGTTTTACTATGCAAAGAACTTTAACATTTAAAGTTTGAAATTAATTCTCGGAAGGTGAGGGGAAACATGCCCGTGACCTACTTCCATCCGAGAGTAATTAAAAACTTTATATTGCTTAAAGTTATAACCGCATAGTAAATTTAATTATATTGCTGAACAAATTCCTAACACGCAATATTTCTTTATAATTTCCTATAGATATGTCGATTGCTTCCAAATCCATCATCGCCGAGCTCAACAAGGACTTGAAGCTCAACGGCGATAATTATGACAACTGGAGCATGAAAATCCAGTATGTCTTGGAAGAACAGGAAGTTCTTGAGACCATTAATGTTATTATGGTCCAGCCTGAAGATGGTCCAACTGCTCAGCATAGGCGTGACAAGGACGCCTACTTGGCTTGGAAGAAGAAGAATTCTACTGCTCGTCTCATCTTATTGAGCGCTATGATGGATGATATCACTAGGTAATTTCGAGTTTTCGAAAATGTAAAGGACCTATGGGATGCGCTTAAGGAGAAATTTGGGAAGATCTCCACCTCAAAGCTGCGAGCTTTGACCATAAGGTTCGACACTTACAAGAAGCGTCCTGATCATACAATGAAGAAGCACCTTCGAGAAATGTCCAACATGATCAGTGAGCTGATAGAAGCTGGCCATGTGCTTAGTGACGAGCAGAAGATCCAAGCTGTCATTCGTTCCCTTCCTGCAAATTGGGAACACATGAAGATGACCCTTACCCACGCTGATAATGTCAAGACATTTGATGACGTGGCCCGCCACCTTGAGCTGGAAGAGGATCGTCTACTTGCGATCAAAGTCCATCCTGAGGCGCATATGGCTGCTTCAAACTCAAAAGGTGGGAAAAGGAAGACGGTCCTGAAGGGAAAAGGCAATAAAAGCTTGGGAAACAAAAAGAGCAAAACTGAAAATTCTCCACCTGGGAAGAAGACTTCTGAGGGTAAGAAGAAGAGAATGGTTAACATTTCTAAGGTGAAATGTTTTAACTGTCAGAAGAAGGGTCACTTTGCAAAAGATTGCAAAGAAGAAAAGAAGGTACATCCCTTTAACTCATGTGCGAGTGAATTGTATGTATCTAGTACTATCCTTCTAACTGAAAGTCAACCTTTGTGGGTGATTGATTCAGGAGCGACAGACCATGTGACGAAGGATCGTGACACCTTTGTCGAATTTCGACGTCTACCTGCTGGAGCAAAATCTATCTATGTAGGCAATAATGCACGAGTAGAAGTCAAGGGCATGGACACATGTAGATTGAGCCTACGTGGAGGACGTACCCTGCTTCTACACGACGTGCTATATGCTCCAGAGATTCGCCGAAATTTAATTTCAGTTTCAGTTTTAATGTCTCTTGGTTTTCGTTGGATATTTGAGAATAATTATGTTCAGCTATTTTTGGAACATATTTTTTATGGATCTGGTTATCAATCAAATGGTTTCTTGATTATGGATGTTGATCTGTGTGATTTACCTCGAACAAGTTTTTCCATGGTCACTACCACGCCACCATCTCAAGATGATGTTGTGTTGTGGCATTCTAGATTAGGCCATATTGGTCAAGATCGCTTGAATCGTCTAGCTAAGGCAGGACTATTAGGTAACTTGGAAAAGGCTATCTTACCTACTTGCGAACGTTGTCTAGAAGGAAAATCGACTAGAAAACCATTTGGTAAGGGAACTAGAGCCGACTATCCGTTACAATTAATCCATTCAGACATTTGTGGTCCAATGAATGTGAGGGCTAGGCATGGAGCCTATTATTTCATCACATTTATAGATGACTATAGCAGGTATGGTCTAATCTATTTGATTTCTCACAAGTCTGAAGCATTGAGTTGCTTCAAGACCTTCATGAATTATGCTGAGAATCAATTAGAACGGAAGATCAAGGCCTTACGAACAGATCGTGGTCGTGAGTATCTTTCCGATGAGTTTAAAACTCTATGTGATGAAAAAGGAATTGAACATCAGTTGTCCATTCCTCGCACACCTCAACAAAATGGGGTAGCAGAAAGAAGGAATAGGACCCTTCTAGACATGGTTAGATCTATGATGGCAGAAGCAAATTTACCAATATCATTTTATGGAGATGCGCTCCTTACTGCCACATATGTTTTAAACCGTGTGCCCTCCAAGTCTGTCACTACCACCCCTTACGAATTGTGGACAGGTCAGAAGCCTGATCTAAGCTACTTACGACCGTGGGGGTGTGCATCTTATGTCCATACTACCTCCAGTAATTTTGGTAAATTAGGACCGAGAGGTAAGAAGAGTATCTTCATTAGATACTCTGAAGTATCAAAGGGATATGTGTTCGTGGGCGAACAAGAAAATGGACAAGTGACAGAATTTGAATCACGAGATGTCACATTTTTGGAAAATGATTTTCCAAAATTGGGAGAGGTAAGTAAAGATCTTACTCTATATGAAACTGATGAGACAGAATCATCTGGATCGCTCCCTCCGAGTGGGAGAATAATGGAGGAGGAAGATCATGATTTACCACCTCCAACTGATCCGGAAGTTCGTGATCCATATGATCATCATCTTAGTGGGAGTACAATTCCAAATTCCAGTGGGAGTACGGAAATTCGTAGAACTAAAAGAACAAGTATTCCACGCAGACGATTTGAGGTCGAAGGTGCGGAAGATGCTCTCTTGACATTTACAGATAATGATACAAGTGAGATTCTTTTAGCTATCCTACAAGATGATAATGAACCTGAGAATGTCTCTGATGCGTTATCATCTCCCGAGAAGAATGAATGGGCTAAAGCAATGGAGGAAGAGATGGCTTCCATGAAGAAAAATCATGTTTGGGAACTGGTTGACCTGCCTGAAGGGCGTAGGACAATTGGGAATAAATGGATTCTCAAAATTAAGCGAAAAGCAGATGGTAGTATCGAAAGGTACAAAGCCCGCTTAGTTGCCCAAGGATTCACACAAAGGAAAGGGATTGACTATGATGAGACTTTCTCACCTGTTGTAAGATCCACGTCCATCAGAATTATTCTGGCTATGGTGGCAAATATGGACCTTGAGCTACATCAAATTGATGTTAAGACTGCTTTTCTATATGGAGAATTGGATGAAGAAATCTATATGGTTCAACCAGAGGGTTACATCCAAAAAGGCAGCGAACGTAAAGTTTGCAAATTGATGAGATCAATTTATGGCCTAAAACAGTCTTCTAGACAGTGGTACATTCGTTTTCATAACACTATCATGTCGTATGATTTTAAAATGATAGACGAAGACCATTGTGTCTATATTAAACGCTCAGGTAAAAAGTTTGTCATGATTACATTGTATGTAGATGACATACTATTGGCTGAAAATGACTTGGGATATCTTAACGAGCTCAAAGCTTGGTTTTCGTCCAACTTTGAAATGAAAGATATGGGAGAAGCTGATTACGTGCTCGGAATTAAGATTTCGAGGAATCGTTCGAAGAGGCTATTGTCTCTTTCTCAAGAGACATATATCCGTAAAGTAGTAGAACGGTTCAACAGTAATGACAGTAATCCCAGATATGTCCCAATTGTCAAAGGTCATAATCTGAACAAAGAAATGTGTCCAAAAATAGCTCAGCAGAAACATGATATGATGAATGTCCCTTATGCTAATGCGGTGGGTTGTCTCATGTATGCAATGTTGTGTACAAGGCCAGATATCTGCTATGCTGTTGGGATAGTAAGCAGATACCAATCTAATCCAGGAAGAACACATTGGAAAGCAGTCAAGGGAATTATGAAGTACTTGAATACGACTGCAGAATACTCACTGTGTTATCAAGGTCAAGACCTAACGCTAAAAGGGTACACTGATGCCGATTGGGCAGGAGATGTGGACGAGAAGAAATCCACATCCGGATATGTCTTCTTGCTAGGCGGGGGTGCTATTTCATGGAGTAGCAAGAAACAGACATGCGTCTCCCTGTCAACTATGGAAGCTGAATATGTTGCTTCTGCAGCTGCTGTGCAAGAAGCAGTATGGTTGAAGAGGTTCTTAAACCATTTGTCCCTAACCAGCGCAGGAGAACCAGTGAGCTTATTTTGCGACAATCAAGCTGCGATAGCTTATGCTAAGAATCCTAGATTTCATAGCAGAGCAAAGCATATTGATATCAAGTATCACTTTGTTAGAGATATGGTTGCGTGTAAGGAAGTGAGCATAACACATATACCTACACAGGATATGATAGCAGATCCGATGACTAAAGGCCTATCTAGAGATGTTTTTGTGAAACATGTAAGGTCCCAGGGTTTGCGAAGATGTTAGTGTATGCTCGCTCATATTGTAATGAATTTGTTATTCAATAAAAGTAAAGTTGTTTCAGCAATACATATTGTGTGAATGTTATTTTTGTAACATTTACTTAAATGCATGTCGGACAGAAAAGTAGCCCACTCACACGGGTGTTTACCTCAGTGGGAGTCAATGGGTTGATTCTTGATTGAGATGAGGCAGTTTTAGGACATCATTCGAGTGCCTGTTCTAAAATATAAATACCGTCTTGCTTAACTACAAGAAATGGACTTGTTAAAGTGCAAGATTATTGATGGTGCATGCAATAGATGCTGCATTAAATAAGTTCTCGAAACTTATTAGGATTATATGGAATCCAATGGTAATAAATAAGTGGAACTTACCATAATTCTGTCTTGATAGCCTGGAGTAGTCTTTGGGTAGACTAAAGCCATTGTTCGTGAACATCGACGCTGATACTCTAGTATGGTGTTTTAGTGAGAGACATGCGCTCCTTTTGAAGGAAAGAACATCATAACACATGGTTCGTGTCATGTGTGCTTTACGACCTTTTGGGTGGGAGATCAATTTATTAAAAAGTGATTTCAATTTCCCTAGTGTGAGACTAACTCCGAAAACTATGGTTTCCGGAACTCTACCCTTAGGATCCTTAACGTATTTTGGAAGTATGATTCAGTGCCGCTAGCTTGGAAAGTCTTTAAAGGGTCATGGTTATGATTCGACCTGGCAAGGCTAACTGGAAAAGCTGGCTGGATCATGATGGAAGAAATATCGTTAAAGGAGAAGGTTCTCTATCGATCACATTCTAGAAGCTTCGTGGTTCACTGGCATGCCTATTGTGTTGAGAGCTATACAATAGTGAACACGAATAGATTGTTTCAGAAATCACATGTGAGAAACAATGATTGTGAGATAAGACCTAGGGTAATGCATACTATATACGATGGAGGTGCTAATCGAGATGCTATCATCCAAGTGGCCACTATGTGCTCTTGGGTTTAGCTAAGTGCACTCGATGTATGCTGGTCGCACGGCCTATCTGCCAAACGCGAAAATGAGAGAATAGATTGATTATGGTCAATCATGTGTGAGTGGGAGATGAAGGATTATCCACCCATGATTATCCCATTAAATTAAATAAAAGATATTGGATATCTTTTAGTTTTAATTTAAATTAGAAAGGGATTTGGATTAGGAGAGTTTGTTATACGTAATAACTCTCCCACCCCCTTTTTACTCCAAGAATTCTCTATTTATACGGAATAGGGGTTTTTACAAAAAAAGGAGAAAAATCACACACATAGAGAAAAGAGACGTAGCTTTTTCTCTAGGAGACTCTCAAGGTTTTTTAGGCGGTGAAATCCGATCCCCGCTTCGTGTACGTGAGCGAGGACGACCAGTGACAAGCCTCCCTCTATCCTGTGACATACCTCTCGAAGAACGAACTGCGCTACAAGAGGTAAACCTTTTCGATATGGCTATTTCGATTAATGATGTGTTCGTTAATTATATTGGTTTCGCATTAATTATGTATATGCATGAAAACCTTCACTAACTATTCAATAATTCAAAAACCTTCAGAAAAAATACACATAAGTACCCTGTAATTTAGCGAATTCTGCATTTAGGGTTCGTAGTTTCAAATTTCATATTTAAACTCTGTGGTATTTTTTTTAGACACACCTCAGTCCCGGACAGCTTGGCCATTTGGCAGCCCACGTGGGTTCCACCTCAGCCTGAACGTCGTTGTTTGGCATTCCACGTGGACATCCCAATTTATAAGTTGTTGCTGAAGTGGTATGTAACAAATTACCAAATCAGTCCTTATAATTTTATTTAAAAACCCATAATTTATATTAAAACACTGTTATAATCTCTTGCAAATTGTGTAAAGATCGAAACCAAACGACAGGTTGTCGTGGTCCACTTGGCTTCGTTCTTCCTCCCTCCATAAAGATCCTCATGATCTCCTTTAACGACGTCGTCGCTTTCTCCTAAAAAAAACCCAACCCTTTTCCCGATGATCGACAACTATCCGGAACAGCTCGAGGAAGGGGAGGAGGACGAGGAGGAAGGGCTCTATCGTCTTTTCCTCTGCCCGACGTGCCTCCACTCGCTCCCCTCGAAACCTTAGCGCCACCGATTCCTCCTCCTCCGCGGCTTACTCCTCCGGCATCGCGTCTTACCCATCCACGAGCGGTAGCGGCGGCGACAAAAATAGCTTCACCCCGCCATGTCATCGGCCTCCAGCCGAACCTCCCTCTCCAGCCTCCGCGAGTCCATCTCCCGAAACCCCCACATCTACGACGTCGCCGAGATCCGCTCTGCCACCAACAACTTCCTCGCGAAGCTCTACTCCTCGTCCTCGTCATCCTCTCTGGCCTCCGCCTCCTCTGCCAAGTGCCGGCGCTGCGAGAGAGATGATGCTTTGTTGCTAATTTAGTTTCTCCCATCATCTTCCATTTCCAAAGTTTGGATCTTTGCAGTGGTTTTATTAGTACTAAATGTTGTTAATGGCTAAGAGAGCTTGGGAAGCATGGTGTCGCTTCAAGATGGTGAAGGTGGAAGAAACATGATTTTTTTAAAATATATTTTAAGTTTTGGGACTATTTTGATGATTTGCTACATACGACGACGTTTAGGCTAAGGTGGAACTCACGAGGGCTGCCAAATGGTCGGGCAGCTACCTGGAACTGAGGTGTGTCCCAAAAAAATACCACATGTCTTAAATATGATACTTGAAACGACAGATCCTAAATACAGAATTTGCTAAACTACAAAGTACTTATGTATACTTTTCCCAAAATCTTCAATGCTATTGTCCCCATTAAATAGTTGTAGTTGATACGGCAAATGAGAGTTCTCTAACAAAACGATAAGTGAAATGAGAGGTAATTAATAGTTGATCGTTACAGATAAGAAGCGTGGCGAAGGAGCACGACTGCAATGATGATTATGATATCATCCAATTCATAATCATTATTTCCGTCACGCAAGTAGTTGTGCATGATTTAAGAACCAGCTTACGGCTGAAAGAAAAAATAAATTAATGAGGTCCAAATTTACACGGAATTTTAATTTCCATGAGTTATGCATTTATTTTTTCCTAATATCATATTATAATTTTCAATTTTTTTACAGGTATATATTATATTATTCCAAGAAAAAAAATTACACAATGAGTACCGGAAGTATATGTCACAACAAAGATAAGAACCAAGAGAGTTCGACTAAAGAAACACCCAAAAGACTTCGCCTAATATTAAAATCTTCATATATAACTAAATGTTGGGATATGTCGAGAAAGAAAGAAAGTAAAAATTGTGGGCTAGGCATAGCGACCGCTAGCCCCCTAGCGACCGCTAGGGGGTGTTACAGAAGTTTGGATTTCTGAGGGCCTAGGGACCGCTATGTGGCGCTGACAGCCGTTTCCTATTTTGCTCGGACTCTTGTTTTGAACTCCTAGAACGACCTAGATATGTTTTTTGTATACCAAGAGTTTGCCTCTATATAAAGGCATGTAACCCAAGAGTTTTGTATGGCTTTGTGACTCGGATCCATCAATAAAAGTTCTCCTTTCTCCCCGTAGACGTAGGCATTAGGCCGAACCATGTAATTTCTTGTGTCAGTGTTCTTTGCGTATTTTTGTTCTCGAAGTTGCTGAATTCCTAACACTAAAAAATATCAAGATAATTAGTTGATAAATTTTTTCGTACTAATCAACAAATCTACTGCTGTCACGACCCGAAAATAGGAGTGACAAATGCCCGAGGTGTTAAATACTCCGATAGACACCAGACTTACTTTTATTACGAAATAACACACACATCCGAATAATTAATACTTAAAAAGAACCCAACAATTGTCATCAAAAATCAAAAACCGATAGTCAGAAAATCATCCACCTTTATTGGAAATCAAATGATGATGCATGCAGCCGAACCTTCTACTCCTGATCCCGACCCTCACCTGAATGATCTAAAAACACACACGATTAGGGTGAGTTGAATAACTTAGTAAGTGGAACAAACAAAATAAAACAAAAATAAATATATTTCACAACAAAGTCTGGCTTACGAACAAATACTGATTTACTTAGCCAACTACACAATAGGACTCCGGAGCTTAATACATATCATGACAGGATTCTCGTGGAGAACAGATAAATACTTTCTCCTTTCTGCAGTGCAAGCCCATATGACAGGAAAGTATCTCCTCCATGAGCCCAGAATATTCCCACGCTCCCCTCCTTTTGATTACCCATACCTAGGGTTACCCGGTAGCCCTTCATCGGTGTAAATAAACTACGAGGCCAAAATATTATGAGAATAATCCCGCATGCCATATCAGAATTCAGACAAATCAGATCAGAACACTCGTATCAGAACAGATCAAACAATCATAAATCAAAAATCAGAGATCATAAACGAAAATGAGAATCACAGAATTTTACTTGACGGAACAAACTAGAGATCACAAACCGGATCACAAAATTCCACTTACCTGGAGTCGCTCTTAATCTCAGTCTACCAAACTTATCGATCACTCCACTGATGGCCCTCCCAAAGTCCTAGATGAATTCTATGACCTATGGACGAAAATCTGTAGAGTAAAGGGAGGAAGGGCGAACGACTTACCCTTCGATTCCCATGGTCCTGACTTGTTCCCTTGACGCTCTTTTGTTTGGTCGATCACTTCTCCTCCCTTTTGAACACATCTCGTGAGTTTTCTTCCAAAACACTCAAAACAGAGGGATATGGAGAATCTCATACTTACCCTCCGATTCTCCTATGGCTTCGTCTTCTCCTAGAACGTCCTTTCCAGTCTGAGTGTGCCCTCCGTCTACGCAAAAAGGGGAATTTTTGTGAGTTTTTGTTACTGACAGAATTACGAGGACGACCCACTCCTATTTAAGGCCAAATTTGGGGTTAAAACCCTTTTTTTGCCTAATCAGGCTAGGGTTACGGGATAAACTTCCCATATGGTCCACAAGTTGTTAAGAAAGTCCAATTACTATCCAAAACTTAGGTAACTTATCACTTTGGTTATTCAATTCTTACAACTACATTTACAATTATATGTTGAGAGTTCCATTATGATATCTAGATTACTTGTAGTGAATCTTACATAGTTTTGTGCAAGAGTGGTGGATAATTTATTAGTAAACTTGGGGCCGATTCGGTGCTAGCAACATGGGGCATGCAGCACCATGCTGCAGGTCTGACGCGAGTGTGTCTGATTTTTTTTCAAAAAAATTTTCAAAACTTCGACGGACCATAACTTTTGAGTCATTTGGTATTTTTGCTGTTATAATATATTTTCGGAAGGAAATTTAACAATCTACACGAATTACGACTTTATTTTTTAAAAATTGATGTACCGTCTATTTTTGCCGTTGAAATTTTTGTGCCGTTGAAAAATTTGTGCCGTTAGAATGATGTGCCTTTAAAATTTTTGTACCGTTGGGACATTTGTGCCGATGAATTACTTATTGCTGCTGGGCCCTAATCCAGCCTGAGTAAACTTAGTCCCAAAAATATCAGAAATTGTAAATAGCCCGTAAAAAACTAAGAACAATATTTCAACCATCATTGGATACCATCGACTTGTGTTGCATTGAATCTTGACTGGCTGTCATCACAACGCCTGCCTACATCTCCATGACTGTAACTTCCATGAGCCACGCCTTAGGCCCCGACAATAATTCCATATTACAGTGACGTCTGTAAAATGAAAAAAATATTAATTATTATAATCGAATAGTTTTTAAAATTTTAACTACTCGGTACCAGAATATTTTATCAATTAAGAGAATTTATCATTTTTCAGAAGATCAATTTATAAAAATTTTATTTTACTACAATTGGCGACAATACATATCAAATCACATTCGTCCGATTAAATCCGAAAATTTTATCGGTTCTAATTTCCATACATTACATATCTTTAGGTTGGGACGTCTATCCATTTGAATGAGAAAGGGTTGAAAAGGGGACGAATACAAATCTAGTCATACTGACGGCTCTGCGTTAGCTTTTTTTTCAATTCCAAGTAACATGATTGGATTTCATCTTACTTTCGAATTCCAATCAATCAATTTGTAGTGCGGTGCGGTGATTATGACGTGTGCTAATAATTTTTGGGAAAAGTCCACTTTAGTACCCTGTGGTATCGCCTAAAATCACTTTAGTACTCTGTGGTAAAAAACAGACCAATCGAGTCATACTTATTCCAATTAACATCAAAAAGGGCCTCGGGCAGCTGCCCGGAGCTGCCCGGACCCGCCCGAACCCTGCCCGGGCTACGTGGCCAGCCACGCCACCAAAACTTGATGACGTGGCGCCACGTCACCTCTTCTTCTTCTTCTTCTTCTTCTTCTTCTTCTCCTCCTCCTCGTTCACAGACAGCTGCTTCCTCTCCAAATGTGACAAGTAGGACTGCGGCCCGCCCGGTTGCCTCGCCTTCCGCCTAAACTCCACCTCAGTGCACAAAATACGCAACGCAAAAACAAAAAGCACCGACACCGGGAGATTCATCCACATGGACGAGCTCGTATCTGCGTTCGAACCAAAAACTTGAAGTCAGGCCCTAACCTAACCCTAATCTAATCACTACTCGACCTAAATAGTAAATACAACCTAATTCGAGATCCTAATTATCACTCGAAGAAATTTATTAAAAAAAGGTAAAGAAAAACGGAATCGCAACTTACGGGACAAGAAGTAGGTAAAGAAAAACGGAATCCCTCGGCGGCGCCGCCTCCTTCATCTCCGCTGGTGGAGGAGGAGGAGGAGGAGGAGAAGAAGAAGAAAAAGAAGAAGAAGAAGAGGTGACGTGGCGCCACGTCATCAAGTTTTGGTGACGTGGCTGGTCACGTAGCCCGGGCAGGGTTCGGGCGGGTCCGGGCAGCTGCCCGAGGCCCTTTTTGATGTTAATTGGAATAAGTATGACTCAATTGGTCGGTGTTTTACCACAGGGTACTAAAGTGATTTTGGGCGATACCACAGGGTACTAAAGTGGACTTTTCTCATAATTTTTTGAGTGGATTAAGTGCAAGTACAAATTGCACTTTTTTTCATGCCATATATTTCTTTTTTTTAAAGATTTTTCGTGTTATTTTTTGGGGTCTTTTTCTTTTTGAATTGGCAGACTCGACAATTCTAAAAATAGAGTTATCGGTGCATGTTTTACATGTTTCGGATCTGATCGAAAAATGACCGAATACTGGCATTTTGGGATGCTAGAAAACACCATTTTTTGGCAAAAGATGACAACTCTCTACGAGAAAACGACCAAAGTTGGGTGTTTTCTAGCAAAAGCTGATGCGTAAAATCTTCACTTGCGACTCCTCTTTCGGCTTGGCTGCCCGTCAACTTCGTTGAAATGGGGTAATTTTTGGTGTTTTCCAGTACTCGTGACTATATAATCGAGTGCAATCTCAATCATATGCCACATATCATTTAGTTTTATCTATAATTTTTTCATACAAACACTCCTTATTTACTGACTTAGCTTGAAAAAATGTTATATTCTAATTCTTCATACCAAATGGATGATGATGTAAGATACAACAATATTGAATGCTATGCGGTGTTCGTGTTTTGGTAAGAATCGTAAAATAATGGTCGTATGTACTATTCTTGCACAAAAAATAGTTGTTGGTGACTTGGGTGGTGTGTTCCAGATGAAGTATTATCGATCTTCGAATACAGAGTCGAAGAAAAATATTTCCAACATTCCTACTCATAAGCTCCTTGAAGAACTAATAATTATTAAGGAGTTGGTGAAATATCAAGCTATCATGAAGAACATTAGTTCAATAAATTTGTTGAAATTTTTTTGTCATTATCTTGATTATTTATAATGTATTTCTTTATTTTCAGTTTATGTTAAATTAATAAAATTTTGGTATAACAAATCGTGTAATTTTCTTGAATATCTGTAACTTTTATTTATTTATTTTAACTCAATATTCCGAACAATATTTGAAACATGGGATAAAATTTAGGACATTAGTCAAAAGTACACTCTCATTCGAAAAAAAATATTTGTACAAGAGAAAAAATAAATCTTCATTCGGCAGCCGAGCCGAAAGAGGAGCCCCAAGTGAAGATTCTCCGCGACAGGGTGTGGCAGAGAGCTGCCAGCTTTTGCCAGAAAATGCCCAACTTCTCGCATTCCAAAAAGCCATTATTCAGGAATTTTTTGATTGGACTGCAGACAAATAAAATATGTCCCAAGGACTCCATTCTCGGAATTGTCTGCTTTGTCAATTCTCTCAAAAAAGACTATTTTTTTGGTGTAACAAATAATTAGTAACAACTAACAACTTTGACAAGTTGTCTAGGAAAAACAAATAAGTAGGGACTATTCAATTCCATGCGGCTGTTGCGTAATTAAAGTGTAAGCCACTCTCTATAGCGCATGAGATATACGCGGACCCATCTTCTCTTTGTTATTGATGACATTAATCTCAAAAGTGTACATGAACTACTACGCGTGTAACTTGATTAGTAAAAATTATATTTATTTAACTAAAAATTTACTAGTTTGAATTCTAAAAATTGCAACGGTTCGATATGACTGTATCCTGAATTATTCAAAATTAAAAAATTTTTCTTTAATAAAAGTTTTTCGTACCGACTTCTTTGTCTCTTGTTGAGTCAACCGAATAACAGATACTAAAACGTCATGATATAGCAATAAAATATTGACAATTCGAGATTGGAGCTCTGTTTATATCACCTAGTATCTGATCCATTAAACTGACTGATTCCATTTAAACTCGAATAAAAATTTGAAAAGGTGACAAACTATCCAAACAAGTTTACATCGACAATGTCGCAGGGTCGAGGGAGTCAGGGAGGGAGAGCGCTGTCGTAGGGTTGCCCGGGCTTTCTGACGGTTACAAAATGGTTGTGCTTTCAGATCGTAGGACTCCAACAAAAGAGGAAGAGGAGATCGTGGACCTACTTTGTGAACTTGATCTAGATTCCTCATTGGAAACTGCATGCGCTTTAGTTGGAACAGTATGCACTGGGAAATCGATCAACCTAACAGCGTTTATGACTGTCAGAAGAATGCTTGGCATCTAAGGCACGAGTTGGACGTCACAAAATTAGGTCCTGACTAGTTTTTATTTCAGTTCAAGGCCAAGAAGGATTTGGAACGGGTTTTGGAGGAGCAGCCCTGCAACTTTGATCGAAATGTGGTAATTTTATGCAGATACGCGGGGATGAACAACCATCAAATGTAGAGCTTTTCGAGGTCCCTTTCTGGGTTTGGGTTTATGAACTTCCTTTGGCACGGTATTCGAAGACCACGATAAAAGCTATCGGCAAACTGATTGGGGAGTTCTTGGAGTGGGATCCGTTTGATGGATTGAAGGGCAAATATAAGAGAACTCAGGTGCTTCTGAATGCAAGAGCAGCTCTCCCACGCAAAAAATGCTTTCGGTTTGCAGAGGTACCATACTTACAGTATATTTCAAGTTTAAAAAGCTCTAGTCCTTCTGTTATGTTTGTAGTTGCATGGGACACCTGGAGAAAGATTGTGAGTTGGCTAGTGATGATGCCCCGCCTCCTTCTTTGGGGGACTCTTATGGGAGCTGGTTAACAGCTTCGCCACAAAAACCTAAGAGGGTTTCAGCGCGAGGTTGGGCATCGTCGTTTGCTCATTGGGGAAGTCTGACCCCAAAGGCAACGAAATCTAATGTTGCTACTCATGAGTCTGAAGACCCAATGGTACTGGACAAGGACAATGTGCTGGCTACTTCACAAGCAGACACCATAACTACTTGATTGAGTCCAAACAAATTACTATAATCAGTCCACTTACCACAGAACCAAGCCTTATGCCACCTATATCCAAGCTACCACCCTCTTCCCCCAATCTGCTAGCCAACCTAACCCCCGCTCTTACAATGTTACTGACCCGGTGCTGCCTTTTTTTTACTAAGCCAACCCCACTTCTTAGAAATATGTACCATCCGTCCTGCGTAACTCTGCACCCAAGCTTACCCCACCAAAACCCCTCTCTATCATGCCCTACCCCACCATGCTTCACCTTACAGATGACCTACCACATAATTCCACCAATACTCTGTAGCCCCCTCTGCTTATCCCTCCTACCTTCCCACCCCATACCACACCAACAACTACTGACAAAGCGAGCACAATATTACCCATCACTGAGCCAGTGTCAACTTCTCTTCGCACGTAGAGGAGGTTAGTAAGATCATGTGACATAGGTGAGGAAAATATGGAGATGGAGCAGATGGCTGGTTTGAATAAAAGAAAGGCACTAGTGGAGTCGCAGAATAGCCTCGAGATAGCAAAAAGGCATCTTTGACTTTTGGATCTGTTTGTGATATCATATTTCTGGCAGAGACTGAGGATCAGCCCCACCGAGAGCCATGAATCTTGTATGGGCTGGAGAGTCCCGGAGCAGTTTGTCAACTTAGCAGGTTAGTTAAATCCTACAATCCCCAGGTTTTATTCTTATGTGAGATGAGGTTAAAGGAAAGTGAAGCTGAGAATGTGAAGTAGAGAATTGGATTTGAATGTGATATTTACATTTCGTGTGAAGGAGAAATTTGGTCAAGAATCGGTGGCATTATGCTCTTATGGATGAGGGGCGGCCCAATACACCTCATTTCTTACTCTTTTCATTATATAGATGTTGAGGTGAGGGAGACCTCCCCATGACCATTCTCTGGTTTTTATGGTTGGCCTAGAATTGAGCAGCGCCTCAATTCTTGTTCCCTTTTGAGGTAACTGAAATCACATTCCCCTCTCCTGTGGATCTGTGGAGGGGACTTTAATGAGATATTATCACTAGCTGAAAAGAGGGGTGGTCGATATGTTCCTTATAGTCGTATGAAAGCCTTTCATACACCCCTTCAGTTTTGTTTGCTTAATGAGCTCAGGCAAACATGATTATTTTATACGTGGAGCAATTGTCAAGAAGAGGAGGACAATATTGAATGCAAACTCGATCGAGGTTTCGCTTTTCGAAGCTGGTTGGAACTCTTTTTGGCAACACTTATTGAGGCTAGGGCATGGATGGGATCAGACCATAGCCTATTGTTTTGCCAGGTTTAAAAGGAAGCCCCACAACCCTATGTAAAGAGGTTTCAGTTTGAACAAATGTACGACATGAAGGGATTTAAGATAAAGTAAGCAAAGGGTGGGATCCGACTTTGCCAGGGTCGAATATATCTTCTAAAATCTCGGTCTACGCAAAAACTTTGGCACGGTGGGCTATTGATATTTTTGGATATGTCCGCAGATAGCTTCGCTGCCTTGAGGAAGAGGTTTGTACACTTAAATTGCAGTAACAATCGACAGAGAGCAAAAATAAGTTACGTAACTGTTTGAAAGCCCGGGATAAATTATTGGCAATGAAGGAAGC
The DNA here is from genome assembly GCA_963995505.1 of Hypericum androsaemum. Taxonomy (NCBI): domain Eukaryota; kingdom Viridiplantae; phylum Streptophyta; class Magnoliopsida; order Malpighiales; family Hypericaceae; genus Hypericum; species Hypericum androsaemum. The sequence continues at coordinate 1,710,841 of OZ023188.1, read as the reverse complement.
TATGTCGGCACAACAGTCTAGGGTTAAGTGACTTCAGGAAGGGGATAGGAATACTCACTTTTTTCACTAAAAAGCTAGTCACAAGCGGACTAGGAACAATGTTTTGGGTTAAAAAATAATGAGGGAGTAGAGGTGTCAGATGAAGTAGGTATCTAGGAGGCATTTGGGGACTTTTACGTTTCACTTTTTTCTTCATCTGGTTGTGTACTGGTGGAGGACATTATCCAATATGTATCCCAGAGAGTGACTAACAAGATGAACACCACCCTTGCTACATCTTTCTCTAGACATGAAGTCCTTTAGGCTCTTTAGCAGATGCACCTATCAAAAGCCCTGGGACAGGATGGAATGCCTCCAATATTCTACCAAAAATTCTATTGTGGACATTGTAGGGATTCCATTTTAGCCGCTATGCTTGCTATCCTAAAGTAAGGTGCCAATCTGGGGCTAATAAATTAGAAAATTCTGGCACTTATTCCGAAGGTGAAACTGCCAACTATGTGCAACGAATTCAGACCCATAAGCCTATGCAAGGTGGTCATAAAAATTACCACGAAATCTATTACCAACAGGCTGAAGAGGCTCCTACTAGACATTATTTATGAGAACTGGAAAGCCTTTAACCTTGGTCGCTTGATCACCAACAATTCTCTGATTGTCTTTAAAGCCTTTCGTTACCTCAAGCCTCGTACGACAGGTAGGAAAAGTTAATGTGCTGTTAAACTTGATATCATCAAGGCATCCAATAGAATTTAGTGGCCCTTCCTAGAGCAGATGATGTTAGCGCTGGGATTCCATACTTTCTCTGTTTAACTGGTAATACGATGTGTCACTACGGTACAATACTAGGTCCAGGTCAATGGCCAGCTCAGGCACCCTTTCTACCTCATTAGGGGCCTGTTCCAGGGTGACCCTTTGTTGCCCTATTTCTTCCTATTTTGTGCAGAGGGTTTAGCTTCCATGTTATTTCATGCGCATGCCTCCTACCAGATTCATGGCACTCAGGTCGCCAGGTCTGCCCCTCCCATCACTCATATTTTCTTTGCTGATGACTCCTTACTCTTTGATCGTGCTTTTGATGAGGAATTGCATGCTATTTTGGCTATCTTGGCCAAGTATGAGAGGGCATCGAGTCAAAAGGTTAATCTACAAAAATGTTTCATTACCTATAGTAGGAATGTCCCAGAGCAGGTCCAATCACGTATATGTTCTTCTCTGGGCATGCGCGTGTTTGACCAGCAGGAGAAGTATTTGGGCTCCCAACTGTTCTGGGTTGTTCAAAGCAACTTATTTTCTCTTCTCTAGAGGATCGTATCCAGGATAAAGTGGGGAATTGGAAAGTCCATTTCTGGTCTCGTTCTGGCCGTGAGACTTTGATTAAGTTAGTGTTACAAGCTATCCCCACCTATGTTATGAGTTGTCTACTGCTTCCTATGGAAATTTGTGATCGAATTGAGAAACGATTATGTGATTTTTTTTTGGGAAATATGAACGGGGAGAGAAAACTTCACTGGAGGAGTTGGTCTAGGTTATGCAGGTCGAAATGAGATGGTGAGGTGGATTTTCGTAGATTCTACAACTTCAACCGAGCAATGCTTGCCAACCAAACCTGGAAGTTATTATGCTATCCCGATTCCCTTATAGCGAGAGTCCTAAAAGCCCAATACTACCCCATGTCTGATTTGCTAAACTCAACTGATGGCTATCGTCAGAGTTACACTTGCAGGAGTATTCGGGCTGGCCTATCTCTTCTTTCGCCTGGTCTTGAATGGTGTATTGGTAGTGGTCACAACATCAACATTTGGAATAATTGCTGGCTTCTTGGATTCGAAGTAGGATGTCCACAATATTATTATCCCGGGTCTGATTTTTTCTAGCAGGTGGTGGAATTGAAAGTGCCGGGGATGAACTGTTGGGATGAGGAGTTGGTAGATTCAATCTTCACGGAAGAGGATATTGCTCGGGTTAAGTCTTTACCCCTCAGCTATCGCTTCTATGAAGACATGCTCCGGTGTTGCTTTACGAAGAATGGCATGTTTACTATTAAGAGTCATTATCACCGTGTGTTATTGTTTAGACAAAGAACAAGATGATCAAGCTTGAACTGACTTGCTTACTTTTATTCAGAAACTTGCATCCTTTTATAGAACAAGAATTGTAACAAGAAAATGATAAGAACTTATCCCATAACAAGAACTTATCTTGATCCTACTACTTGTGCTTATCAAAAGCAATAAGCTTAACTTAATTAAAATAAAGATAACTTAATTAAATAAAGATAAATCAAGACTCCTACAATCCAGCTAACAACTTGCAGCTTCAATCTTCAATTTATTGCAGAATTAATCTTCATCCATCTGCAGGCTTGGTGATAATTTTCGAGTTACAGAATTGATCACCACCAACAACACTCCTCCTTGATCAATAGCTGCAGACACCTAAAGCCTTCCTCAATTCTTCAAATCTGTTTCTTGGAAGTGCCTTGGTAAAAACGTCTGCAATCTGATCATTCGTGCAGCAATAAACTAGAGATACATCTCCATTCTTCTGTACTTCTCGTAGATAATAAAGCTTTATGCTAAAATGCTTGGTCTTGCCATGAAAGACTGAGTTGTTGCTAATTGAAATTGCAGCTTTATTGTCCACAAACACCTTGGTGCTCTTGTCTTGCTCCATCCCTAGATCGAACAGCAGCTTCCTCAACCAAAGTGCTTGATTCATAGCTGTTGTAGCTGCAATGAATTCTGCTTCAGCTGTTGATTGAGCTACAATCTCTTGCTTCTTGGAACTCCATGAGAACATTCCTGAACCAAGAGTAAAACAATAACCAGATGTGCTTTTCATATCATCCAGCGATCCTGCCCAATCACTATCAAAGAATCTATGGAAATTGAACTCATGACCAATCTTGAATAGAACAACATGATCAAGAGTTCCTTTCACATATCTCAACACTCTTTTAGCAGCTTTCAAATGTTCTTCACTTGGATTGTGCAGAAATCTAGATAGAACACTCACAGCTTGCAGAATGTCAGGTCTTGTAGCTGTAAGATACATCAAGCAACCTACAATGCTTCTGTATGCACTTTCATCAGTTCTTTCTGCTCCATCTTCCTTGCAAAGTTTCTCCTTCTGATTCATAGGAGTACTCATTTCTTTGCAATTTTCCATGCTGAACTTCTTCAAAATCTCTTTGGCATACTTCTGTTAACAAATGAAGATGTTATTCTGATCTTGTCTTACTTCCATGCCAAGAAAGAAAGCCATAGTTCCTAGATCAGTAATCTGGAAAACTTGCAGCATCTCCTCCTTGAATTGCTGGACCAACTTCTCATTGCTTCCTGTTACCAACAGATCATCTACATAAACTAAGACAATTAGAATATCAGAATTTGCTAGTTTGACATAAAGAGTTGGCTCACTTGGACTTTTTGTAAAGCCAAGACTCATCAGGTGATCATCAATTCTGGAGTACCATGCTCTTGGAGCCTGTTTTAATCCATACAAGGCCTTCTTTAACAAGTATACCTTGTCTTCTTCTCCTGACACAAAAAACCTTCAGGTTGATCAACAAAGATCTCCTCCTGCAGATAACCATTTAGAAAGGCTGACTTCACATCTAACTGAAATATTTTCCAACCTTTCTGAGCTACTAGAGCCAGAAGAAATTTGATTGTATCAAGTCTAGCAACTGGAGCAAATATTTCTAAGAAGTCAACTCCATACACTTGAGCATAACCCTTCACAACCAGTCTGGCTTTGTACTTGTTGATTGAACCATCTGCATTTAGCTTGGTTCTGAACACCCATTTCACACAATTGCTTTCTTGTGATTAGGTCTTGGAACCAACTGCCAAGTTTGATTTTCTTCAATCATTCTGAGCTCCTCCTGCATTGCTTCTATCCACTTTGGATCTTTCTTTGCATCATAGAATCCTGCAGGCTCAAGTACAGCAACGTTGCATCTTTCATAAATCTCAGATAGTAATCGAGTTCCTCTAATAGGATGATCATCAACATTCTCATCCTCCACTGCATCAGGAACTTGATTCAACTCTTTCTCATTCCAATTCCATTGTTGATCTTCAATAAATTTGACATCCTTACTTATCAGAATCTTGTCAGTTTCAGATTGATAGATTCTGTAGGCTTTAGAGACCAAGCTGTAGCCCATAAAGATTCCAGCTTCAGCCTTTCTGTCTAGCTTGTCCCTTTTCACACTTGGCACATATGTGTAGCATACACACCCAAACACTTTTAAATTCTATAATGAAGGTTTGTAGCCATACCATGCTTGAAAGGGAGTCTTTCCTTCAAGAGCTCTAGTTGGCAGCCTGTTCAGTAGAAACACAGCAGTGTTTGCAGCTTCAGCCCAGAACTTCTTTGGTAATTCCTTGTCATGAAGCATGCAACGAACCATCTCCATCACAGTTCTGTTCTTTCTCTCACTCACTCCATTTTACTGTGGAGTGTAAGGTGCTGTCAGTTGATGCTCAATGCCTGCATCTTCACAAAACTGATTGAACTTGTAGGAAGTGTATTCCTTTCCATTATCAGATCTTATGACTTGAATCTTGCAATCACTTTAATTCTCTATACAGGCTTTGAACTTCCAGAATACTTTAGCTACTTCTGACTTGTACTTCATAAAATAAATCCAACACATTCTACTGATGTGATACTCGTAAATGATATGTAATGTCTGAAATGTATTAAGTGATTTGATTGGTACTATCCATACTAACAAGGTGCACCTTCTTTTCTGGCACCCATCTTGAGAGAACTTCAAGGTTAAACGCGTTTAGCCGGGAGTAGGATCAGGATGGGTGACCTCCTGGGAAGTATTTTCAGGGATGCATATGAGTGAGGACAAAACACGCTGGAAAAGACCTGTGTTGGTCTATGGAGATAGTCGGTCAGATCACGGGGTATTACATTTGGTATCAGAGCAAATACGCTGCTGGAATTATTATGTATTCTGTCTGGCGCGATGAGGATATCGCATATTTAAGGAGTGCTGAATGTGATACCCGTAAATGATATGTACTGTCTGAAATACCTTAAATGATTTGATTGGTACTATCCATACCAACAAGATGTACCTTCTTTTCTGGCACCCATCGCGCATTTCTGGAAGTATTTTTAGGAATGCGTGTGAGTGAGGACAAAACACACTGGAAAAGACCTGTGTTGGTCTGTGGAGACAGTCGGTCAGATCATGGAGTATTATAATTGAAATCATCAATAAAGAGAACATAATAACGACTTCTCTTTAAGGATGGTTCAGGTAGAGGTCCACCAATGTCAGTGTGGATCAATTGCAACTTTGATGAAGCTCTGCTTGTTGCTTGAGGAAAGGACATCCAGTTCTGCTTTCCAAATTGATAAGCTCTGCAGCTTGACATTTCTTCTTCAAGAGAGGGTATTCCATTGGCCAAGTCCTTCTTCTTCAATTGCAACATAGCAGTATGGTTTATATGCCCCAATCTCTTATGCCAGAGCACAGTTTCAGCAACTGAGCTCATTGTTGCAGCTTGTTCAGACTTCATCAAATCCAGGGAAAAATTCTTTCCCTTCATGTCTACCTTGAATAGGATAGCTTCATTTTCATCCTTGATCAGACACTTCTTATCTTCAAACACAACTTTATAGTTCTTCTCAAGCAACTGTCCCACACTTAGCAGATTCTGATTAATTTCAGGAACATAAAGAATATCATGAATTAGCTTTGTTCCTCGACTGCTTTCAATAGCTATGGTTCCTTTTTCTTTGACAGGAATGAACTTTCCATTGCCAATTCTGACTTGAAACACCATAGACTGATTGAGTTCTTTAAATAACTCTTTGTCATGAGTCATGTGATTGGTGCATCCACTGTCAATCAACCAACTTTCATTTGCATTGCTTGCTGCAAAACAAGTGACAGCAAACAATTGATCCTCATCATGCTCAGCAACTTGATCTTTGCTTTGTAGTTGCTCCTTGGATTTGCAGATCTTTATAATGTGTCCCATCTTGTTGCATTTGTTGCACTTGACATCAGGTCTTCTCCAACACCTGTAAGATGGATGACCCTTCTTTGCACAATGTTGACATGGTGGATAATCTGGTTTGACAGATTCTTCAGTTTTGCTTTGATCAAAAGTCTTCTTCCAGTTCTTTTTCTTTTCCTTGTTGAGATTGATTGTCTGCACCTTTGCTTGCAATGCTCCCTCCACAGTGCCTTCTATCCTCATGAGCCTTCTTTGCTCTTGAGCCTGTAAAGTACTTAGCAATTCTGCCAACGTGATGCAAGATAAATCTTTGGAGTTCTCTAGAGAAGAGATAGTCGATTCAAATCTTTCTGGAATTGTAACCAGAATCTTTTGAACAATTCTTGAATCCGGAAAATTAGTTCCATACAATCTCACCCGATTTACGATGCTGAGAAGTCTATCAGATTATTCTTTGATTGTCTCTGATTATTTCATTCTTTGCATCTCATATTCTCTGGCCAGGTTCAGCACTTTCATTCCTTTGATCTTCTTATCTCCTTCATATTCTGTCTTAAGAAAATCCCAGATTGCTTTTGCTGAACTCATAGACATAATTCTGGTGAAGATTGATGCTGAAACAGCACTGAACAAGCTTGCCTTTGCTTTTGACTTCCTCTGCTTCCTCTCCGAATGGTACTTCAATTGAGCCATCGTGGGATTGTCAGGAAGTGGAGCCACGACATAGTCTGACTCAATAGCATCCCACAGATCACTTGCCTCAAGATAAGATTGCATCCGTATCGATCAAACTTGATAATTTTTACCATCAAATACTGGAGGTACTACTGCAAAAAAAGAAAAATCTGACTGCATCTTGAAGATTGAACTTCTTCTTCATAGATCCCTTTAAGATATAAAGCTCTGATATCAATTTGTTGTTGTTTAGACAAAGAACAAGATGATCAAACTTGAACTGACTTGCTTACTTTTATTCAGAAACTTGCATCCTTTTATAGAACAAGAATTGTAACAAGAAAATGATAAGAACTTATCCTATAACAAGAACTTATCTTGATCCTACTACTTGTGCTTATCAAAAGCAACAAACTTAACTTAATTAAAATAAAGATAACTTAATTAAATAAAAATAAATCAAGACTCCTACAATCCAGCTAACAACTTGCAGCTTCAATCTTCAATTTGTTGCAGAATTAATCTTCATCCATCTGCAGGCTTGGTGATAATTTTCGAGCTGCAGAATTGATCACCACCAACAACACCGTGACTTCCAGCTAAGGCCGAACACATCCGGGCAGGTCTCTACGGTTCTTCATGACTAAACCACATTGTCCCGTGTTTGGAGTATTCGATGTTTGCCTCACCTCAAGCTCTTCTTTTGGCGGGCACTGCATAACAACCTCCATGTTCGTGAAAATTTGCTGAAGCGTGGTATTGCTATTGATCTTGTTTACCCCTTATACAACTCAGCTTTTGAATCTGTCCATCACCTTTTTCTGGAATGTCCCAAGACCATCGATATTCTGTTCCGGGCTGGCTGCTCTCTAGGGTCGCCCTCTCCTGCTACGTTGGTTGATGCTTTTCACAAGGTCATCGTGGGACTTCCGGATAATTTGAGTGTTCAAATGCTGGCTTCTGCCTGCTTCCAAAACCACCGCTTTGTGTTCGCCCGAAGGGAGGCCAACGTGCCTGCACATATCCTGGTGAAGATGGCCATTCTTTCGTACCCATTTCTTAAGTAATTAAATCATATGCTATGTTTCCCTTAAAAAAAAGTTTAAATCGACGATAAGAGATTGGAGAAGACCAATGTCTCGTTAGGGCCGGTACAAGTTATCAAGGACAATTTGGGCCGTTAAGTCGTCGATCTGGGCAACAGGCCCAACGAAAGCTAGCCCAAGTCAAATTGGCTGTAGGCTGGACCCATATCTTAATTCTCAAATTTCAGTGATCCCAACTTCTTCGCGTGATCGTTGAATATAATTTTAAAAACTCTACTAACTAAAAGGTGGAACGAAAAAAAATACAATGAAAACAAACTCGCAAGAAAATCAAAATCGAACTATTTCTTTTGATTATTACTAAAAAAAACTATTTCTTTTGATTTGCTTGAATAAAAAAGTTTTGACGAAATTTTCGTTTCTGATTATTTTTTCCCCATGGATTTGCGACTCCGTATGGTTGGACTTTTTATTTCTTTGATCGATCTCTCTGATCGAAAAGTTTCTGATGTTTCCAATTAGCCATTCGACCGGTTGTAGTTTCCATATTTTGATTTTTTTGTTCCATCTATTAATTAGGATTTTTTTATATTATGTGGTGCATTTATGGGTAATAGTTAATGTTTGCAGATCAAGAATAGTTAATTGGTAATCCAGCCCACTTTTAAAATATTAATTATCCGTGGCTCTACGCCTCTACGCGGGTGGGAGAGACACTTGTTAAATAATCAAATTATGAACCGACCAAAAGTTGAAATAATCAAATTAAGATACCAAGAGATTTATTTTGACCATACTATTTTTCAATATAATATTTTATTGATCTAAGACACAAATAAATCAATTTTTTGTTTTGTTAGATTCAAATTAGATGGTATTTAATACCATTATATTTTTTATAATTCAATTCGAAATCTCTCATTTAAAAATTGGTAGATATAACTAAATTAAGAACAGACGAAAAATGAAACTAAACCAATTAAGACACCAAGAGGAATATTTTTTACCGTAGTTGGGCGGTGGAATTAGCCCACAAAAGATTAGAAGTGAGTGAGAGGACGGTGGAAAATAACCAATAGTAACAATTGAAATTGAACATATTAATAACTACCCGTTGCGGAAAAAGACATATTAATAACCGAAGCAAGAGGGAGACAAGAAAGAAATGGTTATATTAAGACAGAAGTAACGTAAAATCCCCAAAACACCCCTCTTCCCTCCTTTATTTCCGCTCTCTTTTCTCACGCCAACTACCTCTCCAACTTCCTCCCCTCCGAAGTCAAAGAAGCAAAGCAACCGCTAAATCCAACACCATCTTCCTCGTTCATGTCGGAGAGGGCCCACCGGAGGAGGGCGGCGATGGCCGGGGGATCAGGCCGGAGGATAAAGCCACCCCACTCCTCCTCCCTCAGGAGGAAATTACCTTCTAGCCCCTTGACCCCCGGAGGTCGGCCGACCAGTAACAACCGAAAGCGGTACTCTTCTTCGCCTATAAGCATCCTGAAACGGTGCACGTCGGAGCCCAGCTTGAAGGTGGTCGGCGGCGGGAGGAGTAGTTTGAGTAGTAGCGAAGGAGGGGACGATGGGTTCCAGACGGCGAGCTTGTTCTCCGAGAGCGAAGGTAGCCTCGATGGTGGCGTTTTGTATCGGCCTATGACTTGTACGGACGTCTTCTGCTCTTCGGGGTCTTTGGTGGGGTTCTCCTCTCCTTCTCACGTTTCTGATCAGGTAATTGATGAACCTGACCTGTACAGTTGGATCAATCTATTGTCGGATCGTAACGAAGTCGGTCCAAAGAATAAGAGACTCGAATTCCTTAAATCGAGCAACGATTCGATTCCGGTGTTACCTTTTATTTGAGCCATATTCGGAAATAGATAGAATTGACCTCGACTAGTAATTTGTTTTTAAAAGTGCGTTGAAGATGTAAAACGTTATTTCTTATAATGTTGTGCAATTAAATCGAATTTCCGGAAATAGATTCTTGATTTAATATTCTAGGTATATACATTGATGGACTGACTTATTGTTGGTCAATGTAGGGATACAATAGAGATGCAAAAGTGGTGTTGAGTGTGACGGTCGAAGGGAGTCCGGGGCCAGTGAGGACCATGGTTAAATTAGGCTCTAGCGTGGAAGACGCTATCAAGCTTGTCGTGGAGAAGTACGGCGAGGAACGGCGGACCCCGAAGCTCGAAAAGGATGCTGCGACTACCTACGAGCTGCACCACTCATACTTCAGCCTTCAATGTAAGGGTTTGAATTGAATATCTGACTTGATCCTTGCCGAAGTACCATGAAGTTGATCTGATATTAGTTTGTACCGATCTTTGGTGAAATAGGCCTGGATAAATTGACATTGATTGGGGATGCTGGTAGTCGGAATTTCTACCTCAGAAGAAGTAGCAGCAACCATAGTATCAACGGTGCAAGCTCTTCGTTCACCTTGGACGTTGCTCCGTCAGCAAGGGGAAGCATGGAGCCTTCATTTCCACCGGCTCCCTTCTTACTCCCGACTTTCATTGCCAGGAAACTTGGCAAGATCGTTAGAAGAACACGGAAGCTCTGGAAAGTTATTATCTGCTGGAAATGACGATGACAGTATCCGCGAGATCCCCCTGTTGTATCATCAAGAGACTTCTGTATGCAGAAGTGTCGGTCCTCGATCTTCCCCGGTCCATATGCATCCTCTCTTTTTTGTGAGGATGTGATCCCCTTCTTCTTCTTCCATGAGATATGTAAATATTACTTCTCTGGAAGCCAAACCATCTACATTCTTTCCCTGGATTGTTGGTTATTGTACATTGCTGTAAGTTGGGATTCCCTCTGTCAGATCAAGTGACAATTGTTATTTGGAATTGTACATTAGCAGTCATGTCTTAGAATTTTATGTCATGGTATGCGTTTAATATTATCCGCTAGGATATGAAGATTCTAACACGAATAATCTTGTGTTATATGTAGAAAATATGGCTGATAAAGATGTGCACTTGTTCATGGAAGTCATGCGAGCCTTGGAAGAAAAATCAGACAGCAATATTATGATCATGGAATTATACGCTATAAGAAAATGTTATAACCAAGGTGATCTTCAATTTCTCTTGCTTTTTTCTTATTTTTTATTAATCTGTGATCATTTGTGAGCGCTATATATGATTAACATAAAAAATATTTTTGATAAAGTTGATTACGCTAATCCCACATCGATTACTGTTGCTAGAAGGATGAGACTAGCGGGTATAAAAAGAAGCCCATGTCCGCCAAACAATTCATACCTTTCTCGGCCTTTTGGCTAAGATCAAGTGTAGTATCTGTTCTTATCAGTTTAATATCTGATATGTGGGCCATCGGCCCACTCGATATTAAATTACTTTTTTAAAGGGCAGAGGCCGCTCCAATAGCTATTGGGCTCGGGCCTGGCGCACCCTCAAATCTTAGTTCAAACAAAATAGTTACCAATTAATTACAATTAGTTCAAGTATAAAAAACAATTAGATAAATAAAACAAATTAAATTGTTAAACATAAATTAAAATAAATTAGATGGATTATTTGTATATTTTAATATAATAAACTTATTAAAAGTGGTCCCTTACTGAATTGCTAATTTTGCGGTCAAACAGAGATTACAGATCGAGAATCCGTTCGGAAGACAGTGCATGAATTTTCTGAGAAAGAATCCAACCAAAAGAACAGAAATCAAATTTCAGTTCTTCGAAGCATTAATACTAACAGATATGCAGGTGCTGCCATTTATTTCTGGTCAAACTGAAGAAACCGGAGCATTGTATATTGTTCGAAATGCATTTTTTTTCTCGGCGCGTTTAGAATTTTATTTTTCGAGTGATCCTTCCAACATTATTTTTTATATTCGTGTGATTTGAAATCAAAATATTTTTAAATGTAATAAAAAGTCTTTTTACCACTTAAATTAACTTCCAAATGCACATATTAACGTAGTGCAGAGGAGTGCAATGGGGGTGGTGAGATATTTAATATTTTGATATAAGTTGGAAATATTCAAGGATTTTGCAAAGGATTCAGGGCATGGGCACGTTTTTCAGTCCCATAACCTAACACAAGTAGTGCGTGCGCTAGTGTGAAATAATTATATTGACTGATGTAAGTGCATTTAATTTCTCTTACCTGAATTTATGATGTTCACCTAGATTTACCACTTGAATCTTTGCCTATGTAGAGATATTTCAATTGGTAGGCGAAAAAAAAAAAATACAGCACTGTCATTGCGAGAAAAAAAAATCGTTATCAGCACTGCAAAAAGGTTCCAGTGATATTCGGTTTAACAAACTAAGAATTTGAATTTTCGAAAAGTTAAAAGAGATATTTTTAGTTAAAACAAATTACAACAAAGAAGAGAACGAATTGTGAGCTATACTACCTGTTGGACCTAAAGGCCTAATCAGGCCTATAAGTTGGGTTGGATTGGCCGGTCAACGATGCCACGTAGGCGCCACGTCAGTGTGACGTGGCGCTGACGCAGTTGCCGCCAGAGTTGGCGGCCCACGTGGCACATGGCGGACATGCAGTCCGAAGTGCCACATGGCATGCCACGTGGCGGGCATGCGGCCCGAAGTGCCATGTGGCGGACATGCGGTCCGAAGTGCCACGTGGCATGCCACATGGCGCATTCTGGTGTACCGGATTTCCCTATAAAAAGGGAAATCAGGCTGAACCAAAATGTAAGTTTGCTCACAACCACTCAATAAGAAAAGAAAAACTCTGAAATAGTCCTTGAGTTTTGATCAGATTTTCTATAGAAGAAATCTCGTGAAAATCAATTACGAATCCGTTAAAACGTGATCGTAATTCGACTGGCACGAAGACATTGTAGACCCAAACCTGTGGACCTCTTGCTTCAACAAGTAAGTGATTTATTATTAACGAATTAGTTTGTCAATTTATCGGGGTTAACATGTAATTACTTGTTAATTACGTATTAAATCTATCAATTGGTATTAGAGCATGGTTGAAACCATGTTTTGATGATGATATGATGTTTTAATTCAAATAATTATGTGATTTTTGGGTTAAAAATTGTAATAATTATGATTTATTGAAAATCATAATCTCTTGGACTTTAATGTAATTAATTTAGAACCAGCAGGACTAAATTGAATTTTGCCTAACCACGCGGGCAAATTCGTGCACGCGCGAAACCTTAAGGTACCTATCTGAAATTTGACCATTTACGTGGCACCTGTGTGTCATGGACTTCGGTGCAATTTTCGAAAAACTTGGAGATTAGTTAGAAATTCGACCAAAAATCCCCAAATCGACAAAAAACTCTAATCAGGCGATTTGGGGTGATTTCGCCCCAAATCGATTTCCGTTGATTTCGTCAGAAATTCGACATTTTCGACGTCGTAGCTCGACGATAGTCGATTCTCCGGCATGTCCTCGACGTTCCGATACCACTTTCGTGGATCGACGTCGTCGAAAAACGAAGATCGAAGTCGTCGACGCCGGAGATACGCGGAAGGGAGAAGACGACCGCGACGGAGAATGGAGAAGACGACCGCGACGGAGAATGGAGACACGACGGCTCGCGAGGCTGCTACCGATGAGCTCGTGATACCACGGCGAGTCGATTGCGACCTGTCTCGGCCGTTGGTTCGCCGTCGTTGCGCGGCGGTCTTAGGTGGAGAATCGGACGCCTTCAGCGTCGCGCGGGAGAAGAGAGAGAAAGTGGAAGGGGAAAATATGCGAGGTGCAAAATCGTAATTTCAGGATTTTTTTTCCGAAAATATTTATACCCGGGTCAAGAAAATCAAAAAACTGGACGGATTGGCTTGGTTTCTTAGTTCGACCCAACCCGATTTATGGTCAAAATTGGAATTAAAATATTGGGTTTTCTCTTTGAATTGGATAAAATCAGTTTTTATTCAATTAAAATCTAATAAATTGATAAATTTTTGAGAAATTTTTGTCAATTAGGTTTATTAAAATTATAACGATATTTTTAATAAACTTAAAAAGAAAATATTTTGGAACGAGTTCCGAGATATATTAAATTTAACTAAAATTACATGAATTGTTCCATAGCTTGATCATCAAAAGATTGAAAAATGAGTTTTTCAATCCTATTTTGGGAGAATATGAGAATTAATCCGAAATTGGCTTGTAATTGATACAAGATTCGTTGCTACTGGAGGAAGGTATCAGAACTTCTGTGCAACGGAACTTCGACAAAAGGTTCTGAAGCGCCATTTACCGCTACGAGTGCCTAAGGATGATATGTATGTCATCGTTGAGCATATCGAGGCTGTTCACCGGGAGATGCAAGACTGCATCTGGGCCGGAGGTTATGATTATGGAGAGGACTGGCCCTCCAGGTTTCGAGACCTCCTGGTCACGCTGAAAATCCGTGAAGATATGTGTGTCTTCTCGGAGCCTGAGTTCAATACCCATAGAGATGCCCTCTATAGTCTTATCCACTATCTTGAGAAAAGGGGTCTTCGCAGAGAAATGATACCTTCTCCTGTTCTGGGACTGCGAAGCGGTTTGATCTTGAATCGCTACTTCGCTAAGAAATACTATTATAGTTTTTCTCCGCTCCTGATCATCTGGATTATGGAATCGATCCCAGTTCCGGCGGTGAACTTGGAATCCTTCGCCAGATCGTCCTCGCACCCGGTCCCCATAGGATCGTCCTCGGACCCGGATCCAGATATGTATCTGGATTCTCCTACCGGATCGCCTGGACACCCGATCCTCGTGTGATTACATGTTATGTTTAACTGTCTCTATATACATATGTTGTTTTTGGGGGACTTTTGTACAATAGGTTGAGACCTTGTCTGGGTTTTTGTGCATGTGTGAGCAAACTCAGAGTGTACAAATGCATATATCAAACATTTAATTAAATAAAGATGTTTGTTTAATTACTTCCATTTGAGTTTACTATCAATGAACTTTAAACAGTTGAAGTTTAAGATTAATACTTGAATGGTGAGGGGAAGCATGCCCGCGACCCACTTCGATTTTGAGATTAATCAAGGACTTCATATCATTAAAAGTTATGAGTGATTAGTAAATTGAATCATATTGCCAAATTAAATTTTTAATATGTTCTCATATTAAAAAAATTCTATAGAGATGTCAGTTGCTTCTAGATCTATCATAGCTGAGTTAAACCGTGAGTTAAAACTCAACGGTAAAAACTATGAGAATTGGAGCATGAAAATCCAATATGTGCTTGAGGAACAAGAGGTTCTGGAGCACATACATGTGATAATGAATGAGCCTGAAGAATGCACAACTGCTTAACATAAGCGAGACAAAGAAGCTTATGTTATTTAGAAGAGAAAGAACACTACTGCTCGATTGATTTTGCTAAGTTCAATGATGGATGATGTCACCCGACAATTTTGCGTGTATGACAACGCGAAGGAGTTATGGGATGCTCTCAAACAAAAACTCGGAAAGCTTTCAGTGTCAAAGCTACGTGCTTTGACTTTAAGGTTTGACACTTTTAAGAAGCGTCCGGAGGTTGCCATGAGGAAACATTTGAGAGTAATGTCTAATATGATCGGTGGACTAGCAGTGGCTGGTCACATACTTAGCAACGAGCAGCAGATTCAAGCTGTCATCCGTTCTCTACCACTAAGTTGGAAACATATGAAGATGAATCTTACCCATTCCGACCATTTGGTAACATTTGATGATGTTGCCAGACACCTTGAGCTAGAGGAAGATCGCCTCCTAGCTATGAAATCCCACCCTAAAGCCCATTCGATTTGTTCGACTGGGAGTGGTGGGAAAAAGGAGAAAGATAAAAGAAAGGATAAGTGTAAACAAACTACAAAGGCTGAAAACCGTAGAACCAAGTTGGATGGCTCCAAGGCTAAAAAGAACAAACGGTTTAACATTTCAAAAGTAAAATATTTTAACTGTCAACAGAAGGGACATTTTGCAAAAGATTACAAGATGCCCAAGCAGGTACACCTAAACTCAAGTGTAAGTAAGTTGAATGTATCTTCTTGTACCCTTCTAACTGAGTCACATTCTATGTGGGTGATTGATTCAGGAGCGACAGACCATTTAGCTAGAGACCGTTGTCCGTTCGTTGAATACAGGCGGTTGCCGGCTGGAGCAAAAACTATTTTTGTCGGTAAGAACTCGTGCGTAGATGTGAAAGGCTTGGGCATTTGTAAATTACACCTTCGTGGTGGTCGTGCCCTTCTTTTACATTTCGTGTTGTTTGCTCCAGATATTCGAAGGAACCTGATCTCAGTTTCGGTCTTAATATCTTTAGATTTTTGGTTGTCGTTTGAGGACGACACCATTAGATTATTTTTGGATGATGCCTATTTTGGCCTTGGATATATATCGGAAGGTTTTTTGATTCTGGATATTGATCCTTGTGAAAGCTTTTCCTTTGTCACTAGTTCAAACTCATCAGAGGATGATATTAAACTATGGCATTCTAGAGTAGGCTACATCGGTCAGGATCGTTTAAACCGTCTAGCTAAGGCAGGACTGCTGGAAAATGTAGAGAAATCTATATTACCCAAATGTGTATCCTACCTAGAAAGAAAAAGTACTAGGAAACCTTTCGGTACTGGGGCTAGAGCTAAATTTCCACTACAATTAGTCCATTCCGACATATGTGGTCCAATGAACGTGAGGGCAAGGCATGAAGCATATTATTTCATCACCTTCATTGACGACTATACTTGATATGGTCTGATATACCTGATTTCTCACAAGCTTGAAGCCTTAAACTGCTTCATGACATACATGAGTTTTGTTGAGAATCAGAAGGACAGAAAGATAAAGGCCTTACTAACTGATCGTGGCCGTGAATATCTTTCTGATGAGTTCAAAGCTCTATGCATTGAAAAAGGGATTGAACATCAGTTGTCCATTCCCTATACACCCTAGCAAAATGGGATTGCTGAAAGAAGGAATAGAACTTTTCTTGACATGGTTAGATCGATAATGGTAGAGGCAAATTTACCTATATCATTCTATGGAGATGCGCTCCTGACTGCCGCATACGTTCTAAACTGTATTTTCTCTATGTCTGTTACAGCCACTCCTTACGAAATGTGGACAGATCGGAAGCCCGATTTATCTTATTTTAAGCCATGGGGGTGTGCGTCATATGTCCATTCTACCTCAAGTACTTTCGGTAAATTAGGACCGAGAGGTAGAAAAAGTATATTTATAAGATACCCAGAGGTATCTAAAGGGTACGTATTTGTGGGTGAACTGGACAATGGACAAGTAACAGAATTTGAATCACGCGATGTCACATTTTTGGAGAATAAATTTCCAAAGTTGGGGGAGGTTAGTAATGACCTTACCCTTTATGAGACAGATGAACCAGAATCATATGGATCACTTCTTCCGAGTGGGAGAATTGAGGAGGAAGATAGAGATTTTCTAACTCAAAATGATCCGGAAGGTCGTGATCTGAGTCCTGAAAGGGAGGTAATTCCTTATTCCAGTAGGAGTACGGTATTTCTACCTAGTGAGAGTGCGATTCCTGGATATGATGAATATATGAGAGATGTTTATCAAAATCGAGAATATCATAGGTCTTGTAGAATTAGCATACCATGCCGACGATTTGACATCGAAGGCGAGGCTAATGCATTCTTGGTATCACAAAAAAAATTTAGTGGTCCAAAGAAAATTCTTCTGGCCATCCTGCAGGATGAAGATGAGCCAAAGAATGTATCTGGAGTTTTGTCATCTCCAAAATGAACTGAATGGATGAATGCAATGGAAGAAGAAATGTCTTATATGATCAAAACCAGGTTTGGGATCTGGTTGACCTACTTAAGGGGCGTAGGGCAATTGGGAATAAGTAGATTCTCAAAATCAAGCGCAATGCAGATGGCAGTATCGAAAGATACAAAGCGCGTTTGGTTGCCCAAGGGTTCAAACAACAGGCTGGGATAGACTACGAGGAAACTTTTGCACCTGTTGTTAGATTTACGTCAATTAGGGTCATTTTAGCCATGGTTGCTAAGATGAATCTAGAATTACATCAAATGGATGTAAAGACAGCTTTTCTCCACGGAGAATTAGATGAAGAAATCTACATGATTCAGCCTGAGGGCTACATTCAAAAAGGCTGCAAACACAAAGTTTGCAAATTGAATAAATCAATTTATGGCCTTAAGCAGTCATCTAGACAGTGGTGTATTCACTTTCATAATATGATCATGGCACATGATTTTATAATGATAGACGAAGATCACTGCGTGTATGTTAAGTGATCAGGAAAGAAGTTTGTTATCATTACTTTGTATGTTGATGACAAACTTTTAGGTAGAAATAACATAGGATTTCTTGTCAAAATCAAAGATTGGTTATCTTCCAACTTTGAAATGAAAGACATGGGTGAAGCGAATTACATACTCGGAGTTAAGATTTTAAGGAATCGTTCGAAAAGGATATTGTCTCTTTCACAAGAGACATATATTCGCAAAGTAGTAGAATATTTCAAATGTGATCACAGTAACCCAAAGTACGTCCCATTGGTTAAAGGTCATAATTTGTGTAAGGACATGTGCCCAAAAATAGCTAAACAACGTGGGGACATGGAGAAAATTCCTTATGCCAACGCAGTTGGATGCCTGATGTACGCAATGTTGTGTACCAAATCTGATATTTGCTATGCTGTTGGGATAGTAAGTAGATATCAGTCTGATCCAGGCAGTGCTCACTGGAAAGCTGTCAAAGGGATTTTGAAATATTTGAACACTACTGCAGAATACTCCTTGTGCTATCAAGGTCGTGACCTAATATTGAGTGACTATACTGATGCTGATTGGGGAGGCGACATGGACAAGAATAAGTCTACATCTGGATTCGTTTTCTTGTTGGGCGGGGGTGCTATCTCATGGAGCAATAAGAAGCAAACATGTGTATCCCTGTCAACAATGGAAGCGAAATATGTAGCTTCAGCTCCTGCTGCACAAGAAGCGGTATGGTTGAAGAGATTCTTAAGCCATCTCTCCCTGATCAACTCAACGGAGCCCGTGAGTCTATTCTGCGATAATCAGGCAGCTATAGCTTATGCTAAGGATCCTAGATTCCATAGCAGGGCTAAGCATATAGATATTAAATTTTACTTTGTTAGAAGTTTAGTAAAATATAAAGAACTGTGTATGAAACACATATCTACACGAGATATGACCGCAGATCCAATGACCAAAGTATTACCTCGAGAAGTATTCGAGAAATATGTTAAGTCACGAGATTTATGACAGTTTTATTTGTAATCCAATTAGTTAGAATAAAGGAGTTTTGTTTGGCAATATGAGTTATTTATGAAACATGTCAGACAGAGAAGTAGCCCACTCACACAGGTGTTTACCTCAGTGGGAGTCAAAAAGTTGATTCCTAGATGAGATGAGGCAGTTATTGGACATTCATAAGTGCATGTC
Source organism: Hypericum androsaemum (assembly GCA_963995505.1). NCBI lineage: Eukaryota > Viridiplantae > Streptophyta > Magnoliopsida > Malpighiales > Hypericaceae > Hypericum > Hypericum androsaemum. The sequence goes on along the minus strand of OZ023188.1, from coordinate 1,691,705 downwards.
TTATGACGGAATGCCGTCTTGCTCAAGATCTTGCCTTTCCTTGCCAATATGAGTTATTTATGAAACATGTCGGACAGAGAAGTAGCCCACTCACACAGGTGTTTACCTCAGTGGGAGTCAAAAAGTTGATTCCTAGATGAGATGAGGCAGTTATTGGACATTCATAAGTGCATGTCTTATGACGGAATGCCGACTTGCTCAAGAGCAAGTTTCGTTATGGGATGCAGGAATAAGTTGCTGCATTTGGATTTTCTACAATCTATATGATAAGATATAAGTGGAACTTATCATACTGTCTGTCCTATTAGCCTAGAGTTAAGCTAAGGCTAATACTCTAGTATGGTGTTAAATGACATGTGTTCCTTTAAAAAGGAATGTACACCGTAACACGTGATCAGTATCATGTGTGCTACTCGACCACTGGATGAGATAAAAATGTTGAGTAATTTCACAATCCCTGGTGTGAGACCAATTTTCGAGAACTCTGATTCCCGAAACCTACCCTTAAGATCCTAAACGTATTCTGGAAGTATGATCCAGTGCTGCTAGCTTGAAAAGTTCATGAAAAGGTTATGGCATAGCGATTCGACTTGGCAGGGCTGACCAAAAAAGTAGGCTGTATCATTATGAAAGGAATATAATTGAGGGAGAAGGAACTCTGTTAATCACATTCTGAGTTTCGTGGTTAAGGTGCACCAATTGTATTGAAAAGTACAATAGTGAACCCGGATATAATTATTTGAAATCACTGATATGAACAATGGAATGTGACATGGGTCCTGGGGTAATAGCATGCATTATACAAGAAGGTTGTCGAGATGCTACTATTCAAGTAGCTTGAGTGTCTGTGCTCTTGAATTTGGCTTAACACACTCGACGTATGCTGGTCGCACGAAATCCTTTAAAGAAATCTGATAGCTGTTGATCAAGGTCAATAATAATTGAGTGGGAGATGTTGGACCTAAAGGCCCAATCGGGCAATTATTATTGTGCCTGATTGGGCCCAGGCCCATAAGTTGGGTTGGATGGGCCAGTCAACCCGCGTTGACCGGCCCGATGCCACGTATGCGCCACGTCAGCGTGACATAGCGCCAGACATGCAGGCCGAAGTGCCACGTGGCATGCCACGTGTCCGGCGTGCGGTCTGAAGTGCCACGTGGTAAGCCACATGGCGGACATGTGGTCCAGTAGTGCCACGAGCCGCCACGTGGCGTGCCAGGCGTGCCACATGACGTATTCTGGTGTGCCGGATTTCCCTATAAAAAGGGAAATCAGACTGAACCAGAATGTAAGTTTGCCCACAACCACTTAATAAGAAAGGAAAAACTCTGGAATAGTCCATGAATTTTGATCAGATTTTCTATAGAGAAAATCTCGTGAAAATCAATTACGAATCCGTTAAAACGTGATCATAATTCGACTGGCACGAAGACATTGTAGATCCGAACCTATGGACCTCTTGCTTCAACAAATAAGTAATTTATTATTAACGAATTAGTTTGTTAATTTATCAAATTTAACATATAATTACTTATTAATTACGTATTAAATCTATCACTACCAATTCACTAACTGATTCTAAATACAAAATTAGTTCTTATTACCAAATTGGTTAGTCACACGAGACAAAAAAATTATTCTTGGACTCGTAAAAAAATAGTATGTAATAAAAACTCGCAGTTAAAATAACACCATCAAAGATCGCGCATTTTCATTACAAGAGTCAATTTAATATTTTTTTAAACCAGATAAGTCGATTCATACAATCTATATTTACAAATGTTGCAAACTCAAAATTTTTGTTTATTATTATTTCCTTAAAAGAAAGGTACTTATCGAAGTTGTCGGTAGGCTAGGGTCTTGACACCCAACATGCCCACGTGGCTGCCGCCTATCCCGACCACAAACCATTTCAAGGCTGATATTAGTTGTCTAAGTAGGAGAAAATTGGGGTATTAAATTGTGTTTTTGTAGGGGTAACGCTCGGACGCTTTTTTTTTTTTTCCTCTGAGATTTTCCACTAAATTTTAGTGCGGTAGAATTTTAACAAAATATGCGACGGAAAGATTCGTATTGTATGAGAAAATTTGACACCAGGGTTCTACGAGACATGGGCGGGCCAGTAGTAGACCCATTGGGCTACTGAACAATGAAAGAAAGCCCATTCATCCAAATGGGCTGGGCCTTTCAGAAAAAGGTTCATTGGACGTTTGCAGCTTTTATCCAAAAACGCAGATCCCGACCAAATCGAAAATTGGGCCCACAATCAGAGGCGGGCCCCACAAAAAACAGTGATGGGTGAGCTGGATAGCAATGGGGACCAGGAGAGTAAGGCGGGACCCACTAGCCCGCCCAACAAGTGGTGCTATAAGCCGTTATCTGATATGACGTGTACGGTCACGATTTATCCAGTAGAATAACTAAGAAGATCCTCCGAGAATTTCCCTGATCTGTTTCCCACCCTACTTTTTCCTGGTGAATCTTTAAAAATATTGGATTTTTCTGTGCCCAAGTTGCAAAATCTTATTTGCATGGCCATAGAAAACGAGGTGTCATGTGTGACCAAACCCTGGAGCACGAGGTGTCATGTATGATTAAACTCGAATAATTTTTTGGTAATTTTTTTATACGAAGTTGTAATATATTGAATCATTGTTTTTCAATAAAAATAATGAGAGAAAATGAACTTTATAAATTTATCAAAAAAATATAAATTGGTAAAATCTTAACTATTAGGTATACCATGTCATTATTGTTAACGAGTTTTTCTGTTGCGACCTTCGGGTGCCTCAAAGATCAATTTGTTGTCCAAAATTAGTGTACGGGTAAATCTGAGTGATTAATTGTGAGGGGAGAAAAAAACAAATATCGAAGAAAAAGTTCATTTATCCGACAGAGGATGACATGGAAATTATCGGACTTTAGTAGGAGAATGATTATGACAGGGTGCAAGTAGGTTTCCATTTCTGATTAAATATATGAATCTAATTGAGGTTGATGTATATCTTATATCTATACATATGAAAGTTATTGTAAAATTTTTTCCTCCAACAATGGATTTTTTCAACTGAAATCTTATGAAGTAATTAATTATTAAAATATTGTGAAATCCTGATTAAAATAACTAACCTAAATTCAATTTGGTTCAAATTTTATGGTAATTATATTTTGGAAACAAGAGGTTGAATAGTTATAAATTGGGGTTTGAATTGCTACTATCCAGCACACTAAACTAGGAGTTTGAATATAACATGAAACAGGCGACACCCTAAACAAGAATTTATAAATTTAGTACATTGAGTTTATAAAGCAGAGTTATATGGTCATTTGATTTTCCTTTTGTGAGTTTGATAAGGTTTTAACGAGTTATGCCACTACAATTTCCGAAAAAATTTAACACCTGGATTTATAAATTTGTATATGAGGAGAAACACACTTACTTTAAAAAAAAGCAGAGTTATATGACTTCAAAATTGAAATTAACTGCCTGGCAATGAATTAGAAAAATAAACGACACTTTAACTACTTTAGACAAAAATATCTTCATCAAATCATGAGAAAGAGACTTGAAAGCTGTTTGAAAATAGATTGCGCATGGTTTAGTACTTCCTGAGTGGCTGATATTGTCTGGACAGAAAGAATAAGGGTTCAACAATTTTAATTATGTGCTCGTTGTATTTTAACTCGATCAGGTATTTCTAATGTAAGAAATACCCAAAAATTGCAATTTGCAACTTCGGATTCAATGACATTTTAATAATAGGCGTATTATTTTCTTGATATAATAGAAAGTTATTCCGGCTGTAAATTAAAAGTGCGTTATAGGACATAGGCCTTTTATGGTGATCCACTAGGTAAAGAGTTTGTTATTTAACTAACAGATTTTTTAGTCATTTATGCATGAATACATGTTTAGAGAATTTTGCATATTTTAAAAATTTTGCTCGACTCGAATATGAATTAGTCGACATAGTATATAAATATTTAAAATGATCGCTTATATACACTAGTGAGATAATTGTTATAGTCTAACCAAAATATATCAAATTCAAGCCATTTGTGTTTATTAATTGTGGAAAACTTTTTTGATGTCATATCCTACTTCAACATAAACTATTCGGTTAATGAATAAGAGGATAACACCAATAAGAAAAATCTTAGGTTGACATTTCCCTTAAATTAATCGGAATTATCGTCGACGGACATCCATCCTCGAGGGTGAACTTCTCGTGGCTAAAAATGGAAACACGTAACAAAATCGATGAATTGGATTGCAGTAATCTCGATGAAAGCGCCTGCAAGTAGCGAGTCCATTCAAAGTATCCGCATGAAAAAAATCATGCCATGCATATGACTTGGGCCGGAGGACCCATGGAATTTAATTACATGGGGTATCAAATATTCAACATGACCCACATCATACTGTCCCCATGTTTTGTAACGAGAGTGCTACTACTAAATGCCAGAAAAATCCCAGTTATATTTTGGTATAAACTATGCGATATTTAGACATTGTACTGACTAATTTAGATTCGAATTAAGTAAATTTTTTGAAATAAGATAAAATTTTCTCGGCATATATTTAACAGAGTTACTTTCTAAAAAACTCAAACTTGAAGGTCAAAGCCATAGTTAAACTAGATACGTCATCACAAATAAAATAAAAGAGAGTGGTGCAAGATAGGCCATTTATATTAGGCTAGCAACTACAATTTTTTTTCTCAATTACATCCTATTCAGTGCAAGGCTCCCTCTCGGCCTCTTATGAGGTTGCGACTGCCGGCCTCGTCAAAATCCTACCACGAAAAAATTCGGTGGGAGAAATTCGTGGTACTGAAAGAGTACTTCGGGAGAGTAAACTCTCCCTTGATGTTTGGTATATCGCAAAACCTGACCTTTCACCGTCATTTACAATAATACTACATGGAAAGACTACATTCCCAATATCATCTAACATAATAGCCTTAATAACATTCGGGGGATCCACTAACATATGAACACCAAGGGATTGCGAAAAGCCCAAGTTCGCCAATTAATCCGCACATCTATTCGATTCGCGATACACATGAACCACACGCACTTCCCAATCCTCTTGGAGAACCTGTCGAATCTCCACCAAGATAGGATTAGGAACTTCCGTTCCCTCCTGCGGTCTGCTGATAAACCCTTCAACAAGCTGGGAATCCGTTCCAAGTATAAGGTACTTGAAGCCGCAAGTCCGTGCCCAACGGAGCCCATGAAGCACACCCCAAAGTTCCGAACAGGTAAAGACTAATCTATAATCAAACACTTTGTTACTTGTATATATATTTATATATATTGTGTGTGTATGTAGACAATGGCTCTCCCAAGAATCCAAACAGGCGAACAGTGTGTTTGACTCGATGGCGTTGCACATAAATATGAGAGGCTCGACTTCGGTATTAAAAGTTTTTTACTTTTTATATATGTTAGTAATGGGGCAACTAAAGGCGTGAAGCTACATCGAGAAATCCTGTAACTTATAAAATGTTTAGAGTTAGAATTATGCAATTTTCTATTTATGTGACTATATAAGTATCTTTTTCACTAATAAAGATAAAAAATCTAACTGATACACCAGTAGTCCTTATATTCTATCACACTACTATCTATAAATACGTATTAATTATCATATTTAAATAAAAATCATCATAAACATTATATTCCATCAGAAAATATTATTCAATATACTCGTAAAGTTCGAACATAATATATTATTTAACATAATTATAATCTCTTACTATTCGAACTAATTTTTCTCTGTGGACTACGTGTATTTTACGTTCCACCATATATAAGTGTTGGCTGTAAAGCCTGTAGCCCCTGGCAATACTTATCGGCCAAGATCTACTAGAAAAGGACGTGTCCATTTCGCACTTTAAATGCTGGTTCCGGTTAAGTTGCCGTCGTTAGTCCTAAGTCGCATTCGTACACTTAGCCCCCTATCAGGACACGCTTTAGTCATTATATGTTTTTGTCATAAGGAGGATGGGCAACTTGGTGGGCTATAAGGGAGTGTTTGTCCACTGAATGGTAAAACATTATCTTATATCTATGAGGTTTGAACTTTGAACCCAACAACTCTTTAAATAAATCGAAATTTTTTACCACTTTGACCGGATCACGTTGGTTGGATATCATATGGTTATCAGGCGAGAAGAGACTCATAGTTTTAAAATACGAGTTTTGGTACGACCCGAAAATCTGTCATTTTCTATTTTTCCAGTTCGACCGGTCAGACTGCAGGTCAGACCGAAAGTTTTTTATTTAAAATATATTATGTTTATAGTATTTAATTGTAAAGGGTAGGGACTATTTTGTATTTTTTTTCCCTTCCCCCACCCACTTACCTACCCAAGTTTTATTAAAATTATTTTATTTTAAACATCACTTACCAAATTCAACTAAAAAAAAGTATAACACAAAAAATCAGACCAAATCGGGTAAGTTCCAGTCGAACCGGTGATTTCTGGTCGAAACGAGGCTGAAAACTGTCCGGTCCGACCAAAAAATAGACGGTTCGACCGGAGCCCTTTTTGACCCTAAAAATGAGCCGATATATGAGATGATTTATGGTCCGACCAATCGGACTACCGGTCGGACCACAATTTTTTAAAACTATGAAGAGACTGGGGCACTTGTGAAAACTTTTAATGCATTCTGTCTTAAGGATTGTCAGTACTCTCTCTTCTCACTTTTGTTTTACCAACACACCTCAACTTGGGTTTAATTTTTTAAAATATTAATTGACTATGTTAACAAATTTGGTTAAATTGTTTTCTGGCATTTACCATCCATCTAACTTAGGTGGGCGTCGCTGTAGAGAATTTTACTATAATTCCTACATAGCTGTTACCTACCAATAATTAAGATTTCATTTTTTTCACACTTTCACATACATATTTTTACAAAAAATATTGGTTTAAGCACATACACTTAATTTTTTGGTCGAAATTAATTTTTTGGTCGAAATACTTATTAGTCACTTATTTATTGGACTGACCAATAAGATATCAAATCAGTTTTTTACCGTTATGAAATATGGAAATAGGTAAACTTGGGGGTTGCGAGACGGGAGCGGATTTGGTCCTGGAAGGCCAAATCCAACTAGGACCGTCCTGGCCGGTTCAATAGTTGATTTAGTTATGATTCAATGGTTCACATAATTATGATTCAATGGTCTACTTAATTATGATTCAATGGCCCGTTTTTTCCCGTCCCGGATAAATTGGGGTCCGTCCCAGTTACGATTCAATGGTTTACTCAGTTACGATTCAATGGTTTACTCAGTTACGATTCAATGGTTTACCCAGTTATGATTCAATGGTTGTGGGCTTTTTTTATTTTGCACTCCCGTATTTCTACATTTTTGTAAAATAGTCCCCGCGTGTTCTTCAATAAAAATCCTCCAACAGCGTGCTGGATTTGACCTCCAGTACCAAATTCGGTCCCGAGCGAGACACAGGTGGTGCAGCGATATGTCCAAAAATGTGGCGGCTACTCTGCTGCCATTTTTACAGCTAATTTGATTGTAGGGGACCGCTTGATATTTTCATCTGTAACCGTTGAAATATTGTCTTCCGAGGGCTCTCGGAACTTGGGTCGTTCGATCATTAATTAGCCTTCGCCAATTATGATCATTTACACTTCCATATAAGAATCATTTAATAGTAGTTCCAAGTTGTAAGTAACATATAAACTAACAATATCTAAACAACTTTTTTAATAAAATTCAAAAGAGAAGAAAAATAAAACCTGTAAATTAATCCAAAAAATCAAATGAATAAAATTTTATTCATATAATTACCAAATATTAATTCTGTTTCGAGCATTCTATTTTTATTCGTTTACCGACTCTATTGCCCATGATCCAGATTCGGGGAGTCCTTTTCCATTAACAAGAATTATAGCTATACCGGGCCCATAAAAGTACTCTAAACCCATAGTTAGGGTACTCGCTTTGGGCCCATATGCAAAACCCCTTATTTATTTGTTTGAAATTACATGATATTTATACGCAATATAATTTCTCATTATCTTAATAGGACACAATTTCAATCCATTTAATCATGTTGTATTTTTTTAAAAATAATTCAAGATATCTATTTAGGTGTATCCAGGATATGTTAAGAAAGATTTGGAATGTTAAGAAAAATTTAAGTGATTTGATTGTAATTTCAAGATGGGTGACTTTCTAGAAGTTTCTCAAATTACATTGTAAAAGGCTCGTGTCAAGCTGAAGTCGATGGGCCTGTGACGCCCGGGATCTAGAGAGTGCTGAAAAATTATTTAGAGTGCATATAAGTGAAAACAAACACATTGAAAAAGAGTCGTGTTGGTGTATGAAAATAGTAGGTCGAATCACGGGATGTTAAATTAGAACAATTCTATTCTTTTTATACGTGGCTAGGTCGTAATCAGAGGAATACTGGGTCTGTCCAATCGGGCAAGTTGGTATGTACCAAATCCGTGAATTAGAACTGAGGGAACGGAAATGCTCGTAATATATAATTTTATAGGCAACAAACAAACAGCAAAGTGTGGACCCCAAAGAGTGGCCACCTGATATAACATTAACCATCATTTATATATACAAAATTGAAATAAATGTAGAGAAACTTGAAATGGTTGATCATATCGAACTTAAATCGAATGATTAGATTTTTTTAAATATGATTATTGTACGGACAAAAATAATGAAGAATAATCTTATACGTAAAAGGCAGCGGCTCTCATGACGTTTCTGCTGCAGAAACTGAAGATTATGTCGCCTAGGAAGACTAAGGCGACGCTTCCTCTAGGGTCTTTGATCGTAGGTATGATTGCTCAGGACGAGGAGCTTCAAGCGGAGATTTCTGCAGAGACTTGGTGCCTAGCCATCGCGATGGACTTCTCTTGGGTGGAGGACACGTCAAAGATTCTCCATCCGATTAAGGACGCAACCCGAGGTTTTTGATGCTTCCATCCTCCTTGATTTATTTCCTGCGTGGTGGTGTTCTTGCCCTTTTCTTGGTGTATGTTTGGTGTATATTTGATTTTTTTGGTGACACTTTGGTATCCGTTATAGATAGTGTTTATTTCTGTATTGCTTAAATAGGCATTATCTATAACCTCTCATATATTTTGGTGAATTATTGATGAAATTTAACTTTTACTTATAAAAGAATAATGTGGTGAAGATAGCAACATATGCCATGCGTATCCTCGTCACTTGTCCCGATAATAACGTGATACGGAACAGCAACAATTTGTTAGAATAATATTACTGAAGTTTATCTTATTAACAGTTTTCAATTTGATATTTTCGCATCTCTTTTCCTTAAAAGTGTGATATTTTCACGCTCCTCCACGACCACGTCCTTAAAAAGCATCTACTCTGGAATTTTCTTTTTCACAAAAGAAGAAATTTGACCCTTTAAAATTGCCCACCAACACCACCAATTCCCAGAAAACGAAAAGAGAAAAAGAGCCTACTTTAGAAAAAAGGCAGAGGTTGGGGAAGTCTGGTAATATTGTGCAGCGTAGGGAAATGCGACGTGGAACGACCAGAGTCGGCTGACTTATCCCTGGAGTGCAAATGGCAATATCTGAGACCCACTTGGGACACTATGCACTCTAATTCTGCTGCCTCTCAAAACACATGCTAATCAAAAAATCGAAAGATGAATTAGCCGACGCGCAATATGTCGTTATCTAATTAATTTAATTAAATACAGGATGAATCAATTCACATAGGTGGATGAATAAATTAAATCAAATAGCAAGAATTCAATCAAGTTCTGTATAATAAGTTTTTAAATTTAAATAAAACTTATCGTTAGTTAAAATAAGTTTTGACGATATGAAAAGATTGATATGCACAGTGGAGAGTTTGTGAAATAGTCGTGCCAAATATCCCGAAACCATCGCAAGTGTATCCCGTGGCCAACATAACCTAGGCGATATCAACAGTTGACACGTCCAATACCGGGAGAGGATCCGTCAGGATTGGCCTTTTCATTTCCAACGAATACTCTCTCTTTCTGAAACGTTTCCAAATATCAATGTCACGTCCTAATTTTTGACATTTCCCCTTATTTATTTAAGTATTTAGATTAATTCCTAAATATATTGTTCCAATTTAAGTAATAAATTTTGTGATGAAGTTCTGAAAAATGTAGGAGTCTCAATTATTTTTGTGTGAGCTTTGTCATCTTTCATAAATTAACACCTTAACGTTTTAATACGATTAAGAAGTAGAAAGAATGAATATGTTAAAGAGAAAGGTCCATCCAGTTATTCCCCCAAAGTCCTTACTTTTAAAATTTTGAACATAAAGAAAACTATTTCTGTACTTGGCAACAAGAAATGCAGACTGATAAAAACAACCAGTATGATATTTCTTTGTATGCATTGTACATAGCCAGTGTAATGAGATATATATATATATATATATATATATATATATATATATATATATTACAAATTGCTCATTATCTAATATTATGCGTTATTTGCACTGTATACTATTTTGATGCAATTTACCTGTCGAATACTGTTTGTAATATGTCATACACTAATTAAAATTTGTCTTGTTTGTGTTTACTGTCTATATTTACTGGTTGAATTCAAATTTGCAAGTACAAGGTTCCAGCAAGACATCTGCTGTAAAAATAGTACATTTCCAGCTTTTTACTGGCACATCAATCAACAATAATGTGTAGCTAATATCCCGTTAGAATTTACCTCTCGTTATTTGTTTTCTCCTCGGATATTGAACTTTGAGCCACTACCGTTAACTAACAAAATTTACCTCGTTAAGAGAATTGAACAGAGAGATTAAGCCCCAAGTTGAATAATTAATGAACGACATAGCATATGTTTGATTTCGATACTAAGTAACATATGTACGTGTGTAATCAAATCTATATAGCTTGTTAATGAAGCATGTTCTTCATTTTCGTCAGGCCACTATCGAACACGTATATCGCCTGATAACGAATAATCCTCAACAAAAAAAACTGATAACGAATTATTCTTATAATTATGTTATGTTGTTCTTTTTAATAATAATAGCGTGGTGTCATGTACAAGAACGTATGGGAGAACCGTGAATCACAAAAACATACAAAAAGAAAAGGGTAAAAAACACTGCCGTCTCCGTTACCGGGACGGTAATATTCATTAAGCTGAGATTACACATAACGACGTTGCTAATCTCTTTTAAACTAAAACCAAAGCTTAAAACAAAACTGGGTTGTGGGTAGGAGAAGAAGGGGAGAGGAAAAAAACGGAAAAAATAAATACTAATTAATAAAGATTACGACACCCAAAAACTAGTGAGAGAAAGGGGTTTAAGGAAGAGACAAAACTCATTTACTAAAGACGGTACTAATTCCCTCACTAATTAAGACAAAAGAGGATGTGGGGCCCGAACCCGTCAAACTGGGATGAGAGGATCTGACCCGAACAGGTCTCCGATGTCTTGGAAGTGGTCGTCGATGTGCCAGACGTCGCCGGAAAAACTAAACAAGTCAAGATCCTCGTCAACGAGCATCCGGTCGTCGGTGCCGAAGTCGAAGTTGATGTCCTCGAAAAAATCCGGCACTGAGGTCTTGAAGTCGAACGACAGGTCGCACGGGAAGAACGTGTCTTGGTACTCCGACGAGCAAGGCTCGTTCTCGGACACGGAGCACGAGGACTCCTCCTTGGGGAACCGGAGGACGGAGGTCGGAGACCGGACGGCGGCGGTGGTTTCAGCACGGGACTCGTCGGAGGATGACGTGGATGTCGTCTCCTTCGGGGGAGGCGCGATGAAGTTGGTGAGGGCTTCGGACCCGCGGAGCTGGATGGCCGCGTTGTCGTAGACCATCGCGGCTTCCTCGGCGGTGTCGAATGTCCCCAGCCAGAGGCGGACGCGCTTCTGTGGGTCCCGTATCTCCGCCGCCCATTTCCCCCACGGCCTCTGCCTCACTCCTCTGAATTTCTTCCCGCCGGCCGTAGTTTTTGGCGAGGTCGCCGCCCGGCGCCGCTTGTTGCTGCTCTTCTTGGCCACCTTCGGAACGGCAACCACTTGACTGGGAGCGTGGGTTGAAGAGTCGATGGTGATCTCGTTGACGAACCTCTTGACCCGGCTACGGCGCGAAGAAACGGCGTCGTTGCAGTGGGTCAGCAAGTGCTCTTCTTCGTCACTGGAAGAGTCAGTGGCGTAGGAGTCGGTTACCGAAATCCGTACGACTCTAGGGGCCACACTGCTGTACGACGCCGTAGGGGCGAGTTTGGTGAGGCTCCGGTGCTCTGTGTACTTCAACGGAACGGGAGGTGGTAAGGGCATATTAGTAATTGCACTTTGGTCCATGTTTGTTTCTCTTCTTGTATCAGATTCGCATAGAAAGCTAGAGGGAGTGAAAATTTTCAGGGTTTTTCTTTTTCAGGAAAGTTTTTCACAGAAAAAGAAAGAACAAGGAATGAGGTGCCCTTGAGAAATGACTTGGGGGGGGGGGGGGGGGGGGGGGGGGGGGGGGGGAGGGGGGAGATAGCATTGGTAGTAGTAGTTGAAGGTTTGGAGAGAGATTTTGGAGAGTAATGGGGGAGGGAGTGTGGAGGATAACAAAGAAGCTGTTTTATAGGATCCCAAATAGACTAATACTTACTGTTTGAAAAGAAAATAAATATTGAAAAATTTTAAAAATAAATTTACCTTTCCAATTATTTTGTTTCTATTAGCCTTATCATTTATTACCAGACCAAATAACGAGCGGACCATTTTAGCCGGGCCGGGCCTAGTGAAGACTGTAGTGGTAATTGAGGAGATATTTTAACGAGGTGCCGCGTAACAGAGTTGTGCGATTGCGACACGTGTTAAGTGGGCCCTTGATATTTTGGGGATGGTTGCCATCCAATGGTAGGAGGACTACGAGGATGCTGACTCAGACAAAAGGAGAGGATTTTCTCTCTCTTCTTGGAATGGGTATTCAGGTCACGTGAGGTATGACACTCCCTTTAGTTCTCAAGCTTTGACCGTAAAAACAAAAAAATTGAAAGGATACAAACACCAAGTTGTTAAATTAACTATTTTAAAATTATCAACAAATTCTTAGATTAATAGGTCGAGACGTTATTTTAAGTTGATCAAATTTTAAATTCGAGTAGTATTATTAAATATTTGTTGATAAAACTTTGTCACTTGTAACTACCAACATCGAATTTAGATTAGTCACTCTGATAAATTGAGATATCATAAAAAAAAATTAACTATTTTAACTCGCCTCGTTCTATTTTTAATTAAAATATAATAAATATTTACATAATCACCAAATTTAAATTTGAATTAGATTAAATTATGAAAAAAAATTTGACCTGAACAAAGTTTAACACGATTGTAATTTTACATCTCGAATTCAAAATTTTTATTAACTTTTTCATCAGATAATATATATGCTTGATGATTAATACTAATTGATTTTACCTTTGAAAATAATATTATCAGAATGTCTGTGTACGCTTGTCTCTTGTTGTTTTGGTATTTCCTCTTTTTAATTGATTTTACCTTTGAAAATAATATTATCAGAATGTCACTAATAACTAATATCCTTTTCTCTTTAAGAAAAAAGGTATAGTTGCTTTTCTATGCAAGTTGAAATTCTACTCCCCTCTCTGCATGTTGACTCTTATATTTGTTATGGGACTTTTTCTAAAATAGGCCAAAAAAATAAAAATTACCAATATAGGCACAACTTTAACATATTTTTCAAAATTGATAGTTTCAAACAAACAAAAAAGTGAAGATAACTCTTATTGATGTTGGTTTACAAACTTTCAAATAGGGTCGTTTGATTTTTATTTATTATCAAATAAAGCCTTAAAATTTAATTTTTTATGAAATTTTTATTTTGACCATAAAAAATTCAATTTGTCTCCACTAAATTTTATGTTTAAAAAAAACGTTCCCAGTCATTAGAACCAACAAACATATTTTTTTATTTTATTTATTGGTACAATATTGTCGGACTCTATTTATGAGTATCTCAATTGTTATTTTTCTATTCACATGTTTAAACTCAAGACTCTTCATAATATATCTTTAAGTAAATTAATAAGAATTAGTTATAAATACTTTATATATGAAATTTATTTATAAAATCTTAAATTTAAATTTATAGATAAAAAATATTATTAAAAGATTAGTTTTCAAATAGAGTCTTGTAAAAATTAAAAAAGCTAAGAATTATCCAATTTGATAATAATTAAATTATTTTAAAGATAAATTAAATTTAGTTAAGAATATTTTAAATTTAAAAGTTATATATATAAATATATTATTGAAAGATAAGTTTTCTTTAGATTCTGCCAAAAAATTAACAAAAATTAAACCAGATGTAAACTAAGAGAAAATCACGTGTATAATCAACATTTAGAAAATCTATATCCCTAATAAACACCCAATAAATCATTCCATTATCAGTTTCCTTTTTTTTCCTCCTCATTCTCTCGTAATCAACCATTTCCCTACTTTTTTGTTTGTTATTTCCGCCGCATACCACACATTTAGGTAGAAACAACCTGCGTGAGCGCATTTGTTGGCTAGTTGAAACTTGAAAGTGTGAGAATTAAAAAAAAAATTAAATCTACTATTTTTACGTACGAAACAAATATAATCACAAATAGAATAAGATTTATCATTAATATTTGTACACGAATTTGAATTAGCCAATATGATTAGTATTGATACATTTTCTAAAACTACTGCATTTTTTTCAACCCGATAAACTTATATTTCTCTCCTTTTATAGTTGTTTTGAACCAAATTATTTTTCAAACGAAATCCATGGTGCCTGATTTTTTTAATGCTAATCCTCCTTGCATGTCTATGGTTAATTGGAACTTGGAATCTTTAAATTGTGATTTTTTTTATAACGACACACTATATACTGAGAAAAAAAATCTAATCCAAAACAACAAAAGAAAATGGCCCTCCTTCCAATAAGAAATTGTTATATGGTTAGCTAGATCGATGTATACCAAAAAATTGAGTACCTAAGCAACACATCCCATTAGTGATCATTAGGTTGCGGGTTGCTTCATTTGATACGTCCAAAATCGGTTCATTGATTTTCTCCAGACTTCTGATCTTTGTTACATTTGTTAACTTCTCGTACAACTTACTGACAGCCACGCCGACTCTTGGATCTATCTCCAAAGTCATCTTTCGCTCCTTTTTGAGCACCATAGGAGGAGTGAGGTTCTGCTCCCTAGTGAATCACAGTATCGAATAAGGGTCTAACCCAACAGGTTAGCGTCCCACCATGGACAACAAGCAGAGGGTGCAGATCATTATATAATCATCAACTCCCTCTCCATACTGCTATTGCTCATCCGCCATACTGATATGAATAACCAAAGTAACAATCAAAGTTACAGTTTTTACCAGATGTGCAATGTTGTCTTTTGGAGCTGTTTTCTCCCGTTTCACTGAGGAACAAATTCAATTTATGAGAAAATCACTAAAAGCAACACTAACGATGAATCAGGCATGTAACATCGGCTTCCGGAGTTATTTTCTCCCGTTTTACTAAGAAAAATATTCAATTTATGAGAAAACCACTAAAAGCAATACTAACGATTAACCTGGCATACAACGTCAGCTTTAAGTGCCTCTCTCTTTCCTTTATATATGTCTAGGCTGAACTACCAAATGATGAATTTGACGAAATAAAAGAGTAGTGTATTTAAGCTATTCAGTACCAAAGGCAAATTTGAAGTTAGAACTTCCATTGATTTCTTTGTTCAAGTATTTGTTGTGTTTTTAGGGGTTTAAAAAGTTCATATGGAAAAAAAATTCATATCTTGAGGTAGCATCGAAGATTGTCCGAGGATTAGGTTATTAGCCGCCGTTAAAAATTGCCAAAAGTTGATGGCGACATAAGAGACAAGATAATGAGTGTAAAGAAGGTTCTCGTCGGTGAGTTAGAATTCAGTTCTAATATAATTACGAAGTATGACGTTGCCGGGATATAGTATGCACATTAGACACTTCCCGAGAGCTTCAGTCTTTCAGCGCCCGAAATTTTTTGGCTAATTTGACATTTAAACAATGTACTCAGTATGCGAAGAATGTCACAGGGGAATTTTAGTTGCATGGAAGAGAAAATTCACCCAAATAAATGTTATTAAATTGCAAGTATTATATGTCATGGGATGATCATAATCAACCGTAGCTTTAGTCGTACGCAATGCATGATTAGAAAAAACTAAATATTGAGACAATTTGTCAATCGAACTAAACGATCATGAGTTTTTTTAATTTTTCTCAGGAGAAATAGAAAATATAAGATTTTCTTATAGAAAGGTCGTGGCTAATCAGAATTTATCTTTCGAGATATATTAAATTTATTATTTGGTTGCATCATGAAAACCAAATGGAGGAATAATGGCCGTTAGCTTATCAATATACCCTTTGTGATTGTTTAATATAAAGTTCCATGCATTTTACTTAACTAGTTTATTTTTTACCAACTTATTAGTAGCCTAATTGGGCAAGCCAAAAGGAAGTTCCTATTATGTTTTTTGGTGGTAGTGAATGAATAATTTTTTTTGAGGAATAAACAATTTTGGTGGGCTTTCGTTCCTATTATGTTTTTACGAATGTTGTTTGCTTGTTTATAATTGTGATAGATCTATATATTATTTGACTAAAAATTATGAATTGAATATGAAAATTCTAATATGATATCAAAGTTAATTGCTCGTACGAGACCACGACTCATTTTTGTCTTCTCACGATTCTCTGTTTTATGATACATTGACGAAGTTAAAGTTCATACAAATTTCTGGGAGATGAACATCCTTTGAATAGACTTTTGAAATTATCACATCGGTAGTTGTTAATATGATATAATTATTTATAATTGTAAAAAAATTATTTATTTATTATTTTAAAATTTTGGGTTAGATACAAACTCATTCACCATGAAAATTTGAGAAAGTCCCCAATGAGCTGCCGTTTTGTACTATAACTAATTTTGGATTATATCTTGATGGGTAGTGCTTGAACAATTATCCCTGTATATATTTAACAGATTTCGAATTGGGTGATTTTGGAAAGCTGACAATTACAAATTTGTGTGCGGTACAATAACAAATGGCTAGTTGCCAAGTGAAAAATGCTATAACGAGCGTCTATCCTTAATGACAAAATTAAGGTCCGCCGTAGACCAACCAGTTAATGTGATTAAGACATGAGAATATATAATTGATGTTTAAGTGATTATTAATGTTTCCTCCTAGAACGTATGCAAAAAATGTTGGGAAAAGTCTACTTTAGTACCCTGTGGTATCGCAAAAAATCAAGTCAGTACCCTGTGGTTTAAAACGTATCAATTGAGTCATACTTATTCCAATTAACATCAATTAGAGGCCCGGGCAGCCCGGGCAGCTGCCCGGACCTGCCCGAACCTACCCGAACCCTGCCCGAACTACATGGCTAGCCACGTCACCAAATTTTGATGACGTGGCACCACGTGGAGAGGAGGAGGAGGAGGAGGACGCGGGGAGGAGGAGGAGGAGGAGGAGGACACGGAGAGGAGGAGGACGTGGAGAGGAGGAGGAGCAGGAGGAGCAGGACGCGGAGGAGGAGGAGGAGGACGCGAAGGACGCGGAGGAGGAGGAGGAGGAGGAGGAGGACGCGAAGGACGCGGAGGAGGAGGAGGAGGAGGAGGAGGACGCGGAGAGGAGGAGGAGGAGGAGGAGGAGGAGCAGGATGCGGAGGAGGAGGAGGAGGAGGAGGAGGAGGAGGAAGCGGAGAGGAGGAGGAGGAGCAGGACGCGGAGGAGGAGGAGGAGCAGGACGCGGAGGACGCGGAGGAGGAGGAGGAGGATGACGTGGAGGAGGAGGAGGAGGAGGAGGAGGAGGAGGGAGGAGGACGCGGAGGAGGAGGCGGAGGAGGAGGAGGAGGAGGGAAGGAGATGGATGGCCACGTAGTTCGGGCAGGGTTCGAGTAGGTTCGGGTAGGTCCGGGCAGCTGCCCGGGCCTCTAATTGATGTTAATTGGAATAAGTATGACTCAATTGATATGTTTTAAACTACAGGATACTGACTTGATTTTTCGCGATACCACAGAGTACTTAAGTAAACTTTTCCCAAAAATGTTTGCTCCTAGATGTGACATTTTTGTCTATAAGTAGATTAACTTATTAAAAATAAATATTTACAATCTATATAGTAAAAAAAATTCGAACGAGATTACACCTACAAATTCTTTAAAATATTTTAGTGGTAAAACTCACGGAGAAAAACCCTAAAAGGAAAAGAGTGCGGAGCCGAGCGTGACATTATTTTTAGAAGTAGCGCAATTCTACTTCTTCTTCCTCTCAGAAGTATTTTTTGTAATTTGATTGTTCTCGACTTCAAAGGAGTCGATATTTGTCTTATGTTGATATATAATCTTCCAAAGCATTACTTTATCGAAAATTTTTTGGTATACATCGATCTAGCTAATCATATAATAATTTTTTATTGGAAAATTTTTACTCTATCTGAAGATGTAATAGATTTGAAATTGTTTGTTATTATGTTTGAAGGATCCATGCAATTAAGATCATAATCAAAATTAAATGAATTCAAAGCCAATAAATGTATAAATGTAAAACTTACTTGTTGTATATTATGTTCTCACAGATTCGATTTTTATAATAGAAGTTTTGTCACTAGTTATCTTATTCACGAACTCGTCGAAGCAAGATTAATTTTCACGTTCTAAATGTGCATGAGGTCGAGAGAGTTTCATCCAAAAAACCAATGTTCTTGGAGTGTCTTATTTTTGTTTGCAGGAGCAAGAAGATGTTCATTTTCTCCTCTTTAAGAAAAGAGAGAGTCGTACCTCTATGTTTCTTATTGTTTTTTCGTTACACCCAAAAAAAATAATAATAATGTCCAACCCTTTTATCCTTTGGTCACGCATGAGAAGTTACACCCTGTAACTTCTCTTGAACCATTCTCCTTAATACATTCTAAGTTATTAAGGAATAGATAAATCACGGGTCTATTATAATTTTACGAATAAAATTCTAATAATGTTTATAATATAAGTTCCTGAATATTATTTTTTTCGTTTATGTCGCGCTATATCAACTATAATAAATATCGTATGACTTTTACTAATAAAATTGTTATTTTCTTTTTTTTATAAGTAAAATTTTATCACCCATGAAAAGGTATCACCAAAATGTGCACGAGTACACTATACCATAAATTCTCTAAACAAAGGGAATGCCTAAAAATTACACCAAAACATGCATAAATGCACTACACCAAAAAAATTACACCAAAGGCCCACCAAAAGCCCACCGCTCCTGAAGCCCAAGCCAGGAAGCAAGCCTGCAAATGCCAGCCCAGGAGAAGGCCCACAGAGGCCCAAACCCGAAAACAGGCCCAGAGCAGACTAAAAATGCAGAAAACCCTACTGCCCTGCCGTCGACGAAACCAAGGACCAAAACAGGCCCTAAAGCTCTGGCACCATCGCCGGCTTACCCCACTGCCACCCCGATGGCCACCCCATCGCTCGCCCATCAAAAGTGGCGCCTGAAAAGGCCGACCACGAACCCGGGGAGGACTAGCAGGAGGAAAAGTCAAAGAGACACTGAAGAGAGAGCAAAACGGTGAAGCAGAGAGCCCAAACCGTGGACAACAGACACCGAGGACCTCCCACCACCGACCGGACCCCGCATCCACCCTCGACGGCCACCGCACCACCATCACAGGGATTGCAGACTCTCAAACGCTCCTGCAGATAAACAGACACCAAATTCCCTTCCAGGGACATCTACCAAAAGAGGTAGAAACTGTCCTACCTCACCTGTAAAAAGCGACGGTGGAAAGCCAAGAGAAACCCCAGGAAAGAGGAAATCGCAACCAAGAGGAGGAGGCTATGAAAGCTCGCTTAACGCGAGGGAGAAGGACCGATGAAGGAGAAACACCAGGGCGGGCTCAACACATCCCAGATCCGCGACTCTGAGGGGAGAAGAAACAAACCCCAAGCCGCGCTGGTCCCCACCATGGTCACCGGCAGCGGGGAGAGCACCGACGGTCCTCCCGAAGGGACTGAAGGTGGGCGACTCTCAACACTCCTTTAGGTGGAAGGAACAAGAGGGGAGAAAAATAGTTTTTGGGGAAGAAGATGGGTTTTTGGGAAAAAGTGCCTAAAATTGTTATTTTCTTACAAGAAGTACTAACTCTTACATAAGAATATATTGATGCATCAAAATACAAAATAATTCACTCTTTTTTAATGTTATCTTGAGGTGTGCTTCAAATAGTATATTAGTCACCCGGTGTATCAGATTGATAGAGAACATAATAAATGAAAAATATATTAAAAATCTACTTGTATGCTCGTAAGGAAAATTTTTTCCAATATAATTAAATAGATACAAGGTGCCAACTTAATTATCAAATTGATTCAATGAATCTTAAATTAATGGAGTCTCTCTTGAGATGAGTGATACACAAAAAAATTAATTGTAGTGTTTTAAATAAAATTAAAATTTAACTGAAGGGTAGATGGTTTGATCCAATGGCTGGGGAGAAAGATAGGTATGTGGATTCTCAAAAAGGAACAAAATAATAGTTGACGGTGCAGGACCAGGTTTTGCGATACACCAAACGTCAAAGGAAGGTTCACCTTCTCGAGGTACTCTTTCCCTACCACGAATTTTTCCCATTGAGTTTTTTCGTGGTAGGGTTTTGACGAGACCAGCTGTCGTAACCTCAATGAGACCGAAAGGGAACGTTGCACTAAGTATGATGTAATCGGCATAACTTTTATAATATAGAGACATTTGCCCCTCCATATCTACCAAAAAAACAAAATAATAGCTGTACATTTCTTGGACTCTTCCCATTCACAGGGTCCGTAAGAAGCCATGCATATAAAAACATGCGAAAGAAGAACATGGGATTCGACAAAAGACCTTGAGAGGAGGCACCTGGTCCAAATTTAAAATTAAATAAATTTTGTTGTCGATATTACCGCTTACGCTTATGTAGATACTTATTGGACTAGTAATGCAAATTATAATATTTTTAAAAGGAGCCAAAAAATTTCCATGAGCTGTTAATAAAAACTCAATAGAGGATATCTTGATTTTAATAAAACAGCTCTATTTTTTATAAAATTTATTACACACCAAAAAACTGTCAAAGTAACATGTAAATGCATAAATAAAGTTAGATAAAATATAGACCATTGACCTCAAAATATTATTTTAATTGCCCCAAATACCTTCTACGATTGTAGACCACCCTATCAACTTGTCGTGGACCCTTACAAAATAACTCTATCACATTTAATCTAAATATTTCTTGGTAATTGAAGAATTTTATGTAATACGGACCTTGATATTTGTTCACTCTATTAATTGGCTTCACAAATTACGAAATTTTCAACATTTTCTTATTTGCCATCATGCAAGAGCGTGAGTTAGTTGATGACTGTATTTTTTTTGGGGAAAAGTCCACTTTCGTACCCTGTGGTATCGACCAAAATTACTTTAGTACCCTGTGGTAAAAAACCGATCAATCGAGTCATACTTATTCCAATTAACATCAAAAAGGGCCTCGGGCAGCTGCCCGGAGCTGTTCGAACCTACCCGCCCGCTGCCCGGGCCACGTGGCGCCACGTCACCAAGAGGAGGAGGAGGAGGAGGAGGAGGAGGACGCGGGGAGGAGGAGGAGGAGAGGAGGAGGAGGAGGAGGAGGCGGAGGAGGAGGAGGAGGAGGAGGAGGAGAGGAGGAGGCGGAGGAGGAGGAGGAGAGGAGGAGGGGGACGCGGGGAGGAGGAGGAGGAGGAGGAGGCGGAGGAGGAGGAGAGGAGGAGGCGGAGGAGGAGGAGGAGAGGAGGAGGAGGAGGAGGAGGAGAGGAGAGGAGGAGGAGGAGGAGGAGAGGAGGAGAGGAGGAGGGGGACGCGGGGAGGAGGAGGAGAGGAGGAGGGGGAGGAGGAGGAGGAGAGGAGGAGGCGGAGGAGGAGGAGGAGGAGGAGGAGGAGGGGAGGAGGAGGAGGAAAATCGGAGGAGGAGGAGGAAAATTGGAGGGGAGAGGAATTGGTGACGTGGCTGGCCACGTGGCCCGGGCAGTGGGCGGGTAGGTTCGGGCAGCTCCGGGCAACTGCCCGAGGCTTTTTTTGATGTTAATTGGAATAAGTATGACTCGATTGATCGGTTTTTTACCACAGGGTACTAAAGTGATTTTGGTCGATACCACAGGGTACGAAAGTGGACTTTTCCCTTTTTTTTTCGAAGACGTTGTTTAAGTCAACCGGTTGGCATCATGTTATTGGGATTTAAACTTCGAGCCACTCAAATGAAGTACGTATACCATAAAATTATTTGTTCTTGGTGGGACTGATTTTATTTCACCGAGGAATCTGTATGGTTTTTTAACCATTCCAAGAAGCACCAAAATCTAGATGCACTCTGGGTTTGAGTTGTAATTATCACGTGATCCTACTGTTAAAGAAACAGATACCAGAAATATATAACTCTGATTTCATTGTCATGGCGTCCTGTAATTACTTGGTATTTATACTCGTGTTATCGGAATTTTTTCTAGTGGTAATGTTTGAACCCAAAATTATCATAAGAGAATTTGTGCTTTTTACTATTTGACCAATTCTTATTAGTATTACTCACACTAATTTGATACTTACTAGAGCTGACTATTTTTTTGTTGTTTTCTGTTTGTAGATTTTTATGATAAATATTTACAAAATTACAAAATGGTGATAAATTTCTTCGTAAAGAAGCTGCAACCATAGTTTTGGTAAAACACTACCGTAGTAAAATTTAGTAAAAAATTTACGAATGAGCTAATTAATTTATATTCAAATCAAATTGACTATTCACTGCATAAAAAAACTTTAATTTAACATAATTTTATTTCCAAAAATGAAATTATTTTTTAAATCTAAATTAAAACAACTGCTCTACAAATGGGGACGGGTTCGGTATTGTTGTCTTCCAGCAGCATCAATCTTTAGTAAAAGGCGAAAGAATAGTTTACTTTTTGCAACACCAATCTGAGAACACAAACTGTGTGTACACCTTTGTGCCGTCGTACTTTAAAGACACATTAGGCAACGATAACAACATATCACTTTTGCAAAAAATTACAATGATACATCAATTTTTAAAATAAAAATACATCAATTTTTAAAATAAAAATACAACGATACATCAATTTAAAAGATAGACACATAATGACACATCAAATTCATAGGCAAAAAGAGAAGGGCACAACAAATTGAAAGCAAAAATACAAGCCAGGGGGCAACCGATTCCTGAACTAAAAGAAACCCATATCAGAACTCCTAATTCAATCAAACGCCAGCTTCTTCACCACCTAGTGGCGGCACAACTACCTGTAACGAACATTGTTTGCCACATTGAAGAACGGCTGGCTCAAGTCGAGCTCCCTCCCGGAGTGAGCCGCCACTGAGTTCAGAACCCGGTCAACCTCCTCATCGCAGACAAGTCGAAACGAGTTGACCCGCGTGGCGATGAGCAACTCGAAGATGCAGTCTTGGACGAGGAGGAACCAGTGACGGTAGTGAGCCGATGACGGTAGCCCGGATGAGGTCGGTCGAGCTCCTTGTCCTGGTGGCTTGGACGAGCTCAGTCACCGGAGGATCCGATGAAGGTGGTGAGCTCTCTTGGAGTTCCATGGATCAATGTTAGGGCTCCTCCTTGGTGTCGTCGACCATGAGAAGGGTTGTTGGACAGGACGACGGAGGGAGTCATTTTTGGCTAAAAAAGGGTGTTGGAATCCGAGCTGCATGATGTTCGTAAACTCACATTTTTTTTATAAGTAAAAGAGCTGGCAAATTTTATGATAGTATTTTCATACCAAATTATCGAATGACTTACCAAAAAAAATAGAGAACATGAATTGTCTAGAAAGAGTAGCATGTACTATTTTTTTTATAATTTGCTCGATGATGTAACAATTTTGTATTTTAAGAAAATTAATATAATCTAGTCATTAATGAATTAATTCTACTTTCTTAAAATAACATACATTGTTTAGCAAATATTTTTTTTAACTAAACTCAATATTGTCTTGATTTTATTTTCATTATTGAATATCCTAATCAATATTACTAAATTGACCCACTAATCCACTTGTCAATTGTGGATTGGTAGGTACATATTAAGCCGATTGGTACGGAGAGACTACCATAAAATTTTTCTAAATAGGTGGTTCAAATTTTACATTTAGGAAACAACTACTCGTCTTCGATCTCGCAAAGCAAGTACTTACCAAAACATCTCGCAAAGAGAAGAATACTAGCTGGCCGATATATCTTTTCTTTTAAACAGTTAGCCTTAAATATCGTAAAGCAGGTGACAATAATCAATAGAGAATCTCGCAAAGCAAGTACACGTGCTATATTTTTATGTTTTGAGTTCATAAATGTAATCTTTTATATTACCTTATGGAGCTCAGGAATAAACTTCTTAAAATTCACTATGGAATTTACCTACTTAGTCTACGAGTATTTTCAAGTAATAGACTAACGGTTTGTTGTCTTCGATGTAAACTTGTATTCATACTAGAAAATTTAACAAGCAAAGTTTAAAATATGTGAATATTCATATTATGATGAAACACAAATTTATTCATAGGATTTACCACATGGTTTTACCTCAATAAAATTTTAATCAGGCTGCGGCTGTAATTTAGTTATACGAGGAATTTAACACCCAGAAAATATAAATGCATACATTTTATTATACTAATAAAATCGATATATAAAAATCAAACTTACTTATAAAAAACTAACAGCCTGTTTGCTTAGTTGTGCCGAAAACATGAATAATTAATTGATTAGTTAATGTCCCGATAACAAGTAGTTTGATAAATAAAAAAAAGAAACTTTAATTAGTAGATAGAATAACGATACTGAAATTTAGGTAAACTTTTAGAATAAATATGCAACTTTTTATACAGTCTATTTATCGGTATACTCCCCCCACCAAATAATTTGTAGCTACTCACCAAAATTTATTGAACCGAACAATATGCTAAGAAAAAAAATGTCGATCCTTCTGGATCGTAATAAACATAACCAAACACGCCATAAACAAATACACAATGGACTTGGGGAGTAGATTCTATGGGGCCAAGGCTAATCCCCAAATTTGGAGACTAAAAGGAAGATTGTAGCAATCTAGGTATTAACAAAATAATTAAGGGTAAAATTGGAAAATTAATTAAAAAAAGGGGAGATGGAAAATTAGCGGGCACACTTTTTATGGAAAGACTAAAAAGGTAAAAAATAAATAAATAAACCAATCTCATGTTAAAAGAGGAAGGGATTCTTTCTCTCTCATTAAATTATTGTCAATTTCAAAAATTCTACCACCTACCAGATTATTATTTTTTAAATAAACTCAAAAAACCAAAGAACGAAAATACAATAGAAAACCAATATCAGTACGTATTCAAACCAATATCAGTACGTATTCAAACCAATATCAGTACGTATTCAAACCAATATCACTACGTACTCAAACCAATATCATTACGTCTGAAAACCAATATCAGTACAGACTAAAACCAATGTCAATAGGTACTAAAACCAATATCAATAGGTAATCAAATCAATAACAAGATGTACTCAAACCAATATCAATACATACTCAAGCCAATATTATTAGCGATTGAAACCAATATCAGTACAGAGTAAAACCAATATCAATATAAACAAAAACCAATATCAGTACGTACTCAAACCAATATCATTACATCTGAAAACCAATATTAATACATACTCAAACCAATATCATCAGCGACTGAAACCAATATCATACAGACTAAAATCAAGCATAATTTTTTATAATATCAGTACGGCGGCATTATTCGCGACCGAGTCTCTTCCTCTTCTTCTTCTTCTCTCTCCCGATGCCATTTCAATCCCTAAACCCAAAATTACGCGAAGGCTGGGCGGGAGCGGGGAGCTCCTTTTCTCTAGGCACGACGTGACTTGCGGGCTTAGACCCTTCCTGGCAGTAGCGCGATGGGGACCGCGTCAGCTCTGTCTCTCCTCTTCTTTTTGCGAGGTGGTGCATGGCTTGTCCAGCAGCGGAAGCGTCGGCTCTTCAACCCAGCGACGCGGGTGGAGGGTGAGAAGAAGAAGAAGAAGAAGAAGAAGAAAAGGAAGAGACGTGAGGAATTTTTAATGGAGGAGGGAGAGAGAGAAAAAGAAGAAGAATAAAAGGAAGAGACGTGGGAGAGATGGTTGGTTGTGTTTAATTGATATCTTTTTTTTAAGGAGTATTAATTGGGTATCTTTTTTTGTTTGAAAAAGTCAAAAATGTCCCTGATTGGTTATTGACCATCAGATTTGAAGTTTTAAAAAAAAATGAATCTAATAGTCCAAAATCTAGTCCCCACCTATGGACAATATTTCTTTAGTCGCAGGTCAATCCATCGGTTGAGCTCAAATCGGAGCTCGAATGAGAATTGACTAACAGATCACAGTCAAAAGTGTCGGTAATAAGGAAGACAACGGATGACCGGCTGAATTGGTCAGTCCCCATCAGCTATAATACCTTCTCGTGTATCAGTTGCGAGAGGATATTGATTTATCGAACCACTAAATAAGATTCGTTCATATCCGGATTGATATTATGATTTTTCAGGGGAAATTGACGAATTAATATCCACTAAACTACATTTTTTCTTCGCAAAATTACACGAATCAGCTAAACTACATTTTTCTTGCATTGTAAATGTGCAATTTATCTATCACATAATTATCCCAAATTAAATAAGACACTGACATGAGTAATTTAAATATTTTACTATTTGAAAAGGCTGCATTGCGGAATAATTATGGAGCAAATCTAATTGAAAGATTATTTTCTTGCACCTTTTTTGACGCTAATACTAGATCCTACGCTTAAAGGTTGTAGCAGCTATCATCTACAATAGATTTAAATAATACACAACCAAAATTATATTCTGATCCCAAATAGTTTAAACGATATTTATTTATTAAAAAAATAAGAGAACAAAAAAAAATAAGGACCGAAAACGTGACTGGAAAAGGAAAAGGGTTGAATTGATGAATTTACGGGAACTTAGCTTTAGGGACCTTATTAATGTTTATGTCAACAGTAAAATTAGACTGTGTGCCTCCTTAATGTCGGGCTGCAACTGAAAAGTGTGTATTAAATCCTCTTTTTCAGGGTTATGGCGGCTTATAAACGGAAAAGACAATTAATAAAAGGGAAGGCCCAAAATCAAATTCCGAAATTATGTCTCTCAATTATCTGATTTACATGGGTTAGGTTTAGCTTTTCCTACCCACCATTTATTTATTAGTTGGAATTTCTTGTTGGGGTTGGCGCACAATATCAGTGCACAACCTCATTTCCTTGAATCGTTTTATCGGACGACTCATCCAAATTTTACCTCGAGTCTTTTTATACAAGATAACCAAATTTTATTTACCGACTTTTTTGTTTATCTTCGTCCCATTTAATTAAACATCGATTTTTTTGGTAAGTATTCGACATCGACCTTGTTTCATGTTTTCTTATAACTAGATTAATATTATGTGTATGTATACATATCACCAAGATAATTACAAGGATTTTTCTCGCATAAATACATCGCTTTACCTAACATACTAACAACGATAGCCACAAAAGTTTAGGACTAATCCATGTACAAAAGGGGCCTCGATTCGGTACAGGATCGTTGTTTTCTGTACCGTCCAGGAGGAGGTAAAATAGTCAAACAACAATGGAGAAAGTGATACGCGCAAGGAGAAAGAAGAGAGGGGATTCGGAGAGTGTGTTCACGTGCCCCTTTTTAATTATATTTTTGTCTTTATTCATATATTATACTGAAACAAAGTAAATTAATATATTATTTAACTAATTATTTAATTTTTTATTATAAGTATTAATTAATACTATCATAATCGGACATGCCATTTTACGTAACTGGGCATGCGGTTTTACATAATCTGGCGTGCCATTTTACGTAACTAGGCATGCCATTTAATCGTAATTAGACCTACTATTTGATTAATTATATTTTATTCAATATTAATCTGACATGCCATTTGACATAACATGAACATGCCATTTGACATAACTTGGGCATGCCATTTTATATAACATGTATATACCATTTGACATAATCTGGGCATGCCATTTGATATAACATGTGCATGTCATTTGACATAACCTGGGCATGCCATTTGACATAACTTAGGCATGTCATTTTATATAACCTGTATATGCCATTTGACATAATCTGGGCATGCCATTTGATATAACATATGCATGTCATTTGATATAACTTGGGCATGCCATTTGACATAACCTGAGCTTGTAACTCGATCGAGTATTGACTTCAAATATATTTTTGATATCTTTTTACTCTGAATTTAGAGAAATTATAAACTATAAAGTTGTAGATATATATCTCACCTTCACACAGCAGCTTGAATCACCTTAATCGGACTCCGGAGTAAGAACTTGTTGTCCCCCAACCAAATATATTTTTTTTACTCGATCTACTCGTGGCTTCAAACATATTTCGACATCTTTTTACTTCGAATTTGGAGAAGTCATAAACTAAAAATTTGTAGATCTGTATTTCTGCTTTGCACAGCAACTTGAATCACCTCAATCAGACTCCGGAGTAAAAACTTCTGGCTCTCCAACTAAAATTTCTCGATCGCTTCTCACCGTCGCCCCTTCTTCACAATCGAACTCTGGTCTGCTCCTCGTCGGCGTCAGAGTGGTGGTCGGTGTCAAGCTCGTGGCAACATCGTCGGCCTCAAATCTGGAACCATGAATTTTTAATTAGAGAGAGAGATGAGGGAGCAAGAGAGAGAGAGAGAAGTAAAAGGCAAAAGAGAAATATGGCAGGCATGGGAGAGAAGAGAAAAATAGAGGAGGGTGAGTAAAAGACAAAAATGTCCATACGAATTACTATCGTCAGATCTCTGACGTACACCTAGTCATCAAAATCGATGGACCATATGAAATTATGTTTGGTACAAAAAATTCCTCTCTTTCTCCATACCAAATACAGGCCGGTACAAAATAAGGTCTTATAAACTAATTTTCGATACGATGTTGAACTATCTAAGTCATTCTTATCTCCGTATAAGAATGTTGTGAGCGAGAAACTCGTGATGAATCAAGTTTCATGTTAAGAATTAAGGATTGGGTAATGACATAAGTGTCTCGTGTTGTACGCATCAAAATTTGATCTCTTACCGTATTAAAAATCGACCACCAACTACGAAGACACTACCTAATACAATTAATGTGGAATAGCTGAGCCTTTCACAATGATCAATATCATCAAGTACTGTGCCTTTCAATTGAGATATATTCTAATGGAGATTGCCTCATTTTTCCCAACACAAAAGCATTTATGATATGATCCCATCTCAGATGTTCAACAGCGGTGGTCAAAAACGACGTGCAACCCACTCAAACGCCACTATGATAATTAGCTTTTTGTGATAAAAAAAACTAATAAACTAATGAACTGGTATTAATAATTATTGAGATTATAACTAGTTATATTAGTGATGGACTTTTTTATAAATTTAAAATTTTTATCTAGTCATTTACTTAAAGTTTTGAGTTGTATATAAAGATTAGAACATTATATATTCCGTTGTTGCTCGCACGGCCCGGTGTAATGACACTGCGAGGTCAATGTTTGTCTAAACTTAAGTCCAATAAAGAGGGACTTTGTTGAGATTACTACATTGTTAGTTGCATGAGTGTTTTTTTGGAAATCTAATAGATATGAAAATTTTAATCAAATGATTAGTATAGTTGATTAGTTTTTTAATAAGTAAACTTATTAAAAGCAGTTCATCGGTTTTTTTTAATGTAAACTTTATTCATACCTTATGAATAGTACACTCCACATACTACATACATATTTATGACAAAGATGGCTCCATTACAATGGACGCCTACACATCCTTGGGAGATTCTAAATATAAAATTAGGTCTTGCTTGCGTTGATCTGACATTACATTGAATCAATATAACCACTGCTAAACATGGAAAAAGATAGAATGAGATAGAAGTTCTCGATCACTTACGCGGCTTGGAATAATGCAGCTTCTGACATGATTTCAGTTTGTAGTTTCTGACGATTAAGTTCAAATTTCGGAACTATTTTATAGTTATTTAAAAAATATGGTAAAAGAATATAATTATTTCCCGATATTCCGTCCAAATCGTTCCGATCAATTTTGCGAATGTACTTGGCTGTCAAGTCCAAATTTAGCTGACCTCCAAGCATCGTCGAAAGGACGCTGATATTAATAATTATCTAATGATGAAGTTTACTAATTAATTGAAAAGAGCAACCGGCAGAGAGTTATGTGATTAGTGCATGATTATGGGAAAAAAGAAGGGAATGATTTGAGAATCATGTCAGTCTTAAATTATGAGAAGAAAAAAGGTAATTAATGATGCATCATAAGGGTCCACCTCAAAGCGTTTTTTCCTCCAAATTTTAAGATGATCTCTCTACGAATATGAATTAGTATATTTAATGATTATGCTTATATCAAATATTAGTTTCACGATATATCCTACAATTCATTTTCTTTCTTCAAAATTTTATTAAAAAATTAATGATATTTTTTCCCTTTTTTTAAGAATCCACCTTAAAGGGTTATCACAACATGTGGCGATCCGATTAAAGTTGAACTCGACCCGACAACGTCCACATCATCCATTAACTGAGATTTTTACATGTAAATATATAATAATAATGTAAGATCTTTAGGATATCACAAAAAAGAAATATTTTTTGGGGATTAACTGAGATGTTTAAGTGGGGTTCAGCTTGTCATATCTATACCTTGTCCTCAAATAAAGACAAGATTTTGAGTTAAAATTCCATTTTACAAGATTTATAATAAGACACTTAATTTCGGGATGGGCGTAGTTGGTACTTTCCAAATCGTGTGCACGATTCTTTTTTCGGGTTATAGAAGTGATTGATTGATCTCGTAAATTATAAATTTAATCGGGCATAGACATTAGCTAGTGTTTCACACGTGCAATTTTGAAATCAAAATTAATATATGTAAGAAAAAAAATGAAATTGTGTAATTTCTTGTTGATATATCTTAGTAATAGGTTCAGCTTTACTCTACCGTCGCCGCTAATCTTTCTCGCTGTGGAAGGAGGGACAATGACAATGAAAATTTATCGGAATTTCCAATTGGGTGGCATTTATTGTCAAGAAAACACGGGACACAGTGTCCTATAAGTAGAAATTTAAAATATATTAGGGATAAGAGAAATGGAGAATCATATGGAACATGCCCTAAAGTATTAACTTCCTAGCTTATGGAGTGGCTAAAGAGTCGTTTAAGACTTTTGAACACTGGTAATGTATTTCTTGATGTATGTCGGTAAGTGGGCTCAAAGAGAATAGTCAAATGGATTTGTTTTTGACTTTTCAATGGTCGACGCTTATAGTTGTGATTTGATTCCTTCCGATCTTTGCTTCACGCACATAGGCAGTAAAGAATGAACTTCATTGCAATCCACGTGCATAAACTAAATAGGCCTTCCACGACTTTCGTTTCATTGTAAGCAGCACCAACAGAAAAAAATGGAACCCGAATTTCAGCTCCCCGACCCCGCTCTCTCTCCCTCCCAACTACCCCAGCCTAAACCACCAGAAAACCCTGCCCCGCGACTAACCACCACAGCCCCACCAGCCCTTTTTTACTCCAACGCCCAACCTCCCCACCACTCCAGTTCAAAAACTCCAACCGTCCCCTCGTCAGCCCACCCCCAAGTTTCCAACCCTAACTCTCCAACCCATAAATCCCCAAATTCGAACCCTAATCCACAATCCCCCCCCCCCCCCCCCCCCCCCCCCCCCGACATCCCAGGTCCCACCCTTGACATCCACCACGACTCCATCCCCTAATCCAGAAGTTTCTTCTCCTAGGTTGTCATATAGGGACACTGTCCACAGCTCTAACGGGAAACCACTCCCTAGCCTCCACGAGGAAGCCGAAAATTGGCTGGGCTCGGGGGTGGTAGCCTTGGATCTGACCACAAATCCCACCCAACCCCACCTGATTCTGACCGACTATGTGGAGAAGAAGCTAGATGAACCGTGGAACAGAACGGTGATTGTGAAAGTCCTCGGCAGAATGGTGGGGTACAGGGCCCTCCAGAATCGGTTGTACCAGCTGTGGAATCCAAGGGCTTGGATGAGGTTGGTGGATCTCCCCCATGGTTACTTTCAAGTTTGTTTTGCAGATTCGGATGATCTCAGCACAACATTGTTGGGCGGTCCTTGGCTGTACCAGGACCACTACATCTCTGTTCAACCGTGGTTTGCTTCCTTTGACCCGTGGGAGGAGGAGGTCGCAACTACGAGGATCTAGATCAGGTTCCTGAACTTACCTATGCGTCTCTACAACACTAACCTCATGAGGTGCGCAGCAACGGCGCTAGGTAAGCCTATCAAATTAGACCCTAATACAGAGGAGAAGGCAAGAGGCCAATTTGCTAGAGTGTGCGTTGAGGTAGATCTGTCAAAACCGCTGATTGGTGAAATTAAGATTGGGAACCTAGTGCAGAAGGTTGAATATGAGAGCCTACATACTATTTGCTACGGGTGCGGTAGGTACGGTCATCTTCATGAAGCTTGTCTGACCAGTCAACCAAGCGAGGTGGTGGCGACTGGTGAGAATTCGGAGGGTGCAGGAAACTCTGTGAAACAAGCAAACTCTCAAGGAGCCTCAAAAAACTATGGAGACTTGACTGACCAGCCACCCAAGAGGCATGGAGTGAACGTCGGCCCTTGGATGGTGGTTGCCAAAAGAAGTCGACCAGGCCGCCCTGCCACCAACGGAGGAAATACAAGTTCCAGCAATAGATTTGGCGCCCTCTCCACTATGGAGACTAAAGATGCCGAAGCGGAAAAGGGGTATGTCAAGTCAGGTAGCCCAGTCCATATCTTTGGGAGTCACAGCGGGCCCTCAACCTCCCAAGGTACCCACAGACCGCCCCGTAACACCAAAACTTCCTCCATGAAAAAACCCCTTACCCCGACCCTCCACCCAAATAACCCAAGCCCAAACCTTAAGCGACCCAGAAATGGAGATGACACCCTGAACCTTAAGATCAACGCAGCTATTGACCGTGTCAAGCCCCACAAAGAGAATATTCACCCTAACCCCAACCCAGTCATAAGCCCCGACCACCTTAAACTATCACACCATCCCATCTCTTCCATCACCAACCACAAAGCACCAGACCCTCTTAATCAAACCCCCAAGCCCAATCCTAGCCTAACCGGGTTACACTCTTGGAACCCTCCCATAAGCCACATTGTCACTGAGACTTCCCTGGACCGGGATCGACTTGTAGTTGCCTTTGTTAGGTCTCCTCCGAAATAGCAGAATATCAATTCTGATCGGGTCGACCCCGACCAGATGACGGATGTTTGAAGGTGCTCAGCACCGCCCATTCTCCCCCTCTCAACCATAAGAACCAGACACAACCAAGAACTCCATCTATCCTTCTCTCAATGGGATTCAAGACTCTTGTGTGGAACTATTGCGGTGCCAAGAAACTGGGCTTTATGAGAGCCTTCAAGTACTTGCTAAAAATTCATAATTTTAGTCTTGCTGCGCTGCTGGAAACTCAAATCAGTGGGCCCACAGCAGAGGCTGTTTGTTAGAAAACAGGCATTGCCTACTTCCGTATTGAAGCAATGGGATGCAGGGGAGGTATTTGGCTACTTTGGGCCCCTTCAATATCGGTCAAAGTCCTTCAGACTAGAGAGGAGTTTCTCCATGTGGAGGTAGCTTTTGAGAACAAACCTCCATCCCTAATAACTATTATTTATGCACCTCCACCTGTAACGGGGCTGGAGGACTACTGGGGGATCATAGCCTCCCTTGCTCCTTCCGATTCGAGCCCATGGATTATTATGGGTGATTTTAATGTAATTACTTGTTTGAAGGAACGTAAGGGAGGCTCGGGAAGACTACAACCTCAAGACAAGAAATTGTGCAGGTGGATTAACAAAACCGGACTCATCGATCTGGGCTACTCAGGTTCTCCATTCACGTGGGCTAGAAGCACAGGCAATGGGGGCCGCATTTTGAAAAGACTAGACAGGGCCATATGCAATAATAGCTGGCGTACACGATGGTCAGAAGGAAGGGTCCAACACCTCGCTAGATTCCAGTCGGATCATTCACCTTTGCTTGTCCACTTTTCTGACTTGGACACGGGCTGCCGAAGACGGAGACCATTCCGATTCTAGACAGCTTGGATGTCTCACCCTAGCTTCATGCGTGTGGTACAGACTAAGTGGAACCCGAATAAGGATATCGAAGATGCTCTAAAGTCCCTGAAAGATGTATTAAAAGAGTGGAATGTTAAAGTTTCTGAGAATATAGAGCAAAGAAAAAAGAGACTTTATGCCAGATTGTGCGGGCTCCAGAAAGCTCTGGATCAGCGTCCCAACAAGGGCTTGGAGGCCTTGGATAGTAAACTCTGGCAAGACATCGAGCAAGTCCTTCAACAAGAGGAGACCTTGTGGCTCCAGAAATCTAGATAACAATGGATTACTAATGGGGATCGAAACATCGGGTTTTTCCATACTACTACGATGGTGCGGAGACAACGAAATAAACTAGATCAGTTGAAGAACTCGGAGGGTGAGTGGATATTAGAGAAAATTAAAATTAAAGAGATGACCCTAGAGTTCTATAAAGCCCTCTACAAGGCGGACGACACCCCCGTACAGCAATTCCTCCCGCGGGGCTGTTTTGCCAATTGGACGATGAGTGAAATCAGCAGGGCCTCGCGACCTGTAACTATGAGAGAGATTCGAGATACGTTATACAATATGGCTCCCATTAAAGCTCCAGGAGTGGATGGATTCCAAGCCATTTTTTTCCAGAATTGTTGGGGATTGGTCAAAGACACCCTTTAAGCCTATATCTCCCAAGCCTTCCAAACCGGTACCCTTCCCCCCAAACTTAATAAAACCCTCCTTGTCCTTATACCCAAAACCAATTCGCCTGAGTCCCTCCAACACTTTCGCCCCATAAGCCTATGCAATGTTCCATACAAACTCCTCACCAAAATTATTGTTTCGAGGCTCAAGGCAAAGCTACCGGAGCTCATCTCCCCTGCTCAGGGTAGCTTTGTCCCTGGGCGACAGATTTCTGACAACGTTATTATTTTGCAGGAAGTCATTCACTCTATGCGACTGAAGAAAGGTGTTCGTGGATGGATGGCGATAAAAATAGACATCGAGAAGGCTTATGATAGGACCAATTGGAGCTTTGTAGAGGAGACCATTCGTGATGCAGGGTTCCCTGAGAAATTAATACGTTTGATCATGAATTGTGTCACAAGCTCCTCAATGCGAGTGTTGTGGAATGGTGAGATGACGAGCGAGTTTACACCCTCTCGGGCCCTCCGCCAAGGTGACCCCATATCCCCATATTTGTTCGTCCTTTGCATGGAGAGGCTAGCTCAACAGATTGCTATTGCCGTCCAAAGAAATGAATGGAAGCCAATTAAACTCACGAGACAAGGCCCAGAGGTGACCCATTTATTCTGTGCAGACAATGTAGTACTCTTCTCGGAAGCCTCCATGGAACAAGTGAGCCTTATCAAGTGCATCCTTGAGGAATTTTGTGTAGCCTCGGGCCAGAAGATTAGCGCGGCGAAGTCCAGCATCCTCTTCTCCAAAAATATTACTGCAGGAAGAGGCAAGAATTTGAGTAGCCACCTAGGCATAAAGGCAACCGATAATCTTGGAAAATATTTAGGGATCCCTACGCTAAACGGAAGAGTCAATGGAGATACATTCCAATACATTTTGGACAAGGCCCAAGCTAGGTTTGCTGGTTGGAAAGCCAAGCACCTTACTATGGCTGGTCGGGTTACTCTAACTCGGTCTATCCTATCTACTCTCCTTTTTTATGCCATGTAGGTCATCACTCTTCCTCCGAACTTGTGTGAGAAACTAGATAGAATCAGCCGAAACTTTATTTGGGGAGATACCACTGAAAGCAAAAGAGTGCATTTGGTCAACTGGCAAGAAGTCAGCTTGCCGAAAGCCATGGGGGGCTTGGGCATTCGAAGCGCGAAGCATTCAAATACTGCTTTAATTACTAAGTTTGGATGGAGGTTCATCACCAACCCTACATCTATCTGGGCCCAAATTCTTAGTAAGAAGTATGTTAAAGACATCCCCTACTTGCTGGGTGATCCATGTACGAGATCCTCTGCCACGTGGTCAGGCCTCTCCAAAATAGCATGTCAGCTGAACCTTGGTTTGAGGTGCTCTGTTGGGGATGGACAACGAGTTTGCTTCTGGTTAGACGAGTGGCTCCCTGGCGAGCAGGCCCTCATCTTGTGCATCACAGCCTCTGTGCCGTACGACCACCTTCTTTGTCAGGTAAGTGATTACTGGTGCACGGTGAATGGTTGAAAGTGGGACCTACTAGACGGGTTGTTACCAAATGAGGTTAGATCCAAGATGCTTGCGGTGGTTGTGGATCACCCAGGACTAACCCCTGACTCCTTTTCTTGGCGTTACTCGAGCTCCGGGGAATTCACCACCAAGTTTGCCTATCTTATGCTAGTGGATAAATCGCGAGTGCCCCTGGCCTCCCCCAACTTTTGGGAGAGCATTTGGAAACTGAGAGTCCCCGAGAAGCTGCGCACCTTTCTCTGGACTTGTCTCAAAGGTAGAGTCATGACCAATAAAGAGAGACACCGACGCAAGTTTGGCCCCGACCCGTACTGCCCTCACTGCAGGGACCGACAAGAGACCATTTTACACCTCTTGAGAGACTGCCCGAAAGCAAAACCGATCTAGTATACATTACTACCCGAGGAGGGGCGCTGTACCTTCTTCGCCCTGGACACACAATCGTGGATACACCAGAACCTCATGTGTGCGATGGTGGTTGGGCCTACTGCCCCGTGGAATACCCTATTCACAAGTGCCTGTTGGTGGCTTTGGAGATGGAGGAACAACCTAGTTTTTGATAGAGAAGAAACACCTCCAGACAAAGTTGCCTTTATCAGATCCCAGGCGGCTGCTTTTGAAACAGCCTGGGAGAATGGATTGTCCAAAGATGCACCTCGGAACCACTGTGTGGGCGGCCGAGACATGTGGATTTGCTCCGTGGCTGGAGCGTTCAAGCTTAACACCGATGGTTGCTCAAAAGGCAACCCTGGCAAGGCAGGTTGTGGGGGTGTGTTGAGGGATGACACCGGTAAGTGGTGCATGGGCTTTGCCCAAAATTTGGGCCATTGTGATGCATTAAGTGCTGAAATCTGGGGACTTTGGAGAGGACTCCAATTAATCGAAGTAGGCAACTTCAGGCCAGTTGAGGTGGAGACTGATTCGAGGACAGCTGTCAAATACCTAACCGAGGGGGTAGTGTGTGGCAATCCGCTAACCGTACTCGTGAGTAAATGCAGGGACCTCATCCGCCGTCATGGGCAAATCGAGGTCATCTATTGCAGTCGAGATGGTAATAGAGTAGCCGATTGGCTTGCTAATTTTGCCCTCGGCATTCCCAGTGGTCTATATGTACTCGAGAACCCTCCGGATGGCTGCATCTCTCTTTTAAAAGAAGACAGCCCCGTCGTTTCCATGTAATAGTCTAGTTCTTTTTTTAATGAAAGGGTGCAATACGCCCACCATTCCACCAAAAAAAACTAAATAGGCCTTCCGAATCTAGACAACACGTAGTAAGATCCGAGATGACGTGATATACTACGTCACTAAATAATATGAGGAGACCGTCTGTGTTACCAAATTATCAATATTTGAATTTCGTTTACACTAATTAGTGGTGATGTGTCCGAAGGTGGTTAACACATGCAACAGCCAACATGGAATAAGAACTTACCTTTGAAAATTGAGGGAAAAAAAGACTTTAATTTTACTTTTCGATCTGTTGTTTACGGCGAATTCAGCTTTGCCGACAGCAAAATGGCAACTCAGGGAGGCGGGCACCGGTGATCGGCCCAACCTACCATCACTAGTTCGGTCCAACAGCTGCAACTGCAGGTGCAAAAGCATAATTCACCTCACTCCTTTTTTTTACACCCTAAATTTATATCTTTTGATTTCTGGCACGTTTTAACTATGGAAGCCCACTTATAATATTAGGATGCAGACGTGTAGCGGTGTAGTCTTTTGTAGTCACCAACCAGCAGTTATAGTTTAACTAAAAAGTTTTGAATCGAATCGAGTCATTAAACACATTAGTGTTAGAAGTTTGCCACCATTTAAAAGTTCTGCCCGAATAAAATCTAGATTAGTCATTTTATTATGTGTTCGGATACCGTGTACCATAAACCAAAAAAATAAGAGGGTGTAGTCGCTCTTTCGATCTTCCATGAATTTTTCAATTTTTTTTTGACAAGTATGAATTCAACTATTGTCTTCGATTTATAAAAATGCAGGCAATAAATCATCGTTTTTTTAGAAAAAGCATACTCGAATTCATGTTGGATTGGATCCAAACTGCACCAAGCACACTCTTCAATTGTTGGGCTGGTTGAGAAGTTGGTCTCACCAGTTGGGTTTTCACGGCCCAATCCAAATCAGTTCATGTTTGTCGCTTTTTAACTACTTTAGTACTAATATCAAACATGCCTTTTCGTCCGCGGCATTCTCGCAGATCTCAAGTCATCTCCTTACCAGATAGGAATTTTTCAACCCTCGACGGATACTTGCCTTATAATTTCGGAGATATTATCCACTGATTAGACATTGATGCACAATGCTGTAGCGGTTGAGGATAAGATGAAGCGAGCTTTTTAAACAGTTTGCCAAAGCTTTTAAGATAAACTTGCATGCCAAATAGTTCAAACAGGGAAATGTGTTTCAGGAGGGCAGTACCGGACCTCTCCCCATAAGGGTATTACTTATCCAAAGGCACACTTTCATCTATAGATGACGATCTTACAGAGATCAAAGCGACGGGAAAAGAAAGACGCCCTCCTTATCACGCGTAGACAGGATACTAGCCCATAGCATACTTCTGAGTCCAGCTCCTTGCAGTTGTCTCGTACTTGCTCCTGTCGGTCTTGTACATGTGGGCGATTTCTGGCACCAGAGGGTCATCAGGATTCGGGTCTGTCAACAGCGAACAAATCGAAAGCAGAACCTGGATATTCAAAAGGCAAATATCATCAGATGTTAGATCACACAATAATATGCACAGATAGGGTCGTGTGTGAGATCATAGACGCCCAATCAAAACTATTAACAGCAAATTATCAACACAATTTTTCGGAATTCATTTTCATGTACTTGAGGAACACTTCATTGATGTGATAGCATAGTTTCAAACATTGAAAATTCATATTTCAGTGTATACGTTGGAGGAGCCCAAAGAGAGCACAATCGCCTCTGCTGATGGATACAACATTTTCATAGTTATGTGAGATGCAAACCGCATTTTTGCAGTATAAGAAAAATAACCTATTGATCTATCCTTTTACTGTTAGGCATGGCATTTTGTGCAGAAATAACTCCACAAGAAATGTAAAAGCGACAAATCAGTAGAGCACTTTCAGTTTTTTTTTTTGAGGGACAGCACTTTCAGTTTCTACCATAGCAAGTTTCAAGTAACTGCAAATTCATCCAACGATCACCTTGGATATGGTGAGGGCAGGGCTCCACTGCTCCTTCAAAATGTCGAGGCAAATGCTACCATTGCTATTGATATTTGGATGAAAGACCTTAGTCCTAAACGCAACCTGCACAAAGCATGTGATGTTAGACAGCTGGAAGTCAAAGAACTGCACGCCAAAAAAACCACGACTACGTCCATGACTAATCTGTAACCAAATGTCCATAGAAAAAAAAAACCTCCAAGGAAGACAGAAAAATATAGAAATCTAGCTACCCAGGAAGTCCAACAACAAAGAAATGAAAACAAACAGTTTCAAAACCTATTAGCTCATTTGCACACAATGTGCTATTCTATCTTGAGGAAAGAATCACGCCAAAAAAATTCTCTCCGAAAATAGAGTAGAGACCACTAAACCATTTGTATTAATTCTATTAGCATCATGCATTCAATAATTTATAACTGCTAGACTGCTCCATCATTATCAATTCCGCTATCAGGACCCACCATATGCGCGCAAATACACAATACCATCTAAGAATGCATGCACAAAACTTCTTTACGAAGGCATCAAGAGATCCTTCCGCGCCTTAGAAACGAAAACATGATCGAACAACAGAAAGTTCATGCCGATTCTCAGCTGAATCCATACAAGTCTATGAAGTTGGGGGTTTGAATCTGTTGTAATTCATCATTTCAAAGTACATTCACATGCCTCAATCATAAGACAACAGAATATTATGGAGAGGAATTGTCTGGAAGTTGCTTTGAAGTCCAAGAGCAACAGATCAACTTTGGAAAAAAACGGATACCGCAAAGACCTATCATCAAGTACCTTAGGAGGTTTGAACGGATAGTCCGGTGGAAAATGAATAGTGACAAGGAACACTCCACCTGCATATGGACTATCAGGAGGACCCATAATAGTTGCTTGCCAATGAAACATGTCTTCCGCGACAGGGCCTAGAAACAACAGATTAAAGACTGAAAATTAAGAATCTTCTTGTAGCAAGCACCAAGTGTAACCAGTTAGTAGAAGTAACGGAACAGTAGCTCATAAAATAATATTTGGGATACCATATTGTAGCATATACACAAAGATTTTAGCACCGTGGAGAGGGTGATACCTATTTGTAAACGGGACTCAACAACTAGAAGCAAGCAATGGCCCTGGTGGCCCTTCAAGGCAAATGCTTTTATTTAGTTTATTGTACCATAAGCATAATGATCATTTGTCCCCTTAACACTTGCATTGCTTGCACTGATGGACACGGAAGTGAGAAGACCACAACAAACATCCAGATTCGTTCCTCGAGCATAGCAAAAGTGTTGATGATGGACAAAAAAATTACATTGAAGGTGGTACGATAAAACAACCACGGCATCTCATATACGACCATATCGAAAAAGGCGAAATCACAAAGAAAATAGTCCACAACAGTTCAGCTAAGCAACCATATTCACCTTGTAAAAACAGAAGTAAACATGTCCAATCCACCATTCCATGTGATTCGTCATGACGTCCTCTTTCTCATAACAATCTCGGTCCAATGGCGACCACAGCTAGTGTTTCACGAGAAGCAAATTGAAAGGTTTACTGAACCCCTAGTTACCACTAACTGGTGCCAGCTACATGGATCCAGCATGGGATTATTTTTACAGCAACACGAAGTTTAGACCTCGGGGAAACTGTGGTCTGACTTTCATCAGAGTATTCCAAACTCCCGAAAACCAGTAGACCGTGTGATTACATAGATCACGTGACACCCGACGTTAACAAGCTCATCTATCTCTCTTAGAGATTCAATCCAGATTCGTGCATAAATCTAACGAGATAAAAGTGAAAAAAAATAAACAAAATCACATAACAACAGAGTGAAAAGACTCAACTAGATCTGGAATTATTGTTCTAATTACAGCGATAAAGAAAAATAAAAGGTGAAAAATAAAAAAAGGTAAGGGTAAAAAACCAGCGCTGCAAGAGGTAGGAGGATCCTTCTGGAGATCCTTCAGCTCCTTCAAGATCCTTTTCGACGCCATGAAGATCCTCCTCTCCTTCCTCGGATTCCGATTTCCCGAAACTACGACGCTGTCCCTGTCGCCACAATTTCATTTAAAAAAGGCAAAGGAAATTAGAAACCCTAACTCGCGGATCCTCCTCGTCTTCCTCTTCCTCTTCCTCGAAGCTAGAGGAACCAGCGCGAGGAGAAGCAATCGAAAGGTAGAGAGAGAGAGAGAGAGAGAGAGAGAGAGAGGATTCCCAAGTACCTGAGAGATCCTCCTCGTCGTTAGTTTCGAGAGGCAATCGAGAGGAACACGCGAAGGCGGAGAAGGCAAGAAGACCGAGAAGTGGAAGCTTTCTGCATTATATATGTGGAGAGGAAAAAAAATCAATAAAATAAGATCGATATGACTAATAATCAGTAATCAGGAAACTCTTCTAATAATATTTTTTAATTTATAAAATTTGAACGAAAATCTTCTTTAAAAAATCTGTTTTTTATACTACCCAGATAAATTGTCTGTAACTAAAATGGTTGACATTATTTTCTTATGAATTTTGGCAGGATATAAACATTTTAACTTATATCATTAAAAAAATTTAACACTATTATTATTCTCACTTTAAGCGTGGATTATAGTTGATCATCGCCAGATTTTAGCCTCCGGTATATGTTTGAAGCTTTTTTAAGTTTAATTATCCTCAAAACGTTTTTCAAAATTTAATTAGAAACCTCGGCTTTATTGCAAGCAAACCACTCGGGGCATTATCTTTTTTTTTTGTATAAATTATCTTATTATTTTTACGTACATTATTACATAATGCCTCTTAATTCTTGGAGACCTGGCTCGAGCCTGTACTTTCTAATGGGCTTATCAAACGGGGCCCATTTCTTCTCCAGTCTAACAATGATCCACTGTGGGCCTCATAACGATTCCTAGAATTATTCCAAGCCCATTTATATAAGCCCAAATAGGATAAAAGTTTAATTGGGAGTGTCTTTTTTATTTGTGTAATGAGCGTTTTTAAAAATTTTGAATATCAACTAGAAGCTTTTCGTAATTTTCGTATTTAGGAAATTTTAAGGATCACTCTTAAATTGAAGAAAATTACACGCAGCATTATGTCCCATAACTTAGAATTCACACCGTGAATTTAACACAAATGTGGAAGACGTCTTTAAAATAAGATCCGATAGTGTTTGAAATATACATACCAAAGGAACTAAGGAAGTCAAATGCATCACAGGTACTTGATATCAACGATCAGCCAAAGATTGATCTGTTACTAAACTAACACTAAAGATTTGAGTTAGGAATCGTTCAAAGAAAGGACAATCTGGCATCTGAGATAAATAAAGATGGAAAGAAAAGGGACAAAAGACTATGGATGCAGCTCAATCAGGAGAATTCTCCCTTGAACTATGGAGGCAGCGGCGTGGAACATCCTGACACGCTTGCTGGTGATAGCCGGTTCTCGGTATTGATCAGTCGAACGCTTTCTAACATCGTTACCAAGTCTGCCATCTTCGGTCGTAGGTCGGGCACCCTCACCACGCATGACATTGCTATCTGTAACATCTCCACCAGCTCTTCCTCGATGTTCGGATACCTCATTAGTTCGATATCAAAAACTTCGGCTGTCCATTCTTCTCGCACCACTGAATGAACCCATCTAACCAAGTGGATGATCTCGTCGCCGCCGGTGGTATGGATTGGAGATTTTGCAGTTAAGAGTTGCAACAGCACCACCCCGAAGCTGTAGACATCCGAAGGCTG
Source organism: Hypericum androsaemum (assembly GCA_963995505.1). Lineage (NCBI taxonomy): Eukaryota > Viridiplantae > Streptophyta > Magnoliopsida > Malpighiales > Hypericaceae > Hypericum > Hypericum androsaemum. The sequence goes on along the minus strand of OZ023188.1, from coordinate 1,648,212 downwards.
TGCAGCTTTCCTGGTGTCCGTCACTTCTGGGGCTCGATAACCGGCAGCACGGGCGACAGGTGGTGCTAGAGGACTCATTATGGCTGACAGTCCATGGTCAGAGACACAACCATAGCCTTGTGAATTGAGAAATATGTTAGAGGCTTTAACATTCCCGTGAACGAACTTTCCACCATTCTCGGCATGGACACGCGCAATGCCTCTCGCAGTGCCTACAGCAATCTTCATTCTTGTATCCCAATCTAAAGGAATCCGCTCCCCTCCTCTATTACCTGGAAAGTCATGTAGAAAAGAATATATCCACAAATCTTAAATCTGTGCAAGGTAGTAGATAAAGAAGTTACACAATCAAACATCTACCAAAAGCTAATTAACTTTCCTTTTCACAAGTAAACAACAAGCTAAACTGACTTCACAATCTGACGACAAACGTCACACAAAGGTAAATACCAACCAAATTCGAAAAAGTGTGATCGTTCTCTGGTGGGTTAGTAACTAACATCAGTACGAAACGAAGAACACACTGACAGATTACCTTGACCGAGTTGGATATCATCCTAAGTTCCTAACACTAGATTGAGCTGCATTTGCTAAGCAGATGTACCTCAACTAACAAAGCCTACAGTAAGCAGTTTACAATAAAGCCTATGGCGTCCTATTTGATTTCAGAATCCGATAAATGGCCAAATAAGGAAATATGAAATGCAATGTCGGAGGAGACAACATACCGTGTAGCATGGAGGAAACGCTTCCTTGGGTGTAATATTCACACACCATCAACTTCTCGTCTTTGGAATGGTAGTAAGCTTTTAACTCCACAACATTCTCGTGTCTGATACTACCAATAATTTCCATCTGCTGCTCAAATTCACGCTTCCCTGCACTCACTTCCTTCAACCTTTTCACTACAACAGTAGCATCCTCCAGTGTTGCTCTGTAAGCCATACCAAAAGTACCCTTGCCCAGTATCTCAGCAGATGCCGTCAACAAGTCCTCCAAATTGAACGCGTAGTTACACCCCTCGAAGAAAACCATTCTATTACCTGCATCCTCGTTCCTCGAAATAGCCTTCTCAGGTGACATTCCACCTTTCTTTAACTTCCCGGGATTCTCGTGCTGACCAACCTTCTTCTTCCACACGCAAAATACAATTATCAAAGCGAGCAGCAGAAACCCCGCGACACAGGAACCAGCAACAACAGACAACAATGCCATTTGACTCATCCCCTTACTGGTGTCTGGCTTTGCATTACGCGAATTAGGAGGACCAATGCCCCCACCCGAAACGTTGTTACCAGCAAAAACCGAATCAGGAAACCTCCCTAATGACCTTGGCACTTCACCACTAAGGTTATTATTAGACAAATCGATCAGCTGTAAGGAAGGCAAGTCAAGGTCCGGAATTTCGCCCGAGAGCGAATTGTTCGCCAGGTTCAGGCCAACAAGGTGGCTCAAACTCGAAATCGAGCTAGGAACACTCCCATTAAATGCATTGTTTGACAAATTGACAATGGTTAGATTACCCCAAACAGACCAATCAACAGGCAGTGGCCCAACTAAGTTATTGTACTGGAGATACATAAAAGACAGGTTCTTCAACTTGTAAAGATCAGTAGGGAAGCCCCCAGATATACCATTGGATCTGAGGCTGAGGACCTGCAACCCGGATAGGCGGCCGAGGGTGTTGGTCGGAAATGGACCGGTGAACCCAACTCCGGGCAACCGGACCGCCACCACACGTGACCCATCTTCACTGCACGTGACCCCTGTCCAGTTCTTACACAGGGAGGAGTTCCTGTTCCAGTTAAGTGGGCGAGAATGAGGCAAGTTGTTGACAAAATCAAGCAAGGCTTGCTTATCCCCAACTGGGTCTGGTTCAACCACAACCAAAGCTGAGAACACTAAAATGGATGCTAAAAGACTCCAACTTTCCATTGAATTAGCCAAGTGAGTGTCTGCAAAATGGAAGCTTGCATTTGTTCAGTACTTAAACAAAGTGAAGTAGAGAAAAAAGATGGTATGAATTAAAGGTACAAATTTTGAAAAACTGGAAACACAAAAAGCGAAGAGGAGAGGAGAGAACCTTAATTAGAGAAAAAGAGAGAGGAGGTTAAATTAAATTAAAGGACTCGAAAATGAGACAGATAGTACCGAGATAAATGTCGGGCGAGAAGAAAAAGTGGACTCTGTGGGATTGGTTTAAACAATAAAAATTTCCAATCTTTGTCAGGTTCTAACATATGGGATTTGGTCAAAAAGTGATCTTTGCCTCTCCTTCTCTCCTCCCTCTATCCGGTTTCTCGTTTTCCTATTTTCTAGTTAAATACCAACCTTAAAAAACTTGTCTTTACAACTTTATTTTAAAATTGAAGCCCAGAATTTAAATGGGGAGTGTCTTTTTTGTCCATAGCTGTAAGAAGTAACATGCTTTTTGGGAACCAAACAACGTACACATACACCCAAAATAAAGCACGGGAAAAAGCATCGTAACCTACTCACTCACTCCATGCTCTTTTAAACTCTGCCAGATCACACCAATCACACCGAGATAATCGTCTCTAAAATAGAGCTTGAGAGTCGTCTCTAAAGTAGGGCTCGATCAGAATCGGAAGAGGAATGGGAGGAGGTGGTTTTAATGGTGTGAGTTAGGAAGGCAACGAGGGTAGTCTATGAGTCAAACATGCTCACACCAAAATAGCAGTGGAGTAAATAAATACCAGCAGCTGGAATTGGTGGCGAGTAACGAGAAAAACGGAAGGAGGAACAAGAAAAAACACTTAACATTGACTACTGGGTCACTAACCACTAAGTGCAATAAATATTCATAAATTAATACTTAGCCAAATTAGTAAGATAATAATTTTATGAAAATATTTGAATAAATTTATAATCTTTCACTATCATAAATTAGTAACTCTATTACTCTTCAATATCTACGATGGTGACCATCTACATTAACGAAAGATGCAGTAATAAATGATTTGAATTTTTTAAAAATATCATGCATTTAAATTTTAGGAATAGAAAAATATTATTGAGAAAGTTATTTTTAAATACGGTTTGATAATATTCGACTCCAAATATTAAATCTAAAAAAAAACTCTGTAAGTGCGGTTTAGATATTTAAATGTCACTCTCTATGAGGTTCTAAGATTTCGGTTTTGGTCAAAAAGTGAATTATGCTCCCTCTATCAAATTAAGTGCGGTTAAACTTTTTTTTATAAATATATTGTATTTTCAAGAAAAAAAATTGCCAAAATAGCAAGTTGTTATACATGTTATTATACACCATTAGTATTCTTAAGTACATATCGCTCGAACTGTTAGGGATTGTTCCAAATTCCTAATTAGAGTAGGGCTCTATTTCCTGATCAGAATAGAGTACTAGTCTTCTATATATATACGGCCTATGCCTAGGTCTTATTTGTACTAGTTGAGAGTTGTGAGGTAGAGAGAACCCTCACGGAGGCCTTGTAACCGATTGGACTCACATAGTGGACGACTCTCCTTTGCCCGTAGTTTTCTCCCCGTCTTGGGGTTTCCACGTAATTCTTGTGTCTCGTGTTTTACTCGTTTCGATCTTATTTCTCAACAATTGGTATCAAAGCCGGATCTGAGTTTCGAGTATTCGAGTATTGAAAAAAAAATGTGAACAGTAACCGATTTGGGAGAAAATCGGGATTTAGGATTTTGAAACCCTTGGAGTCGCCGCCGCCCGCGTTCCGACCACCCCTTGGAGCCGCCACCACTGAACCCGTCGCCGCGGAGGAGGAGGAAAGGGTCAACCGCCGCCTGTGAGAGATTTGGGTTGAAAAATCCTAATTTTCGAGTTGACCAAAAGTCAACTATTTGACTAGTTGACCAAAAGTCAACTATTTTGGCTGATTTTAGTTTTCTAACTAATTATGGGCTGATTTTTTGGTTCGAGGAGCTTCACGATGACTTCGATGAAGTACGAGATTCCTCAGTTGACGAGGAAAACTAATTTTTCCCTGTGGCAGGTCAAGATGCGCGCTATTCTGACACATTTAGAGCTGGATGAGACTCTACTTGATAAAAAGTCGATGCTTTCGAGTTGGGATGCTGCGATGAAGGCGTCAAAGAACCGTAAGGCTGTGAGTCAGATCCAGTTACATCTGTCAGATGATATTTTGCGGGACGTGTTGAAGGAGACAATAGCTTCCTCATTATGGGCAAAGCTTGAAAAGTTGTGCATGCCCAAGAGTTTGACCAACAAACTGTGCTTGAAGCAACGAATATTTTCTATCCGAATGTAAGAAGATAAGTCTGCTCACGACCACCTTAATGAATTTAAGGATATAGTGGCTGATCTTAGAACTCTGGATGTGAAATATGATGATGAAGATCTTGCTTTATTGTTATTGTGCTCGTTGCCTGCTTCTTATCAGCAATTCAGAGATACTCTGTTGTTCAGCCATGATACTCTGAGTTGGGATGATGTTCATGATTCGCTCTTGGAGAAAGAGAGAATTGATAAGCACACTGTGAGTTCCTCTGAAAAAGCCAAGGGACTGGCTTGGTCGTGAGAGGGAGGTCTGAGGAGAGGAATGCTAAGTCTGGTTCGAGGAAGAAGAGCAGAAGTAAATCAAGGTCAAGGCACAAGGATAAGACTTGTTTCAATTGTCATAAGGTTGGGCATATTAAATGGTTCTGTCCGGAGTTGAAGAACAAGAAGAAGGGCGAAAAGTCCAGTGCTCCGAAAGAAGAAAGTTCTGATAGCGGCAGTGCTAGTGTTGCCACCACCACTCAGAAAGAAGAATCTGATGGAGACCTTTTATCTGTGATTGATGGGAAGTCTAAAATTGATGTTGCTTGAGTCCTTGATTCTGCTTGTACGTTTCATATGTGTCTCATCTGGGACTGGTTTTCAACATATGAACGTGCGGAGGGTAATGTTCTCATGGGAAATAATTTTATCTGCAAGATTGTTGGTATTGGCACAGTGAAGATCAAGATGCATGATGGTGTCATTCGAACCTTGACGAATGTGAGGCATATCCCTGATTTGAAGCGAAACTTGATTTCGCTGAGTACTCTTGATACATTGGGGTACAAGTATACCGGAGAAGGTGGAGTTCTTCGTGTGAGTAAGAACTCATTAGTGCATATAAAGGGCAAGAAAAAGGTTGAAAATCTGTACGTTTTACAGGGTTCTACAGTTACAGGGACTGCTACTGCTGCATCTGGCTCGTTGACAGATTCTGAGAATACCTCATTGTGGCATATGCGACTTGGTCACATGAGTGAGAAAGGCATGACCGAGCTAAATAGGAGAGGATTATTAAGTGGACAGGGTATTGAGAAGCTAGAATTTTGTGAGCACTGTGTGTTTGGCAAGCAGAAGAAAGTCAGTTTTTAGAAAGGTGTGCATACTACAAAGGAAAAACTTGACTATGTTCATTCTGATCTTTGGGGACTGTCTCAAGTTGCAACAAAGAATGGTTCCAAGTATATGCTGACTATTATCGATGATTATTCGAGGAAGGTGTGGGCGTTCTTCTTGAAGAGCAAGTATCATGTCTTTGTCACTTTCAAGCAGTGGAAGACTATGATTGAAAAGCAGACTGGGAGAGATGTCAAGCATCTCCGCACAGACAATGGATTGGGGTTTTGCTCTAGTTGGTTTGATGAGTTCTGTAAGAATGAGGGTATTGTCAGGCATAAGACAATCTTGGGTACACCTCAACAGAATGGAGTCGCTGAAAGAATGAACAGAACTTTGTTGGAGAAAGTTCGTTGTATGCTGTCAAATGCTAGTTTGCCTAAGTCATTTTGGGCTGAGGCTGCTTCCACTGCCTGTCACCTTGTCAATCGTTCACCTCATGCATCACTTGATGGCAAGGTACCTGAAGAATTGTGGTCTGAAAATTTTCCTAATTATGCTATTTTGAAGATATTTGGGTGTCCTGCCTATGCTCATGTGAATAATGGCAAGTTAGAGCCAAGATCTGTGAAGTGTATCTTCCTTGGCTATGCTTCTGGAGTGAAGGGATACAAGTTATGGTGTCCCGAGCTGTCTAAGGTCTTGTTGAGTAGGAATATTATTTTCAAAGAGACAGACATGCTGAGTAAGAGGGAGGATATTTCTTCACCTGGTATTTCGAGTGCTCCAAGTGTGGACTTGCAAAAGTCAAAAGTGCAGGTGGAGTTTGATGCTGATCCAGAAGCGAGTTCCTTCCGTGATATTGATTGCCATGGTCCTACTCATGGTGGTTGTCTGATGAAGCTGAGAATGTTGGCACAGTTGAGAGGGAGCCAGCGTATTCTATTGCTAGAGACAAGCCCAGAAGAATTATCAAGCCTCTACAGAAGTTGGGTGAGGCTGATATTGTTGCTTTTGCCCTGAATGTGGCAGAAGAAGTTGATAGCTGTGAAGAACCGTCTAGTTACTCAGATGCTGTGAAGTCAAAAGACTCTGCTAGATGGTTGGTTGCTATGGAGGAAGAGATGGAATCTCTTCACAAGAACAAGACTTGGAAGATTACTGAGCTGCCTAAGGATAAGAAGGTTGTCAGTTGCAAGTGGGTATTCAAGAAGAAGGATGGTATACCTAGAGTTGAAGAGCCTAGATACAAGGCTAGGCTAGTGGCTAGAGGATATAGTCAGATTCCTGGTGTAGATTTTAATGAGATATTTTCACCAGTTGTGAAGCATACCTCAATTCGTTCTCTTCTTGGTATTGTCGCTATACATGATTTGGAGCTTGAACAGCTTGATATGAAGACAGCTTTCTTGAATGGAGAGCTTGAGGAGCGGATTTATATGGCACAGCCTGAGAGTTTTCATGTTCAAGGCAAAGAAGACCATGTGTGCTTGTTGAAGAAGTCCATGTATGGCCTTAAGCAGTCTCCGAGGCAGTGGTATAAAAGGTTTGATTCCTTTATGATTTCTCATGGTTATGAGAGGAGCAAGTATGATAGTTGTGTTTACCTGAAAAGGCTACACGACAGTTCCCAAGTGTATTTACTCCTGTATGTGGATGACATGTTAATTGCTGCAAGTGACAAAGGAGAGGTGAGAAAGCTCAAAGCTCTGTTGAGTAGCGAGTTTGAGATGAAAGATTTGGGTCCTGCTAAGAAGATTTTTGGCATGGAGATTGCCAGAGATAGAGGAGCAAGGAAATTATTTCTGAGTCAGGAGAGTTACATTGAAAAGGTACTTGACAGGTTTGATGTGACTGATAATCCTGTGAGTACTCCTCTTGGTACACATTTTCAGCTTTCGTCTGCCTTATCTCCACAGTCAGCTGTTGAGGTCGATTACATGTCTGGTGTTCCATACTCCAATGCTGTTGGTTCTCTGATGTATGCTATGGTTTGCACATGCCCGGATTTGGCCTATGCTGTGAGTGTCGTTAGCAGGTTTATGGCAAATCCTGGAGAAGGTCATTGGAGAGCAGTAGAGTGGATTATGAGGTACTTGAAGGGTACCAAGAGCATGTGTCTACAGTTTGGAAGCACCAATGATGGAGTTGTTGGTTTCGTTGATTCAGATTATGCTGGAGACCTTGATAAGTCTAGGTCCTTGTCTGGATATGTCTTCACTCTTGGAGGATGTGCTATCAGTTGGAGAGCTTGTCTACAGGCCACAATGGCGTTGTCTACCACTGAGGCGGAGTACATGGCTATAACTGAAGGTGTGAAGGAGGCTATCTGGTTGAAAGGTTTCTTCAGTGAAATCTGTGAGAAGCTGCAGGTCGGTACAGTGTACTGTGATAGTCAAAGTGCTATCCATCTCACGAGGGATGCTATGTATCATGAGAGGACAAAGCACATTAATGTGAGGTACCACTTCATTCGGGAGCATGTTGCTCAAGGTGACATTGTTGTGAGCAAGGTGGGTACAAAGGACAATCCTGCAGACATGTTGACGAAGCCGCTTTCTGGTACTAAGTTCGAACATTGCTTGGACTTGGTAGGTGTTCGCGCTTGATGTTGATAGCCCTTAGGGGCTGGTGGTGAAGGTGAAGAAAAGTTGATGTTGGAGTCATAGAATTTGGTCCAAGGTGGAGATTTGTTAGGGATTATTCCAAATTCTTAATTAGAGTAGGGCTCTATTTCCTGATCAGAATAGAGTACTAGTCTCCTATATATATACGGCCTATGCCTAGGTCTTATTTGTACTAGTTGAGAGTTGTGAGGTAGAGAGAACCCTCACGAAGGCCTTGTAACCGATTGGACTCACATAGTGGACGACTCTCCTTTGCCCGTGGTTTTCTCCCCGTCTTGGGGTTTCCACGTAATTCTTGTGTCTCGTGTTTTACTCGTTTCGATCTTATTTCTCAACACGAACAAAATTTGCATTGATATATTTAACGATCAAATAAAATGCTCTTTACTTCTATAAAAATATTGTATTTCATCCTAATTATTCATGGGCCAAACTCGCCAAAAAATTATGTCAACGTACTTCTTTAATTAGTTTGGACCAAGATAGTAAATTTTTGCTGATCCAACTCGACAACAAAATTATGTCGACACGAATTTTTTTTACATAGACTCACTTGGATCTTTCTTTTTTTTGTATTTACAAGCACTAGGAGATGTAAGCATGTGAGAAACTTGCTTTTTGGAGTTATATACAAAATCCATCTGCTTAAAAAACGGGTAGGCCATAGAATTTAGGCTCTCAAATGCTTAAAGGTCCTTCTAAAATAATGCTTAAAAGTAAATGTTGTTTTTTTCGGTTTTTCTTTGCCAAATAGTTTGGACAGCTGTTAGACACCTATAAGATATCAGTTAGTGTCAAACAGCTGTTCCCAATAGGCACTTATTTTTTTGAGAATTTAAAATTTAATGCCCAATAAGCACTCGACTCACAAAGGTGGGTTTTTTTTCTGTTTGGTGTTACTATTCATCATATTTTGTCAAAAAGGAGTCCAATTTTAAAGTATTGCAGGAGTGGTGTCCACGTGGCATGGACGCCAAAAAAAATCGGATTTTGGTCCAAGATCCGACATTTTTCGTCGGATGACCAACATCTGACTTTTTTTGGCGAATCTATCATCCGGCCAAAAAAGTCGGATCTTGGTCCAAGATCTGACTTTTTTGGTCGAATCTTGGTAGATAAGATATCCGAAATCTTCAAAAAATTTTGGATGACCAAGATCCGACATAAAAAGTCAGATCTTGGCAAAATAGACATGATATGCGTTTCGTCTTGGTGGTAGAAGGTGTCATTTTTTACTCAATGGTCATAGGTTCGATTCCTACTTCTTGCAATCTTGCTTTTAATTTTTACTATCCAACAGAAATATTATATTAAATAAATTCAACTGTAAAAGTTAGACAATTAATTTTTGATAGCCAAATTGGTTTAATACTTGACTTTGATAATTTTTTTATCACTTCGTTTTACTAAATCATTCACCATAAGTTCAAATTTTTTTATCACTTCGTTTTACTAAATCATTCACCATAATTTCGTTTTACTAAATCATTCACCATAATTTCAACACCGATCATTCACGAAGTGATTTAATATTCACCATAATTTTTAATATTCATTTTGTTTTAATATTAGTGAATGATTTAATATTCACCATAATTTTTTTATCACTTCGTTTTACTAAATTAATCTTTGACAATTTTTTTATCACTTTGTTTTACTATCATTCACCATAAGTTCAAATTTTTTATCACTTCGTTTTACTAAATCATTCACCATATTTCAACACCGATCATTCACGAAGTGATTTAATGTTCACCATAATTTTTAATATTCACCAATTTTATTTTAATATTAGTGAATAATTTAATATTCATCATATTTAATAAAAAAATTTATTTTAATATTAGTGAATGATTTAATAAAACGAAGTGATAAAAAAATTGTCAAAGTCGAGTATTGAACCTGTGTCTAAAGACCAAAACTTAAACCAATTTGGCTATCAAGAATTATTTGTCTAATTATTACAATATAATTTATTTAATATAATATTTCTGTTGGATAGTAAAAATTAAAAGCAAGATTGCAAGAAGTAGGAATCAAACCTATGACTATTGAGTAAAAAATGGCACTTTCTACCACCAAGACGAAACGCATATCATGTCTATTTTGCCAAGATCCGACTTTTTATGTCGGATCTTGGTCATCCAAATTTTTTTGAAGATTTTGGATATCTTATCTACCAAGATCCGACCAAAAAAGTCGGATCTTGGACCAAGATCCGACTTTTTTGGCCGGATGATAGATTCGCCAAAAAAAGTCGGATCTTGGTCATCCGACGAAAGATGTCGGATCTTGGACCAAGATCCGACTTTTTTTGGCGTCCATGCCACGTGGACACCACTCCTGCAATTCTTTAAAATTGGACTCCTTTTTAACAAAATACGATGAATAGTAACACTAAACAGAAAAAAAACCCACAAAGGTTAGCTATGAGTTGAACGGTTGACTATTTTACGAGTGTGTTATATTTAATTCTCTGCATTTGTCTTATCTTGGCGAGCACTTATTGTATTGAAAGAAGTTCGTATCTTTCATTATATGTACTCTCTCTACTTAGTTATTCAATAAAAGGTTAGAGATATTTTTCCCCATTGGCACCGAAATTTTATAATAGTCATTTCATAAACATCATTTGATATGTCAAGTATTAGAATTCTAATAAGTGGGTATGATGTCAAAGTTTCCATTTCTAATCCAACGTGCGATATAACGAGAATCGTACGATGATAACAATAGACACGAGACATCAATATGCTTTAATATTGTGTTAGAATTATAAGACAGATTATAAGTAAATCTTCTACACTTATAAAAATATATCACTTTTGTAACTACCAATGTCATAATCTTAACACATGGCAGACGATACACGATTGACCGTCTATCTCATAAATTTTATTGAAAGATCAATAATCCAAATATAGTTACTTGATATGAAATGAGTACCAACCAAACTATTCTTTTGAATAGAATTAAAATGAATTCGATTGCAACTTTTAGCCGTTATTTGTGTGAAACGTTATAATCACTAATTATGCGCAATAATCTGCTTGCATGTGGTCCTCATTTGGTAGAGACTAGAGAGTGTAGTCATTACCAAAAAAAAGAAAGAGATAATTACTATCAGGATCCCAGGGTATAGTCAAATAGACTCTGAGAACCCTGTAGTTTTCCTACTAATTACTGAGCCCCTGTAGTTTGGTTATTATTATACATTCCGATCCCTGGCTGATGCCAGCATTTTTTTCTTCCTTTTTTTGTCATAGAAATGACCAAAATGCCCCTCCCACTAAAAAAAAAATCAAAGTACGCGACCGGTGGCGTCGTCGTCGAGACCGCCACAGGGATTAAACTCTCGCCGAACCACCACCAATTAACGCAAGCGGGAGGCTGCGACGAGGCTCCGGTGGGGCTCCATTCACGTGAGACTGCGACGAGGGCGCAAGCGGGAGGCTGCGACGAGGCTCCGGTGGGGCTCCATTCGCGTGAGGCTGCGACGAGGACGCAAGCGGGAGGCTGCGACGAGGCTCCGGTGGGGCTCCATTCGCGTCTCCGGTGAGCGCTTGCTGATCTTCTTAGAGTACATCTAGAGGATCTCGATCCCGTCATCGACACCGGCCGGGACAGAGCCATTGGCGTTGCCGCCGGCGACACCGAATGCCTCCTCCTGCGGTGGGCTGCATCGGTGGCCTCCTCGCGGGGGACGATGCCACACCGTTTGGAGAGGACCGATTCGGTGGATAGAGGCTCGATTAGGCGGGAGATGACAGCGGCGCGGAGGGCTCTTTTTATTTTTTTAAGTGGGAGGGGCATTTTGGTCATTTCTATGACAAAAAAAGGAAGAAAAAAATGCTGACATCAGTCGGGGATCGGAATGTATAATAATAACCAAACTACAGTGGCTCAGTAATTAGTAGGAAAACTACAGGGTCCTCAGAGTCTATTTGACTATACCCTGAGGTCCTGATAGTAATTATCTCAAAAAGAAAAGGTGTGCATGTGGTCACAAAACTCAAAAGCAATCATAACCATATTGTATGACGAATAATTGGATTGATCGCTATATAAATTATTTTGATTTAATTAAAATAGTTTAGTGTTCGAGTTTTTCAGAATATAATGATAATAAATTTTTTTCTGCCGCATTTCAAAATTTATTCTACCTCAAATCTAAATTAGCATGTTCAAAAAATATTTTGAACTAGTAATTAGTTGGTGCAAACGACAGCCGAGCCAGATGGAATGGAATGTATTGATAATTGTCGCACAAAAAAAAGGAATGTATTGATCACTACTGGTTGTCGTTTGCATGGGCCAGCTGTCGGCTTAATTTCCAATTGGAAATGAGCGGAATAATTTGGCCAATGATAACGACCGAAGTTAGTTTTTGGTGAATAATGGCCGGAGTTGGTTGCCTTCATCAAATAAAAGGTAACGAAACTGTTTAATAAATTTGTTTTATTCTCAATTTATAAAAAGACTTAAACTGATGTCCTCACTCGGTGTAAACTTATTTTCTCGTTCTTTACGGTATACAGAACCGTATTTATATATTTTGGTGGTACAATCAACACTTGATTTTTTTTTGGACTCAAATTTTTTAATTGTGAATTACGGAGGTTATATAGTATAACCTCTAAGAACTACTGTTTTATTTTTTATTATTTCCGTTCATGGTTATCAATAAAAATTGTGCTTATAAAAAAATATTACTAATAGTGATACCCTAAATAAATAAATAAGTTTGCTTTTGTTTTTAAGTGAAATGGACTACTGGACGACAAGAGTTCGGGCCTTAATTAGGCGTAGAACCTATTTGATCCGATTTTAAGGGCCAACTTGCAACTTTCCTATACTACAAATTAAAAATAATAAATATTGCTTTAAACCAAAATTTAACAAGTAATCAGAGTGGTGCAGCGGAAGCGTGGTGGGCCCATAACCCACAGCTCCCAGGATGAACTCTTTTTTATAACTTTAACTCCCTTTTTAATAATCCGCTGAACTCTTAAGATTTAAAACCGCCAAGCCACAACCCTTATAAACATGTACACTTGAACGGCCAAATTATGTGCCTTGCATTTGTTTTTTCCTCCACTCATTTGCAAGACGAGGAAAATACAAAAAGGAAACTTCTCTAACACACTGAAGCTGCAAAACTTGCACCAGTGGAGAGAAATGAGGAGGACCTTATTCCATCTTGCACGCAAAAGAAGCTCAAATATGCAACAGCATAGTCTTTTTGTGGGTTATTCTTAATGTACTGCTCGAAGGCGATGAAGCTTCGAGCACAAAGGTCAGCTGGATGCTCGAAACGACAGTTCTAAGCGGCCCGTCCATTCTTCCCCGGGCTTCAAAGTGATTGGTTTTTCAACTGCTGCAGCATCGACACAGATCATCTGTTTGTACTCGTCGTCCCCCAAGTCGGTTATGGACTTGGATTTCTTCTCCCACGGGTTCCATACCACTGTGACACCAATTATTTCACAGAAATATACCAGATCAGAACAAACATTTACCGTGTTGATTATGAATCTCACAGAAATATCTAGTTTTAAGCATACCAACATCCGGAAGTCCTTCTTTTCGTATGCAAAATGTTCGCTTCTTCTCGTGATCGAACACAGCGACTACGTTTCTTGAACTTAGGTAAATGCGATCCACCTGCAATTGGGTACTAAAGTGATGTTCGGCCAAGAGTATACCAACCAAGATATTTTTTCTTTAAAATGGACTATCAGCTGCAGAGCATGTTCATCTGTTAGAATTACCTCCGACTCAAATGTCAGGGCGTCTCCTTGCTCCGTGAAGCGCTCTTTCTCGTGCAGGTTGTCGAGGTAATCAAGCGTTTCGAGTCCCTCTACTCTCACTTCACTGTTACCAGTAGAAGAACTCATAAGCTTGATATTGTTAAATTTCTCCAAACTATAAATCAATGATCTAAACTAGCTAGACTAATGTTCTTTACCAGATATCAGAGATAGAGAAATAGGTGTTGAAAGCAACTGAGAAGCTAAACGGCTTTCCATTGATGTTTCTCACACGGGACACCAAGGTCAGAATTCCTTCCAAAGACAAAGAAACTCTGAGCCGAAACTCGAAGCTGAAAGCGGAGTACGAGAGGCCGATATTAAGGGCACTTCACTTATTACGTGGCCAATCATCATCATACATACATACATACATACATACATACATACCTATGATGCCAGATCTTAAGATCTTCCTCAGATGGCTTAAGTAACAAGTCAATGTGGGACCTGTGATTCGCATCAGCAGGTAACAGTACAGGCGGATCGTCATCAATCACCCAAGTTCGCTTCCTTGCAAAACCATGCTGTTCTAGCGATCCCCTAGTTCCGAACTGGACACAATTCGAAGAAACGTATTGATCTAATCGGTCTAGACTCCTTTAAGTAAAGGGTTAACATCCTCAAATATATACAGATATCTACCAACTCCCAAGTACCTGAGGAAAGCAAATCGGAATTCCACCTCGAACCGGGGCAGGTGGCTTGAAAATTGCCTAATGTTAAATGCCAGAGCCACAAAAGAGATGAACAATCATCGAAAGATTAAAAAAAACAACTGATATTTAGTACCTTGCTACTGGTGAAGAGCAGCTCTTCCCCGTGGTCATTTTTCCAGGACAGGACTTGGGCACCAAACAGGCTAACCTGAAAAAATTGAACACCAAACCAACAACACGCATCAGAAGAGCAAACCAAATTTGCTTCTTTACGAAAGCGAATTCGGAGGATAGGTTCGAACCCTAGCAGAAGCCCCGCTAGGGCTACGAAGAGTGATCTGGCCTATTCCATTCCTATCTTTCGAGACCTCCACGGATTCTGAATGATCCATAGGAAGAACTCAACGAAACAACAACCAGTAAGAAGGTAATAGCCTCAAGGAGCGTCCAGAAGTTAATGAAGCAGTTGATCATATGATCTCAAGTTTCTCTCCAGAAAAGGGCAACTTTCTTGTGACAAACCTTATTTCCCGTGAATAAGATAACTATGTCCCAACAACTGCCAAAGGTGTTTCAACTTTCAACTGCCTAATTCACTTATTTGCCACTGTTGCAAGGAATCGTGGAAAACAAGGAATTGTCTGAATTGGGAATGCGGCCAAAGAGGAGCGGTGAGACAAAATTCAAGTCTAAAATTATACACCCAGATGACCAAAATGTGTGAAATTGAAACGATCCACTTCAAAGAAAGATTCTGGACAAGAAAAGGACCCCAAACGACGACGCTTTCGTTGCAGGAACAGAGCAGCTCCCCTGCCTAATAAATTAAGGAGAAACGAGGCACAGAACCGAAAGGTGATAGGGAAGTAGACAAGGGGTCAAGATTGGAGGGTACCCTTTTCAAGTATACGACTCATTAGTACAGGGAAAGGATTGTCTTTTGGTCAACCCAAATACCCGTTAAATGAATCCGAGTCTTCTATAACTTAGAATAACTCCCCTTGCTAGGGAAAAGATTGTTTGATTCATCCACGACTAGTATGACCTTGTCCCAAGGGTCGTCATTGAAATTTCTCATAAAAAAGTTTGATCCCCAGTCAAAAAGCGTTCACATGAATATACATCCTTTCTTCTTAATGCAAAATAACCAAACATGGACCACTAAGCGCCAGCTCGTTTATGAATTATATGAATTGTTCTCGAATGAGATTCGAGTCCTAAACTTACAAAATGTGTTATTTTTTTAAAAGTTTTTTCGTAATTATTTGTATGGTTCTATTTCACTCTAATTTAATTTTTATCCCGGACGAAGAGGTGTGGTAGGCTAAAGGTGTTGATATAGACTCATGTTAGGAAACATGCGATCGATACAATTTTTAATTATCCACACTGTCAAAGACTACGAGCTTTGGATTTTCGGCAATTTTAAACTCCAGAATTAATGTGAGTATTATTTCTCGGCTTGATCTTTATAATAAAAAAAGTCCAAAAATTTATATGTAGCCAATCCTTAAAATACTCTCTAGAAATTCGACAATTCGTATCCGTCATATTATTAAGTTTTTGACCAAAGAAACTATCTAATTAAATTTTTTTATTTAAGAGTCAACTTAATTTGGGACCATCTAGACTTGTCAAATGTAGTGGAGATAGACATCAGTGTACTTCTACTCCTAATTAAATAGTGCCCACTTGAATTTATTTTAAATGTGTCCCACTGGATATCTTATCCCGTAAATAATAATCCATTTTCTTATATTTTGCAAATTGAGCTCTGCATGCTTGCGATTAAATATATTTTTTAATGTCACTGCCGAAACAAAGTTTTAACAAGAAGTTTATAGCCTTCCACGTGGTTGAACTTTCTTCATTTTCAAGAGCCTCTTCCTAATTGGAATTTGAAAAAGGAGTTTTTGACTTTTCTCGGTTCTAAGAGAATACGGGGGTTTTGGATATGTTGTCCTACAGAGAAGATTTTATTTGAACTATCTGATTTTATTAAAAATTGTGTCTACAGATCTGACAGTCATTAAAAATCGTGTCTAAAAGTTCAAAAATTTGATCCATTTCAGTAGAGATAAGTTTTGTCCCCACTGAATCTAACCCCAATATAAAGTGCCATAAATAAGTTGAGTTTTATTCCCTATCACATGTTACACAAGAATTGGCACAAATCTCTTTGCAGTGGATAACAGTAGCTACGAACTGTACTCTAACCGCATCGCCTTTACAAGATAATAAAATTACTCTAGGTAATTTTGTGCTGTGTTAATATTTCAAATGACGCAAAAGTTTTAGAATGATTTCCACGTCGCCTTCCTATATCGCTCCCAATTTCATGGTTATATCGCAAAATGTCATGGCCGTCTCAGTATCTAAGATTTTCGTTTCGCTTGACATTTAATGGATTGCCAATCTCGAAGTTAAATTTGACCAAAGTGCCCACTCGAAAATATATCTTGAGATATTATGGAGTAACCTGTCCAGCCTCACCCCGGCATTCTCCGGCCAAAAAAAAATATCGAAATGAAAATTTTCAACATAATAATATTAGCAGTTTCTCTGTTTGAAACGTCAGAGCACTTTGATCCTTCATTGCAAGTTCACTACTCTGGTCTTGAGTTTGTTCCAAAAGGAGGTTCGAATTGCATGGTGTATCCACGGAGATCTGTTGCACTTCATGGAGGATTAGATGGGCTTGACCTGAGGCAAGTAGCTACACGCATGTGTGGTTTTTAAACCTTACTGCGGTAATGTGGTGTGTTTGGTTGTTATGCCATAAGGTGATGTTCAAGAATGCCGAGACGAGGCTGGACATGTTACTGCATACAATATCTCAAGGTATATTTCCGAGTGAGCACTTTGGTCTATGACTGCTAAAGAAGTGTACTTCCAGGATGTTCTCTTATTTCTCCAGGTTATGAGGCGTTAGTTTCTGACTTCGGACTACTGGTCTAGTACTGCGGTCGTGGGTTCAGGATGGGTAGATGTTCTGTTGTACATTGTGGGTAGTAATAGTGTTATCAGGAGTACTCTTTTTCCTATTGTGATTTTCTCGTGAAAAATTTTCCACTATAAATTTTTTAATGAGGTCCACGGATGTTTCCTCAAACCACTATGGTTTAAGGACATGGGATTTCTCTTGAGGGGTACAAAATTGTTGTATGTAATAGTCCATAGCTTGCCTTCCTCATGCGAGTTGTATACATTTTATCGAGGAGTGATTGGGTATAGAATTCAATATTCTGTACTATTTATCTCACTTGACGCGGCAGTGGCATAATAGTACAATGGAAAAAAGGCAAGGGTAAACTTGGTAAAATAGAATTCAAACAACCCGATCTATTAATTAGGAAAAGGAGGCAGTTATGGAAATAATATCTCTAACAAAAATGATTACCTATTCAAAAGAGAAGATCACGAAACCAATAAAATCGGCTGTCATTTCTTATCACTGAAATCAAATAAACG
Organism: Hypericum androsaemum; assembly: GCA_963995505.1. Classification (NCBI taxonomy): domain Eukaryota; kingdom Viridiplantae; phylum Streptophyta; class Magnoliopsida; order Malpighiales; family Hypericaceae; genus Hypericum; species Hypericum androsaemum. Next base: position 1,630,301 of record OZ023188.1, on the reverse strand, counting down.
ATAATTTGAACCATATAAGAAGAAAATTATGCTAATTTCCAATTGTTCTGCAGATTTTTGGCATCTTCATAGAGGCAAATCTTGACATGTTAAATGACATGATATTGAATATAGAACATGCATGTAATGTTGTGTTAAATGACATGTTATTAAGAACAGTATCGGCATGTCCTGTTGTAATAAGTGGCATGATATTTAGAACAGTACATGCATGTCATGTTATAGTAAATGGTATGCTATTAAAAATATAACAGGCATGTCTTGTTGTGTTCAATGGCATGATATCAAAAATAAAACAGGCATGTCATATTGTGTTAAATGGCTTGGTATTGAGAACAGTGCAGACATATCCCATCGTGTTAAATGACATGATATTGAAAACAGAATAGGCGTATCCTAGTGTGTCAAATGACATAATATAAGAAAAATAACAGACAAGTTTGGTTGTGATAATTGCATAATATAGGAAACACAACAGCCATGGTTGATTATGTTATGACATGATATATAAAATAGAACAGGCATGTTTTGTTGTGTTAAATAGCATGATATATAAAATATAACATGCATGTCTTACTGTCTTGAAATATCAAACTTGTATGACCTGAATCTAAATTTTGTATGGAGCGAGAGTGATTTTGAATTTCAAAAATAATGGATTATGGAGAAAGAGGAGGATGTTTTCTCTTTCCAGTCGATTATAGCGGAAGGATCAGATCATTTCCTTTCTCTTTCCTGTTATGTTTTCTCTTTCCACTCCTGAATTGAGACACAAATCCAAAAATACCCCTACTGAAATTGTTAGATATTTTTAAACATGTTGTATTTGTATTATATGGCTGCTACGACAAGGGGGTCCCGGGGTGCACAGCCCCCCGTGGGATGGGATCGACCTGGATGGATCTTTACATTAGGAGGTGTTGCTGTGTCTTAGGGTTCTAAGAAACAGACTTGTATTTCTGATTCAACAATGTTGTTAGAATTAAAATCGCAGAGCACTTTGATCCTTCATTGCAAGTCCACTACTATGGTCTTGAGTTTGTTCCTAAAGGAGGTTCGAATTGCATGGTGTATCTACGGAGATCTGTTGCACTTCATTGAGGATTAGATGGGCTTGACCTGGGCAAGTAGCTACAGGCATGTGTGGTTTTTAAACATTGATGCAGTAATGTGGTGTGTTTGGTTGTTGTGCCATAAGGTGATGTTCAAGAATGTCGAGACGATACTAGACATGTTACTGCTTAATATCTCAAGGAATATTTTCGAGTGAGCACTTTGTCAAGGACTGCTAGAGATGTGTATTTTCAGGATGTTCTCTTGTTTCTCCGGGCTATGAGGCGTTAGTTTCTGACTCCGAGCTATTGGTCTCGTACTGCGATCGTGGGTTCGGGATAGGTAGATGCTCTGTTGTATATTGTGGGTAGTAATAGTATTATCGAGAGTACTTTTGTCCCTATCGTAGTTTTTTCACTATAAATATTTTAATGAGGTGCACGGTCATTTCCTGAAACCACTATGGTTTAGGACATGGGTGTTATGTTGAGGGGTACAAAATTGTTGTATGTAATAGTCCATAGCTTGCCTTCCTTGTAACATTTAATAGTCGATAGCTTGCCTTCCTTGTGCGAGCTGTATACATTTTATCGAGGACGGATTGGGTACAGAATTCAATATTCTGTACTGTTTAGATCACTTGACATGGCAGTGTCATAATGGTACAATGAAAAAAGATATGGGTAAACTTAGTAAAATAGAATTCAAACAATCCACCCTATTAATTAGGAAAAGGAGGCAGTTATGGAAATAATATCTCTAATAAACACGATTCCTTATTCCAAAAGAGAGATTTGGATTCAGCAGGGACTACATAAAATGTGTCCCCATGGTATGGACTAAATGTTGGCCATTTGATGTGATTGAAAAAATATTTTGCAGATCTAATGGCCTAAATTTAATGATCTTACTGATGTACGCAAAATTATTCACAATTAAACGCACAAGCAAATAGTATAGTGGTAAGTAAGGTTCTTAGAACTGAGGGTTGAACACGAAATCAAGGCAAGTAATTGTGTGAAGCGGGAAAATTAAAGTTTTATAATGATTGTGAAAGGTCGCAAGTAAACGAGATCGAAAACGCAAATAAAAGACGAGTTGTAAATCAATGGAGATAAACGAGCACGATACCCTTATGGACTACCCATCTATGTTGAGACTATGGTTTTTATGAAGTTCTAACTAGTACCCGGAGTGTTCTAATGCATCTCCCTAACGCTTCCGCTCATTAGGATGACAAAACTAAGCTAGAGTAGTTCATGATTACTAGTCAACGCTTCCGCTCATTAATTAGACCAAGAACTAAACTAAACTCAATTATGAAGTTAACTCCTATCGGGTTATCCCTTAGTATCAAGATTCCTCATTAATACCTTAAGACATGTCAATTGACTCTTCCGTTGATTCTAATGCCTTCCAGTCCATTATTATCAACTAAAATCATAATCTAAGTGATCAAGTTAGATCAAGCATTAAGATCATCAATTGACAACTACTACAAAAGATAATCAAACCATAGCTAACATAGATGAGTAATCACATAATTAGGGCATCGCACTCACAAGAGAACTACTCACTAAGCATGTTAACAAAGCACAATAGTTTAATGAAGAATATGATAGTAATTAACATAAACGTAGAGATAGAGAAAGCTTAGTCGTGATGATCAAGCTTTGCCAATCTTTTTTCCGTGCTAACTGGAATCGTGGCTTTATTAAGCTCCAAAGGCTGTGTCAAAGTTATAGTAGTAACGTCTCCAAAAAATGTCGTCCCTAAACCTAAGAAACTAAGGGCTATATATAGCCAAAAGTTTAACTAAAAATTAGAAAAACTTAAAGGAGCTTAAGCTAAATTGGAAGTCTTGCTAGCCAAGTAATAATATAAATAATATAACTTAAGTCCTAAAGCCGAAACAGGAGGCTAAAAGTTGAATATAACTAAAATAAATCGAGTCTCCGTGTAAGAAGGAAATCCGGAAAAAACCGACGAGGGCCTGGCGCCCGCCAATGATGTTGGCGCCTGCCAACTGGACCCTCTGTAAGCGACTTGGCGCCCGCCAATGTATTTGGCGCCCGCCAACTTGCTAATCAGCTTCGTCCTATCTTCGTATTTTGCAATTTTGACCCTCTTCCACTTCAAATTTGGCTTCGACTATAAAATAAGAAATGTATCTTCAAGCTTTCCAACGGTATCTCATTTGATGCAATCGGACACTCGAGCAGAAAGTTATGACTCTTGCAATATGGTCTCTCGAATTCACCCCTCGAACGATCTTCATTGAGCTCCAATTTCCTACAAAACATGACAATGGGTAGAAATCTATTCCCAAACATAAATATACTAAAATGATCATAAGACTTGATATGACATGATGAATATAACTCAAAACATGACTAAATACACACGAAACATATGATAAAATATGAGCATTTACACACTCATCACACCCCCACACTTATTTCCTTGCTTGTCCTCAAGTAAGGCGCATCAGACACACCCCACAATTTCATAATCTTATTAAAAGACCACCCCACGACCGAGTAGTATACTTACCTGAGCAGAAGGAGTAAGAACGTGTAGACATCGCATCCTCAATAGTTTAACCCAGTTTTTGCACTTAGTAGATTACACTAGAAGGTTGACCACTCAGAGGTTCAGAAATTTAAGCTCACATATATGAGTAGTCAACTACCTATCACTCGCGTACACTTCCGGGATCTCAAAGTTTCATATGTCTCACTCAGTGGTGCCTCGATAAATGTGGGGCTCATGATCAAGGGGACTTTTCATTGGGTTATAATGGGGTTAGGGTCAGGTGAGGATAATATATGTGGGAAGTAGCTAAACCACCCGGCCGAGGTACTCAAAAAAATGTTCTAGCTCTCGTTTACTCTAAATACCTCACACTATATCTAATACACTCATCCCAAGATTACACCCAAATCATATTGACCACATAGCTCGAGTCGTGCCAATTATTCACTTTTCAATCACTTTCCCAACTTTTTACTTTCCCTCATTCAACGTTTGTTCCATTTCTAACTTTTCCATTCCCTTTTCAACACTTTTTCACTTCTTTTTTTTCTCCTTTCTTTCTTTTTCCTTCACTTCTCTTTTTTTTTTCTTTTTTTTCATTTTTCACAACCTTCCTCAATCATATGAAATTCATCACATTACACAACAAAGGCAACTGGTCTCGGCTTCTTTGTTGGCCTCATTTCTACCCATTTTCCCCATTGTTCATTCCCGAGCTATTCTATCAAATGAACCCTTACAATAATACCCCAAAGATTAAGACCTAATGCATCCTCGGACCAAAGTGATCAAAGGTGGGTAAGATTGTGGATATAGGGCTTATATTGGCTTACATATAATATTTCAAGGAAAAAGGCTTAAGCTCAACGTGTGTAAACAAGGGATATACATGGTTTTCAGCTCTAAGGCACTAGGCTCAAAATCAAAGATGGCCCCTGTCCTCTCATTTACACCCACACCACCAAAACGGTACCAAGTGATGGCATGAAACCCAATGACCGGAGCAATGTAGGCACCTCATGCTATGCGGAGACGGTTGTCTCCTCCTTCGGCTCTAAAATCTCACAAGGTCACTCATCAATGCCGCTAGTATAATCTACCAAGTGCAACCACTAACCTAAACAACCAAGGGTGTTGTTCCTACACGTTCCTACTCATCGTACTCAGGCTTGATTCCTAACAAGGTATGAGATTTAACTTCTAACAAAAGTTCAAAATTTGAGGGGAAAGGTTCATCATCTGCTTTTGACAACACTTCATTCACAAACACAAACAAACACAATCCTAAATTCAAACCTAGACACGATCACATACGCCAAATCGAAATGAAATGCACGTTGACCCCCCCACACTTATTGAACACATTATCCTCAATGTAGGGGACACAAGCAAACAGCACAGTATAGAAATAAAGATCACAAGGATATAACAGACATTACGATAACAGATAATAAGAAAGGAAAGGGATTGGTACTACCCGTCAATCATCGGTGGGAGGCGGTGGGGAAAGTTGGTGGGGTTTTTCTCTAACTGCCTTTTTGCGCAACAAAGTTTGTGTCTGGACTGGCGAATTCTGCTGCAGCTCAATTTTTCTCTGTTTGAAACCTCCTGCAAAGGCTAGTAAAATACTAAATGAACATAACAATACTGAAACAAACACAAAATATAATGAAAAATTAAATACTAAACGTGCTAATTTAGAGTCGTTAGCTTGACTCTGTTACTCCCTTTGGCACTATGGTGGACGAAGGCGTTTATCGGTTACTTGGAACTCTATTTCATCTAGGCCTATGCGAAGAAGCAGCTTGCCATTGTGAACATCTACCATTGCATGACAAGTGTTGAGGAATGGACGTCCTAGAATTAATGGACAACTTGCATCTACAACGTAGTCCAGCACTACAAAGTCTACGGGTATAAGAGACTTGTCGACTTTGATTAACACATCTTCCACAATTCCATGTGGTTTCTTCTTAGTGTGATCTACAAGCTCTATCATCATAGTTGTAGGTTTGATATCTCCTAAATTGAGTTTCCTGAAAGTAGCCAAAGGCATAAGATTAATATTGGCACCCAAATCACATAAACAATGTGGAAACTGAACACCATCAATAGTGCAAGGAATCGTAAAACTCCCTGGATCTTTTAGTTTTGGCGGTATGTTATTTTCTACCAAAGGGGACGTCTTGCCATCATTCTGCCTCTTCTTTCTTGCAATGATTTCCTTCAGAAACTCTGCATATTGTGGCCTTGTATCTAACATCTCCAAGAAAGAGACATGGGTTTGAATTTTTTCCATTATCTCTATGAATTCAAGGGCCTTCTCATCGATCACTGCTGCTTTCTTGACTTGTTGAGGTGATGGTGGAGGAACATAAGAATCCTTTTTTGCACTGATAGAGGCTGGTTGCTCCTTTTTCTCAGTAACTACCTCATCCTCTATGGCTGGCTTGATTGGTTTGACACATTCTTTTGAAGTGGGTTTGTTCTCAATTGGTAACTTTCTCCGGAGTCTTTGCGGGAATGGAGGTGGAGGGACATAAGGTGGTGGAGGAATATATGGTTCATCATCCTCGTCCACACTCCTCACTGTGATGGCCATCACCTCTCCTCGCGGGTTCGACTCGGTGTTGCTGGGTAGAGCACCTATTTCCCTTTGAGTGTTTGCTGCAGCCAAATTTCTGAGTTCGATCTCCATCTTCTTGAGTTGCATGGCCTGCCCCTTCAGGTATGTCTCAAACTCTTGTTGACGTGCTTCACAATGATCCATCCGCTGCACAGTTATACTTTATTGTTGGATGGACTGCTGAACTACCCCCACTAACTTATCGATCTTGTCACCCATTTCTTTGACTTGATCTGCTAAATATGGCTTCTTGAGTTCTTGCGGAGCACCAGTGTTGTTTGCCTGCTGACCAAATCGAGAGAAGTTTGGCTGAGCATTAGGTTGCCTTGAGTATCCCAAACCTGGTGGTTGTCTATCAGCGATAGCCTGAGCCTCCACCAACTGAGGACAATCGTCGGTATGATGTGACTCTTTGCAAATTTCACACATATCTTGTACTGCAGCTGCCTTCTCCTTGCCCTTGGTCAATTCTTCAAGTCTTTTAGTAAGTGCCTCAACTTTAGCTTCAAGCTTCATATTGGCATCCACTTCAAGTACCCCTCGAGTCGCTTCCCTACGGGGATGCCTGGTACGTTCCTTTGGCCACATACCATTAACTTCAGCCATCTCTTCCATTAAGCGAGCAGCTTCATTAGCAGTCTTTCTCAGGAATACCCCTTGAGAGGAGGCATCAATATGATCACGGGATGGGCCATCTAACCCATTGTAAAAGATCTTCATGAGGTTCTCCTGAGTTATGCCATGTTGAGGGAAGGAACTTTGGAGATCGGTGAACCGCTCCCAAGTCTCATAGATGCTTTCCCCATCAGCTTGTATGAAAGTATTTATGTCCCGCAAGAGCTTGGCTGACTTGGCCATTGAAAAGAACTTCCGAAGAAAAGCATGGGCTAAATCATTCCAACTCTGAATCGTCTCTCCTTTTAACTTATTGTACCAAACACGAGCTCGATCTCTCAAAGAAAAGTGAAAGAGGCGAAGCTTCAAGACATCATCATCGATATTTTAGAATTTCATGATGTTGCATATATCTTCAAATCGAGATAGATGGTCTTGAGGATCTTCGCTTGGCAAGCCGCCAAATTGGACCGAGTTTTGCAGTAGTCCGACAATCGCTGCTGGAATCTGAAAAGAGTGGGGACCTACAGGTGGTTGTTGTAGACCATTAGGGTTCCCATTCCATGTAGAAACAGATGATTCCAACAATGTCCTTCTTCGTGGAGCGTCTCCTACAGCTTGGAGCGCTCCGTCTTCCTGATTTTGTGCCATTGCTCTCGCTTGGTCCCTCTTTTCACGCCTAATTACCCTTTCGAGTACTCTAATGTCAACCTCAAGCACAGTGTTTGTGTCAAGGTCCAATCCTTCACTCCGGGTTCTTGGCATGCACTAGAAAATCCAGAAAAAGAAAGCACAAAAAAATCAGCAAGTTTGCCACACAAAACCAATTGCTTTTGATTCTATGTCCTAAAATCTCAGTTCCCCGGCAACGGCGCCAATTTGATGTACGCAAAATTATTCACAATTAAACGCACAAGCAAATAGTATAGTGGTAAGTAAGGTTCTTAGAACTGAGGGTTGAACACGAAATCAAGGCAAGTAATTGTGTGAAGCGGAAAAATTAAAGTTTTATAATGATTGTGAAAGGTCGCAAGTAAACGAGATCGAAAACGCAAATAACAGATGAGTTGTAAATCAATGGAGATAAACGAGCACGATACCCTTATGGACTACCCATCTATGTTGAGACTATGGTTTTTATGAAGTTCTAACTAGTACCCGGAGTGTTCTAATGCATCTCCCTAACGCTTCCGCTCATTAGGATGACAAAACTAAGCTAGAGTAGTTCATGATTACTAGTCAACGCTTTCGCTCATTAATTAGACCAAGAACTAAACTAAACTCAATTATGAAGTTAACTCCTATCGGGTTATCCCTTAGTATCAAGATTCCTCATTAATACCTTAAGACATGTCAATTGACTCTTCCGTTGATTCTAATGCCTTCCGGTCCATTATTATCAACTAAAATCATAATCTAAGTGATCAAGTTAGATCAAGCATTAAGATCATCAATTGACAACTACTACAAAAGATAATCAAACCATAGCTAACATAGACGAGTAATCACATAATTAGGGCATCGCACTCACAAGAGAACTACTCACTAAGCATGTTAACAAAGCACAATAGATTAATGAAGAATATGATAGCAATTAACATAAACGTAGAGATAGAGAAAGCTTAGTCGTGATGATCAAGCTTTGCCAATCTTTTTCCCGTGCTAACTAGAATCGTGGCTTTATTAAGCTCCAAAGGCTGTGTCAAAGTTATAGTAGTAACGTCTCCAAAAAATGTCGTCCCTAAACCTAAGAAACTAAGGGCTATATATAGCCAAAAGTCTAACTAAAAATTAGGAAAACCTAAAGGAGCTTAAGCTAAATTGGAAGTCTTGCTAGCCAAGTAATAATATAAATAATATAACTTAAGTCCTAAAGCTGAAACAGGAGGCTAAAAGTCGAATATAACTAAAACAAATCGAGTCTCCGTGTAAGAAGAAAATCTGGAAAAAACCGACGAGGGCCTGGCGCCCGCCAATGATGTTGGTGCCCGCCAACTGCACCCTCTGTAAGCGACTTGGCGCCCGCCAATGTATTTGGCGCCCGCCAACTTGCTGATCAGCTTCGTTGTATCTTCGTATTTTGAAATTTTGACTATCTTCCACTTCGAATTTGTCTTTGACTATGAAATACGAAATGTAGGTCTCTCTTCAAGCTTTCCAACGGTATCTCATTTGATGCAATCAGACACTCGAGCAGAAAGTTATGACTCTTGCAATATGGTCTCTCGAATTCACCCCTCGAACGATCTTCATTGAGCTCCAATTTCCTACAAAACATGACAATGGGTAGAAATCCATTCCTGAATATAAATATACTAAAACGATCATAAGACTTGACATGACATGATGAATATAACTCAAAACATGACTAAACACACACGAAATATATGATAAAATATGAGCGTTTACACACTCATCACTTACTCAAAGGGCAAACTCGGTATTTGACACACTACCCAATTAACCTAAACTCAATATCATCTGCCCTCCTCTCCCCTGCCGATTCCCTCCTTTTCCTTCCCATCTCCACTCGCCATTCTATATCCTCTTTGCCTCATCTCAATCTTTTTACCTTTACGATTTGTTTGGCTCTTTTGGTTTCCATGCCATGTGATTTTTCCTCCTCGTTATCTACCTATCAGCACATCTTCCTCTGTTTTGGAATCCTCTTGCTTCTTAGTTATCTTTTTTTTCTTCTGATTATTTCAGGTCAAGTTCGATAGTTCTAGGATGTAAATCGGTTGCGCTAAATGACCAGAGAGGTACCGTCAAGAGGCACTGGAAAGGGATAACCGTCCTCCTCCTCCCCGGCCGAACAAAGCTTCTCCTATTGTTATTTGGCGTAGCGGATTGATCAACGAATAATGGGTTTTCAATTGGTATTGTATATTATTTGCGAATGGCCGTGGTATTGAACTCCCCGAAAAAAGATATCAGAGTCTAATAAATGGATACATGTTGCATGATGTGGTAGTTACAGGTACATGTTTTCATAGACTTTTGAGGTTCTTTGTCAGCCTATTAACATATTTGGTTTACCAACCTGACCGGGCGTCAAATTTGTGTACTGCTTTGTATCGTATTGATGTAGGTGATAATGGAACCATTGACGGCCAAGGATCAGTATGGTGGGATTGATACAATATGCATTCCAATATCATATCGGAGAAAAAGAAAACAAATATTATATTAGAAGGATACCAATATCGGAGAAGAAGGAAACCAATATCATATTAGAAGGATACTAATATCACCGAGCAAGGAAAACTAATATCATATAAGAAGGAAACTAATATCATAGAATTAGGTAACCAATATCAAAGAAGAAAATAAATATCATATTAGAAGGATACCAATATCACCAAGCAAAGAAAACCAATATCATATAAGAAGAAAACTAATATCATAGAAGCAATAAACCAATATCATAGAAGCAATAAACCAATGTCGTAGAAGAAGAAAATCAATATCATAGAAGTAGGTAACCAATATCGAAAAAGATGAAAACCAATATCGGATTAGAAGGAAACCAATATCATATTAGAAGGATACCAATATCACCGAGAAAGGAAAACTAATATCATATAAGAAGGAAACCGATATCATATAAGAAGGAAACCGATATCGAAAACATATTGGTATGATAAAATTTTCTTCATAGTTCCACAAAAAATAAAAAATAATTCTTCTTCGTTGGATTTCGACGTCATTTTTGGATTAGGGTTCTTGGGATTTTTTGGTTGGAACAAATGCTAAAAAAAATTGGTTAGGGATTGTGACATTTTTATTTTTTTCACATCTAATAATTATATAATAATGTAATTTTAGGGCAATTAGTTGGTATTATTTTCTTTTTCAATTATTTCCTTAATTAGTATTAGTTGATAATTAGTTGTATTAGTTGGTTAGGGATCGTGTAGGGTTCCTGTCATTTTTTTGGTGTAATTATAATCTAACATAATTTTAGGACAATTGGTTGATTTTATTTCCCTATTTACTTATTTACTTAATTGTATTAAACCTAAATTTTAGTTTCTATTTGATAATAGAGTTGTCTGATATTACCCCTAATAATCTTTATAATACCTAGAGTACCCTTTCATTCTCTTTAATCCTTTTCAGTGGGGATGGCCCATGTCCCTACTGAATTTGAGCCCCCAAAAGAGAAGATCACAAAACTAATTTAATCGGCTGCCATTTTTTATCACTAAAGTAAAATAAACGGCAATTTAAACCACATAAGAAGAAAATTGTGCAGATTTCCAATGGTTCTGCAGATTTTTGGCATCTCCATAGAGGTAAGTCCTGATGTGTTAAATGACATGATATTGAATATGGAACATGCATGTACTATTGAGTTAAATTGCATGTTATTGAGAATAGTATCGGCATGTCCTGTTGTAATAACTGGCATGATGTTGAAAATATAGCAGGCATGTCTTGTTGTGTTTATTGGCATGATATCAAAAATAAAATAGGCATGTCCTGATGTGTTAAATGACATGGTATTGAATATGGAACATGCATGTACTATTGCGTTAAATGGCATGTTATTGAGAACAGTATCGGTATGTCTTGTTGTAATAACTGGCATGATGTTGAAAATATAGCAGGCATGTCTTGTTGTGTTCAATGACATGATATCGAAAATAAAATAGGCATATCCTATTATGTTAAATGGCTTGGTATTAAAAATATTACAGGCATGTCTCATTGTGTTGAATGGTATGATATTGAAAATAAAACAAGCGTGTCTTAGTGCGTCAAATGATATAATATAGAAAACGTAACAGACATATTTGGTTGTGATAAATGGCATAATATAAGAAACACAACAACGCATGATAATTGTGTTAAATGGCATGATATATAAAACAGAACAAGCATGTTCTGTTGTGTTAAATGGCTTGATATATAAAACATAACAGGCATGTATTGTTGTCTTGAAATATCAAACTTGTATGACTCGAATCTAGATTTTGTGTGGCGCAAAAGTGATTCCGAATTTGAAAAATAATTGCTTATAAAGAAAAAGGAGATTTTCTCTTTCCAGTCGATTATGGCGTAAGAAGCGGAAGGGTGGCATCGTTTCCTTTCTCTTTCCTAGTACGTTCTCTCTTTGCACTCCTGAACTAGACACAGATTCGAAAATACCCCTACTGAAACGTGGTCTGGTAGATGTAACATGCGATTTAATTAATAAAATGGATAGCCAACATTGAATTATGGACGGTGAAGATTGGGATTGTGCGTTCTGCGGGGTCCGGGGAGAGGAGCTAGCTTAGAGCTTGGCAGACACTCTTGCGTGCACTGTACACGGTTGGCGCGGCAGAGGCTTGGAGCCAATAGTGGCGGAGACGGCGGCGGTGGCAGGGGAGGGTGTAAGCATAAGCAGAGGGTGAAGCCACTTTTACAGCTCTGCCCACCGGAAAAAAAAGAATTAGAATAATTGACCGATTAATTAATTCGAGAACGATTGGCTGAACCTATTAGTTCACATGATTAGTTGACGCCCAATCAATTTGCTAACCAGGCCCTGTACATTGGGGTCGGATTCAGTGGAGACAAGCATTGTCCTCATCGATGGGGATTAACGCAAATCAATATCATTACACACATAAATCAATATCACTTCACATGCAAACCAATATCACTTAATATACAAACCAGTCTCATGCAAACCAATATTACTTCACATACAAATCAATATCATTTCATATGCAAACCAATATCACCTGATAGGTTATTGACCATCAGATTTAAAAATAATCAAATCTGATGGCCCAAATTTAGTCCTCTCCGTATGGACATCTTTTACGTAGTCCCCCTGAATCCGAAACCCTATATACATTGGGCCGAGGGTTCGGGTCTGACCTCGGACATTTTCAAAACAGTTTATTATAATTTTTTTGGGTAAAACACTAAAACTCACTCATTGTCACTTATTTTTAATCAATTTTAGTTTATGATAACTAAATTTATACAATTTTAAAAAGGGATATTTTTAAAATTTACAATTTCAGACGAGAGTGACTTGGTTTCGGATTCGTGACTATAGAAGGACAAAAAAATTACTGACCATGGATGTATTTTATCCAAATTTGTTCATAAATCACAATATTCAAATAACGGCTAATATGGACATTATCGAGAATCCCACTTTGTTATGCTTTTCGTAGAACAATTACTTTTGGAAAACCTCTTTCTTTTAGTAGAACTAGAGGGATGCACCTTTTCCCGCCTGATGTTAATTGCATAGGTTAGACAAGGAGAAACACCCTGTAAAAGGATTCCAATTTGTTGTTTAACCGTTTTATGTTAAAGATATATGAAATTTTAACAATTATCTTTGTCAATCTCCAAACATTTTTGCTAAAACTCAAATCTTCAAATGAATAGTCAAATTAAGATACCACTAGGTAGGCTTGGCCATGATTTTGAAACCGATTGTTTCACGGTTCCGAAAATATAGAACCTGAACCAGAATGTTTCTAAAAAATGCGTGACATTTCATAAAACTGCCAGTTATGGTTGAACTAACGGTCCAATTTTTGAGAAAAGTATTGCAGTTTAGCTCCAAAATGATAAAAATTTGTCTCTCAGTGCTCATTGAAGACGGTTCCCTAAAAGTCATAACCGCAACTGGAATTTTAGCCACAGTTCAGGTTCTGGTTTACCGAAATCGTCAGTTGAACGGTTCTATTTGAACCGTGGCGATGCCTACCACTTGGGGACATAAGCTTGTTGGATTGTGTAAAAAAGGTTCAAAGGGGACAAAAGCTAGCATCCATATTTGGTAAACTTTAAGACTGGCTCAGAGTGGAAAAGAAGAAAAGAGCAGTACTATTAAAGAATAATTAAGAAACGGGGTCGCGGGAATTGTTTCAATCAGAGAGATTCGTTTTGGGAGACGAAAGCCATACTTGAGCAGAGGTGAGGCACATCAGTTATATCGTTCACTATGTTGGAAGTGGGAATAGAAAAAGGCTACACTAGCTCAATGAATAAATGAATTCTAATTTATGATATATATTACCTATTAATCTCGTATCAATTGTATGTCTATAAACTGGAATATACAAATATAGCTTAATCGAAACTGTAACACTACGTGATCCGACCGACTGTCTCCACAGATCAACACGAATCTTTTTTAGCGTGTTTTATTCTCACTCGCACGCACCCTGGAAAATTTTCCAGGAGGTCACCCATAATGATCATACTCCCGGCCAAACGTATTTAACCTTAGAGTTCTCTCAAGATGTGTGCCAGAAAAGAAGGTGCACATTGTTGATACGGATAGCCAAATCAAATCACTTAAGTGTTTCAAACAGTATATATCATTTACGGGGTATCACATTCATCCCTCCTTAAATACGCGACGACCTCGTCGCGCCATCAGTCAGTCCCAAAATCTCTCGTCTTCCGGTGCGTTCGATCCCCAAACCACACCGTACTAACTGAGGTGATGCTCTGATACTAAATATAACGCCCCGTGATCTGATCGATTGTCTCCACAGACCAACACGGGTCTTTTCTAGCGTGTTTTGTCCTCACTCGCACGCACCCTCAAAAATATTTCAGGAGGTCACCCATCTTAATCCTACTTCCGGCCAAATGTATTAAACTTTGGAGTTCTCTCAAAATATGTGCCAGAAAAGAAGGTGCACCTTGTTGATACGGATAGCCAAATCAATTCACTTAAGTATTTCAGACAGTACATATCATTTACGGAGTATTACAGAAATATTGTTGAAATTTCCATAGTTTGTATTACGTATATGTAAGATTCGAAGGCTTGAACGAGTATACCCCGTAACGAAGATCGTGTGGAAGACTAATCAAACCCTCGTGGATGTCTATCATTACAGTTGATAATTTTGTCAGAAGGTATAAGTGTTATTAAATATGAACAAACTGTATACACAAATGTTGAATCCTCTCGAATGAAGTTGAAACTACAGTTTTATTAATATTCTATTACGAAAAAATCTGAAGTGAAAAATCCGTAACGGGAAAAAAGCGTGCCAAACGTTGTATGATAATTCAAAACACCACCACTTATTGCAGGCATTTAGCCATCTAGGAACTTGTTGCGGTTCAAAGGGCAATACCCAATAAACTTTAACATGTCGTAAGCGAGCTGCCAGCCTGGGTGTGGGCCCTTGTGATCTCTCGTTGAAACTTGAAACCCTAAACCTACGTGCACATCCCTTCAAACTTCAAATGCCGGCCTTTCTGTTCATTTCCCCTGCAAATAAAATCTTTAAAATAT
Organism: Hypericum androsaemum; assembly: GCA_963995505.1. NCBI lineage: Eukaryota > Viridiplantae > Streptophyta > Magnoliopsida > Malpighiales > Hypericaceae > Hypericum > Hypericum androsaemum. Next base: position 1,615,197 of record OZ023188.1, on the reverse strand, counting down.
TATTGCCCAAGTAATGAATGGTATGAAAAAATATGGAGAAATTTCAAACAAGAAGAAAAACAATTAGTTAGGCAACAGGCAAATGTTGAAAAGAGAGTAAAAGGAACGAGAAAGTGGGAAGAGAGGGAGCTCCCTTCAGTCCAACCAAAGGAAGCTTAAGATCCAATTCGACTCCCGCATCATTCACTCATTTACCGGGTAAGCACTCTCGAAAATAACCCAGTATTTGGATGAATGAGTCGGCAGTTAATTGACATCCTACTGCCCCCTCCGAGTGGACCGAAGAAAGCTCTCTCCGATTTCCCTGTTAGTGAAGCAATCAATTAAACACATCAAACAACTTAAGGATATATTTATATTAAAGAGATGAAGATCTTATGGATTATATTTGTGATTGGGATGTTTCTTAAGATAGTGTATGATGAGAGAAGTTTTTTTCCTCCTAGGAGCTCTTAGAATCGTTCTAAGCTTTGTATGGATGTTTCAGTAGGGTGACCTTGTTTATATATAAATAGCCAAGGCGACCGAGGGCTACATCAGGTTTTCCACTTTTCTTTCCTATATATAAATAACTTCGTAGTTTGATTAGGTTTTACGCAAGTACCACATATTTTAAAAGTGAGTGAAAATAATTTTTTGGTTAATAATCAAGTGATTTATATGAAACAAAATCACTGGATTTCCCTATGAATTTTCAAACTGTATCTTACTACGATAAATTTTAACGAGTCATGCGATTACAATCTCATATTCGTGTTAACACAGCCAAGTAGTTGACTTACAAAAACTAATCAAGTAGTTTCCATTTAATTGCATGTAACTGGAAAGTTATTGGACATAATATAAAACTTTAAATAATTTCAACATGGCATCAAGAAAAATTGGCTCGGTGCCACCATTTCATACGACGATATGTAAAATTAAGTCCGTACAAATTTTGATCGTATAAACTTAGTTGAAAATAGCGTATTGCGCATGTGCAACCTCGGTTCATTTCTTTCTCGGTTATATTTTTCTCAAGGATCAATAAATCTACCGTTGAAAAAAAGTTGAAAATAACGTGTTGATATCATATTCACAGTGGAAGATTGTTGGTCCACTGTATAAATAAAGATCACACCTATCAATTGTTTTAATTTTTTTGGTTGGCTATGAACTTTAACCCTCTTGTATTTACTTGATTGATGGCCTCGCTATTGCATAGTAACCCATATCACTTGTTCCTCCACGTGGATTAACCTTTTACAAAGTCATTGGCCTAAGTGGAGGAACATGTGACGTGGCGTGTGATGCAGAGCGCCAACTAATGTCACTGGGGTTGTTTGTGAGAAAATTAATCCCGCATGGTTGATGAGATTTAAATAGTATGCCAGAAGGTATAGTGAAATATATTGTACTAGTGTTTGGTGTATACTTTAAGATTTTTTTTTCTTATTGCAAAAAATAATAAAAAACGGTGTCATTTCCAAATCGTATATTCTGTAGCTATTTGTTTGATATAATAATAACTTTTTTTGAGGGGTGATAATAATAACTAGCACAAAAGAATGTATTTCATATTCTGGGCATACTTATGTCCCTTTGTACCTTCTAAAAATATATATATTCTGATACTTATGTCCCTTCCTTTGTACCTTCCATTTCCTGGCAATAGCATCATGGAAATAGAGGATTAGTCACCTCATACTTACCCCACTCAAATTCCACTTTTAAAACAAAAGATTTAGTTTTTTTTAACTCCAACCTTACCAATTACAAAAAATTGAATTCGTGATTTATTATCATCTGACGGGTCACATGTCATGAAAAAATCAAACACATACAAATTTTATGCCAAAAATTTTGTTTAAAAAGGTGCATCGGAGAATACTCACTCAGAGTGCAATAATACAAAGTTCGTGAGTACTTCAATCCGATAACTTCAATTTGAGAAACAATACCGAACCACCTCTGTTTAGTAGCCTTGTTGGGTTCTAACTTTGCTTTATCTGTTTATGTTTTTCCTTGGGTCGATCTCCGTTCTATGTGAGATATGTTCGGTTCTCAAAATATTGCATGTTAGTGTAGGTGAATAGTCTTGGTTTGATTGGATTCGTTCGATCTTGTCATTCATTTGCGTCCGTCTCGTATGCATTCAAATACTCACGAGTTTGTGTCTATGTCGCGACCTTGTAGTTATTAGTCGTAGCTTGTCTCGGTTGCTTTCGCCTTAGACTATTAGCTCTCGTAGCCTTTCGTCCTCCCTTCGCCTTTACCCATGGCTCTCTGTCTCTGACGTGCTTGATTTCGTATTCTATTTCAGTTTTATCGTTCTATGTTTATGTTTTTCTTTTTCTATTTGTAATCTGTGTTTTAATTTAAGTTTTGCGCCACTCTTCTAAAAAAAATTGAGAAACAATATAGAAATTGGTCGGAAAATGTCGACGTACGTTGAGAGACAAGAAGGTGGGGCATGAAAACAGACAATCAAGGGTGGAGGGGAGCCACTGCCACAAATTCGAGCACAGGGAACATTGATCATGGAATAGAAGAAATAATAATTTTAACTTAGCTGGCAGGAAATCACATCAGATACTTTCATTTCTCACAGTCTTGTCACCATCTTTTCGATTGTAATATTTATGTTAAAAAAGATTGAAGAGATGTATCAATAAATTTACTTCAAATTTTGTTAAACATCGTGAAAGAATTCCTCAACGCTGTCGGCCTTGTCTTTACAAGCTTCTTTGGCCTACGCCCTAAATATACATAGACTACAAGGCATTATTCTTCTTTCCATCTCAATTTTATAATTTTTAATATTGATATATACCATGTGTGTACCTATAATTGGGTTATTTGTTTGTTTGGTGTTACTGTTGGTATTTTTTGTGAAAAAAGTGTTCGAATATAAAGTATTGCGGATGTAGTGTCCACGTGGCACGGACGAAAAAAAAAGTCGGATCTTGGACCAAGATCCGACTTTTTTAGTCGGATGACCAACATCCGACATAAAAAGTCGGATCTTGGTGATCCGACAAAAAAAGTCGGATGACCAAGATCCGACATAAAAAGTCGGATCTTGGTAAAAGAGACATGACACGCGTTTGGCCTTGGTGGTAGAAGATGCCACTTTTTACTTGATGGTCATAGGTTCGATTCCAACTTCTTGCAATCTTGTTTTTAATTTTTACTATCCAACAGAAATATTATATTAAATAAATTAAATTGTAAAAATTAGACAAGTTATTCTTGATAGCCAAATTGGTTTACATTGTGGTCTTTGGACCTAAGGTCATAGGTTCAATACTTAATTTTGACAATTTTTTTATCACTTCGTTTTACTAAATCATTCACCATAATTTTTTATCACTTCGTATTCAGTAATATTTCAACACCGATCATTCACGAAGTGATTTAATATTCACCATAATTTTAATATTCATCAATTTCGTTTTAATATTAATGAATGATTTAATATTCACCATATTTAATTTTAAAAAATTATTTTAATATTAGTAAATTATTTAGTAAAACAAAGTGATAAAAAAATTCTCAAAGTCAAGTATTGAACTTGTGACATTAAGTCCAAAGACCACAACTTAAACCAATTTGCCTATCAAGAATTACTTACCTAATTATTACAATTTAATTTAATATTTATGTTGGATAATAAAAATTAAAAGCAAGATTGCAAGAAGTTGGAATCGAACTTTTGACCATCAAGTAAAAAGTGACACCTCCTACCACCAAGACCAAACACGTGTTATGTCTTTTTTACCAAGATCCGACTTTTTAAGTCGGATCTTGGTCATCCGACTAAAAAAGTCGGATTTTGGTCCAAGATCCGACTTTTTTTTTCGTCCGTGCCACGTGGACACCACATCCGTAATACTTTATATTCGAACACTTTTTTCACAAAAAACTACCAACAGTAACACTAAACAGACAAAAAACCCCTATAATTTCAATATTCTGTGTCCAATTGTCCGATCACTACTTTTTTAATACTCATCTGTCCATCCGTCCGTCTAATCTTTACTGCACACAAGAATTATTGGTTCCCTGCCATGATTTTTTTTGAAAAATGTGTTATACCTGAATGATTTATACTTGGGTAAACTACTCCCTAATCTCTGGTGTTTGGTCATTCTCTCTCTCCGGTCCTTGCATTTTAAAAAATGATTTTACCATCTCCGTCTTTGATTTTAGAAACTGTCGGATCCCTGGTGCCGAAATATTACATATTCTCCTGCGATTCCCCACTTAAAAAGACTAGAATGTTCTCTCTCACTTAAAAAATAAAAAACTCTCTTTCCTTTTTCTCCCACATCATCTTCTTCCTCGCACTTCATCTTCTTCCTCCTACCTTCAACTAAAAACAAGAAACTCAAACTCAAACTTTAATGAGAATCATAACTAATTAAAGAGAAAAAAATTAATCAAAAACAAACAAAACTTAAAAATTTCTAATTTTGAATACTCCAATTCGAATTAAAAATCTAATTTTGAATACCCCTAATCAAACAAGCAAACAAAACTTGCTCCCTCTCGACCTTCCACTCTCGGCTTGACCAAATACCCAATTTTTACCCAAAATCTAACCACGAGCAGCGGCGGCCCTAGAGGGGACGCACCATCGGGAGCGGACGACAAACCACCACGGGCTCAACGTTGTGTCTTCGTCTTCGCAGCAAATCTCTTCACTGTCCTTTCCCTCTTCGTTGATTAGTCGCCCAACTATGTCTACTCTTGCCTATTGGCCGTTTATAGTTTTCGGGAAAAAAACAAGCAAATTCTTTTGGCCATGTCCAGTCTATTATTGAATGTTGCATCGCCATGCACCATAATTAGTTCTCTTAAAGGAGCTATTAATTTCTGAGCTATTAGTTTATTTTTCCTGTTGTTGTTGTTCTATTGTTGACTTGGCCTAAACCTTCTAATTAAACGTGTTAGGCTTAAACAGTCTGCAAGAAAGTGTAGCAGCTTTTGGGTTTGGATTTGTAAAAAGTCTCTTTAATTAGTTATGATTCTCATTAAAGTTTGAGTTTGGATTTGTAAAAAGTCTCTTTAATTAGTTATGATTCTCATTAAGGTTTGAGTTTAGGTTTTGTTTTTAGTTGAAGGTAAGAGGAAGAAGATGAAGCGGGAGGAAGAAGATGATGTGGTAAAGAAGAAAAGAGAGAGTTTTTTATTTTTGAAGTGAGGGTAGCATTTTAGTCTTTTTAAGTAGGGAGTCGTCGGAGCATATGGAATATTCTGGTACCAGGGACCCGAAAGTTTCTAAAATCAAAGACGGGAATGGTAAAATTATTTTTTTAAATGCAAGGATCCGAAAGGGATGATGACCGAATACCAGAAATTATGAGGTAATTTACCCTTTATACTTTGACACCTTGAGCTCTGAATATTCTGTTGGATGTAAAGGGGCCTGGACTGTGAGTCTTTTTCCTAAGAGGGGTCGATTTTTCTGACATTTCTCTGAATGAGGTTCTCAAACCAAAGCATTTTTTGCATAAAAATGCTACATACCAAGCGTTTTCTACTCTTGCCAAATGAATCATGATATATTATGAGAAAAGTACACTTAAGTACTCTGTAATTTTATCGATTATCACTTGGGTTCCTTGTGGTTCAAAACCGTAAAACAGGTCCAACTCATTTTAATTTTTATCAAAGAAAAAAGGATGATAAAATGGGTGTGAGGTCTCTGAAAGTTCGATTGATAGATGCTCAAAGCTCTTGATGGCGTCAGAGAGTCTTCAATGTTGCATCATGGCATTTAAAGTGCTGAGGAATAACCTTGATGCACTGAATATTTGCAAAATATTACACTATGTAGTTTCACCGATTATCACTTGGTTACACTGTGGGCTCAAAACATAGCATTTTCAAAGTAAAAAAAAATCTCTATTGATGCATACCCTCCTGATGATGTTGTTATGACCACCGTCGCTAGGGGCGGAGCCAGAAAATTTGAGGAGTGGGGTCAATTTCTAATTTTTTAGCTTGATTAATTTTTTTAATGGGGTCAAATTCTAATTTTAGTGGGGACATACATTAAAAAATATACATAATTATCAAACATAAAAAAATTAAGTGGGGGCAATTGCCCCCACTCTCGGTCACGTCTCTCCGCCCCTAACCACCGCCCTTCTCGATGCTTACCCTCTGGACCAATTTTACCATCGAGAAAGGCGACCTTATAGTTCAAAATCATAAAATAGGTCCAGAGGGTAAGCATACAGAAGGGCGGCGGTGGTCATAACAACATCATCTAGAGGGTATGCATCAATAGAGGTTTTTTTTTACTTTGAAAATGCTATGTTTTAAGCCCACAGGGTAACCAAGTGATAATCGGTGAAACCTCATAGTGCAACATTTTGCAAATATTCAGTGCATCAAGGTTATTCCTCAGCACTTTAAATGTCACGATGCAATATTGAAGATGCTCTGACACCATCAAGAGCTTTGAGCATCTATCAATCGAACTTTTAGGGACCTCACACCCGTCTTATCATCCTCTCCTCTTTCCCCTCGCCCTCGGGCCCCACCTCCTCCTCCTCCCTGATAAAATTTGAAAAAAGTTTGACTTATTTTACGATTTTGAAGCACAAGGGACCCAAAAAATAATCGGTAAAACTACAGAGTACTTAAGTGTACTGTTCCTATAATATATTATGATTCATTTGGCACGAGTAGAAAACGCATGGTATGTAGCATTTTTATGCAAAAAATGCTTTGGTTTGAGCATTTTCGGGCAAATAAAAATATCTTTTTTGGGCATTTTCAGGCTAAACCCCAGACAGGAAAAACATTCTCCCAGAACTCCATTCAGAAAAATGTCGAAAAAACTAAAGACTCATGGTTTGTTGCACCTTCCCAATTTTTTAAAAAACTATGTAGAAAATGAGAATCATTTTCAAACATTTCCATGTGCTATGTGGATATTGCAGTTGTGGTTGCAAGCTGCATGGAATGACGTGTTATATAAGATGACCATGGAGTTGAAAAAGGTTGTCCGTATTTTTTAAGTGTTAAAAAATAAAATATTAGTTACTTAATTGATAAATTTTAAATTAAAATTTATGAAATATTTTATAGGGGTGAGCAAATAGTTAGGACAACCTGATGGTGGCATGGGTTTTAAAGATTTTAGGATCTTCAACCTTATCTTATTAGCCAAACAAGCTTGGAGGCTTTCTACTAACCACTCTTCTCTTTGCTTTCGAATCCTTAAGGACATATATTTTCCTAATTGTGATCTTTTTAATGCTTCTAAGGGTTACAGGCCTTCTTAGATTTGGAGTAGTATTCGAGAGGGGGCTCTTTCCCTTGCCGATGGTCTCATCGCTAGAATTGGGAATGGGAGGAGTACCAATATTTGGTCCGACCCTTGGATTTCCAATTTTCACAATCCCCACTAATACCAATCTTAACTCAGTTGCTGATCTTATTTTCTTGAACTCTAGAGACTGGAATTGGAACTTGAACTTGCTTAACAATCTTTTTTGCTAGGCGGACATTGCTGCTATTACTAGAATTCGTATTGGTAGTGTGGACTCAAATGATAAACTTGTTTGGATGCATGCGAAGGATGGTTTTTACTCGGTCAAAAGTGGCTATGATGTCCTCAAATCTAAAATTGATGCGTTACAAGCTGGTCTAGTAGCTGGTTCGAGCCATAACACTTTTGATCTGGGTATCCGGAAAGCTATTTGGAAGTTGAAAGTCGCCCCCATTATTAAGAACTTTATTTGGAGACTTATGCATAATGGGATTCCTACTTCTAAAAATCTCTTTAATCATCATCTTAACCATTCTTCCAACTGTTCTGTTCGTGCGACTACGGATGAGGACGTCATGCATATGTTATTTGGTTGCTCTCACGCTAGAGCTACTTGGCTTGCTAGTTCCTTTAACTTCGGCTTTGGTTAGCAACGATATTTTCCAACTTATATAATCGCATTGATATTGATATCCTCTCTTACTTTATGTACCTTTGTTGGGCTATTTGGAATGCTAGAAATGAGTTTTTGTTTGAAGGCATCTGAATCGACCCACGAGCTACAGCTAAGCGGACTTTTGATAATTGTCTGGAATTTTTGTAGGTCCACAAGCCTGAACCACTTCCGTTGATGAACACATCTTCGTGGGTGGGACCGGAATTAGACACCATGAAGTTAAATTCTGATGCCTCTTGGACGAACCATTTTTTGGAGGCTAGTACCGCCGTTGTCGCACGGGACTGCAAAGGCCTTATTATCAAAGGTCAAACATCACTTTTGAAGGCAACCTCTCATCTGGAGGCGGAGTTAGCCGCTATATCTTCTACCATCTCTATGGTATCTACGGATTTCAACGGTATACCCACCATCATCGAGACAGATTGCCAAGTTACTTTTGTCTTCATCAATGTCCCGCAGGCAACAATTGGCTGGGAATTTGAATATTTTGTAATAGAGATTAGAAGAGACGTATCTCTTTTACCTCATTGTTCTCTCTAAATATTTCTCGTACTCAAAACTTTGTTGCGGATTGGATTTGTTGCCAATTCCGCCTTCATCTTCTGCCTTTGGATTGGGATGTTCATCATCATTTTGAACTTGATGTACTCCTATTCTCGGACTTTTCGACTTAATCAATTAGATATTTTTTTCTTAAAAAAAAGCAAATAGTTAGGACTGGAATGAACCGATTCGAACCGTGATAACCATTTCAGGTGAAATATGAGGAGCAAACAATATTTGTCTTCCGGGTCTGGTCCAAAATCTATTCCATTTTTTGGTCAGGTTCCAGTTTTGGCACAGAAAATCCGAAGTTTTGGCACGATGAATGCGATGTCACTTTAAGAAAAGGAACCACGATATTTTTGGGCCTTTCACTAATCTATCAAAACAACATGGAGCACCCAATCCACAAATTTGAAAATGACTCAAGTCACTTTTAAGAAAAAGGGTAAATTAATCTCAAGTCTTTGGGTATGATCTTCCTATCTCTTCGGTCCCTAGATTTTCAAAATACATGTTGTCGCTCCCATGTTTGGTTTTAGATACTCTTGGATCCCTGGCTGACGTTAATGTTTAATTTTTTTTGATCATGTGAAAAAACTTTTATGAGCTCCAGGAATAAAAAACAAAGAACTTTAAACATCAATTTAAGAATTCCAGAAACCCAAAAACAATGGATTCACCCCAAAAAAGTGTTGAACGAAAGCCATCGTTCCTATAACTCCAAACCCAAAATAATGAACTCCGTGAATCCAAAGCCATGATTCAACCCAACAAGTGAGAACACGAGTTATCGAGCAATTGGATTGGCCGTGATTCTCGCTTCCACCGTCGATGACCATGTTTTGCCGGCGAGGGATGCATGAGAGATTCGGCCAGAGAAGAAAAGAGAAAAGGAAATTCCCAATTGGAAATTAGGGCTCATCCATTTTTGCGGATAACTTCAATACAGTCTGAATCTTCCTTGCTCCAGTTCTGCTCGATTCTTTGATTTGGGGATTCGAGTTCCTCTCGGAACTTCATTTTAGAACCATTCAATTGAGGATTCATCAAGTGAGCTTCATCTCGCCTGGATTTTAGGTTCCTTATTAGAAATGGAGGCTTCTCTATTTTGGGTTCATCTCGTCAAGAACTTATCTAATTAAACTATTCAAAAATTACCCATGGAGAAATGGACGAGTGCAGCAAGAACCAAATATGGGTTTCAAATGGAACCAACTGGACAAGTGCAACAGTAATAAAAAATGGGTTCTTTTTATCGCCGATATTTTTTACTAAATTGGTGATTATTAGTGGATTTCATGAATTTGGTTGGTTTCTGGGTTAGAGTTGAAATGTTCTTGGTGTTTGAAGGTAGAAGATAGTTTTTAAGGTTGAAGAAGATTAATTTTTTATTTTTTTTGTTTAAAAGTATATCCGTCATTTCTATGATAAAAATCGGAAAAAATAATGATGACGTCAGTCAGGGACTCGAGAGTATCTAAAACTAAACACGAGAATGACAACATGCACTTTGGAAACTTAGAGATCCGAGGGATAGAAAAACCATACCCCAGAGACCTAGGATAATTTGCCCTAAGAAAAAACAAAACATCGATATAAATTAATAAACTAAATTAAGCATCAAACCCACACTGAATAATTTAGAATTGTGGTTCAGTCGACGTCTGTATGGTTCTTTTGATAAGACTCAAAATAAGACCGACCGCCGTTTCACAAAAAATAAAGAGCAAATTTCTATCAGCTCCTTGGTATTTACTTAAATTACTATTTTAATTCATGCTATTTTTGAAACTTTGATGTTTGATACTTCTTGTTTACTTTTATTGAACTCTCAAATCTTTCGGTTGCCATTAAAAATCAAAGAAATTACATTCATATTAATGATCTTCTTCTCCGGGCATCTATAATCATCTCCGACCACATATTCTCATCTTCGACAACTTTATTTCTCTCTGCTTCCTCCTAATTAAAACCAACAACCATCCTCTCCAACCCTTTTCCACATAAACCCATAGAGAAGCAAATTTATTTTTTTCCCGGAATCGGTTTTGTCCCTTGAAATTGGGGGAATCGCCTTCGCTGTCAACAATTTGGGGGAATCAATGCCCACCTCCTTGCAAGCTCGCACCGTGAGATATTTTGGACAGATTCGATCAAAATAAGAGAGGAATTAATCTACAAGAAACGGGTCGACGACGGGATTTCTGGACAGATTTGGGGGAATGGTACTTTTTGGCGTCGACGACAATTCGACCCACCAAATCTACAAGAAACGGGTTGGAGAGGTTGAGGTCGTCGATTCCGACGCCGGAGTTGATAGTGAAGGTTTAAGAAGATGAATCGGAGGAGAGAGGAAGTTTCTTGCTTTTTTAGATGGCATAATTGTCATTTAAAAAATAAATTGAACGATGACATCAGCAAGGACCTAAGAGTTTAATAGAAGTAAATTAGGGAATCGAAGTTTCGATTTTAGAACTATAAGAACTAAAACAATAATTTAAGAAAATCTCAGGGACTTCAAAATAATTTGCCCAAAAATGAAGGAGACGATCCATAGCCAATCTTCATTTGATCCGGTTTAGAACTAAACTTATGGTCCGATTTGAGCCAGATCCGACTTCCGTGGTTCACGAATTTTTTTCTCAACCCTGGTCTTATACTATATTTACTAAAGGGGATTTTTCTGCAGAGGACAATACGTCAATTTCTAGGAAACAACCCACCATTATCACACAAAAAAAAATCCTAGGAAACAAAATTTCAAATCAACCATCATTCAAGTCACTTTTGAGTCCTATCTGGTCATCCAATCCAGCTGCCATGAAAAAATCATCTGGCTATTGCCAGAAATCAAATAATTCCTACCTGCTCACATGCCTAATATATGGTTGTCCATCTTTTTTTAGTCTATATATGGTTGTCCATCTCCAAATTCCGATTATTCTGCCGGTGAATTGAAGTATGGTGTATCCCTGAATCAATTTAATAAAGAATTGCTAGATAAGATCCTATTTTCTTTACCAGAGATAGTCATTATGAAAATGAAAAACACTTGACTTTTTTGGATTTATATGTAATACTTGCAAGAGTAAATACATTTTCGTTGTTGCATAATATACAATCTTCTTAATCTGATTAATTCACACTTTAAATGACGAAGTGGTGTAGTTAAAGTCCAATAAGAGTAAAAAATTATTATATATTTTTGAAAGATTACAACTGACATTATTTTTAAATGATTCTGCGGTATTATTTAGTGTGAATTAATATACGCTTCTAATTACGAAAGCGGTGGAAATGTTTATGAATGTGAAAAATTAACTCGTCCAGTATTAAAGCGAGCTGATCACGCATTCATTAGACTATCCACAACGGGGTGGGTCGCCACCCACTCCTGTCATAAAAATAAAAAAAGAAGGAAACGTCTTAATTTGGAGTGGCCCAAAGCAGTCGGCCGCTCTTAGGCTGCGAACGCCCATTTTTTTGTTGTTGTTGTTTTTATCTAATTTAGTTACATTTGATACAATGTTATTCGATAAAAATATAAAAATTCATATTTTTAAATTTCTTATAAATTGAGCCTAATATTTTTAAAGAGTATATAATTTATTTTTAATTTTCTATGAAAATTTATATAACTAATACATGTTTGTGGATGGGAGAGAAATTAATTATTTATTCTGTGATCTAGGTTGGGATGGATTATTATTGTGAGTATCAAATATTTAATTGGGTTGAGTTGAGTATAGATGAGTGAGAAATTAATTATTTATTTCGTAACCTAGGTTGGGATAGGTTGTTGTTATGGGTAACCTTAACATCTTCGTACGATTCCACTTCATTGCATGTTTTGAGTTAGATATTAAGATTGTGAACATAAACTTATAGAGAAAGATTTGATATGACTTGTGCTCCTTATTATATCCGGGAAACCAGCAACTTCCGAGTTTCGATGATAATTAGAATTTATGGATGGGAAGATCTTGCTTTGGCTTGGTAGCATCCTGAAAAATTCTTCTTGCCGGATTCGGCAATAGACAATTGCTTCCAAATATAAACAAGTCTATGGTTTCTGGAAGTTGGTACTTCGAAATATGTTAATTAATCCCATCTTTTTGGGGGGTGGACGGGAATATTAAAAGAAAGATTCACCGTGGAATATATTACATTCAAAGTATAACTAAAAAGCCAGAACACGATTAAGAAAAGTATTACTATTTGGTTTGAATCCAACAACAAAAACTTAATACTATATTTTAAGTATATTGTACTATGGAGTGTGGATGTAAAGCCAAAAGGTTCCATATTTTTTGCGTTTTGTTCTTATTTATGTGAAAATGTTTAATTTAATTTTAACGAATGAATTTGTTTTTATAAATATGATATATTGATAGTTATTAAAATAGTTACATTGTAAGATTTTATTTATAGAGTACATTTTTTAATAACGATTTTTAATGCGTGGAAATTGACATAAGAAGAATAAAGAGAAGCACAACAATAAGCAAAAGACATGGAATCAGGGCATTAATAAAACATATACAAGTTATTCTCATTTGAATGGGAGACGTCTTACCCCGAAAAAGAATGGGAATTGTCCTATTAGGTAGCCAATTTTTTTGTTATGAACTTATTGAAACCATTCAAGTAATAACCCTACTCTATTTTTATGTTATTTCCCTTTAGCAGATTTTTTTAATACTCTAGACTCTATTTTATAAGTGACTTTCTTAAGGTTCGGATTTGGTATGAAATCTGGTATTTTGTACCAAACGGGAAGAACAAAGCTGTAATTTATTAGGGACGCGTGCACGTCCCATCAGTGGAAAGAGAGAAGATGTGGGGAGGCTTGTCCATTTTACGTAACCAGACATGTCATTTTAACATAAACGAATATACCATTTAATTTATTTAGTTAATTTTTTATCATAAATATTAATTATTTTAATATAACATGTTATGCCATTTTATCATAATTGGGCGTGCCATTTTACGTACTAGGCATGTCATTTAATCGTAACCAGACATGTCATTTGATTAATTATTTAATTTATTAAATATTAACATGACATACCATTTGACATAACCTCGGCATGCCATTTGACATAACTTTGGCTACAATTTGATATAACCAGCGCATGCCATTTGATATACCCTGTGCTTGTGACTCGATCAACTATTAACTTCAAACGTATTTTCAACACCTTTCAATCCAAATTTGGAGAAGTTATGAACTACAAAGTTGTAGATACACGTTTGAGATTCGCACATCAACTTGAATCAACTCAATCGGACTCCGGAGTAAAAATTCGTGGCTCCTAACCGAAATCAATCGACCCTAACTCGATCGGCTTTTGACTTCAAATAAATTTTCGACATCCTTACACTCCAAATTTAAAAAAGTCATAACTACAAAGCTGTAGATATACATTTCAACTTCACATAACAATTTGAATCACCTCAATAAGACTCCAGAATAAAAAGTTGTGGTTCCCAACTGAAATCAGTCGACCGTAACTCGATCGGCTTTTGAATTCAAATATATTTTCGACATTCTTCTACTCCGAATTTGGAGAAGTCATAAACTATAAAGTTGTAGATATACATCTCAACTTTGCATAGCAACTTGAATCACCTCGATTGGATTCTGGAGTAAAAAGTTATGGCTTTTCAACCGAAAAATTAAAACGAAGAAAAAAATAAGGGAAGAGAAAGGAAAAAAAAACCTAAAATGCACCCCTGAACGAGTACATTATTTCAGCCATTTGATCTAGGCCATGATACGTGGACATCCTAGATTGTTTCCCGTGTCACACGGAATGAATGTATTATTGTCCGTGCACAATCCAACGCAGACTTTTCTAATAATATTTTTATATTCGTAAAGTTTAAATCCGAATTATATGTGTGAAGCCAAGACCCTTATCATGGACCAACTTCTATGGATATTTTCATGTCGTCCTGATATTTAAGGAATCATACCGCTACCTTTTTTATGGAAAAAATTAACGAGATGATCCCCACCCCTATAATTCAAGGAGTTTTTTGTAAGATGGTTTATTATGAGTTCAACGTATTTGAGTTTGTGAGATAGATAATGAGATAAAATATAGGATAAATACTTAATATTCGAATATGATATAGTCAAAAAACTAATAAAATCATTTACGTACTCCAATTTTGCCAAAAGGGATCATCAGCATAGTACGATTTGACGAGGTGCAGGATTTAAACTTTCAAACCCTCGAGGTGTATTATTAGTAGAAAATTTTACTTAAAAAAAATCCCAAAAACATTGAAAATAAAATACTTATAAAGTAAGAGGGGCTGGGCCTTAAACTCCAATCCGGTAGTCTAGTACTCGGAGATCGAAACTCGGCCCACTAAAAAATCCAAATTGGACATAATTAAGGATTAAAAAAATACAAAACATGTTGTTAGTAGTTTGTTTCCTTTAAAAAAAGATATTTGTTTCATTAATAATACCTTTTTATATATATCACGAATTTTCTTTTACCTAAATTTCCCTGAGAATATTTGTGAATAGTTTTCCTTTTTCTTTATGAAAATATATAACAAAAATGCTATTTCATGGAAATTTAAATCAATCTAAACCAACGAGATTTTTTAATGAAAAATTCAAGTAGTCGTCTCCTATATGCATTTTGTTTAGTACTCAATTCGCAAATAGTAATAACAACAATATAACCTCCGTTAATTACAAACATGGGATGGTAAAGTTGTACTTCGCATGTTATGGGAATGATAATTAATATTTTATTTATTAAAGGTTGTTATCACTCTTTGATATAGGAGAGACCCCACAAAATTCTAAAACTATTTTAGAATAATAATCTACTTAGAAAAGATACGGATAAAATGATATATAAATTACACAAGGAAATAGAATTTGGTTATGTTTCATATCTTACAACTTTACATTTTAAATTCGTATCTGATTCGAATTAATCGAGCACTTACTTATATTTAATCTCAAGGAGCTTCAAAATAACCAATAAATACTCAGATTAAATAATAAAGTTTTAGTTTAAGTAAAAGATTTGGAGTTTGAAACTTAAGTCTTAAATACTTGTTGTCTTCTTAAATACTTTGTCGGAAAGGCCGCGGAGGGAGAGATAGAAACCACGTGGCAGGCAACCCAGTTCTCTCGCAAGCTCACACAGTTCCGGTCTGGTCGGCGCTGGGTGGCAAACTTTTCCCCCAATCTCTAGGGTTTCCCGGAATCTCACAAATCGGCTTCTAATTTCGATCGAATCACTTTCGAATTGGTAAAAGGAAGATGAGGGTAATTGACCCGGAAGAGGAAGTGCCGGCGGGGCCCGACCCGGTCCCCGACTTCGCTTTCGCCTTCGACGATAGCAACTTCTCCGACCGAATACTGAGGATCGAGATCATCCCGGACCCTCCTTCCGGCGAAGGCTCCGGCGACCCTTCTTCCTCGTCCCTCGCCGACTGGGCCCTCAGCCGCAAGCGCCGCCGTGATACAGGTCCGCTTCCTCTCTCTCTCTGTGGGATGCATTTTGTTGTTGCTGTGTAAAGTTTGCAGCTTTAGTAGTACTGTTGGTTAATTTAGGGTTTAGTGAATTTACTTGCTTAGTTTGATGGCTTTGAAAGGTTTTGGTTATTGAATTTTGTTTGTAGAAGTTGTTGGAAAGGAGGAGGAGAGGGACCTGAATTTATTGTTGGACACGGATGAGGATGCGGTAATCGTTACAGCTTACGATAATCTTGACGATGAAGAAGATGCAATGGTTGAGGAGTTGGAGTCCCAGCATGCTGCATTTGCCCCAACTAATCCTGATCAACTTGGTATTTTCCTTTTGGGAATTTGGCCTTGGACATGCGTGCTTGAGTTTGTATGACTAATTTGAATTTTGTAGGTGACCGTATTGGTCCGAGTGTTCTTCGAGTCAGAAATATACATATCAGTTCCCCTATATTAGCTGGAAGGAGTCCTTTCTTCTATAGGGTGAGTGGTTGTATTCCATTTCGTACTCTTATTTATCCATCTTCTTGAGCTCTGAGTTGAGCTTGATTTTTTTCAGTTGTTTTCGAACGTGATGAGGGGCTCGGAGCAGCGGCAAGTTACTCTCATTCTTCATGCCTCTGGTGATTGCATCAAAGTCCTCAATTTTTTTCTTTTTTTCCCTACAAATTGGTCTACCTCCCTGGGAATAAGGGTTCCACAAGCTTTTAATTGATTATTTATGGGAATAAGGGTTCCACAAGCTTTTTTTCCTTCTTGATGCATTGTTCTTATTATAATAATGTTTGCGTGGACAGAAGAAGCTGCCTTCTTGGTTCTCCTTAATTTTATGTACAGTGGTACTCTGTCAATGAGTGCCCCTGCTCCATTGCTCGATGTGTTGATGGCTGCTGACAAATTCGAGGTTGCATCATGCATGAGAGAATGCAGTAGGCTATTGCGCAAGTTACCCATGACTAGCGAGTCTGCTTTGCTCTATTTGGACCTTCCCACAAGTGTTATTATGGGTGAAGCAGTTCAGTCACTGACAGATGCCGCTAAACAATTCCTCGCCACACACTACAGAGATATAGCCAAGTATATTTCCTATCTTGTTAGGTGTTATGTTCAATTTATTCTTTCTATTTGGTTTGTTTGGTCCACATTTTGGTCGTAATTGGCTTCTCTAATGTGGATGAGATCTCTCCTTTTCATGCAATTTGAGATGGAAACTTTCTTCTTGTAACCAGAAGGCTAATATCTAAGATGAATATCTAGTTTTCTGCTGAGATTTGGAAAATTTTACGAGGCTGGTGACTCAATTCTTGTTGGAAGTGTGATATTTTGTTTTTCGGGTGATGAGACTGATGTTATCTCCTTGATCGCAGGTTTCCAGAAGAGGTACTTAACTTGCCTCTGGCTGGACTCGAGGCTGTACTCTCTAGTGATAATCTTCTGGTAGCTTCAGAGGATGCTGTGTATGACTTGGTGCTTAAGTGGGCTCGCGTTCATTATCCCAGATTAGAGGATCGACGGGAAATTCTTGCTTCACGACTTGGTCGATTAATCCGTTTCCCGTTCATGACATGTCGAAGATTGAAAAAAGTTTTGACCTGCAACGACTTCGATCCTGAATTGGCAGCCAAGGTTGTTCTTGAAGCTCTCTTTTTCAAGGGAGAGACACCTCATAAGCAACATAGTCTTGCTGAAGAGGAGTCAAATACCACATATCGGCGCTTCGTGGAGCGGGCCTATAGGTACCGGCCTGTCAAGGTGGTGGAGTTTGAACTTCCACATCAACAATGTATTGTCTACCTCGACCTTAAGAGGGAGGAGTGTGAACATTTATTTCCATCAGGAAGGGTGTATTCACAAGCATTTCACCTTGGAGGACAGGGATTTTTCTTGTCTGCACATTGCAACATGGATCAACAAAGCTCGTTCCATTGCTTTGGTCTATTTCTGGGGATGCAAGAGAAAGGATTGATATCCTTCGCTGTTGACTACGAGTTTGCAGCCAGGCAAAAACCAAGTGAGGATTTTGTGAGCAAGTATCGCGGTAACTACACGTTCACGGGAGGCAAAGCAGTGGGATACCGGAATCTCTTTGGCATACCATGGACAGCATTCATTGACGAGGACAGCGGTTACTTCATCAACGGAATTCTCCATTTGAGGGCTGAGCTTACCATAAAGAAATGAAACCTGTGATTACTACCTTCTTAACTTCCTATTTCCGTTATAACTTAAGAGTCTCGGAGCTCTTGCTAAGTTGCTGTACCGCGTGTAGCCTTGCGGCTTCGTATTTGATCTTCTAGGGTCTAAGCAGCAGCACCATATAAATAGCTTCAAGCTGTTAAAAGAAACTTTAGGATCTAATTAAGATACTGCATGTATACAGGCTTCACATATTGCAAGGAATCTCATTGCTTGCCTGTTATACACCTAGTACATCTTATCTTGTTTGTCTCAAGGTTCAATTTGTATGAACACTTGTCCATATGCCTTAAGATGAAGTATGTGATTTGCCCTGGATGGTTTTGTGCGATAAGTTTTCCATATTCAATCTTGAGGGAGACACTCGTGTGCCCCTAGTGTTGATTCTTCTTTATACTGGTATCCAAATATTCATTGAGCTAACCGATTCAGGTTGCGAGCGGGGCATGTCCTACCAAAGTTTGAAGCTAATTCATCTTGAAGTATCGAGTTCAAGACCTCTGTTTCTTCATGTTGATCTAAGCGCGTGATGGTTAATCTTCTTTCTACTAGTGGATCCAAAAGCATGGGAGGTGTAGAATTATAGAGTTGTTCTTTTAACCGAAAGGAAACGATAAACAATGATTTTGAAAGTCAAATGGGCAGCTTTTTCTTCTAGCCCATCAATTAGCAGGACTTGAGATACATCATAGCATCGGTCAGTCGCTAGAGTGGAATCAAAATTGGACGAAATGTCAATGTTCCTTGGAAATTATACTCGCTTAGGGACCCACTTGAGCACGCTTTCAAGCATCATGATTAAGCAGAAGGAAATTCTGTTTAAAGACCTGATGATGGTCATATAGGAAAAAAGGTGGTAGTGAGATACTCTTGTCTCATTTTCAGGCAAAAACTCGAACATGGGCTCCAAGATTGGCATCTTTGTGGTTGTAATTAGTTGCTGCTTGGCTTGTGCAAGGAGCTCGGAAAGTTATATTGCCGATACCTTGGATGCATTTCTAGAGGATTCGGCTATGGACGCTCTGGAAAGGCGGCGGCCTCTCACCGGAGCTCTATACGAGGGCCCCCTCCCCGCCAATGTCTCAGGCATGGAAGTTTCGGTCGTAAGGCTTAGAAGCAGAAGGTTGTGGAACCTTGGGGCTAATTTCAGCCATTTCAGCATTCCGCCAAGGACCGAGACAGTGCCTCATGTAAGTAGGCTGGCCATAGTGTACCAGGACTTGGGAAATTGGTCTTCTCAGTATTACAGTGTTCCAGGTTACCATATGATCACTTCTGTTGTGGGTTTCATGGTTCTTAATGCATCGAATGCACAGGCCAGGAGTCTGCAGAAAGTCAGCCTCAACACAAGCGGGAAGGACATTGTTATCCGGTTTCCCGATATGGCTCTCGTCGAGAACAATATCCCAGGAGCAAGGTGTGCAGCATTTGACATGACTGGGGCATTTCATCTCAGTGGGATGAGCGGCGGCAACGCGTGCCACTCTCGAGATCAGGGTCATTTTGCCATTGTGCTTCCATTGAGCATGAAAAGCAGGAGCCACAGAGCTTGGAGGCTATGGTTCTTGTGGTTGATAGGAAGCGTTCTTGTGCTATCGGGACTCGGCTTGGTCGGATACTTGTGGAAGCTCTCCCGGAGAATTTTGAGGACGAAGAAGATTCAGGTGATGGAAAGACAATCCGACGAAGATTTGAACCTCGAAAACAAATGGATTGGTGGCAGCAAAATGCCCTCTGCAACTATGACCAGAACTCTGCCAACCCTTGACAACGGGAGCTAATCAAATGCTGTAGATTGGCTTTAGCTTTACTTTATTACGTCTATTATGTTCATCCCCTTCATCACTTTCCCTTTCTTCTCCTTTGAGTTCAATCTGAGTTCAATGTATCTTTTTCTGGTCGAAACTACCTAGCATCCAAATGCGATATACAGTTTACCTAGTGATTAGAAGCTGTAGTGTGTTCCATGGCGAACAAAAACCGAAATTCGGATACCGAAATATAAGGAGATATAAACGGACATTAGAGAGCACAATCCGAGCAAGTAGCAGGCAGTATATGCGCAAAGTCTGCATAATGCGCAATAAGAACATCGAAACAGTTTAGATATCCCAGGGTGCAGATGCAGATTGTCCTAACAGGAGTAGGATCTGAATCCTCTGTCCCAGATTAGACCAAGAACACTGTAAATCCCAAAGAAACCATCATCGCATCCGAATTCGACAAAAAGAAGGCAGCGGAATCAGAATGGAGATAGGAAAGATGCACCAGCAACTGTTCTCAATTTTCATTCATTGCAAAAGAAAAGAAGATCTTTGAGAAGTGTGAAGGCATGCACTTCTTATTATCTCTAGTTGAAACTCATTCAAGGTTAACCAATATCTGCAATGCCTATAGTCAATGGAAAGGGAAACCCTCAGCAATGAGAGAAACAAATCTGAAACTCAATTCAAATAACAACCACCATCGGCATCATCTATCGTCGACCAAATTCACTAACAAGTTAACAGACAAGCATCAGCATCCGCTACACGAACCACATCATGAGGAAGCAACACCGGAGTCGCTCTCCCTAGCAAGCTTTGTCCACTCGGTATGGAATGACCCGGGGCGATCAATCCTCTCATAGGTGTGAGCTCCAAACAAGTCTCTCTGAGCCTGAACAAGATTAGCAGGCAGCCTAGCGCGCCTGTAAGTGTCAAAGTACCCGAGACTAGCAGACATACCAGGAACGCTAATCCCGGCATCGATAGCCAACCGGACAACCAACCTCCAGGCGGCCTGCCTCTGCACCATCTCCCTGGCAAAGTCAGGGTCCACGATCAGGTTAGCCAAATTGGGGTTTCTCTGGTACGCCCTCTTGATCCTATCCAAGAAAACCGCTCTGATAATACACCCGCCTTTCCAAATCCTCGCCAGCTCCCCGAGATTCAACCCCCACCCTTTCTCGTTACTCTTGGCCCTCAGCAAGTTCATCCCTTGCGCGTAGCTGCAGATCTTCGAAGCATACAACGCCTGCCTCACAGCATCCACCAGCTCCTTCTTCTGCACAACCCCGAGGGGCTCGACCCTGCGCTCTTTCAACCCGGCCTCCTCCAACACCGCAGCTGCATTCTCCCTCTCGTCCTTCAACCCGCTCAAGTACCTCCCGTCCAACGAAGCAGCAATGGTAGGCGCTGCCACGGACAGCTCAGCCGCCTGCTGGACCGTCCACTTCCCCGTCCCCTTCATCCCGGTCTTATCCAGAATCTTATCAACCAAAAACCCCTCCCCTAAATCGTCCCTAACCCTGAAAATATCCGATGTGATCTCCACCAAGAAGCTCTCCAACTCCCCTCGGTTCCACTCCTCGAAAACCGCGGCGAGCTCCGAATTCGACAGCCCCCCGACGTGCTTCAACACGTCGTAGGCCTCGCTAATCAGCTGCATATCGCCGTACTCGATCCCGTTATGCACCATCTTAACGAAATTACCTGAACCCCCCTCGCCGATGTAGGTGACGCAGGGGCCATCATCGGCGACCTGGGCGGCGACCTTCTCGAGGACGTCGCGTACGTTGTCGTAGGCCTCCCGGGAGCCGCCGGGCATCAGGGAGGGCCCGTTTCGGGCGCCCTCCTCGCCGCCGGAGACGCCCATCCCGAGGTAGAGGAACCCCTTTCGGGCGACCTCGGCGATGCGGCGCTCGGTGTTCTGGTACCACTCGTTGCCGCCGTCGATGATGGTGTCGCCGGGGGACATGTGGGAGGTCAACGCGGAGATGGTTTGGTCAACGGGGGAGCCGGCCTTGACGAGGATGATGATGGAGCGGGGGGGTTTGATTGAGAGGACGAAGTCGCGGGGGTCGCGGTGGCCGAAGAGGGGGAAGGGGCCCTCGTGGTGGGCCCGGTGGACGGTCTCGTCGACCTTGGAAGCGGTCCGGTTGTAGACGGAGATCGGGAAGCCTTTCTCGGCTATGTTTAGGGCCAGGTTCTGACCCATCACGGCCAGACCCGCCAGCCCTATCCGGGTCATGTCCATCTTAAAAACGGCGTCGGAGTGGGGGGTAGGTGAGGTTTGGTTTTGGAGGAGGGGATGGAAATAGCGAGGAGTTTTCAAGTCTCTGGGTGTAATTACTAATTATTAGACTCTAGCAGAGACAAGTGTATTGCAATAAGGCAATTACATGTTATAAAACTCAAATTTGAATTTGAATTTAAATTTGATTTAGTCAATTCTAAATAGCGAAAGCGAAGGTGGCGGATGTATTTTATTGGGGGCGGACTCGTCGAGAGAGTGAAAGGGTACAGAGAGTGGCTAAGCCACCAACCAGAGGGCGTCTTTTCTATCTCGCCTCGGTCTCCACCCTCGATGATTCCCATGCTTCACTGTTTGGCTGCTCCTAATGGCCGTTGAACGATGACGTTTCCCTAGCTGCAGTTCGACCAATTGGCAGAGCTCTTTTCGAATTAATAATTAATCTAAATTCGAATCGAATAAAATTAATACGTTTGATTTAATAATTGGATAGCATCACTATAATTTTTGGGCTAAGTTGGGAGCTACCAAACAGATCTGATTAGTTGGGCTAACTGGCCCCAATTTTGAAGCCTTAATACTAGAAGTGGTCGAATAGATGCAAGTGTCTCCAAATGTGGGAGCTACTCCTGGACCTATGGTGCTTAATCTTCATTATTGGACATCGATACCTTATAAAGTGACCATCGCAAATCTGTTAATCAAGCAATAGCTCCACTATTTATGACAAACATTTACCGATCGAGTCGATTTGTGCGTCTCATCCTTGAGCAGTGGTCATGTTTGGGTCCACTAAAATGGGAAATACACAGCGAGAATAGTGATCAAGGCACCAGAGTCTTATACAGAACATAAGTAATCCCAGAATACCAGGTAAACTCACTATGCAACAACCTGGGCAAACATCTTCTTGCGGATCTGCAAGAAGAAAATGAATGAACTTAGCGCCTGCAGCATAAAGAACACTTCGGATTCTTTTTCTACGCGCCACCGTTTTCCGACCATTCTTAACACGGTCAAGCATCAATTACCAGATCATTATTCTAAATGTAAATCAAATAAGCATTCAATCTGGTGGAAACCGAGCTACTGACCGATGATATAACCATAGCATTCGTTTGAACAACTACTAAAAGAAAAAGACCAAACAGATTAGAAACAGATGCCAGGACGAGGGAAAGCTAGAGCATGTAGATTGTTAAACCAGTCATGATTTGAATCTTCATAAATGAAAACATCTTCTGTCCCCGTTACTTATTCTTGAACGATCTGAGTTGATCACTTCTCTGTCAGCATAATGTGCATATAGATATACCAGAGATTAAGAGGCAAACAAAATAAAAGTTCACCTCGGGAAGCTTTTTGCGGAACACAACGTCCAATCTTGCATCCAGAGAATTCTCGAAGACGATCTTCCCATCCCGAGATGCCAACACCACACCTCCCGAGCTAGTCAATGACCAAAATAAAGTTGTAAGCCTTATCCTAAATTGCCCATTTCCATAAGTTGATATGAAAAAGCAAAGAGCAGATAGGGAGGAGCTTGCAAAGAACAACAAGCTGGCCAATCTCAACCAATTTGATTAAAAGATTGTTGTTATAGACAACATTTCAAATGTCAAGATTAGCAAAGGGTTGGCTAGCTTTGCATGTTGTATTTAGCTTTGTTTTTCATTAGATTCTCATTTTTTTTTCATTTCCGCCACCAACAACTATCTGATGCCGCGAAGTTCACTGCACATAACGTCTTCCTCTAGTCACCTTATATTCTGTTCTCTGTCTAGGAGAGACTGTGGCTAATTTTCTCAGATGCATGAAAGAATGTCCAATTCATAGCACACAACTCCATTCAATTAGAATTATCAGTAGATAAAATTGCAATCTGCAGCATATTTTGAACCCAAATAGAAGGATGTACTAACCAGAAAGGTCCGTGTGCATTATGATGGGTCGGAGCTGGTGGAAGATACACATGATCAACTATAATTTCAGGTGAGTGAACCTTAACTTTCTCTACATATTCATCTTTTGCTGAACCAAGGACAGACTCCACCAGATGTCGGTCATCTTCCCGGCAGCGCAGCAAAACAGCAGGTTCCTTTAGTCTGATCAGGCTCTGAACAAAATCAAAACAAAAAAAGGTTACACACCTTGATTAGAATGATGAAATTGAAAATATCACCGATGATCACACAAATCTTTATAATCACATTTACCCCAAAAAATCACTCTAATGACATCATTTCGACGATTAGTGCATGGCCAACATAAACCTCACCGGTTAAAGCACTAATACAGGCACCATTTGATCAAATGTAGGAATCCGTAAAATCAATAAACATACTCAGTCTCACTAACCTGAACAATCAGATCCTTCAGAAGATGCTTGTACGCATGATGTTCCTTGCTCACAGTCAAAAGCTCTTTCGCCGCCGAATCTTTCATGGAATTAACAACATCGTCCTGGGCCTGAAGAACCTTAATCCGAGAAGCATTCAGCTGCATAGAGTACTCACTGCCAAACACCATCGGAAGAACAAACGTTATTCTTTTTATCTCCAATGGCAACCGCTTTTCGAGGCTGCTGAATTTTCGGATTCTGAGCTAATCAGAACGGCGCCTCTCAATTTCATTCGTTATAACCTTCTTCAAGCCTAACTGTCATATCCAAAGATTTCAAACTGAAGCCACAAAGGTAACCGCTCTTCGATCAAATCAAACATCCTAGCCGATCCAACACGAATTGAAAAGCGAGGCTACTGCTTCCTCTCGTACTCAAATTGAAACGGTTACCTACGAAATAAGATATAGAGAGATGGAAATATTTACATCTTCTTACGGACTTCGACTTGCTTCTGCTTCCTCTCGTACTCCTGCCTGATCTTCTTCTTCTCCGCCTCCACCAGCTGTAACTTCTCTATATTGAATTCCTATTCCCCAAAAAAAAAATTAATAATCAAGATTCAGAACAAGGAACCCGATCGAGTAATAGAAATATTCATTTAGTTTGAAGTACCTCCTCGGCGGATACGAGGATCTCGTTGGCCTTCTCCTCCGCCTCCTGCCGGATGAACCGGACCATCTGCTGGATCTGCTTCGACACATCTGCGTCGTTCATCTTTCCTCTCTCCGATCAAATCTGGGCGGCCGAGTCCGCCGGTGGGGTTTATAACTGTTGTTGTTTCTGTGTTGTGTGGTGGTGCGCGTGCGATTTTATAGATATACACGGTTGCTGTCTACTGACGGTGACGGACGTTAAACTATTAGTCCAATTCCTTTTTGGTCTATTTTTGCAATTACAACTCGCAACCTGCTGACCAATCGGGCGCTGCCACGTGGGTGAAAATTCCCGGACGACATCGTGGGAAGGAATGTGGAGGTTGTCCCCGCTGCGCTGGATGGCGGGATATTCCCCCATCCCAAGACGACAGCGTTGGGGGGTCCTTAATTATTTTGGTCGCATGTGCATTATTAGAAACATTGTTATTGTTATCCCATTTATTCGCATGGGAACAGATCAAGGTCGACCTACAACTTGTATGGTATGATATGATTAGATTTTAGTATTCATGCATGCATATAATAATATTCTGTGCCAAAATTACTATTCAATTTTGAGTCTAGACTCGTCAATGAAATGCGACTTGTTTCTTACATGGGCTGATGATATACTCAACTTCAGATGCCAAGGCAGTTACAAGTGCAGGTGCTGAGTGTATTGACAAAGCGGATGACTGCTCCGACGTCCTCGTGGTCAGTGGTACCATGGCCGCTGCAGCAGTCAACGAAGTTGCCAACGTCTGTCTCGTTGGTCGTCGCACGTACGCCCCAGCTGCAGAGCATTGATCACCTGGTAGATGGAACAATCCTAATGTAGTAGCATTTTCATGAGTGCATCTGTTTGCAGGTTTCTTGTCAATGCAACATTACACAGGATAAGGGACCGACCCTCTTCTATCTCTCCGCCAATTCTACATCTGTTGAAGTTCTGATCTTAACTAACCCCCCTTGAGATACATCAATCAAAGTAAAGAACAATTGAACTTTGAGGACCAAGGGACTGTTAATTCATAAATAATCAAGAGCTAGGATGCTTATTGGCATTCCTTGGTTAAGTACAACCTGCAGCTAAGAACAGCTAGTGCAGCTGATATCGACGACGATGCATTACAGGTAAGATCTTTGGAAAAAAGAGATCTTGCCTGGTGGAATAGGGCACAACTTTATCCTACGAGACCTTCTTGAAGCAACTGACATCGATGATGCTTTACAGGTAACATCTTTCAGCTTTTCTCCCTTTCAGATGGCTTTTGACCAATGATGCTCATTGTAGGCCGGTTTCTGCACAGAGAATACAATCGGCAGAAGTATCTGTAGGTCACTGTTACAACCTAGTCGATATGTCGAGACGCAAGATTCTGAATGTCGAAACTGCGTCTAAGAATCGGGTTTCTGTTCATGAGATCGGGGCAACTCCATTCTTCCGTGCAAACATGTTTCTCCACCTTCAACCCGATCAGGTAAGAAGAACAGATAGAAGCAAAAGATTACATCTAGCATGCCCTCCAAGTGGCCATTCCATTATACTGTCTTCACCTGTCCAAACACATAACTTAATGGCCCAGGAAAAAGGGTAATTGGTCAATCTCACCTAATCTACTCTGCGGAACAGCTTTTCAGTTAATTAAATGAAATCCAATTTTCGTTTGTACTATTTCCAAAGGTTATACAATCACAAGTTTCCTGCATCAGGTACAAATTACAAGCAAGAGCCCAAGAGATCAAAAGAAGACATCCCGAAAGTGCACGGAGATACAGAAGACAAATAAAATACCCAATTTACATGATAGGTAGCACCTCGCAAATAACAGAAGAATAAATCTCCACCTCATCTCTACTTGATAACAAACTCTACTTGTAATAAACCCTCACCCGCCTAGGATGCATTGCAGGTCCGACGCTACACGCATTGTGCACGGCTGTCGTCGACCTGGACTGCCAAATGCTTGCCATTATTGAGGGGAACCCAAAGAAGGGAGGGATTTCTCATGTCTTCTCCGTTCAAAGCACTACAATGCCAACCCGTAGCTGATCAATCACACATACAAGGAACCATTACATAGGCTCATAGAGGCCAATGACATGGCCATCCATGCACCTCATTGCAGCAACCTGACAGACAACCAACAACATTACTCCCCACTCTAAATTGAAATCACCAACACCAACCAAAGCAAACAGAAACATTCATTTAGTGTCTCACCTTCCCGTGTATTTCGTGCTTGACACCCCCGTCCATCTCAGCTCCGAGGGACATCAATTTCGTAACAGTGGTGTTGATGTCGCTCACCGTGAAGGACAGCATAGAAGAATACCCCTTCTGCACCACATTGTCGCTGCAAAAACCAAGCAGAAGTAAGGCTTCGAAACATTGGCCTCTTAGGCAAATCATCAAACAGCTACAAGGCACTCTTCGATCAGACGACATAAAGGGGCGCCAACGAACGGGAGGTTGGTGGCGATGGGGATATACTTAGGGGACTGCATGAGGGCCAGCTTGAGGGGTCCCGACTGGAGCTCGGCCCAGCGCAAAGTGCACACGTTCACGGTGAGGTCCAACCCTTCCGAGTAGAACCGAGCCGCTCTTGGGACGTCCTTGTGGAGCTGCAGTATCCACCTAAACGACGCCGCCCCGCCCCCGGCCATCGCGATAACGGCTAGTCGAGTCTCCCGCCTCGGGCTTTTCTCCTTCCCTATTTATCCCCACCAGCTCGCTTCCGTGACTAGTTTTTACTTGCGAAGGGTTTTTGAAAGAGAAGGTGGGTCTGGTTTTCCCGCTTTCCAGAGTTAGCCCGGCCCATGATGACCCTGGCCCATATTTAAGGGTATGCAGGCCCAATAGTATTATTTTGAAAGGGGCCCAAGCCCATATTTGTTTGGCCCAAATTAACTAGTAGACCGTCACAAACGAGAGTGGATTGAGTACTGACTTCAATAGAATTCCCGACACTATCCAGACAAAAATAAGTTACTACTAAAAGCAAGATGGTTTACCACCTAATTAATCAAGCTCTGTCGAAATTTAACCGAAATTAGTTCAAGTGGAAACAGATTTAGATTCTCTCAATCTTCGAGTTTGAAAATTACAACTACCTTCGGGAAAAAAAGCTCATATACAGAAATCAATTTCAAGAATGTGTATGGAAAGAAACCAGCAAGTCACAACAGCAGCTGCATTCGGGGAGATGGAATATGTCTGTGCCTATGTTCGTTCACAAGGAACAGAAACACAGGCCAATGGCAACACCGAAAATGGAAGATCTTTCGAAACTCGAACATGATTTCGTCAAGAGCTTGATCAAGACGAGCCTTTGAAGATCTTGAGGCGTGATCGGTGCCCCCGCGATCGTGCTTCGAGAAGCTTGGCCTTCAAGGTGTGCTCCTTCATGCCTGGAGGAGGCTGTTTAGTAGAAGACTCCGAAGCGTCGAGATCAGGGGTTACGAGCTTCGACGTCCACTGCCGGACTGGACTTGCGTTCCTCCTTGACGGATAACTGGATGAAGGCTCCACCGTTTCAATCTCATGGCGCGAGGTCCCTGCTTCTGATGCTAAAATATGGCTTCGTATCAAGTTGTCGATCACATGGTTCGGGTTAGAATCGTGGACCTGATTGGTTTTATCTTTTTTCTGCAAGATGTCACCTTCATGAGTGGGGTTATGGTTCTCTGGTTTAGGAGATACATTAACCTCAATTGGGTTCTCTTCATTTGGAATTACATCTTCAAAGCCTGCTGCCTGTGATCTCTTATTCCCGTTGGTTGACATTGCCCAAGCCATCTGTTCTTCAAACTTGACTTGCAGGTGGGATGGGATTTTACCTCGGCTCCTATCGCGAGATGCCGGCCTTTTGTTCATTTTAATGGCCTTGTGTGTTTCATCTCTGTAACGGCTTCCGTCTTCTCCTTCGTCCTCTTCTTCCAGCGTATTTGCTAGGTTGCCATTGCTTGGTTTGTTTAGCTCGAAACAATGTGAATCGCTGCCTTCCGAATCCTCGTCATCGACTGTTCCTTGAGGTGCACTCACGACTTCGTTCAACGGAACAGATTCCATTGAATTCCGCCTCTGCCTTGTTCCTTTCTTGCGAGTAGTTCTCCTAGAACTATTCATTTGTGTAGCTTTGAGAAAGGCTTCTATTTCCAGCCCCAACTTGTCTGCAATCGAATTGTTGTCAACTATGCCACTCTGGCCTTCTTCTAGCTTCATCTGCATGCGCTCGTCAAGCCACGACTCTGACAAATGGACAATCAACTGATCACTATCATCCCTGCCGACCCAATCCTTGTCCGATTTTTGCTTTAAAGAATGCACCTCTTGTTCATAGAACTTTACAGCCTTCGCAAACTCGTCACAGAGGTCTTCCAGCATTCTTCTGGATTTTCTCTCCCTTTCCATATCTGTAATAGCATTGGAAAGAGAAGATTTCGCTTCTGCAAGCTCCCGAGCTAGTTTCCTGTGTAAGCTCTCCGACCGTTTTCTTAACTTCCTCTCATCTTCTAGCTCCTCCCTTACTGACTGAATCGCACTGTGCAGCCTGTCCTGTTCCTTGCTCTTCCGGACCAGCTTGTCTTCCGCAATCTGCTTCATCAAGTCATCCATCTCTTGTCGGTCCGCTTGTTTATCCCTAAGGAGTTCTTTGATCCTGATTCGAGCATGGTCTAGCTCAGTTTTCAAGGCTTTTACTAAAGACATATTTGATGCATGCTGCTCTTCCAAGCTCCATATTCTGTTCAGTACTTTTAGAAGTTCTGTGGATGTCTTGAGGCCGTAACGTGCCTCACCCATCCTACCCTTAAACTCCACGGAGCTGGTAGGAGTGGCTGCCGGATTGTAAGGTGCCATCTGCAGGAAGAAGAAACTTCAGGTAACGTGGCAAAACAGGACTAAAAGGATGGCAAGAGTGGTATAATATGTCCAAGTGTGAAAAGTATAAAGTCGTATTCGAAGCATCACATCGAGTCTTTTTCAGATACGTGCTGGGAAGCAGATCGAAATCATTGCAAGAATGTCGCCAATTATGAAGTCATGGAATTATAACACTTATCAACAGAGATAACAAAGGTAGAAAAATGCAGCAGGACGATATGACATTCTACAAATGCATAAACAATCAGCTCTTAGTCCAAAGCATACTTTCCACAGACATCATCCAAGTCAGAGCAGGAACCAATTCTAGCAACAGAGTCTTCGAATTACCTCCATGGAACTCCCATAACTAGCAGGGGACACCGGTTGCAGGGCGCGATTGCTTCTTTCGATGGAACGATGATGCTGAATCAGGGACGCGGCGATATGTCTCCTTAAACTCGCTGCACTATCTGGCTGGTTTAGAAGTAAAAGCAACATCAGCTGCAGAACACACAAATTGGCAATCCCCCTAAAACATATCATCTTACAAGACTAAAGATTGCACCCCAAGAAACAATGCCTAACCTCGAGATATGATCTTTAACTGTCTAGTAGCTACAGAGCTACAATCTTTTGACACATTAAGACCCCAACTTCTCCCCAAGCTAAAACCCACCAAGCAAGTTATTTCCAGATAAGCACACAATTATCCTTTCAAGTTGCAGGATACAAGACAAGCCAATCCTATAAATAAAACCCAAACAAATAATCAATCGCTATCCTAAAAGATGAGATCTTTCCATCTCCAATTCCCTTCTAAAGATCTCAACTTCCAAACAAATTTAAAAAGGCAAGCAAACAAACAGGAACCAACCTGATCAGGGGAGCTAGGAGAAGGATCAGGCAAGAAGTGGGAGAGGTCAGGCCCCTTGTCCTTGACCAAAAACTGGTGTCTGTTCTGGTACCTCCTCAACCTTCCATCCCCTCCACCACCTCCATAACCAACATGGTTATTACTATGATTGTTACTGTTACCCCTGTGCATCTCTGAGATGGGTAAATAATGCTGCAACTCCCAAAGGGCAGCACCTAGCTTTCTCACTGAAGTTACCCTATCCTTGGTAATAAAAAAGTTACTGACTTCAGGACATGGGAGGAGCTCCTCAACTTCAAGTTGGGTGCTTTTGTCCAAAATGGCATTTCCACTAGGATGATCATCATTGGCACGAGTTGTACTAGTACTAGTTTTCTTCTTCCACGGTCTAACTGGGGTGGTAGGGCCTACCCTTTTACCTATCACCACTCCTCTCCTCAACTTTTCCACCAATTTTTCCTGCTTTTCTGCTATTTTCTCCCTCCTCCTTTTCCCTTCCATCCTTTCTCTCTCCACCTTTGTTTAAAATAAAGGAGAAAAAAATAATTCCTTGTATTCTCTCTCTCTTTCTTTCTCATGGCTCAAAAGGGTTGTCGATGAGATTAATCACTAATTACGTTTTCTCTCTCATTCTTTTTCATGATTATGTTTGCTTGATTATATCGAAAAGTTTTAGCTTTCTGCCTGTAGAATATTCTTGGGTAAGGATGAGGTGGCGGGAATTATGTAAATCGGACGATGAGATGATTTGGTAGTAAATGTTATATTTTTTTACTATGAGTTGTTACAGATGTTAAAAAACCCGAATCAGTATATTTGACTACAATTTTATATTAGTTGATTTAGTAGATATTTAGTTACTTACTATTGTTTATATACAAAAATATAGGTGCTTGTTATTGCTGTCGTTTTATTATTGCTACTGTTGCTAGATTGATAATTTCATAATTTTGGTTCAAAAAATGAGAGTAGTTGAATAGCCTGGTAGGCATTAATTTGGATGACCCGCCAAGTTGTGAACAACGACCCGTGGACCGGACCCAACGGGTAAAAATCTGTATACTGAGATTTTAACATGTTATTATATTAATCGATTTAATAAGTATCAGAGACACGATTACTATATAACTAATTTGGGAGAAGCATGTTCCGTTACCAAATACTATATTTACTGCATCAGCTAGAATAACTATATCCGAGAATTATGCAATTGGAAATTGGGAGACTAAGACTACCCTTACCCGTAACCCATCACAATTTAGATCACGGAATAAATAATTAATTTCTCTCTCATTCACACCCAACTCAACCTAATTAAATATTTTTCTATTCACACCCACAACCCATCCCAACATAAGCCATAAAATAAATAATTAATTTCTTTCTCATCCACATATTATCTATTATTTTTTTATTTATATATAAATTATAATAAAATATGACAATGAATATTCGAAGTTTTCCAAATTTGAATTGACGACACAACAGCTACGAGACAAGTTGCAAGTGGAGGTGGAATATATATCTACAACTTTATACTTCATGACTTTTCCAAATTCGGAGTTTAAGAATGTCGAAAATACGTTTGAAGTCAATAGTCGAGCGAGTTACGAGTACGAGTTTCGGTTTGGGAGCCACAACTTCTTATTCCGGAGTCCGATTGAGTTGATTCAAGTTTCTTAACGAAGGTGGGACATATATCTACAACTTTTTAGTTCATGACTTCTCCAAATTCGGAGTGTAAGAATGTCAAAATATATTTGAAGTCAATATTCGACCGAGTTACGCGCGTCCAAAGTTGGAATACAAGATTGTGTATCAAAATATGTCAATAATGGTCTCTATTTATAGATATTAAAAAAATACGAATTTCAATTTTTTTAAAGATAACTTTAATATTAATAACCATACAAATTATATCCGAAAAAATATATTTATATGAATAATATTGTGTCAAGTATAGCTACAATAGATTGAAAAGCCAAAAAAAATTAATTGGGGCCAAGACCGGCCTGTCGGCTCCCCGAGGCCGCGGCTCGGCCCCGCTTTCCATTTAGTTTTTATTTTTATTTTCAATTTTTTTTTGTCCCGTAGCATCCCGGCCCGCTCCGGGAGCACGGGTGCACATCGTAGAGGCAATCCGAACAATCCTGCAATGCAATGCTCTTCCGTGCCGTGTTGGGTTTGCAATTTCTGTGTTTTCACCTTTGATGCTTTCAAAGTCGATGTGATGAGACATCTCAAAACTACTCTCCATTTTTTGATAAGCAAAGTTTATTAATATTAACATTTACAATTTAGTTAGTGAAAAAATTTCTCTTACAATATTTCGATCGTTAACATTGTTAAAATCTAAGTGCGATAAAATCTAATGAAAAAATCGCGAAATGTATATATAAAAACTGATATGACCGAAATGGTAGTCGGTCTAAAAGGTTATTTTTTTAATTAAGTACTGAGTTAAACTTTTGTGAATGAAATGTATACAAATTAAAAATAAATTTCCAAATAAAGTTCGATATTAATCAATTCTGAATATCGAGACATATTGCTATCATCTACCAATGGCTTTCCTCCGTGCTTGTTGACCACTCATGAAAGCTCATTTTGTGGGTAGTGGCCCAAACATGGCCATGGGAATATGGGCAATGAACGAAATGATCCATTTCCTATTGGCCCGTTAATGGCCCATACTTTTGTGTCAATATATTTAGAGCGGCAAACAATTAATCATCAACATCATCATAATGTCAGGAAATAACCACCGTTGCGATATATATGCATGCCAAAATTAATTATGGTATAAGTAAGAAAATAAGAATACAAAAAATTTAAGTAGTTCGGCAAATTTATTACGCCGAGGTGCGAAGTACTGTGATGAATTGTTTTGTGGGAGTTCCCATGTATAACTCTAATATAACCTTGAAAGTTCGCATAAGTCAACTAAAAATCTAAAACAAAATTCTTATAGAATGTGAGTTCCTTCAAATTTGAGGACACTCGCAAGCACTAAATTTCTCAATTTTGAGTTATTTATTTTTCGCTATATATGGTTATATATAGTGTTGACTATGTGGCCTTATAACTTACCAAAAAAAGGGGGCAGATAGCTAACATTATTACTAAATTAACCTGCTGCGGTACATCTCCATTGCAACTTGCAAGACCTAGTTAAGCAATATACCGACTTCCAGTCCTTTCAGGAAGTTAAGGAAAGAAATATATTAGGGTCAATAACTAATTACAGGTAATATTAATTGCCACTTCTTTAATTAATTACGTAATTTCTCCATCTCAAGATTACCATTCCTGCGGGTTGTTGGGTATCCCTACAAGTTATGATGTATTGATGACTATTGAGAGGTATGGATCGAAGATATTTATTGGATCCTACACATGTTAATGCAGACTAAAACTTAGTCCTGGAGAAATTCATTTGAATAGTTTTTAATAAAATGTACTAAATTTAAAGAGTTTTACCTTTTAAAGCACATTATCAATGTCCCAAAAACTTAGGGTTCCTTTGGAAGGTTCATTCACGGAAAGTGAGTCATTTTGTGAAATCAGATCGAACGGCATAGTCGATAGATAATATGTGAATATTCTCGTACTATCTCTTATTGGTCCCGACGGATAGAGGAGGCCATGTTAACCGACACATGAGATAGTTGTCGGTTCAAGGACGCATTGTGTCCCTACTTTCCCAAGATAAAAAGGTAGAGAAAATGTCTCGAACCAATATTAGTACTTTAGCCCAATCAGACGCTCTAGAACCCATGTTCGACTCCCCCCTTTGTGCCACCCTGTTGTCACCGGATCGGTTTTCGTTTTCTGATTGGGTTTCCTATCTTCTGTCTGTACTTTTCCTTACTGTTCTGTAACTCGTTTTTAATATAGGCTTCGTGCCACTTTATCCCTCAAAAAAATAGAACCCATGTTCGACAGGCCGTAAAGCACTCGCAAGCTGATGTTCAAAAGGTCCCGGAAGGATTGAAGTTAGCAATGCCATACTACGAGAAAAAGTTCGAACAAACTTCAACAAACGAATATCTATACAGAAGACCGACATAAGTTGATTAGGTAAAAATAAATAAAGACACGACAACTTTCTAAAGAACTCAACAAAATAGCCACAAGCGAGTTTTCATTTTTGGGAAGAAAAAGTCTTATACAGTGACACGGGCAGCTGCTTAAGGCTGACAATTTGCACGTCCAAGTAGTGAATTTTTAAGCACATTATTGTCTACTAATATTATTGATCACGATTAATAGCTGTATTGTACTTAGTCACCTGCGCTGATAGTCAACCCGCGAAAGAAATAATAATATTGGGCTTGTGCTTCCAGAAATGGAAGTCAACGAAATGCACAAATAAATTATACAAAATTTTGTGGACAAATTGCGCTGTCGCTACCGTATCTATTGATCATGCCAAATTTACGTTATCTTTATGGTGCCTGCTAGTTATTTCTCTGTTAAACTCACGTGAAATATGGATAAAATTAATTTTGGAGGAAGCTGGTTCCGGCTTTGGCTCACCAAGTAATTTTTGAGACCGGATTGAGTGGGGACTAAAGAAAATTTGTCCATAGGTGGGAACTACATTTTGGGCCGTCAGATTTGATTATCTTTAAATCTGATGGTCAATAACCTATCAGGTGATATTGGTTTGCATGTGAAGTGATATTGGTTTGCAAGACGCTGGTTTACATATGAAGTGATATTAGTTTGCAGGTGAAGTGATATTGGTTTGCATGTGTAGTGATATTGGTTTGAGTTAGTCCCCATGTTTGGGGACTACCCCAGTCCCCACCAAATCTGTCCCCGTATTTTTTATGTCGGACATATCAGATTGACTTGAAGGGAATATGGAGACTGTTTCTGAGTTGGATGGTGGAGTCAAGTGGAACATGTTGTTTGCGACCACTTGTTGGCGGCTTTGGAAGGGGAGGTATGCTATTGTGTTCAGTCGAAATGAGCAAGATCATGGAGATGGGCAGCCGGGGGATACTGCTTTTCTTTGGCTTCAAGTGAAGGAATTTTATGTTGCCTGGTTAGTCATCTCATGCCAGGATGGTGCCAAGGTACAGCGGAGGTTACAGCTAGTGGTATGGTCGCCTCCGAGAAATTGAATATGGATGGTGTGTCTAAAGGTAATCCTGGCCCGGCGGGAGGTGGATGGGTCATCCGGGATGCTCGTGGGCAGGGGCAGAGCCAGAAAATTTGGGAAGTGGGGGCAATATAATTTTTTTTAAAAAGTTTAACGTATGTAATTATAACATTTATAATTTTTTTTAGTTGATTGCTTTATTATTTATGGTAGTATAGTTAGACTAATTAAGATCTTATAATATATATTAAAAGATTAAGGAATGCCTAAATTTTTTTAAGATTTGTTTTCAATTTTTAGGTTGATTAATTTTTTAGTGGGGTCAATTTTTAATTTTAGTGGGAACATACATTAAAAAATATACCTAGTTATCAAACAAAAAAAATTAAGTAGGGGCAATTCCTGGAGTCCCTCTGCCCCTGCTCGTGGGTTTTGGTGTGTGAGATTTGCCTATAATTCTGGGGTTTGTAACTCCTTGGCCTCGGAGTTATGGGCTCTATGGCTTGGATTGTGTTTGGCTTGGGATCGAGGATATCAGTCGGTGATTGTTGAGACAGATTTGCAGACTGCGGCGAAATGTCTTACCAAGGGTATTGAGGTGGAGCGTCCGGTTTCGTCCCTTGTGATTAACTGTCAAAACCTCCTTGGTCTTCAGTGGCGAGTGAAAGTCTGACATTGTTACCAGGAGGGCAATATGGTAGCTGACTGGTTATCTAATTTTGCTCTCTCTTTAGAGTTGGGTTGTCATATTTTTATTTCACCCCCGATGGGTTGTATTCCTATGCTACTGCAAGAATCCTTAGCTGCTGGGATATTCCGTTCAGTTTCTTGTAATGCTTATGAATGAATAAGTATATAACACTCACCACTTTCACCAAAAAAATATGGATAAAATTAATGACGTCAGATAGTTCAATGAACTAAGATTAATTAGTTCAATTATCATAAAATCTCAAGTACAAAATTTAAACCACAAGATATGCTATGTCAAACCATAAAAACCCACATATATTAGCTTTGTTATACTCATGTGAAACATAGATAAAATTAATGACGTCTGAATAGTTCAAAAAACTATGGTTAACATGTGTCATTCAATTATCGTAAAATCTCGAATAAAAATTTGAAACCATAAGGTATAATATGTCAAACCATAAAATGAAGAGTTTGACACCGCTAGTCAAAGAGTATTTATCTTAACGACACAATACTTATACAAATTTAAATATGTCGAGAATTCAATCCTTAATATTTGTAATCATTGTGTAAAAATTTAAGACATCAATCACCAGCCTAGTTTAGAGGATATACTATGGCCATTATCCAAATAAAGTGGAATATCATTTCAAGGGAATTTAAGGCGCATTTTATAAGAAGTAAATTCTTGAAACTTATTATTCTAAAAGGATCTAATTTTTTTGGTGGGAACTAAAATGATCTAATTTATTCGATACTTATCCCCTCATAAACTAAATGAATCTTCAACTAAAACAAGAAACTTCTGTCGGGATGATTGATTTAAAGATTCGTTCTCTCCTCCTTGGAAAGGTAAGCTTAAATTCGGATAAGGCAGATTTCCAAATAAGAGTAATTAGAACAAACGCTTGTGGTTGACTTTTATTTTTTATTTTAGACTTCATGTGTGCCGTATCCAAAACAGCCAATAATTTGAAATTTAGCGGTTTCCATGATGAAGTTGTTCAAATTTAATTTAAAATTTTGAGTTCAAATTTTAGGATCACTACAATATCAAAATTTGGTGTGAAGAATTTTTATCATCTCTAAAAGTCTTATATGACTCAAGTTTGAATTAGTTAGTGTTATAAATATCTGGATATTACATAATTTTGAAAAATTAAGAGAATCTCTATCAATAACATCTCACAGAAATTGAGATCTTATTAAAAGTACTGCAAATATTACCAGCCAACCCAACTTTTGTTTATTTTGTTTTTTCACTCGTTGACTCTATGGATAGCTAGAAAGCTATCAAGTTGTTTGTTTATGTATTGCAATGGAAAAGGATTGAAAATGTGAATTATTGTTGGATTTTTCAACTATTGATACGTAAAAAGGGGGACTCTTCAACTAGATCCACGAATTGTTGCTTGTAGCGTGTTCGTAATGTTACATGTCGACGTGTAGACACTCACAAATGACGATAGGTTTTTTCCTAATTTTTTTTCAATAATTGTTTTCCGAATTAATCTTCAACAATAACATAACCCAAGAAACATTTTGATCACGCAAATTAAATACTCTTAAATTTCGAGTCAACCATCGATAATTTGTACTACATTACGATCAGTGACGAATTGAAGGTGCAAAACACATTTAGCTAAGCTTCCTCGCGCAGGATCTCGACTACATTAATTTTTTTTTGAAAGCAGATACAAAAATCTCTGTAAAGTATATCTTTCTAAAGTGATAACTTCTTTAAAGTGATAAAAAATTTCGGTCTTGAGTCGGGACCAGTGTTAAAATTTAATAACCCCTCTATCGTAATAACTAATATTTTTTCAGAAAATTTTAGTATTAAATCCCGGTCCCAATTTCTACATAAAGTGATATTTTTGAATAAATACATATATTTTTCATACTTTATGGATTCGAAAAATATTGTAAGATATTAGTTTGCGCTAAACTTACTTATTTTGTTAAATTTTACATCGTTAATCTTCAAAATCGTCTTCGAATGGTCTTTATGATCGTCGCCTTATTGTAAGAAAATATCTCAATCAAGTGTATCATTTGAATAACGCTATAAGTCAAAATTTCAGGTAATTTGTATATATATATAAAGTAATTTTTTGGGTATTTATGTATCAATTGTTCAAAAACTTACTTTTAATATTTTTGGAGAAGAAAAATATAAACTTCTCTTATCTAATAACTTTTTTAAAGTGATATTTTTCTTCGGTCCTAACAATATCACTTTAGAGAGTTTTACTGTATATATTAACTCCTAGAAGACAACTAGTCCAAATTATAGCAAAGTTGCTTTAGAGAAAATAGATAGAGCGAGCTACATACCGAGATTTAAGAAGGGACATTGCGAAGATAAGAAAACATACAGACTCCCAGACAATTTACTTGAAATGGACCAATGCTGTCACTCGGACCACTTACGAGTAGTACGGTAAATTTTTTTTTTGAAAGATCAACCGCTTGTGATAGAAAATAGGGTCGTTGTGATGGATCCATATTTCCACAAAACACTAAGGTTGCGTTTGTTACGCATTGACAGGTTTGAACAATGATTTTTGTCCCAAGTCCATGTTTGTAACAACAATTGACTTGGACAAGAGAAAAAATTGTCCAAACCTTACACCAAATTTTTGTCTCATTTAAATTTACGAGCTTAAAAAATCAGTCCTAATACAAGAATCAACTTCTTTTTTCCTTACCAT
Source organism: Hypericum androsaemum (assembly GCA_963995505.1). Lineage (NCBI taxonomy): Eukaryota > Viridiplantae > Streptophyta > Magnoliopsida > Malpighiales > Hypericaceae > Hypericum > Hypericum androsaemum. The sequence continues at coordinate 1,575,688 of OZ023188.1, read as the reverse complement.
ATTAGCCGTGCTTTTTAATATTTAATTCATCCTTCCCTCCGTTCACCCACGTATTTTTCCACGTGGCTAGGATTTTTCACAATTTTTATCTCATATAATTTAGTTTTCTTCTCTTCGGTCAAAATATATTTATTTCTTTTTTATCCTTTTTTCCCTTCCATTTCAGATTACTTAACTCAATAAATATTTTAATATTGATATTATATAGTTATAGAGTGAAAACCTATTGAGGATTATTACCAAGGATCATAGGTCAATAAACCTATTGTATGTGATAACTAAGACACGAACACTTTGTATACTGTCAAATGATGTAATTCTATTTTTTTATATTCTACAGTTTTACGAGAGGCTGAATTGAAATTCATTACTACTTGGGCAAAATTGAGAATTCTATTTAGGCTTGAGATAATTGTACAAAAACCATGTATTTTTCCTTGACGAGACTGCTTTATTACCAGAAGCTAATTTTGGTATTGATTTTTTGTATGTGAAGATTTGGTTTTTGATACAATAATTTTTTTTGCGGCTTACAATAATTTTTAATGTAAATGCAATGATCGATTTTAAACAAATTAATGAATACACTCTTTTATTATAATGAAGGGTAGTTTCGTCTTTAACAATATTACATGCTGATCTGTTACATGAACCAAACAGAGAACTGTAGTGCATGTCCAATCCTATAATAAAATTACCAAACATAGGACAAGACAGTTAAAACAAATAGGTCTGTCGAATACTGTCTTGTCCAAAACAGGTACCAAACACACCCTAAGGCTTGAGATTTGTGGAAAAATAATGGAATTAACAAAAAAAGAACTTGCAGTATATTGACATTCATTTTTTTGATTTTTTTTAATTTTGATGAAATTCGATATATTAAACCATCACTAGTTCGGGAAAAATGAACATTGGCCACGACAGTGCATCTAGTTGTGGTATAATAGAATATGCAGTTGTCAAAAAAAGTATACGCACTAAGATTCCCTTATCCTCATCGAGATTCAAATGTTGGACCCAACATTATTATTAGCTTCTTCATACGTTCACCGTCCCAAGTTGGAAAAATTAATTAAACTACAGCTCATCTCTTCCTCAACCCAAACTCGTTTCAGCAATTTTTCAGGTGCATGCATGCCGCCGTTTGATCCGAATTAATTGGCATTATCCGAGGAAGGGATTAACTATGAATTGCTAATTATATATATATTTCAATTGGTCGGAAGTTTCAATTGTAAGTTTTAAATTTTGTTATATATATAAAATTCACTTATAAAAAAAAATCATATGCGTATATATTTCAAGATCTGTCTTTATTCTTGGTTATCATCCATGGTAATCGCCTTGAAGTATAATTGACCATCATATAAAAGCTCAGCAGTATTTTTATACTTTGTTATTGTTGAAATTATTTAGTTGCAATGTTTGACTTATTTATAGGTGTTGAAAATCTATCGTCTATTGTATTAAAATTTGGATTTGATATGAAAATTCTAAAATGATATTAGAGTGGTTTGATCATGGATTTCATAGCTGCTCACACGATTTTCATGTCATGACATGATAACAAAGTTAATGCTAATGCAAATTTTGGCCGACGAAATTGGTTTACGAGGGTGAGATAAGTTTGTTTATAATAGAAAATCTACCAAAAATTTGAGTTAGATATGAAAAATCTAAATTGTAATAATTCATGATATCTGCCCCATCTACTGGCCGAAGAGAAAAGCTAAGCAGTATTATTGGATGTTTCCATAATTTGGTGAGTTTTGTGGGATTTTCTAAAAAACACATAGAACTAAAATGAATTTAACCCAAAACGTTATATGAGAATCGCAACGATAGAATAATTGTACAGCCTAAAAATTTAAACCCTAAAAATCCTTTTAGATTGACGAAAGTCTTTTCAATTTTTTTTAATCACGGAAGTCCGTTCAATTTTTTATAGGTGTAATATTAGTGAAAAATTATTCTTTAAAATTTTTATTTACTTACCAAACAAAATTCCTTAATCTAAGATAATTAATATTCCTTAATTGCTTTTGTGTAACTCGAAAATTCTTCATTAATTACTTACCAAATATAAATTATTCCTCAATTAAGATCATTTAACCAAATCTTAATTTGATTTTTAGTGCCAACACCAACGAGCTCTATCAACAACCGAAAGAGAGCTAATCTAACTTATGTGTCTAAAATTTGAACTCTAAAAATAAAAAATGTCAAAATTTGGTAAGATAGTCATTGTTATCCTTTAAAACTCTATCCAAACTTAAATTAGTAAAATACCATGTAATTTTTCCACTAAAACGCAGCAAGCTGTACAAGTATCAATAAATTAATTCCAACTAAATCTATTTACCTTATCCAAGTAACCAATGTTTTCGGGGACCGCTTTAGGTTGGAGTTTTTTAATTCAATATATATATATATATATATATTTGTGTGTGTGTCGATTCAATATATATTTTATCTTTCAGAAAAAGTAACCAATTCTACAACACAAAAAAAGTGATCCTATAAAATTTGAGTCGATCCAGTTGCAGAGACAAGACAATTAAGTCGATAATTATTTCTTAAAATCGCAATAAAAAATCAATACCATATTAAACAGAGTTGAGAAAACAACTAATCGTCCCACAAAATCTGTCATTCTTTTTTCTCCACCTCGAGAAACAAAAAGAATTTCCGCCACTAATATATAGTTGCAATCTATTAATGCGGTGAATCAAGAGTGAAAACCTGCTACAGAAATTTTAAAACTACAAAAAAAAATCTTTCCTTCTTTTCCTCCCAAGTAAATCAGCAAAAAAACATAATATTTCGATTTCGCCTAAACAATATGAGATATTCGATAAATCAACTAACTTGAATTCGAACGAAAAATCATATTTTAAACCGTTTGACTTCAGAAAAGGTGGGGCAAGTGGAACCCCACACAAGGACACGGGGCAAAATAGTCATTTGCCCAATTTGGCGGTCCTTTTTATAAATAGGGGAAGGTCTCTCCCATTTCTCTCTCACTTGCACACAAGAAAAAAAGAACTCGCTCTCGCACTTTTCGGTTTTTTCCCGTTCTCTCCTCCTCTCTCCCTCTAATTCTTGTGGGTTCTTTTTTTTTTAATTTCCCTTTATCTCCATATTACATTCCAATAATGACGAATAAATTACTCTGGGCTTGAAGAAATCTGCAAATTAAGTGCAGAAAGGAACTGTCGTTGGTGATCCCAATCCTAATTAGGTAATTGTTTCTTTCTCTTTTTGTCATTAATTACCGCTTTTTGGGGATATGTGTTTTAGTTTATAAGTCTTTTGTCACTTCTTGATCTTAAGAATAAGAACGAGGGTTCCATAATATTCTGGATGAAGTGTAGGATTGGGTATTTCCAGTATTAGTTTTAATTATATTTTTTTCTTGAATGTTTTACTTGTGTTCATGGGAGATTTCTGGGAATTGAATTGAAATCCAAACCCCGCATTATACTTCCATCTTAGAAAAGTGTGCAATTTTGTTTTTTAACATCTGTCGAGCAGGAACGGCTCTTAAGATATTTTTTCTATTCGTAAATTTTAATTTCAATTCCGAAAAATCTAAATTCTTTATTGTTGGACCAATTACACTTTGTTTTTTGGGTATAAGTGAGGAGGTAAACAGCCCTGATGTTGAGATGTTTTTGTGTAATACACCCAAGAACAAAGGGGCATTACCGTCATTAGGAACCTACGCTACGTAACAACGCGGTTCCTTGTTAAGGTTTGGTGGAAATTTGAGCCTCAGGTTCCCATGTGTTCCAACACGTTGACTAGCAAATACGTGCAATTACCTACTTGCCCCTGTTTTCTGTGTCTTCATCAGCCATAACTGTTTTATAAAGTTTTTCTATATGTTTTATAAGGTTACAGTGACAAATTGTGTTGTGGTGACAGGACCCACCAATTGTAAAAGTTCCAATTTCCACGAGTTTCTGGACAGATGCCTCATATATTATATCCGAGGGATATATTTATCTTTTACAACGTGCAGTGTGTGTACATATATATTCACAAACAAATCTAACCGATAACGTAATCGAGTCATTGAGAGTTGCATCTTACTTGTTAGAAGAACACTATCACTTCTCAAAAAAATTATTCGGATCGAACATGAATTAGTCGGCCAAATTACCTACTAAGTAGTATAAATAATATACATATTTAATAGTGAGATTAATATAGTTCATTTTTTCATAAGTACTAATCTGGTCAATTAATAATTACCATACTAGTAGAAAATTATTTTAACTTAAAGTCTGAGCTAAATAGACAATAGTGTTAAATATGGTAAAGCATGGTTTGTTGCTATTTAAACTTCTATGTCAGTTCTACCAAAAAGAACCTTCTATGTGAGTTAAAAAATATTAGTCATATTATTAAGTATACGGCAGGTTGATTTGTCCAAGACATCATGCTTGACCACTATAAATTCCACGTAGACTTCATAGATTCTCTCAATTCCTTGGAAAACCCAGAGCCATATTTACTTCCGTAGTAGAATACAAGCGTTCAGTAGTCGGTCAAAGTTTTGATTCCTGGCGTGTTCGTGGGCCAGGTTTGAATTCCACTGGGCCGATCTTTACGGCCTATTTAGAACCAATTCCGATAAGAAAGAAATTCTATTTCTAATTTTTAATGGTAATAGAAAAGAATTACTTTTCTATTTTCTTGTTTGGAATCATAAATTAAATTTTAGAAATTGATTTGAAATATTACATAAACACCCTCCTAATAATCTCAGGTGAGATAGAAAAGATTCATTCAAAGAGTATAATAGATATTTTACTATCAAATTCTACAAATCTGACATAATTTCAAAAGAATTCTAAATCTGGATTTTTAAACAAAATAAAAATTCTTTTTCAAAAATATTTGGTTCCAAACGAATTAAGTTTTTTAAAACTCCGGAAAAGAATTTCATTTCCCATTTTTAAGTTAGGCGGTTATAGTTTCAGAAAAAAAGAGTGGCTCAGAGAAGTGTTGTAACTGTAACTGCAGATTCGAACAATGCTAAATTCTATTTAATAATAATTCTTCCAATACTATTTTTTCCATTTGTAAAAAAATTGCTCTCTTATTTGCTCACTTGGCATGTTGCACTTAATCAAACATTAATCAACCCAATTTTTACGTCAGATTAACATGCCACTAGGGATATTGACTTGGTAGTCTCTCTCCCTTTAAGTATTGGTTGATATGATCTGGGTCACAACTCACATACAAAACTTCAATTATTCGTTTATTAAGCGTTACTAATTAGTTAGGATATGGTCCTTGTTCAACTGATGATAGATATTATATATTTTTCTTCTGATGGGGGAATTTGATTGATCCTTTATTATTGAGGAGTCTAGCTAGATTGCTGCAAAAAGTCACCGCCATTGCATTTGAAGAAAACACTTAGTAACCCTATTTTTACGTACAACTTGCCACTTGGGCTATGACTTTTGGGGCCACATGCAAGTTTTCCGATTATTTGTTTCTGATTGATATTATGTCACTAATTACATATTTGGTCAACACCGTTGCTTTTAAAGTCGTGAAATAGACATCGGTTAGGGATTCCATTCAATGAAGGGTTCGACTTCAATTGATGTAACACTATTTGCTAATTAATTCTGAAATTTTGGAATTTTGTCTTGGTGTAGGCAGTTGGTTAGCAATTAAAAATGGCGACGAATAATACTACAACCATGCACTGTCCCAAGCCCATGAAGGCGACGTCCAACGGTGTATTCCAAGGGGACAACCCTCTCGACTACGCGTTGCCGCTAGCCATCCTCCAGATATGTCTCGTTGTTGTCCTCACACGAGTGCTCGCCTTGATCCTCCGCCCTCTTCGTCAGCCTCGAGTCATCGCTGAGATTATCGTACGTACTAATGAAAGTTTGATATGCTGTGATCATCATATTATGGATCATCCGATGTCTTACATGCTTCTGTGCTTGGACAGGGAGGGATTCTGCTTGGTCCAACAGCTATCGGTAGGAGTTCGGGCTACCTAAATCGTGTTTTCCCAGCCAAAAGCCTGACGGTTTTAGATACGTTGGCTAATCTCGGCCTGCTGTTTTTCTTGTTCCTTGTTGGACTCGAATTAGACCCGAAATCTCTCAAGAGGACGGGGAGGAAGGCTCTGATGATTGCTGTTGCAGGGATCAGCTTACCCTTTGTACTTGGAATTGGCACTTCCTTTGTCCTACGTTCAACCATTTCCAAAGGCGCAAGCAAAGCTCCATTCCTGGTGTTCATGGGGGTGGCACTTTCGATTACTGCATTCCCTGTGTTGGCCCGTATATTGGCCGAACTCAAGCTCTTAACGACTGATGTTGGTCGGATGGCTATGTCAGCAGCAGCAGTCAATGACGTTGCTGCGTGGATCCTCCTCGCGCTTGCCATTGCCCTCTCCGGATCCGATTCTCCTATCATATCGTTGTGGGTTCTTCTGTCCGGATGCGGGTTTGTTCTACTTCTCGCGTTCATCATCCCACCTATCTTCAAATGGATGGAACAACGTTGCCCCGAGGGTGAGCCTGTAGACGAGATGTATGTATGTGCCATTTTGTCTCTTGTCCTGGCGGCTGGCTTTGTCACGGATTCCATAGGAATCCATGCGCTCTTTGGCGCGTTCGTGGTCGGTGTTCTTGTTCCTAAAGAAGGACCATTCCCAGCTGCCCTTGTGGAAAAGGTTGAAGATCTTGTGTCTGGACTTTTTCTTCCATTGTACTTTGTGTCAAGCGGACTGAAGACCGATATCACTACTATCCGAGGGGGGCAGTCTTGGGGTCTCCTGGTCCTGGTCATAACCACAGCCTGTTTTGGAAAGATTGTCGGGACGCTGGTCGTCTCCCTTCTTTGTAAAATCCCTCTTCAGGAAGCCTTGGCTCTTGGTTTCTTGATGAACACAAAAGGTCTGGTGGAGCTCATTGTCCTAAACATCGGCAAAGATAGAAAGGTAAATGTCCTAAGCAGTTTTAACACTTTTCTGGTCCGTTATCCTATCCTTGGCGATCTCAGAGTTGTCTGATCTTCTGCAGGTTTTGAATGATCAAACATTTGCTATAATGGTTCTCATGGCTGTCTTCACGACATTTATCACAACTCCGTTGGTAATGGCGGTGTACAAGCCCGCGAAACGATCGAGCAGAGCAGATTACAAGTTCAGAACTATTGAGAGAAAAGATCAGGATTCTCAACTTCGCATTTTGGTTTGTTTCCATTCTAACAGAAACATCCCAACAATGATCAACCTTATTGAAGCTTCTCGTGGGACGGAGAAGAGGCAACCGCTCTCTGTTTATGCTCTGCACCTAATGGAGCTATCCGAGAGGCCATCCGCAATTCTGATGGTCCATAAGGCCCGGAAGAACGGTTTACCCTTCTGGAATAAGTTGCAGCATTCTGATAGCAATCAAGTGGTAGTTGCTTTTGAGGCCTTCAGGCAACTGAGCCGCGTGTTCATCCGTCCGATGACAGCCATATCGAGGATGCATGATATGCACGAGGATATTTGCACCATTGCAGAGAAGAAAAGGGTTGCAATGTTAATCCTGCCGTACCACAAGCATCAAAGGTTTGACGGTGCATTAGAAACCACCCGAACAGAGTTCCGCTGGGTCAACAAGAGGGCCCTTGATCATGCCCCCTGCTCGGTTGGCATCTTGGTGGACCGTGGGCTTGGTGGAGTCACGCAGGTCACTTCAAGCAATGTCTCCTCATCTATGACTGTTCTGTTCATCGGAGGAGGCGATGATCGTGAAGCTCTCGCCTATGGTGCAAGAATGGCTGAACACCCTGGAATCAGCTTGACAGTGGTTCACTTCAAAGCAAGTCCTGAAATAACGAAAGAGATAGTGGCTGTTGACATCGAATCCCAGCCGATCCCTTCAACCGAATCATCAGACCAAGAGTTCCTTTCTGAATTCAAGGCAAAAATTCCAGACGGCGGGTCCATCAAGTTCGAGGAAAGACGATTGTGCAATGCTTCAGAAGCTGCAGACATACTGAAGGATTTCAACACCTGCACCCTGTTCATCGTCGGCCGGGTGCCCGAGGGCCCGGTGGCTGCAGCATTGAGCATGAAAGCTGACTGCCCTGAGCTCGGCCCCCTCGGAAACCTGCTGACCTCGAACGACTTCTCGACCACCGCATCCGTGCTGGTGGTGCAACGCTACGTCTCTAATCCTAGAAACAGCTCCGTTGGCTCCACCAAAGTCGTCGCGGAGTTGCCCGAGGAAGACTCCGAAACCGGTTAAGACCTCATCAACAACTTGTCGTCTGATCATACAAGTTTAGTGCCTCAAATCTCTGGAGGGGCGTGTGCCTCTTTCATGTGTGCTTGTCTGCTAAAGAAAGTGAAAAAAAGCCACAGCAACCAATTAACCAGATTATTGTACATCTGCTTGGAGGCTACCAAAATATGTTGTACTTGCTCCTCGTGGAAAAATTCCAATAAAGTTGATCTCTTTCACTTCTGCCTTTTTTATTTGTTTTAAGCTATAATGTACGTAGTCGAGTATTGTTGGACCGTTTTAAGGCGACTAAAGCAATGTGGTTTTACGTTGGTCATGTTTGAACCCTAGATTTTCTTAACTGAGTCGCTATCTCGTTGAATTGGATATCACAGGAATAAGGTAAGTGCAATTTTACTTTCTTTTTATTGGTGGAGATTGCTCTAATCAATTTTTTTAAAATTATGGTCTGACCGATCGGACCACTAGCCGGAACAAAATCCAGCTCTTTTTTGCATAAAAGCCGGACAGCGGTTCGACCGCCCTTATTCTGGTCGAGCGTGTCCTGTTGAACCGGTTCACCTGGAGTAGAAAACCAAACGACCAAAAAATAAGAAACAACCAAAACTAAAAGGCATAAAACGACAAAATAACAACCCAAAATAAAACGACAAAAAAATAAAAAGGTAAATCAGCCCTAAAAAGTAAAAATCAAATCGAACCATAGGTCAAAACTTAAAGCAATTAAATAAATCCCTAATTAGAAGCTGCCGCTCCCACTTCAAACACTTGTTAAATTAATTTTTAAATATTTTATTTGAATAAATTGTACACAAAATTGGTAAATATTTTTTTTTAACTTGTTAAATTAATTTTTAAATACTTTGTTTGAAGAAATTGTACGCAAAAGTTGGTGAATATTTGACATTTAGTCATAAAAATTAAGCTTATTTTACTTTATTTAATAATTATTAGCATATAAAACAGTTTCGGTCCGCCCGACAGTTTGACCAGGTGAATCAGTAAAACGAAGATTTTTGGTTCGCCTTCCGGTTCTTTTTAAAACATTGGCTCTAATCACCAAACAAACTAACACATTAACCTAATACTCGAATAATTACCATTTTAGCGCAAAATAGTTACGAATGAACTAATACAATTAACCATTCAACAACCACTAGTAAGTGCTCGGGAAACAAAATCAACAACGGAATAGTTCGAAATTCAACTCAGGATATCGCAGTTCGAAACTATTAGAACTTATCTCTCTGAAACCAAGTTAGGATGACAACATATACTATCTCATTTATTCTAGGGATAAGTGGACCCACTCTTGCAAAATGAAACAAATTGGGATAGAAACAAAACTCTATATATTTTTTTAAAAAATAAAATTTTATACTATCAAGAACTCCGAGTTTAGATCAATTCACCTAAATTTAATTTTTAAAAAAATTTACCACACGTGAAACATCCTCGGAACGTATGCCACATGTGAAGTATCCTCGGAACCCTTTCTGAGATTAGTATGACTTGGCGTTGAGAATATCTGACTAAACTAATCTATTTCAAAAGACAACAAACAATATCCAAAAATTTACGAACCAGCAAGTCTCATATGGACACAAAAACACTCTCAGCCAAAAAAACCCTTTAAAAAAGTAGTACTTGAATTCCCCAAAAAAAAAAGTACTTGCAAAAGAGAGAAGAGCTTGGATTGTACGATAAAACTCAGAAAAAGGAAGAACAGAGAACCAAACCGAGGGCAAAAAAAGGAAACAATGGCTTGTGAACACCCAATGTCGGCGACGTCAAACGGCGCGTTTCAGGGAGACAACCCTTTGCACTTCGCGCTCCCTCTCGTCATCCTCCAAATCTGCCTCGTCACGTTGCTCACGCGCTCTATCGCCTTCCTCCTCCGCCCCCTCCGCCAGCCACGTGTCATCGCGGAGATCCTCGTAAGCTTCCGCTTTCCCCTTCCTTGATCGAACTACCATTGGAGAGACAAAGGGTGGTTCGGAATTATTGGAGTTGTAGTGTAAAGATTGTTCCTTTTTTCCTACATTGTGTTCTTTGACTAAACTTATGGCTAAAGTCAACGAATGGACTACTTGGTCTGAAAAAAAAAGCATGATCTTTGTGGACTTGTGGGTTTCTTTTCTTTTATTATTACACTTTCTGTTTTCTCACTACACTGTTCGATATGATATTCTCAATTGAGAAGTAAAGGAATTTCATTGGAAATATCATTCCTTTACATTTAATTTTTTGGGTTTGATGTTATCTATTTGAGAAATATATGAACTTTATTGCAAAGATCATCCCTTTTCCCCCCATTTGTTGGGTATCTTTTAATCCACGTTCTGTTTTATCATTAAGTTTAGAGCTGGATTGTTTCTGAAGTTGCAGTTGATGCTTAGAATATGTGTTCTGTGTGTGGCAGGGAGGAATCATCTTGGGACCATCTGTCCTGGGGAGGAGCACGACGTATTTGAACTCTGTTTTCCCGAAAAGTAGTCTAACGGTCTTGGATACTCTTGCGAACCTGGGCCTCATGCTGTTTCTGTTTCTTGTGGGGCTTGAGTTAGACCTGAAAGCTCTTCGCCGTACTGGGAAGAAGGCGATTGCTATTGCGCTCGCGGGGATCAGCTTCCCTTTCGGGTTGGGGATTGGTTCGTCGTTCATCCTTCGCGCGACGGTGTCGAAAGGAGTGGACACGACTTCGTTCCTTGTGTTCATGGGCGTCGCCATGTCTATCACTGCATTCCCTGTATTGGCTCGCATTCTGGCCGAGCTGAAGCTCTTGACTACTGATGTGGGCCGGATGGCAATGTCTGCTGCAGCAGTTAATGATGTTGCAGCTTGGATTCTTCTTGCTCTTGCCATTGCTCTGTCTGGTTCGAAGCATTCGTACTTTGTCCCTTTGTGGGTCTTGCTCTCTGGTTGTGCTTTTGTGGTTTGCTGCATCCTTATCATTCCTCCCATCTTCACCCAGATGACTCAGCGTTGCCAAGAAGGCGAGCCAGTTGATGAGTTGTTCGTGTGTGCAACATTGGCTGTTGTTCTGGTTGCTGGGTTTTTGACTGATGCTATTGGGATTCATGCCATGTTTGGTGCCTTCGTTGTTGGAATTCTTGTACCAAAGGAAGGACCATTTGCACGTGCAATTGTCGAGAAAGTTGAAGATCTTATTTCCGGTCTCTTCCTGCCGTTATTGTTCGTGTCGAGTGGGCTGAAGACCAATGTAGCCACTATTCAAGGGCTTCAGTCTTGGGGTCTTCTGGTTTTGGTCACTATTACTGCCTGTTTCGGGAAGATAGTAGGAACATTTATTGTATCCATGTTGTGCAGAGTTCCTATGCGCGAGGCCCTTGCTTTGGGGATCCTGATGAATACCAAAGGCTTGGTTGAACTCATTGTCCTCAACATTGGCAAAGATAGACAGGTAATCGTTTTTTTCCTGTGCTTGTTTTTATTGTTCCTCGGCTCTGAATCTGCTGGTGTTTATGTTCAAGACTAGGAATTTCAGCCACTGAGTCCTCACCTCACTGTCCTAATTCGTATCTGCTCGTGTCTTTTAGGTTCTGAACGATCAAACATTTGCCATTATGGTACTTATGGCCATCTTTACGACATTTATCACAACTCCTCTAGTTGTTGCTGTTTATAAGCCGGCACGGAGGGGAAAAGCAGCTGATTACAAGTACAGGACTGTTGCAAGGAAAAACTCGAAATCGCAACTTCGCGTGTTGGCATGCTTCCACAGCTCCAGGAATGTCCCTTCCATAATAAATCTTCTTGAAGCCTCACGAGGACGCAGAAACGAAAATACCGAAGGACTTTGTGTTTATTCAATGCACCTCATGGAATTATCTGAGAGGTCATCAGCCATTCTAATGGTCCACAAGGCTAGGCAGAATGGGTTACCGTTTTGGAACAAGGTGCGGGGTTCTGATTCCAATCATGTGGTTGTAGCTTTTGAGGCTTTCCAACAACTGAGCCGTGTGTCTGTCCGGCCCATGACTGCAATTTCTTCAATGTCCAACATGCACGAAGATATATGCACCACTGCAGAGGGAAAAAGAGCTGCAATCATTATTCTTCCATACCATAAGCTCCAGAGATTTGATGGTTCATTAGATTGTTCTCGGAATGACATACGCTGGGTCAACAACCGAGTTCTTGTGCAAGCTCCATGCTCAGTTGGTATTCTAATCGATCGAGGACTTGGTGGGAACACCCATGTATCTGCCAGTAGAGTTGCATATACAATTGTAGTCCCCTTCTTTGGTGGTCCCGATGACCATGAAGCCCTGTCATATGGTGTCAGAATGGCCGAACATCCCGGTATATATTTGAAGATTATCCGATTTCTGTTGAAACCCGAGAATCCTGGCGAGATTATAAACGAGGATCAAAGATCCAGCACCGAGTCACCTCATGAGCTCCTGTCAGAGTTCAACGTCAAGGATTCCAATTCAGTTGCCTGTGAAGACAACTATGTCACAAGTGTTGCCGAAGCTATAGAGGTTATCCGCGGAATAAACAACTGCAACCTCTTCTTGGTGGGAAGAAGGCCTCAAGGTGAAATGGCTTTCGCCTCGAACGAGCGAAGCGAATGTCCCGAGCTTGGTCCTGTTGGGAGCGTTCTGGCCTCATCCGATTTCTCAGGTATGTCATCTGTTCTGGTAGTTCAGCAGTACAACAGCCAGTCATCGGTGTTGACCTCGCAGATGGGACAGGAATTGACAGGCGTGGACCTAGAATCGAGCTAATTCATTGATATGTTTAGTATCATCCGGTATTCGGACACCAATTCAAGTTCGAAGACCTATAAATAGTGGCAAATTTTTCCCAAATATATATATATATATATATATATATATATATATATATATATATATATATATATATATCATGGAGTATAATTAAATGGTGCATGGGTTTCATGTTTTCTTGGATTAGCAGTAAGGCTCTGGCTTTGTGGTTAAATGAATTCCCATAATCATCCAACTCTTTTTCATTTTCATTGATAAAAAAATTTGTTATCTGGATAACACTAGCTGTCATTCCAGACTTAAAATTGAAATTTCTAGTTGAACTATGTAAAGACTTCGTTATAAATTCTATAAAAAAAAAATTCAACGTTTGAACGTTAAAATGAAAGTCAACTGCCTTTTTTTTCTGTAAATTTTTTTTGGTGGAGAAGGTGAGTGCTAGGCGCTCATGCATTAAATAACAGAAGGATTACAAGAGAAAGCGTCCCGAATATCCTGAGACAAAAGGGAAATACAACCGACAGGTGGATTTCCTAAAACGTGAAAACCACTTGGATGGCTGAGAGCAAAGTTAGACAGCCAGTCCGCTACTTTGTTGGCTTCACGACCACAACAGTGAACCTCGACATGCCCATGGTGGCGGATGAGATCCTGACATTTACTCACAAGGACGGCTAGTGGATTACCACTCTCAACCCCCTTGGATAGGTACTTGAAAGCTACCTGGGAATCAGTCTCTACAACGACTTGCCTGAATTCACCTGCAACAACCATCTGGAGGCCTCTCCACAAGCCCCAGATCTCAGAGGTAATCGCATCGCAGTGGCCTGAGTTTTGGACAAACCCCATGCACCAGTTACCTTTCGAGTCTCTGAGAACTCCACCACAGCCTGCTCGGCCTGGGTTGCCTTTTGAGCAGCCATCAGTATTTAGCTTGAAGGAGCCTGCATTCAGGGGATTCCAGGTACCGGGGATGACAGTTGAATTGGATTGCCCCGCAGGTTTGGTCATGACGTTGTACCAGGCTGTAGTGAACTCGATAGCCTGGAGGCGAATGAAACCAGCCCTGTCCGGTGGGATGTCCTCTTTGCCAAAAACCATGTTATTTCGCCAGCGCCATAACCACCAACAAGTGGAAGCAAACAGAGTGTTCCAAGGAGTATCTGTTCCCAGTTTCACCATGCACATAATATTCTCGCAAAACCAGGCTTGGATATCCAGAGAGAAGAATAGATTACGTCCCTCTGCAGGGAGGAGAAGATACCATACTAACTTGGCTTTCGGAAAATCTCTTAGCACATGGAGAATCGACTCCACCTTGTACTTACAGTGCGCACAGTAGGGGTGAGCTCCAAACTTGCGCCTGTATCTTTCCCTATTAGTCATGATGCGCCCTTTAAGGCAGGTCCAAAGAAAAGTCCTCAGCTTCTCAGGGATCTTCAGCTTCCAGAGGTGTTCCCAGGTGGTCACCGAATTGGAGCTCACTGTAGGGTTGCCCATAATAGCTAGATAAGCAGACTTGTTCGAGAACTCCCCTGAGCCCGAATGGATCCAGGAGAAAGAGTCTGAGGTTAGGCCGGGGAAATCCACTACTACAGCTAGCATCTTTTGTTTGATATCCTCGGGCAATAAGTTATCTAGAATATCCCATTTTCATCCTGACTCATAACACCAGTAATCTTTGACCTTGGCTTGAAGCACGGCAGATGGGATAGAGCTAGTTAGGCTATTTGCAAGGGCGTGTGTCCCTGGCAGCCACTCATCCGTCCAAAAATAGACACGCTGGCCATCGCCAATCGACCATCTGAGGCCTTGTTCTAATTGGGCTGCAATTTTCAGAAGCCCGGACCAGATCGCCGAAGGCTTAGAGCAGCCTTCTTTGACTCTTGGAAACTGCAGCTCTTTCGAGTACTTCTTAGACAGGATTTGGGCCCACAACGTATTCGGATCGGTGGCATAGCGCCAGCCGAGTTTCATTATCAGGGCAGTGTTAGCATTTCTAGCACTCCTAATTCCCAAGCCTCCTTTCCCCTTTGGTTTGCACACTTCGTGCCAATTCACAAGGTGGACATGCTTGCTCTCTAGGGAATCACCCCAAATAAAATCTCGACAAATTCTATCAAGCTTCTCACACACGCCCAAGGTAAGTTGCTTGGCTCTCCACCCCGCAAGTCTTGCCTGAGCCTTGTCTAATAGATACTGAAAAGTATCTTTGTTTATGCGGTCATGAAGAGTAGGAATACCCAAGTACTTCCCGAGATCCTTCGTAGCCATGATGCCAAGACGATCACTGAGAAGTTTCCCTTTCTCCGAAGGTATGTTGGAGGAGAAAAACACTCTTGATTTGGCTTCACTCACTTTTTGGCCCGAGGCACTGCAGAAGATCTCCAGGCCATGTTTGATGAGGTTGACCTGTTCAAGAGTGGCCTCTGCGAACAAAACAACGTCATCCGCAAAGAATAGGTGTGTTACTTCTGGGCCTTGTCTAGTGAGGCGAATCGGTTTCCATTCCTTCCTCCGAGTAGCCTGCAAAATCCAGTGAGCTAATCTCTCCATGCATAAGATAAAAATATACGGGGAGAGCGGGTCTCCTTGTCTGAGGCCTCGCGACGGAGTAAAGGGGTTTGTCATTTCTCCATTCCACATAACTCTCATCGAAGAACCTGTCACAAAACTCATGATCAAACAAATTAGGTTTCTTGGCAGCCCTGCATCACAAATGGTCTCCTTGATAAATTCCCAGCTTAGTCTATCATAGGCCTTCTCGAGGTCAAGTTTAATAGCCATCCAACCTTTGGCACCACGCTTACGTCTCATTGAATGTATGACTTCCTGCAAAACAACAACATTATCAGAAATCTGTCGCTCAGGGACAAAACTTCCTTGGGCAGGAGAAATCAGTTCCGGAAGCTTGGTTCTTAGCCTGGAGACGATAATTTTGGTAAGGAGCTTATAAGGTACATTGTAAAGGCTTATGGGTCTCATTTGTTGGAGGGTTTCGGGAGAAGGAATCTTGGGTACAAGGACCAGCAGGGTATCGTTCAGGCTAGGAGTGATGGTGCAGGTTTCAAAGGCTCGGGTAATGTAGTTCTGGAGAGAGGGTTTGACTACCCCCCAACATCTTTGGAAGAAAATAGCTTGGAATCCATCCACCCCCGGGGCCTTAATAGGGGCCATACTGAATAAAGCTTCTCTGATCTCTTTCAGGGATACCGGTCTCGAAACCAGGCTAAGTTCCTTAGCTGTCCAACCCGAGAAAAAATCCTTAGGGAGATTATTATCTCGGGTGCCTGGTTCAGCCTTATAAAGAGTCTTATAAAAGTCTACCGCCAGCCGTTCAAGGTCCGTACTAGAATCCAGCCAGTCCCCGGCCGCATCCTTGAGTCGCTCAATCTTGTTCCCCCTTCTCCTTACGATCGTGGTAGTGTGGAAGAACTTGGTGTTCCTATCTCCGTTGGTAACCCATTTCTCACGGGACTTTTGGAGCCAGATGGTTTCTTCCTGCTGCAGAACTTGATCCAGGTCCTGCCGTAGCTTACTGTCCAGCGCCTCCAGCCCTTTATTAGGTCTCTGATCGATGGCTTTCTGAAGGCCACAAAGTCTAGCATACAATCTCTTCTTTCTTCGCTCAATATTCCCGAAGACTTTAACGTTCCAATCTTTTAACTCAGTCTTGAGCTCCTCTAGGGCCTCCTCGATCTCTTTGTTCGGGTTCCACTTCGCTTCAACCACCCGAGAAAAGCTGGGATGGGATAGCCATGCCGCTTGGAAGCGAAATGGTCGCCTTGCTCTACAGCCATAATCCTGGTCTGAGAAGTGCACCAGCAAGGGAGAGTGATCCGATTGGAAGCGAGCGAGGTGGTGGACCTTTCCTTCGGGCCAATGCCCCCTCCAGTTATCATTACAGAGAGCTCTGTCAAGGCGTTTGGACACCCGACCACCGTGGCCCGAACTCCTTGACCAAGTAAACGGGGAACCAAAATAGCCTAAATCAATTAAACTCTGTCTATTTATCCAGCTGGCCAACCTGTGATCCTGTAATTGGAGCTTGCCGGAACCTCCTTTACGCTCCTCCAACATGGTGATGGCATTGAAGTCTCCCACAATGAGCCATGGGATCGGGTTGGGGGGTGCAAGGGCGGCAATCTCATCCCAGTATCTTTCCAGCCCAGAAACAGGCGGAGGAGCATAAACAAAAGTAATGAGAGAAGGTTGCTGGTTCTGGAACGAGGCCTCAACATGGATAAATTGGCTTTTGGCCACTAGAACCTTCACGGACATAGATGGGCCCCATAGCAGCCAGATTCCCCCCCTACGACCAATTGCTTCCACACAAAAATAAGCCAAGCCTGTCTTGCGGCACACTGCCTCTGCTGCACTCCCACTGATTTGGGTCTCGAGAAGGGCTGCGAGGCTAAAGCCATGTATACGTAGCAGATATTTGAAGGCTCTCATGAAGCCAGCCTTCTTTGCTCCACAGCAATTCCAAACCAAAATTTTAAACCCCAAGAGGCCAGGGGCTGAGTCGGTTGGGTTGTGTGCCATTTGGAAGGGTTTAGATAAAGGTAAAGTCTAGAAAGGGCGGTGAATAGAGGGAGGGAGAGAATAGGGCTTTAGACTTCAGACATAGGGACGGGCTCTTCCCGACCCTCAATCAATGGATTAAGCTCTGAGTGGTGATTGCTATGGCTGGAAAAGGAAGGGTCCAGGTCTGAAGTAGTTTCAAAGAAGGGCTCTGTGTCAGGCGGGTCAGATGAGTGGTGGTCCATGGGCTGGTTTGTGTTTGGGTGGCTCAGCTTGGCTTGGGAGGGGTTGGAGAGGTTTGTAAGAGAGGCAATTGGGTGAGGTAACGGTTTGGACATTTCTGGGGTGGGGGTCATATTTGGGTTGGGGTGGATGTTCTCCTTCGGAGTTCTGGCTCGATCAATGGCTGCTTGGAGCTTAATGTTAATAGTGTTTTCATCCTTTCTGGCTCGTTTCAGGTTGGGGCTCGGGTTGGATTGGTTTTGGACTGGGGTGAAAGGTTTTTTTGTTGGGGTAGGTTTCGGGTTCTTGGCTGGCCTAGAGGCGCTGGGTTTAGAGCTTGGCCTACTTTGGCTTGAAAACACCTGGACTGGGCCTTTCGGTTGGTTGCGCTCCAAGACCAGGTCGACACTGTCATTGTCCGGGGGGGAAAGAGCGCCAAACCTATTCCCAGCTCCTGGCTCACTTTTGAAAGCTGCAGGTCTAGCTGCTCTACCTTTCTTGGAAACTATCATCCAAGGGCCCAAATTAGTTTCTTGAGCCTTGGGAACAGGAGTGCTAGGTTTTTCCATAGCTTCACCGGTGTTGCCTTGGCTGCTCGAGCTTCCGCCATCCTCCGGCCTCGGAGGCAGGTTTGTCCAAGCTGCTCCTGCAACCATAAGAACAATGCTCCTGCAAGTGACCATACCTACCACAACCAAAGCAGATGGTGTGGAGGCTTTCATACTCAACCTTTTGGACATGATTACCAATCTTGACCTCTCCTACCAGGGGGTGGAGATGTCCATTTCCACACAAACTCTAGCAAACTGACCGCGAGCTTTTTCCTCCGTATTCGGATCCAACTTGACAGGGTTCCCCAAAGCTGTAGCTACACATTTAAGGAGATTGTTGTTATAGTAGCGCATTGGGAGGTTCGGGAGGCGAATCCAGACCTTTGTATGCGAGACTTCCTTCTCCGTAGGGACAAAGTCAGCATCCCATGGTTGGACGGTAATGTAGTGGTCCAGGTATAACCAAGGACCCCCTAACATCGCTGTGTTGTAATCTTCAGGGTCAGCAAAGCACACAAGGAAGTAACCATACAGTAGGTCCACTAGCCTCATGCCCCCTCGCGGGTTCCAAAGTTGGTGAAGCCTGTTGAGCAGCGCACGGTAGCCAACCATCCTGCCAAGCACCTTGACCACCACAGTTCGCTTCCATGGCTCGTCAAGCTTCTCATCTGCATATTGAGTGAGGATGAGGTGTGGTTGGGATGGATTAGATATCAGGTCCAGGGATACCGCTCCCGAGCCAATCCAATCTTCCTCGGACTCACGAAGGCTTGGGATAGGTTTCCCATTGTGACTGTTGACCGAGTCCCTATATGACCTTTTCGAATTAGGGTTTTCCCCAGCAGGCAAAGGGGAATTCGAAGATGGGGGGTTGGTCGGGTTCGATTGGGTGTTGGGGGTTGGGAAGGGGGCCTGGGACGGGAGGGAATTGGAGGTTGGGGAGGGGGTAGGTTTTCGCGACGGTGGGGTGAGTTGGGAGGGGGCTAGGTGGGGAGAGGGGTGACGGTCAGCTGGTGTCGCGGGGTTGGAGCTTATGGAAGGGGAGGTTTGGAGGGGGGCCATGGAGGACAGTTGAGTAGATGTTGCTGGGGCGAGTGGAGGAGAGTTGTCGTCAGGCGGCTTGGGGACGGGTGGTTGCGGTGAGGGGAGAGAGGGGTCGGGGAGGTATTCGGGATCCATTCTAAAACTCTTCTCTTGATGGCGATATACCCAAGGGCAACTTATTTTTTTTCTGTAAATGAAAGTGAAAATGGTGAACCAAATCAAAAGACTGACTCAACTGAATTGCTTGCAAACTCGCGTAAGAAGCATAGCAAAAAACCTTGAGAGTGTACGATAAAAAGAATGTCAAAGTTCATATGCTAACTTGAGATACTACATACCATCCACGACAAGAATCAAAGATACTGATTTCCTTCTTCGAGATCCAAAATTATTGAACACAAAACAGATTGATAAAATAATGTGTTCAATTTCTTAAAATTTAGGGATTAAAATTTTTTATAGTGACTCTGTTAGTGCATTATATAAATCAAGGATTTTTTATCATTATTTATTACCCATTAGATTATTTATTTATTTACTTTTTGATAAGTATTATTGCTTTAGATATGGATGATGCTTGGGCACGCTCAACTCGACTGTCCAGACCAATCATACAATTTACGGTCTGGTCCTAGCCTTTAGGTTCACCAAATTGGCCTATAACAAGCTATCTATCGGAACTTTGGACGTGAGAGAGAGCCCAAATAATTTCTGATATTTATCGCCGATGGGAGAAACATAGATGCATTCGTAATTTTTTCATACCAAGTGACGTAGCACATGCCTAGGGCGTGAGGGCATTTGGTTAATTGAAATTCGTTTTGATTGGTGCGGTGACCCCTACCCGCCTCCTCTCTTTTGCAGCTTTCCGTAGCAATTAGAACTTCAAAGGTCTACCGATTCACACCTGAAGGTATAAAATTTGTTGATTTTGACAGGTTATAGACACGTAACAATATTTCTATATTTTAAAAGTATGAGGGCATGAATATGGATCTATAAGTTCTATTCGATTTTTTAAAAATAATCTATTTGTTTATTAATTATCAAACATAATACCACTCAACATATCTAACATCAATTTTTTTTGGATTTACTTGTTTAGTTTTTTTCATATTGATTAGTTTTAACTAACAAATTAATTGTATTTACATTTTAGAACTCTTGCTATTTGAGAATAATCAAATGACAATTTAATTTTAAAAATAAAATAATTTTTAAATACAACGAACTTGTATATCGTCCTAATCATGACTGATTTTTAGAACTGAAATCCTATCCGAATTTTTTTGTAAAAAATATAAAAATAAGGATCTAGATTTACTATGCAAAAAGAAAAGAAGGATAATGATGTGGGTCCATCTACCCATTGCCATTCGTTGTTTGTGTTTGTGTTTGTGGTGCCCTTGCACCATCTTCTGACCTCTTCTGCCTCTGCACCTCTTAGTTCTTTAATTTTTTTTGAAAGGTAAATTTTTTACACCACACCAGCAGTCTTTGTACCGCTAAGCTAAATACTCTTTGATACCTTTTAGTTTTTTAATGTCTACTCTAAATATAAAAAGCAATATTTTCTCAATGATGTTCGGGCAATCTAGCTGTGCTCGATACTTCATTAAACCCATTCCATAGTTAACTGATTTTGGATTTTGGATTTTGAGTTTGTTACGAAGATTGTAACACGATATCGAAGATGGAGCTCGGAACCAGAAGCCACCGAAAGCTGCAAAAGAAAAGAGTGTCTAGTATAAACAAAGAATGTTAAAGAGTCCAACCCTTAGAACTACCTAGTTACAAGATGAGACATCTAGAAGTACGTACTCTCCTGTTCATCTTCTTCTTCCTGATCTTCCTCTTCGAACTCGAATCAAATACCAACGCCATCTTGTAACGTCCCTGATTAAGGGATTAGGATTCAACAACCCTAATTGATAGAAATTGGGGAAAAGAGAGATTGAGATAGAATAAGGAAGAAGAGAAGAAACGTAACTGTTTCTATTAGGAAAATTGTCAAAATATCAGAATGCTTCCTGTACACTACTAATCTTCTATTTATACCAACCTACACATTTACCTAAAAGTCTTGCCACTTCCAATTCTATTCAATTCAGTACCAAGTACATTACAACTCCTCCCTTCCAAATGAACATTGTCCTCAAGGTTCAAGGAACATGAAAATCAGAACATCGAACACGCCTCTGGACTGTTGCTCCCCATTGTGCTGCACTCGAATCCAAATGGCACCCAGAATGCAAGACATGTACCATGATCCGTTTGCTTCCTTGGTCAGGAAAATGTACATCATTTGCAAGCACTTGTTCATTAATTGCAGCCATTGAATCGGATGTAATCCTAGCACTTGTAGGATCAGAAGCATTGTTGTAAGCAACAGATTCATACTGTAGTAGCCCGTCAATAATGATCTTTGAAGCCTTATAAAGCATCTTAACAAACAGCTTCAGGCTTGCCAAAGGCATAGCAGAGTTGCATCCATCATGATCAAGAACTTTTGTCATGTCACGCATCAGTCGGATCTGCACATCTTCGTATGTGAGTAGCTTGAAGGAGCAACCATATCGCTGGAAAAGCAGTGAACTTCCTCCAAAAGACACAACATAAGAGAACAGCTTGGTTGTGTGCTGCTGCAGAAGGGACATGAATAGAAAATCTTCAAGTGATCTCCGACCTGTAGCAAACATTTCCAGACTAGCAGCTTCTATTTTTCTTCTTCCGGCATGAACTTCTTCTCTGTCTAACACAACAAGTTCTGTCTGGGGCGCATAAAATTTTAGAAAAGGAATTGGCGAACCTGCAACAGATACCACAATTCTCAACTTCTCTGGGTTCTCCAGAACTATATCCAACCTGGCTCCATTTAAACAACTCGATTCCACCTCTTTAGTTGCTCCTGAATCATCAGGCAATAGCCAATAAACAATATAGTTGCTAATGAAAGCCGCAGCTTCTACCCACATGATCATCCTTACTAATTGTAGAAAGGAAAAGAAGATTGACATGTGCTTTCCATGCCCAAACCAGTAGCATGGCAGCAGCTCCACATGCAATAACAGCTCAAGAATATCAAAATCCTTAAACTTATCTGCAACTACACTTTCCTCAAACAGCCATTCAATTGATTCCTTTGAATTCCCATCATTCAACAACAAAGCAGCTATCGAATGCTCACGAGAACACCCCATTGATACAAGTTGTACAACCCGTGCTTCAAGTTTCCTGTACTTGGAAAGGAGATTCTCGATCTGCTCCATGATAACAACCACAAATGTGAGGCACAATTCAACAACCTTGCGGGTTGCTACTTCACCGGAAAAATACAGCACGCATAATAGAGCAAGGTCCAAAACTAGTTCAGATATGAATAGATCGTTGTCACAATCACAAGCTCTGGCAATCACCCTCCTGTTGTTAAACAAAACTACTACTGCAACCTTTCTTGGATCAATTGGCACAGCTTCCCTTATTGTTGCAACAACATTTTCTAATTTCAACAACTCCTCTGTACTAAATGTGGCTTCAACGATTATACCATCATAATCATCATTGTCAGCAAAAATTCTGTCATTCATAAGCAACCTAACAACAATGGATTCCTCAGTTTTGTAAGCATAGTCAACCAGCTCAATACCTGTTCGTTCGCTGTCAAAAATACTTGTGTCCTGTCTTTCCATTCCCTGCAATATGTTGGTCTTTATTTTCTCAAACTTTCTCACATATTTCTTAATGACACTAACTTGTTTCACTGAATCATGGCCCTTCACTGTGAACATAGAACACAACTTAGTTCCAAGCTTACTCCATTTCACCTCCTCATGGTACAAAATCAACAACAAAAACCAAGCTTTAGCCCTATTTTCTAGCACATCCGTACAAAAAACCTTCAAACACTTGTGATCCTTGACCGCAAAAGCTTTTGTCTTAGCTTCACAAACAAGAATTTCTTCATAAAATTCAGAAGCAACTTTTTCTTCTTTATTGCATCGTTTACCAGATTCTTGACAGATAATTTGTGAACTCTTGACAGATTCATGCCTTGGTTACACTTCTTGAATCGCCTCGAACTTCATAGCAATTTCAGAATCAGAATCTTTGTTGGATTCACCTTCAATTTCACAGGAAGCCTCAACAAGACAACAAAAATTAGGCTTGAACAACAAAACTCCACTAACTTCAGCCTCTTTGTCGTCAACCTTCCATTTTTCCTCAACTGATTTGCTACCATGACTTACTTGTTCTGATAAAGCAAACACAGGTGGTGAAGATAACGTAACAGCACACCTCTTCGCAACACACTCCTCCATACTCATATTCTTCACCACTGATTCATCAACCTTCTCTTCATTCTCAAAACAGTCACATAAGGCGTCTACAAATTCGTCCCAATAATCCTCTTCGCTACCGTGAAAGGACCACGACGAGAACCACTCTTTCGCCCTACCGACCAACAAATCCGCCACTGGACTAAATTGGTAAGCCTCCACAGATTGGTAAACATCGAAATACTCCTCACAACCATCAATCCAATCTTCCGGGTTTACGCCCAAAAATGAAGGGAGACTAGGAAAACCCCTTTGAGATAAGAAAGTATTTACCTTGTTCTCATGGATTTCCGAGGCCCACTCTTTCAAGAATTCGTCCAAGAACTGGTTCCCGCTAGCCTTCGTCATCTTCTTCGACTCGTATCGGAAAAGCGTTGGGTTTTTGACCTGAAACCCCTGGTACCCATTGTAATCGATGCACTCAGAATGTCGGTTTATGTCCATAGACATGGGTTCCTTGCGAAGCATTCCGGGAAGATGGTGTCGGCCATCGCCCCCCTCGCGAATGTGGGGTTTCTGCGAACCTTTCTGCCCAAAAACGGAAAACGGTCCTTCCATGTTCTTCCAACACGAAATAGCTAGTAAATCCGAGGATTCACGAGCTCTGATACCATGTAACGTCCCTGATTAAGGGATTAGGATTCAACAACCCTAATTGATAGAAATTGGGGAAAAGAGAGATTGAGATAGAATAAGGAAGAAGAGAAGAAACGTAACTGTTTCTATTAGGGAAATTGTCAAAATATCAGAATGCTTCCTGTACACTACTAATCTTCTATTTATACCAACCTACACATTTACCTAAAAGTCTTGCCACTTCCAATTCTATTCAGTTCAGTACCAAGTACATTACACATCTCCCAACAGAAACTACCATGCAAGCACATTGTTTTTGTTCCTTCTATTACCACGACATCCTCTTCAACGGCACCAACTCCGCAAACCTCTAACCTCGGTAAGGGTCACCTCTCCACCCCAGCTAGGCAACCTATTCGGTTCGCTGGTGGTCTTCGACGACCCGATGACCCGAGGCAGCCGCCTGGAATCGACCCCAGTTGCGCGAGCCCAAGGGTTCTATCTCTATGACCGGAGAGAGGGAGTTCACTGCGTGGTTCGCTTTCAGCTTGGTGTTTGACTCCGACCAGCACAAGGGCACCCTACAAATTATGGGCGATGACCGGATGAGAAGACGAGGTACGTACATGTCTGTTGTTGGAGGAACATGAGACTTCTTTATGGCAAGAGGAATTGGTCCAGATTGATGATGTCCAAGGTACTTTATACTTCCGTCTCAAGATGGACATCAAGTTGTACGAGTGCCTATTGAATATCATTTCAGTATTTTCTATCACGAGCCGACTAATTTATCAAAAGTTTTAAATTTTATGATCCGCTCTTGAAATTAATATTCATCTACTTTTGTAGAAAAATGACTGTTCGTAAAGAGATCATTGTTTATGATGATCGGATTTACATCGTTTATATGCTTGTTTGAAGTTAAATGTTGCGTACGCATTATATAATCCCCTCACAAGTTCATATATAAGTTAAGAGGAAAGAAGACCGGGTTCTGAACCCAGTGTCTCCTTTTCTAAAGTAGTATTTCCATCAATTTAATTAATCTAAATTAGTCAACTCGATCACAAATTAAATCTATGATTTAAAATTATCATCACCTAATTAAGTTGGTCATGCTTTCGTCTGCACGATTATGTACCATCGAACATACCATTATCAATTAGTATAAATTTCCGAATCATATCAGTTGGGAATGGAATTTTCAATTTTTTGCACCAAAAGAAAGGAGCAGAATTTCTAGAGATCTTATTTTGTTTTTTTTTTTCGCACATCGGACATATATTGTGTTAAATATGGGCATGATCCGGCGGCCTGTTTAACTGTCCAGACCAATCGCGAACTTTTGAAGTGGTCAGGCCCAAGCATCACCAATTGCAAAAATATTATTATAATTTAGATTTTTTAGTTCGAAAATGTAAATATTATTGGAATGAAGATTGGATCGTGGATTGATCTGCAGCAGATTCCTCTGGTTTGCTGCATAATAGATTTTCCCAACTTGGTGCCTTACATCTGTTATGATCATACCTAGGGAACTTCACATTCTAATTACAGATTGTTATCTGTGTAATTAGCAGTTGTAATAGTTATTATAGATTGGCTATCAACTAGCCATTGCAGTTTTTGAAGTTTCCTAGGCATATTTAATAGATAGTTTGATTAGGTTGATAATCTTCTTGTATAAATAGCTGTTGTAAATCTGTTGATAATGACAAGAAGTTCTCATTCTCATTTTATAACAAATATGTTAAAATTTGATAGAAAATTTTAATCTAACTTAATTCAAAACTAAATTCATCAAAATGATAAATTTATGTTTAGAGACCCGGATAATTTGGTTTCGACTGAATTGTATAAAAAGTTTATCTAAGTTCTTTGGCGGTCGTCACGCATTACCCTTTCTGGTAGTGACACGAGATCACCTTTTAACCGTATCGCAAAAACCCTCTTGTAAACATCAATTTCGGCAATTTTATATATGATACGTGACACGATTTTAAATTGGTGCATGAGCAAAGGAAAAAATAGTTTGCGATCCCAATTATTGTTTTACAATACTAACCGTACACGTGGAAAAAAAAGTTCACCCACTCTTGGCCATTAGTGGTGTTTAACACGTCATTAGGTTTCGTGCAGAAATTACCATAAAAATAACATTCAAATTGTTAAACCAAATGGCATATTTTTTTCGGAAAAGAATTGTTGCGAAATTACTATGATAGTATTGATCTCTAAATTTTTTAGCCAAATAGGCAATGCTCATCATCATAATGGGTGACGTTCTAGCTAGATCTCACCCCACGAGATTGGAATATTTGTCCGGCAATTACAAGCCATCCAAAACATCTTATCGATATAAGTGTTAGAAATTGTATCAAAATAAACACAAAAATAATATTCAAAATTTTATGTGGAAAATACAATTTGATAATTATATATGAGTCTAATTGTTGTAATTTTATTATATGGACAACATATATGAGTCTAATTCTTGTATTTTCTTTCTCTAAAAAATATTTGCTATTCTATGTAGTTTGGTACATATATGTGTATATGTGATGCTAGCATTTTTTTATATAATTTTAAAATAATCTAACTCTATTTAAGAAGAAGAAGTAACAAGCTTCCCTACAACAAAAGAAATGGCAGATCAGCTTATAATAATAAAACCCTATATACTCCTCTTCTTCTTCTTATCCTTCTTCTATCTCTTCCCACTGGCCTCGGCCATCAAACCGGAGCAGCCATGCAAGCGGTTCGTGCTCTACTACCACGACATCCTCTTCAACGGGACCGACGCGGCCAACGCAACGTCGATCAACGTCACGGCCGCGTCCCCGTCGCTAGGGCAAAACTTCTTCTTGGGGATGCTGGTCGTGTTCAACGACCCGATGACCAAAGACAACCGCTTACGGTCCCCTCCGGTGGCAACCGCGCAAGGGTTCTACTTCTACGACGGGAAGAGCTCCCTCGCGGCTTGGTTCGGGTTCACGCTGGTCTTCAACTCGGCCGAGCACAGGGGCACGTTGAACATCATGGGGGCCGATTTGATCACCGAGAAGAGTAGGGATTTCTCGGTGGTCGGTGGGACCGGGGACTTCTTCATGGCTCGAGGGATCGTCACTGTCCAGACTGATACTTTCCAAGGGGACTTCTACTTCCGCCTCAGGATGGACGTCAAGTTGTATGAATGTTATTAATCGAATTAAACAGTGTAATATGAATGTTAAAGTATGAATTTCACATGGATTATCAAGTGTTTGGAGACTACTTTTACATTTTGAGTTGAATACAAAGAGATTTTCTAAAATAACTCTTGCTTAGTTATGGGTATGGTGTAATGATGCGATCAATAACAGACTTTGCACTCTAAATAATTTCTTCGACTTTAGATCAAATTACTATATTTTTAAGTTAATGGTCAAAATTTATTCATGTTCGAATTACAGGATTGTGTCAATAAAATATTAATATTTTAATAAATGTTATGATGATTAAAAAATGTAATTTTCCGATCTAGATCAGGTCTGTTTTTCTGGGTTTGGAGAGCAACGGGTTCTGGGACTGGGTTTCTACATTGTACTGGGGTGATCTCATAACCTAATTTCCCAACTTCGGCTGTTTGCCATTTTACTGGGCCGATATTTCTGAGCTTTTTATAGGCCCGAAGGCCTTTGTCTTTTCCTGTGTGGGAATAGGCCGTTTGGGCCTGTCAGATGTTAGCTGTTGCCTGTTGGTTCGCGAAAAGGTTTGATCTGAATTGCTTTTTCATTTTGTTTAATACCTGGTATTTAGGATCGAGAGACACAAAATAATGGGATAAATTCATTTTAGTACCTTATAGTTTTACCTTTTTGCCTAGAGTACCATGTGGTTCTAAATTGTTATTTTAGTATCCTGTGGTTGACTATCAATTTTTCGGGTAAGTCCGGGGAAGCTACCCGTCCAAACCCGCTCGAAACGATGTCGTTTTGAGACGACGTGGAAGACACGTGGCGAAAAACTTTCTTAAGTTAAAGCTGACGTGGACCGTGATAAATTACATATTCAGTCCCTTATTTGTTTATAATTTTTAAAAAATCCCATAACTCATCTCATTTATTGTTCCCTCTTCGTCTTCCTCCTCCTCCCTCTCTCTCTCTCTCTCTGTCATTCTAATTGACCAGTGATTGAGTCTCAAATTTTTTCACCCGCGGCTAAGAATCTGGATGGCAATAGCGCTCCCGATGACCTCCTGATTGTCCGCGCCAATGAGGGCCACCTCAGCAAGGAACCAGAGCACGTAGTGGGCCCACTAGGGGTATTCCTCCTGGCAGAGCTCAGCGAGGTGGCGGCCCGTGGCGACCCTGACATTAGGCCGATAGCATCTGGATGAGGAGGCCCATGAAGGTGTCCCACATTAGCAGCTAGAGGAGCGAGTACCCTGCAATGGCCTCGGCCTGGAGATCTCCCTCGAGGTTGCCCAAAAAATCACCACCAAACCCTAACCCCCGCCGCCCAAGCCACCCCCAAAGCCGGCCGCTCACCATCAGCATTCTCTTCCGACCTCACCGTACCTGCCACGCGTTAATAATCGTCTCTCCTCGGACCTAAAACCATCGTCTCTCTTGCAATTAAGAGCAGAATTAGGGCACCATACCTGCGGGGACAAAATTGACGGGCTTGCTGTCGAAGTCCTTTTCCTTCCTACGCTTACGAGAGCCGCCATCGTTGGAGTCATCAACGAAGGCACCGTGGGTGACGTCATCCTCATCCATCTCTCTTGTTGGGAAATGGGATGTTATTTTGAAAAGTTATAAAAATTATGACCATTTTGGAAATTTTTGCCTTGCCAACTCATAGCCACGTGTCTTCCACGTGGTCTCAAAACAACGTCGTTTCGGGCGGGTTTCGACGGGCAGCTGCTCTGGACCTACCTGAAAAATTGGTTGTCAACCACATGGTACTAAAATACCAATTTGAAACCACATGATACTCTAGACGGAAAGGGTAAAACTATAGGGTACTAAAATAAACTTATTCCCAAAAAATTTGAAGCCAAAACAAACTAACGACCCAAATTTGTTAATAGGAAAAGGTCCACATTAGTACTCTGTAGTTTCAAATTTTTACAATTTAGTACTATGTGTTTCAAATTGGTAACTCAATCCTTGTAGTTTTCAAACTTTTTTCCAGGCAGGTCCAGAGCAGCTGCCCGCCCAAACGGACTTGAAACGTTGTTGTTTTTAAGCATAAGTGATAAAAATGTGGCATCCAAGTGGATTTAGTTAATGATGATGTGTAATATGATAAATTACCTAAACAAGCTATGTAGTGGGCAGCTGCCCTGGACTTACCCGAAAAAAAGTTTGTAAACTACATGGACTGATTGGTTGAAATCACATGGTACTAAATTGTAAAAATGTGAAATTACATGATACTAATACAGACTTTTCTCTTGTTAATAAGACACCGGACTTATAGTGAGATCCAACAAAAGAGGTGGATGGTCCTTAACTACAAATGGCCTATATCCCACTTGAATAATGATACTTGACATTGAATCATCGTCTTTGGACACACCAGCCAAGTGGAAAAGCAGCAAAATTATATCTGAAGGCATCCAGGAAAATATAGTGGGCTAGTGGCCAGCCAACAAAATCATCATATAGTTTATGGAGAAAAAATTATTTAGGATGTAAAGCATTTTGACTTAATATCACGATGGATAGAAAGACCAGATAATCCTTATTTGAAACAAGTGGATATAATTTTAGAGGATGCTAAAACGGTGGTAGTTCCACAAAAAAGGCTAGTTTTTTTTTCTCGTGAATATATTTCTTTTCGGTCGAAACTATAAATAATTCTAATATGTATCCGACGGACCGAATAAATTGACAAAAAAGGAAAGGGATTGGGCACTCCTGGGCGAGTCCTCAAGTACATGGAGCCGAAACGGGTAATGGATGGCATTATTAAGCACTAGTAGTGCGTCCGCAACTAGGTACATAACTTTCCGAGCTCTTCCACTAGAATTTCGTTTTTCTTGGCCCGTCATAATGAACTGAGAATTAAATGATCATGTTATATGCGCACGATATTCCTCGAAGAACGTAACCAAGCTACATGGTGCAATTGTCGGGTCTTTTTCCTGAGTGGGGTTGGATTTTCTGACAGGAGTTGTTAGAAAAATTTTTTCCTGTCAATCGCACAAAACAATGCAATTTTATTTATAAAAAATCGCACAAAACAATCCAATTTTATCAAAAAACTGCACTATTTTGTGCTTTTTTAGTTGAAGTCGAGTTTGGCATTATGGGAGCCATGAGAACCGCACTATTTTGTGCTTTTTTGTTGGAGCCGAGGTGAGAAAATGGGAGCTATGAGTTGAAGCCGAGGTGAGCAAATGGGAGCCAGGGAAAAGATCCAATAAAAGGTAGTGCTCTTGAGATTCAAACTCAAGACTTCCTGCTTAATTAGTTTTGTTTTTTATTAACACGAATTCGCAAATACATTTATACTTTTTCAAAATGACATCAACAAAACTAACCAACCTTTAAAAAAAACTAACTAACCAAATAAAAATGCAAGTAATTCTCTACTAATAAACTAATTAAACTAATCC
Organism: Hypericum androsaemum; assembly: GCA_963995505.1. Taxonomy (NCBI): domain Eukaryota; kingdom Viridiplantae; phylum Streptophyta; class Magnoliopsida; order Malpighiales; family Hypericaceae; genus Hypericum; species Hypericum androsaemum. Next base: position 1,544,785 of record OZ023188.1, on the reverse strand, counting down.
GAACATATATTATGTCATTGTAATAATAATATATGTTCAGATTCCATTGGTTAATTACTTGAATTTTTTTTGGTTAATTAGTTTTGTTTCGCCCATGTTAATATATTATATAATTTATTTTAAAGGTATAGTTAACGAGTTCTCGTAGTTTAGTTGGTTAGAGCACTCGTTCAGTAAGCGGGGAGGTCATGCGATTTCTAACACAACCCCAGACATGAAATTTTTTTCTAACAACCCCATTCTCGGATTTGTCGACAAATTTGACTCCACTCAGGAAAAAGACCTGCAATTGTCCTGAAGAAGATTCAGGCGCGGAATGTGAAAATTAAAGCCATGCTCGATCAGAAGTGGAATTGAACCCTAAGCCAATGATAGATGGGATCAAGGTTCGTGACGAATCTCGGATTGAGGAGTGTGCGGTCGAGACTTAGAATTTGGCTTTGAGTATGGGATTCATCGGGAAGGAAGAGACCTAAACTATTCTCCATCAAATTAGGAATGCGGCCCGGGGATTCGATCAAGTGAAATTTCACGACCCCGTGATCTGAGCGACTAACTATTGTTTAGATGTTTTGATTTTGGTAAAACTTGTGATTAACTTTTAGGGTTATGTATTTAGATAGTGTCTATCATTGTATAGTTCTGATATGCGAGTATCTAGTACCTAGGGTGATGTACTTATGTACAATAGATATAATTACCGTTGGTGGTTAATTGAGTAGTAATACAAATTTTACTTATAAAATAAAGGGAAAAGTCTCATTGAGTACCTTGTAGTTTCAGACTTTCAGAATTAAGGCCATGTGGTTTCAAATTAGGAATTTAGTACCTTATGGTTTACACTTTTTTTTCGGACAGGTCCAGGGCAGCTGCCCAGCCATCTGGATTTGCCATGTCATATTTACGGTCTACATGGCATACCATCTCATCCTTTTTTATCTATGCAATTGATGGCGTGGCAAGTCATAAAATTTAAAAATGGTGCCAAATTTTTGTATATTTTTCAAAATCAAATTTTAAAATTGATGACGTGGAAAGTCATAAAATTTTTGTATACAAAAATTTGGCACCATTTTAAAATTTTATGACTTGCCACATCATCAATTGCATGGATAAAAAAGAATGAGATGGCACGCCATGTAGACCGTAAATATGACATGGCAAATCCAGTTGGCCGGGCAGCTACCCTGGACCTGCCCGGGAAAAAATATGTAAACTACAATGTACTAAATTTCTAATTTGAAACCACATGGCCTTAATTCTGAAAGTCTGAAACTACAGGGTACTTAATGAGACTTTTCCCTAAAATAAAAGCTACATTGTGCTACTTTCCGCAAAAATAAATATTGTTTGGTTTGTTTGTGTTTGGGTTTTATTGAAGATTGGATTTGGCTAATCAAAAAATCACAAAAATAACATGTTTTTAAATTTGAATTCATCGACCTCTTAAAAATTATCCAGGGGATTATACATCCCTGCCAGAATCTTGGACTTCCGTCAATTTATGTTATACCTTGTATCTTTAGGTTAAGTATTTTGACGGTTCTAAGCTTTATTATTTTTATTTAGAGTTGATATACATTTACTTAAGTAGACTACTTATATTTATAAAAAAAAACCTAGCTAGCTGTACGTAGTATAAATAGAACAAGGTTCAAGAGTTCACGATGTGCCCAACCAAGCTAAAATATTCATCAAACATGAGACAGCCAGAAGTAGGGCTAGGATCTTGTACTCTCCTCTTCTTCTTCGTCTTCCTTCTCGCACTTGAATCCAATATTAACTCCGCTACGGGAAGGCCCATCTCGCCGGAGAAACCATGCAAGCACCTCGTCCTCTATTTCCACGACATCCTCTTCAATGGCACCAACACTGCCAATCTGACCACAATCAGCGTCACCTCGCCACCCGCACTGGGTAATTTTTATGATACGTAAAATTTTATTATCCACTAAAAACTACTGTCAAATATACGCGAATACACTATACTAGTAACTAAATACATGGGTAACTTCTTACGTTCCTTTCAAAGAAATGTGTAATATGAGCCTTACAGTGAGAATACTGTAACAAGCTAAGAGTTGCTTGTCGAGCTTGAAGAGCTTTTTAATGGGGATAATCGTTGGTAGAAAGAGAGAGAGAAGAAGAAGAAGAAAAGAGAGAGGGATAACTGCCTCTTGGATTAGTAATTAGGCAAAGTATCAAGATGCCCCTACATTCTGTTTACATTCATATTATAGTCCCTGGGCCTATACACATACGAGCCTATATGGTCCAGCCCACATACAACCTAAAGTTTCTTTCCCGCCAAGTTCCATTTCCCGCTCAATCCAAATGCCCAATTCCGCGCTAACTTCTGATTCGTCCACGTCAGCTGACTCGTACACGTCAGCTGCCAGCTCATTACAAATACAAGCAAGCACGATTTACGTAGAAGTTAGAACATAGATAGGAGAAATTTAGTGTTGCATGGTTTTGACCTTTGACATAGATGGTGGTCAAAACTTTTGGTAAGTTGGTTCAATCGTTACAGAACTAAGTCCAATGGATTCTCTTAAGTAAAATTCAAGATTTGAGTTTAATTTACATTGTACAAATGTTGCATGATTCCCCAAGTATCTCCCAATACAAAAAAATTAATTTTGAAAATGACATTTGATCTAATGACACAATGCGCAGTAAGAACAGAAGAAGGATTTAATTGTAAAAAATTATAGGAGCTAACGTGGATCGTTACACTTAGCCAGCATGCATGACAAAAGAATGCTGTTTTGCCCTTCCAATAAAATGTTGTTTTGATTGAAAAAATCATAACAACCATCCCAAACGACGACAAACGAAACTGATGGTCAATAATCATCCAAAATATTTATGAATTTCTGTCAATTCTTATACATTTTGTGTCATCTCGACAAGTGCAGGCAACTTCTTCGGGACGATGTGCATCTTCGACGACCCGGTGACAAAGGACAACAGGCTCGATTCACAGCCGGTTGCCCGAGCCCAGGGGTTGTATTTCTACGACCAGAGGAAGGATTTCACTGCTTGGTTCACCTTCAGCTTGGTGTTCGACTCCGCCGAGCACAAAGGAACCCTGCAGATTATGGGCGCCGACCCGATCAAGGAGGAGACAAGGTTCCTCTCTGTTGTTGGAGGGACAGGAGACTTCTTCATGGCTAGAGGGATTGCCACCTTCAAGACCGATGCTCTTCAGGGTAGCTTCTATTTCCGTCTCAAGATGGACATCAAGTTGTACGAATGCTATTGACGTCAATTTCTTAAATAGGATTTGATAATAATATGTATTAAAAAATATATATCCGTCGAAGTTGGCATCCGTTTGTATCAATATCATGCTTCCGTTGTTTTTTTTTTTGGGTTGGAGGGCATCGGGTTCTGGGACTGGGTTTCTACATTGTACTGGGCTGGTCTCATAGTTTCTTAAGTTTGTGGGGTTCTTTACTTTTTTTGTCTTTGTATTGGGCTAGTGCTTTGGTCTTTGTATAAGCCTAACGACCCTTGTGATTTTCTGTGAAAAAATTTAGCTATCTGGGCTTGTCGGATGCTAGTTGTTGGCCTGTTAAGAAATTTTACGTGTGCCGTTTTTGTTCGAAACCATCTCATATCCATGAGGCCAAGTACCTTCTAAAAAAAAATAAAATCAGGCCAAGTATATTACCGGCAGGACCATTCGGTTTGGATTATAGGTCGTTGGACGGGGAGGAGGTGCGCTTGTGACAGATCTGATGGCCCACGCGTGTTATGGCAAACTTGTAATAGCAGAGATTATGTAGGAGTATTTTTGAAATTTTGTATGCCAAAAGTGTGTTGTACTATTATTCGTCTCAAGTGTATTATTGTTAGTCGCGTGGTGCACTACTGTTAGCCGCATGTTGTATTATTATTAGTCGCGTGTTGTACCACTATTAGTCACATATAACAATTGTACAACACGCGACTAACAATAGTACAACACTCAATATGATGCCAAATACGAGTGAATGTCACGAGTGTACCTTTGCATAGTATAGTTGTACCACTATTAATCACAATGCGTACTATTGATAGTCTCAACTGTAACATTGTTAATCACATGCTGTAATATTGTTGGGACCAACAAAACCATGTTGTTGGGAACCTTGCAGCACCGAATCCAACCTCATATCCATGCATCTATCGAGCTAACTAATGATAAAATTTTATTTATTAAATTTTAATATTATTAAAATTTCAATTTTCTTGGTTAAACTTAACTAATTCTAATAGTTTTAATTTTCACTTTCATAATTTGAATTCTAGTCCCAAATTTCAAATATAATTTCCCATTTCACCATTTTTACACTTAACTAATTGCAAGTTCATATAGTTTTTTTGAGATGGATACGTTTGGACGATTTTGGCTGGGAATCGAAATTTTGGACCCTGACCACGATACCCTCTATTATGCTTCGTTAGATTTAAATAAGAGATATAACATAAGATGCAATTTAATTCCATGCTTAGGGTTGGTAAAACGTTACAGATTTGGAAGTTGTTGAATTAGAAAGTCTCAACCTGAGCTCACTAACAAAAATGGAATCGCTACCAAGAAAAACAAACAAAAACGGAATCAGAGGTAATATGGAACATGATAAGAATCCAAAATATTGGAGTTCTGAAATCAAACATAAAACTTACAGAAGTTATTTAATTTATTTATATACTAAGTCAACAATTATCTATTTTACATGTCGAATTCTCCAACACGTTCATCCAGACGAATTTTTTTGTAATGTATTCATTCTGTTCTGTCTACTGTACTGTAAAATGAAAGTTACATTACAAAACCATTTTTTAATCATCCAATCTAGCCTAAAACCTATTTCACTTTTAAATTGGTATAACAAATTTCAGGTGAAAGCGATGATGACTGGCTGACCGTCTATTCAACTACATGTGATAAAAACTGAGCCGTAGATCTGAAAGTATCCAAAAAAGGTAGTTGGCAGCCAACAAATCCATTGCATAGCTTTCTTCATTTTTTATATTGGAGTTCTCAATTGGATCCTACTATACGAGGCAGTTTTCCGATAATGTACGTGTTATATAGCTTATATATAGTTGACAGACATATTTTAAAATCATGCCATTTAATCAAACGTTTGATTCCTTTAAAGCCACGCTCCTTAATTCCGACTTTTTTTTAAAAGGTTTAATTTTATTGACTATGGTTACATATACATTTTGAATGAGTGTAAAATTTTTTCGTACAATATATGAAAATGGAATCACGTACTTTATCACAATTCTACCACCGTAAAATTCATTGGAAAAAATGCGCAAGAAAAAGCATCCTCCATTGTTACGTAAACACAATCTGCACACTGACGTCTAAACCTAACCAGTTTTACAGGAGCAGACTAATTATGACTACAAAATGCGACTTCTTGTAAAAAGGCGGGTTTTAGCGCCTCACTACGAGATCCTTGTTGAAACAGACACAGAAGTATATTTTTTGGTAAATTAAATTTAGGCGATTTGACCTAAATTCCGAAGCTTTAGACTGTATTGGCCTTTGTTTAATTATTTTCCTCTCAAAATTTTTTTATATCTGCAAGGGGTAGGAATTGACCCAATAATCTTTCAAAAACGAGATAGGATTCGTCTGAGAAATATTATTTTCTAGGATTTCTTGTGTCTTGTCCCTCCGTACCCTTGACCTAGGCTCGCGAAGCCCATCAGCACCTCCCATCAAAGATCTCGTGTTTTTGCTAGGCTTGAACATCTTCACCTCATATCAGTTGAGCTCAGGAGCCCACAAGTTCACTCGGCCCTTAATTCAGTTCAACAATGAATGTTAATTGTACGTTTAACTAAAGTAATGATTATTCCACCAAAAAACTAAAGTAATGATTATACATTTTCTATCAAGTAAGAGACTGTTTTATATTTTACTACTTTGATTGAGACCTTTAAATGCTCTGATTTTTAATTTTGGTAAAAATCTTTTTTAGTATCTTGTGTTTTGATTGACTTACATACTATTTATACTTTTAAAATAATCGACCGAGTGATTGACCTTTCTCTCTTGCACTTATAATATTTTTCTTATTTTTTTAATTTTGAATTAAATAATATTTATAAATATTTTATCTAAACAATTTGTTCAAATAGCAGGATATCAATTAGATGAATCTTTAAATGACGGAATAGTGATGTACAAATCAAAATATTAAAGCGAACTTTTACTTCTAATTTTTTCCTCAATAAAAATACTCTATGCACTGGAAATGGAATTATTAGGAACGTTTTTTGGTTTTAAATTGGATTTATTAAAAATGCCTAGAAGTATGTGAGCTGCCCATTGATAACCTTCCGAAATTCGCAGGCCGCAGCCGGCAGCACGCGATAAATTGATAATTACCGGGTCATAGTTTATAGGTACGTTGTTCCTCGAAGAATACAAAAATTTTATTATTCGAACAATATAATATAAATTAATCTCGAAATTTTTGGTTAAATAAGAATATTTTGTCTGCGTGCTCCATATTAAGTAAAGCATGTGTGGTTACTTTTTGAGTGGTCACTATTTTATACAAAATTTAGTTTATGGTTGTTAAATTATTTTTTATGATTATTGATCGATATTAAATTATAATCAGTCTAGATATTTTTGAAATTGTAAATTTGTATCAACCACTTTTTTATTTTTCTCTCAACATCTTTCTTTCCCCGGCTCTCCCTTTTCATTGACCATGGATGTTTTTAAGCCAAGAGTACACCCGCTTCCACTTGGTTGCTCCAAAAGACGTCGAATATGGAGGACATGTGATATTTTTGTCTAAAAATTATGGTCAAAATAAAACGCATTTGTTGCGGGGAAAAAGGAACAAGTAACCCGAGACGGATCCGGAGTGGTCGTCCCAATGTCGGTCTAACTAAGCTAGGCTAGGCTAAGCTATGAATTACGGACTACGGGATAAGGAAAGGAAAAGCAACAATGATAAGTAAAAGTAAAGTAGTTGTGTGTTGTATTGTTGGTTGATTATCGTCTCCGTTGTCCGAGCTCCATTTATATAGCACATCTTGACCTAGCTCCATCCTTCCCGTGCAAGAAACGGCGTCCCGAGTGAATATTTCGTTTCCAAATTAACCCGGCTTAGAATAGGAAAATATAAACCGTCTTCCTCATATGAACAAATCTTGTCTTCGATTAGGAATATGCCGGTCGTGTCGCCCAAGCAACTGTGCCCCAAAGTCTTATTGGAATCTCGAAAATCCCGGCTCTACTTAGGAAAATATAAGCCGAGCCGACCCGATCCTCTCGAACCTTCTACGCAAAAGCTCATTTTAAGCTTGTCATCGCCTAAACAGCTTACCGTCTTTAAACCCACAACGGGCCCAAGCCTTCCGCCTACATGGACCAAAACGAGCTTTCTACGCGGGCCCCCAAAGCGGGATAGTCGAATCCATCCGGGCCCCTAAGCGGAATCGGACCTACCACCCAGCCTCATCCTCCGCCCGCGAACATGAAGTGAAAGGCGGGCCTTACCGCCTTCAAAGCGGAAACTCGTAGGCCTACCGCCCGGGCTCCAAAGCGGGCCTTACCGCCAGCTCCTCTGAGCGGGCTCATTCCGCTCAGGCCCTAGGCAGAATTCTCCTTCCGCCCGGGCTAGCGAACGTCTTCCTATCATCCGGCCTCTCGCTGACAAAATCCGAGATGAAAGGCAAGCCTTACTGCCCTTAGGTCCGAGGCAGAACTTACCGCCTTTAGGCCCGAGGCGGAACTTACCGCCCATGAGTCATCCCCATCGTCTCCCTTACCGCCGGCTCTTCCAAGTGGACTTCTTCCGCTCATGTTCCAAAGCGCCCATGCTTGCACATGAAGGGCGGTATACTGCCGCCCGCCTTAGAGTAAACTGAGTGATCCAATGGGCCGTCCAAAGACAACGACGAGTCTGGACCTTTCCATGGAAACCCAAAAACAACCATTTCCGTCCAATACCCGGCATATAATTTTTATGCTCCAACAATGCCCTCCGCACATCAATACTTCGAGATAACCAATCGAGAAGTGTTGATGTGTTTTCCTCCAAATTTCCAAGTTTTGGTCAAACTTGAGTCCTTTGAATTTCAAGCTCCCACCTTTGACTTGTTAATAAATGACCCCAAGCACTTTTGACCAAGCCTTTCCTTCCTTACACACTTTTACCATCCTCTCTTTCAAACTCCTTAATGGCAATCAAAGCTTGGCCTCCATTCCCCTTTTCTTAACAACTTTAGTTAGGACTTTAATCCCTCCTCTTTATCTCCAAAGTTGCTAAGTTGTGCCTAATCTTCTTCCTCATCTTCAAAGTAAGTCTTCTTTTCTTCCTTCATTGTGTTTGTAAAGGAAATACATGAAAGCAGCTCACTTTGGTCAAACTTCTACACGCCGTAGGAAGACCTTTACTTGGGATTGGAGTTGCTTTCCATTTTTCGGGAGCTTGCATCTTCTTGACATCTTTTTGGCTCATCTCCAACCCTCCTTTAAGGTATGATTCCAAGCCTTGAATCTTGCACACTAAGTATTTGTAAAAATGCTAAACCCACCATTTTGCACTTTTTGCCTTGGCTTTTGAATTTAGAATACCCCCATAGCTTAGACCTCGACTTAGGAAAATGTACTATGCAAGCTCTACCTTTCCGTCATGAACCACCATCGGTCCATCACCTACCGCTTGTGCCCGAAATGAGCCCGACTTGTTCCACCTAAGCAGACTCGGACTCGGGCTCGTCCATCACCTCCGCGCTTGGCCCAAAGCGGTAAGCATATACCGCCCTAGCAGAGGACCAAAGCGGGAAGCACATACTGCCCGGGCGGCCGGAGGGCCAAGGCGGGAAGCACACACCGTCCGGGTGGACGAAGGACCAAGGCGGGACGTTCGGTCTGCCTAGAACAGTTGGGTGGACGAACAAACCGTCATATTGCTCTTGCGTGATATCGCTATTTGCTCACCTTTGCTTATTTTGTGATGATAGGACGACCATGTCGATACCTCCCGACGTAGCAAAAGAAGAGCAACTCTCTGCCGACATACTCATCACACCGACGCTTGGAAAAAGCTACCCGGTCGATGACATTTCCAAAGACAAAGAGAACCGGGTACTTGGACCCATGGTCACTAACGTTGAGTCCTTTGGAACCACCCTTCCGGTCCACTACTGTGACGTGCCTCTCTTCCAAGGTGCTCCCATCAATTTACACTTTTGGAACAATAGTAGAGGATACCGTGGATGGCCTACACCGTTCGAAGAATTTGAGACTTGGTATGCCGTCTTGAAAAAATTCCATCATCCACTATGGGACCAAACTGGCATTGCCTCACTCTTGTCCCTTTGCACTCACAAACTCGAGCCATATCGCCCACTACTCGGCACTTTGCTTCTCTACTGGTGTCTAAGTGCCAACGTGTTTCTCTTCCGCTCCGGTAAGCTACGCTCAATATAGATGATTTACCGTCTACATCAAGCTTTTCACCCGTCTTACTTAATCTTGCAGGAATGAAGACCATCACACTATACGACATAGCCGCCATCTTCGATCTTCACCCTTATGGTGAACCAATCCTTCCATCCACCCCAGTGACCAATACAAACGCCCGGATCTGGCACGATGCCAAGAGGCCAACATCGAATGGCTTTCCCACCTATGCCGATGCCTACCGACTAGACGATGAAGACCCTTGAAAAGAACTCAATCCCGGTACTGTTCCCGGAGAGAGTGATCCTGACTATATGCCTGGCGATGAGTTTCGTCGTAAGGACGAACATACAGCCTTCCTTCTTCTTTGGATCACTCGTTACATCACTTGCCCATCCTCCAAACGTGTATCGAATGAATTCTTCAACTTAGCCGCTGCACTCGCTGAAGGACGGAAGATGGCGATGGGACAATTCGTCCTCTCCCACCTCTATGATCAGATGGCAGTATACGTGAACGCCTACCGATTGAAGAAGACCTTTACCGCCAACGGGCCCTTATGGATAGCCACCATGTGGTGCTTGGCTTACTTCCCCGAGCTGACGCCCTCGCTACCAGCATACGATGGGTCATTATCCAGCTACAGCCACCACCTTCTTCAGGCTCGGGTAAGGAAATTCACAAAAGATCTTCGTCCCTACTTTCGGGCCTTCAACAAGGACCACGGCGGCAACCAAGCTTCCCCACTTCTTCACGAAGCATGTCGTCCTAGCTTTCTCAAGATTTCTGACGTGACCCAAAGTGCTAATGCCTGGAAGAACATACTCACATCCCGAGATCTTATTAGTGGAGGCTCTACCGAAAGAATGGTCGTAGAACCATATAATCCTCACTTCGCCGCTGAGCAACTCGGCCTTGTCCAAGGAGTACCATTCCCGACCACTTACCTTTTCCATGGACATCGAGCCGACCGAGGTTCATACCAGTGGGAAAAGGTGGAGCTTTCCCTCGAGGTCAGCAGCTACCTTTTACAGCGAAGTACGATAAGCAACTTCAACTTCTCTCCCGGTCGTACTCCCGCCTTTGCGACTTGGTGGGCTACACTCACGTATTGGGAGGCTAACGACAACTAGCTAGCCGAGACCTTTACTTTCGTTAAAGTGACATCCCCCACGGCAAGCCCTATCTCGAAGTCAGGAACAACCCCTCCGAAGAAGAAGCAAAAGGTCGATCATTCAGCCGAAAGCGACTGGGCGGGTGCTTTGACATATTCTTCCAAAGCCGACGACTCCGGCCTACCAGAAGATGGTAAGTCTCCTGACTCTCACAACCGCCACGTTCCTTACTTGGCGATTTCAAACATTCTTTTCTTGTTGAATAGGTGACGTCCTTCGAGCTTCCTCTCCTCCGGCCAGACTTGTGGGATACCCTTCTTCTTCATCCGAAAAGGTAAAGATTAACTTTAGGAACTCACTCGGTATGAATCAAACTTTTCTAAAGTATGTTCTCATCATTTCAGGATTCGTCACCTGAGGCATCTCCCGTACGAATCGACCCCACTACGGGCCCTGAGTCCACCCGTGTCATCTCTCCTTTAAGGCTCAGAAGAAATCCTCCGCGTCAGGGTCGCCCTACTAGCATTATGGATTCCGTACCCTTAGACGATGAAGCCGAGTTCCAAGCAATGCTCGATCCTGTTTACTCACCTGGTTATACCCCTTCGCCTCCAGCAGCACATCCTTCAACCGGCGGCACCCCTTACACTGAGATGACCGAGATAGAGCGGGCGCCGGGCCTGATACGTCCCGCTCCTCGGGATGATCCTTATCCCACAGGTAAGACCGTGCACGCCTCTATATCTATGACCATTACGCATCATCAGACCACCTCGGATGTTGTACATCCTCCGACGCCTTCAACCGTCGCACCGCTTCCTGCGGCTGGACCACTGACACCTACCGTTGTTCCACCTCTGCCTACATCTCTGATCGACGCCTCCGAACTCGTACGTGTTTTTTCCAACTTTGTTTTTCCATACAATTCATCGTTCCTTGGGTCATATATGACACTTCATGCTAGGCTTTCTATGAGAGCATTGGGTTCACTATAGACGAGTTGACCGATCCTCCAGTTATCCCCGCTTTGGTGCCTGAAGTCCCAATACTCGCCCGTGCTGACACTGAAAAGGACAAGCGAAAAGCCAACTTGATCTGTTACCTTTGCGATCTCAAGAACCAGATGATAAGCACTATGCTCCCAAAGCCTCCAGCCTATGCATATGACGCTCTTGAGTACTTGACGAACCACGGGCCATCCACCGGGAATCAACTTGCTCCCATCCGTAAGCTACATGCTGACTTTGCACATACGATCCATTGGTAAACTCCCTCATACTCGTTCTTTTCTAACCACCTTAACTGAACCTTGTCCACTTCTAACACTTGTTTCTTTCAGGTATCAAAGGGGCCAAAGGTACGTCGACTCCATTCATTGTATGGAGCAGAACACAGAAACCCACACTAAAACCTTCACGGAGACTCAGAACGAAATGGCATCAAGGGTCGCCGAGTTCAAGCTAGTTAAGGCTGAAGAATTTGAAGCTGCGCGAATGGTCGCCACCCGTGCTGAGACGACAAACCGAATTCGAGCTGAGATCGCTCGCCTTCAGGAGAGCTTGATCCAAGCCGATTCCGAGCACCAGAAATCACGAGACGAACTTGCCCGTGTGAAAGAGAAGAGAATAGCCTGTCATCAAGCCAATATGGAATACGGGATGACTATCTTCAAAAGCGCCAAAGACGAGTCCGAACTTGCCGACGCACTATTAGGGCATGAGAGAAATGCCTATGCCAATGACCGAAGTTTTATCGATGCCGCTCGAGAACTAGTGGACGAGACGATCTCCTACCTTTCTGAACCCGATGCTGGTGCCGCCCCACCGGAGGATGACCGACGAGCATGAGCTCGACCTCCTAAAGCTCTCCGATCCCGCTGGCTTGACTTGCTTTTTATGTTAGGGATCTTTTGGACTGTCGTATTTATTATTTACCTAACTTTGACGTATGTACGCCGGTCTTATCGAGACCGTATGCTAGGCTTGAGCACGACACGTGATTTTGATGGCCCTTGAAGAGGCTGATGAAGTAACTTGACCTTTGTTGACCTTTTCCATTGACTATTAGCCAACTAGACACATCGTCAAGTTACACGTATGACCGGTTCCATCAAAAAATCGAAAAAACTATCGTCATAGTCTATACCGACTAAGTACGATTCTACTGCAAACCCATTACCGGCTAGGTTACATCTCTCGATTATAAGTTCGTGCATAATCTTCAAATAGACGATCATCCACCCCCTCCCACATGCTAGGCCAGTACCTCTTCAGGTAAAGTCCGTTTATCGGATGGTCATGAACTTCACCGTTGACGTCAGTAAGTCGATAGGATCCATTCCATAGCACATCATGCACCTCGAATGGTCCTTCCCAGTTTGGTGACCACTTTCCAAGCTCGGGGTCTTTGCGTCCCAGTGGGAGAATAACCTTCCACACCAGATCCCCTCTTTCGAAATGCTTTTCTCGGACCCGCTTGTTGTAGGCTTTCTCTACAATTTTCTTCTACTGGACGATCGCGTCCAATGCCCTTAGCCTTTCTTCTGGAAGATCTTCAAGCTCAGCCAACATGGCCGAGTCATAATCAAGTCGGGAGAGGTTTGCATGCTCGGCCCTCCTCAAGGATCGGACCGTCATTTCCAATGGTATCATAGCATCGTGTCCATAAGTAAGAGCGAACGGTGTTGTTCCAGTGGCACCCTTCTTTGTAGTGCGGAATGCCCACAACGCCTCTGATAAAGTGAGATGCCACATCTTCTCTATGCATGCTTTCAATACCTTATTGGTAGCTTCCGCTTGACCATTGCCTTGAGCATAATAAGGCATCGAGTGGGTGATTCGGAAGCCCATGTCTCTAGCAAACTTTTGGATCTCATCTCCGGTGAACATAGTAGCTTGGTCGGTCGTGATCGTCTTCGGTAACCCGAACCTATAGATGATGTGTTCTTTAAAGAACTGGATCACCGTCTCTTGGTTCACAACCTTCATTGGGACTGCCTCCACCAACTTTGTAAAATAATCAGTGGCTACTATGATGAAGGCGTGTCCCTTGGTAGAAGCGGGATGGATCTTCCCGATAACATCAACTGCCTAACCCCGAAATGGCCAAGGCTTCACTACGGGATGAAAAGTGTCAGCCGACGAGTGTTGAACTTGTCCATGTCTTTGGCATTCTTGACACCCCTTCGCGTAATTGATGCAGTCATTTTCCATACCCAGCCAAAAGTAGCTGTGACGATGCATCAACCATCTCATCTTGATACCTGACTGGTGTGCTCCACATACGCCTTCATGGACCTCTGTCATGGCTAGCATAGCTTCTTGTGGACTTGGGTAAAACAGAAGTAACCCGTCGATGGTCCTTCGATAGAGGGTGTCATTGATGAGCTCGAAACGAAGAGCCCTTATCCTCAAAGCCTTATCGGAGTAAGAGCTTGGGTCCTTGAGGTAGTCGATGTATTCCTGCCGTCGAGTTGTAACAAAGCAATCTCAACCGTCGAGTTAAGCTCCTCTAATGCCGAGGTCGACCTGACCTTCACCGGTACGGAGTTGAACTTGGCAAATGCACGAAAACTGGATCCGGTCTGTGCTAACTTGTTGGCCTCCATATTCTTGGTGCGATCCACGAATCCAATGATCGCATCTTCGAAACTCCGTAGTAGCGATCGAGCAGCGTCACAATAGGCTTGGAAGCCTTCTCGCTCGCACTTGAATTTTCCCGCCACTTGTTTGACCACCAACATCGAATCACCAAGCACCCGGACGGTTTCGGCGCCCAGGTCCTTCAAAATAAATAACCCCAGCATCAAAGCCTCGTACTCGGCTTGATTATTGGTGCAAGGAAAATTAAGTAGGAAGGATGCCTTTGTCTTAATACCAGTCAGAGATTTGATCACGATTCCAGCCCCGGCGGACTTGTTGGTGCGGGAGCCGTCAAACCAGAGCGTCCATGGTTTCTTTGTTACCAACCCAAAATCTACCGAAGTATCAACAGTCACGTCAATACACGGGTGGTCACCCAAGAAGTCAGCCAATGATTGCCCTTTCACCGCTCGCTGAGGCACGAACGTTAAGTTGATCTCCACCAAGGCCAATGCCCACTTGCCAAGCCTTCCTCTCATGATAGGTCCGGCGAGCAAGTGCTTGATGACGTCGGTCTGGGCAACCACCTTCACCTCTGTGGGTAAGAGATAATACCTCAACTTTCTACAAGCAAAGAAAAGACAGAGGCACAACTTCTCAATGGCTGAATACCTCGTCTCCGCTCCCAAAAGTGACCTACTCAGGTAGTACACAGCCTGCTCCTTTCCTTCGTCATTCTCCTGAGCAAGTAGGCATCCAATTGAGTCTTGGGCGGCCGATATGTAAAGCAACAATGGTCGATTCGGGGACGGCGGAGTGACAACCGGAGGTGTGGATAGGTACGCCTTAAGCTCGTCAAAGGCCTGTTGGTGCTTGGCTTCCCATTGGAACTCGCCTCCCTTTAGTTTGAGCAAGTTGGCAAATGACCGTGTCTGGCCTGCCGTGTTGGATATGAACCGACACAAGAAATTTACTTGGCCGAGGAAACGTTGCAGCTCCTTCTTATTTCGAGGAGGTTGGGCTTGTTGAATCGCCTTGATCTTGTTCTCATCGATCTCGATGCCTCGCTTATGGACAAGAAATCCCAAGAAGTTCCCCGCGGACACTCCGAACGCACACTTTAACGGGTTCATCTTGAGCTGGTGTTTCCGCATCCTCTCAAACGATGCCCGCAAGTGCTTCAAGTGTTGGGCGCGATCATGGGACTTGACCACCACATCGTCAATGTATACTTCCATAAATTTGTCGATGAAATCTGGAAAGATCAGGTGCATCCCCTTTTGGTAAGTAGCTCCGACATTCTTGAGTCCAAAGGGCATAACTACCCATTCAAAAATCCCGATAGACCCTGGACATCTGAACGCCGTCTTTTGAACGTCCTCCTCAGCAAGATAAATTTGATTGTAACCCGAATGACCGTCCATGAAGCTCAGTACTTCATGCTCGGCTGCTGCGTCAACCAACATATCGGCAATGGGCATTTGATATTCATCTCTTGGAGTAGCAGAGTTTAAATCTCTAAAGTCAATGCAAACCCAAATTTTTCCATTCTTCTTGACAACGGGTACAATATTGGATAGCCACTCTACATAATCGGCTTTTCATATGAAGCTAGCTTCTAAGAGTCTATCTATCTCTAGCTTGACTTTCTCTACTACTTCCGGCATCATCCTCCTCATCGGCTGCTGGTAAGGCCAAAAACCCGGCCTTATAGGGAGTCGATGTTCTATGAGGGATCTATCCAGGCTTGGCATCTCGTCATAGTCCCAAGCAAAACAGTCTTGGTACTCCGTCAGTAGCTCGACCAGGTCCTTCTCGAAGTCTTCGGGAAGCTGCTCATTGATGAACACGGGCCGGCCTCCTTTTTCTGATTGGAGAATTATCTCCTTTAAGGGATCCTTCACCTCTGCCTTGGCATCATCGAGCTTGCTTGGTGCCGGGTGAAGATCGATCATCCTTAATAGCTCCAGTGGGTCTTGGCCGTCATCCTCGAAGACATACTCGGCCGCTTCATATTGTGACAAGGCGTAGACCTCCATCCGCCTTGCCATCTCTTCAACAGTTGGATTACTCTCGGAAGGCAAGCCTAAGCGGTTGCCCCCCGAGTGCAGCTGTAACTGGTCGTTGGGTAGAAGAAACCTCCCTTTCGATCGAGCATGCGATCCCGGCAATGCGGCCGTCTTCGTTGCTTCATGCCATTGATGTTGGTATTATGGAGCCATCATAAAAGGCCGCCTCCACATTATTGGTATTCAAGGCGAAGGGATTGGTGTCGGCAGCCACCAACTCTACCTTGCCATCCAGCTTCCATTGGAAGAGGAACTGATGAAGGGAAGACGGGATGACTTGAGCCGAGTGAATCCAATCTCGCCCCAACAAGCAGTTATAGGAAGTCTTCGCGTCTATGACAAAGAACGCGACCTCCCTACTTACAGAACCGACACTAACTTCGACTGCGAGCATTCCGAGTGGACGTGTACCCTTTCCTGTGAAGTCCATCATGACCATGTCAGTTGGAATCAACTGCTCCCTCTCCTTGTTCAGCCTCCGAAGTAATGACTGGGGAATAATATTGATGGTAGCCCCATTGTCCACCAGAATCCTTCCAACCAGCTTCCCGAAGATATGAGCCGTGATGTACAACGGCTTGAGGTGCCTACACATGTTGGTGGTGGATTTTGCAATAGTGATGCTATTGCCGAAGTCTTCAATTATGGGCACCGCCATAGACTTCTCTCTGATCTCGTACTCTCCGAGATCTCCTTCAATCACATCCCCTTCTAGGTAACTGGGCTGATTCTCCTTTGGTTCGAACATGGCCGGGAGGGTGAAGACCATATTGACTTGTAGGTCTTGGTTATCTTCATTAAGGTCATCCTCACTCGCGCTATCCTCCAGCTCTACCTTCTCGCCCATCTCATCTTCACGAACAAAACGCCTCATCTGCCATGCCAGGTACTCTCTCTCGTTACTAGGACTTGGTGGTTCATCGTCCTCGCCATCCAATATGAGATCATCACCATCCCCAATAAGTTCATCTAAATCTAATAACTCTTCTTCGTTATCGTCGGGGAGACCGTGTAGTCTCAACTTCTCATAATTCTCGATCATAATGTAGGCTGGGTGTACGGCCTTTTTCTCTTTGAGAGGGTTGCTGACCTTCTTGTCCTCGCTAGTGCTATCATCCCGACCTGATCCCTCATTCTGACTTGAGGTGTCGTTGAGACTAAACTTCTCGAAGGATCCAAACCTTGCCACCCCCGCATCTAGATCGACCATGACTTCCTTGTGTGGAGTGGTTCGCCCCTTTTGTGAGGAGTTATCTTTGGGGCGGACCTCACATTCCATCTTCGGTACCCACACCTTATTTATCTCTCGTTCTCCCCCGAAGTCGATGTGCCTTTTGGCCTTGATAAGTGTTACCGACATCCTCGATCCACTAAATTCCTTCATTGGAGCTTTCCCCTTGTCGGGTCTTTGTGTTGATAACTTCGTTTCATCATCGAAGTCTTTCATAGGCGTCTGGTCCTTGCCATCGACCTCTCTCCTCGGTGCTTTTCCTTTGTCGGGCCTTGGGGCGTCGATCTCTATGGACTGGCTTTGTCTAGAAGCCACACGGTATGGAACTTTGAGAAGAGCTAGGAGAGCTTCTTGCTCCTTGAGTCGAGCCTTGCGCTCGGCTAACATTTTCTCCAGATCTCGAGTAACTTGCTTCTCGACCTGAATCTTCCTTTCAAGGCGACGCCTTTGAGTATGAGTAAGGGGGTCAGGTGTAAGTGGTCTTGGTGCACGCCTCTTCTCTCCTAATCAGTGGAACACACCTCGCTGACGCTCAGTGCCGTCTTGGAGATCTACTTTGATGTGAGGGTGGCGAAGCTGTCCGCCTTGCCCCCCGAGTCTTTCTTTTACATCTCTTGGGCGTTCTCGCCTCTCGGGACTCTCCTCCTGGTCTCTTGGAAGTTCTTTCCCTTCGAGTGTCTCCTTGAGCTCCTGCAGCAGTTGTTGCACCCTAAGTTATCTCATGGACTCACTCGTCCGCTCTTGCTTTTCGAGTTTAGGAGACCCCTGCTGTCCGTGTCTCCCGAGTCTGTTCTTCTGGTCCCGATGGTATTCTCATCGTCTATCTCTCCCCAGTCGGTCCCTCAGGCCTCGAGAGAGTTTTTGACTTTCATGCCCCCTGAGTTTCTCTCTTAGGTCCCGGAAAGGTTTTTGACGTTCATGCCCTCCGAGTTTTTATCTCATGTCTCAGGCAGACTCTTGACGTCCGTGCCCCCCAAGTTTCTCCCTCAGATCACGAGAAGGTTCTCGGCATCCATGTCCTCCGAGTATCTCTCTTAGGTCTCGAGAAGGTTCTTGGCGTCCATATCCCCCGAGCTTCTCCCTTAGGTCATTGAGGGGTGATCGTCGGGCATGCTTGGGGTCTTTCTCCTCATTCTGGTGCCCTGCCATACTCACCATATTGATGGGTACGGTGAAGGGTGCCGAGGGTTGCTCTTTGGGGAACCTCAGACGCCCGTCCTTGATCGCTTGTTGCACTTGGTTGCGAAACACCACACAATTGGCCGTATTGTGTGACTTGCTCGCATGCCACTTGCAGTACTTCATCCCCTTCAGCTCCTTCTCATCTGGGATCTTGTGTCCGGGTGGTAACACGATCTGACCGTTCTTGATGAGATTATCAAAAATTTCATCGGCCTTTGTGACATTGAACGAGTATTCTCGGCCGACCTCGTTGAAGCCCTTGCTCTGTTGAGGCGAGTTCCCGGGATGGGTGAACTCGTTGGGGACCGTCATCATCTTGTGGACTAAGCTTTTGCACTCGTATGGCTTGCCCTTCTTGAACTCGGCCACCATCTCCTCCATTGTCTGTCCTTCTTCGAGACCCCATTCATCACTAAGTTGGTCAATCTCAAGCGTAGGGTCATAGCGATGGTAGGTACCTTTTGAAGAAGAAGCCCTTCTATCCTTCTTGTGGATCAGCTGCTGTGCCATGGCGGCCTTTTGTGCCAACTCGGATAGGTCCTGGAACCTCCCGACTCCGAGTTTCTTCCAAAGGCAGAAGGTGAGCCCTTGCATGGCCAGAGCAGCTAGATCGGACTCTGACAAGTTGGTTGGACATTTGTTCTTTGCCTTCCGAAAGCGCATTATGAACTTTTCCACAAACTCGCCTTCAAGTTGTTGCATGTGTGCAAAATCCAATATGGTTATTGTTGGCTCAGCTCTGTAGAACTGGTCATGAAATTTTTGTTCCATATCGGGCCAATCACGCACCGAACCCGGCGGTAGCCCAATATACCAAGCGAAGGCTGTCTTGGTCAAAGTCATAGGGAATTGGCGTAGAAGCCATCCCCCATGGGTCGCGGTCTCCCCACATTGGATGACGAAGCGAGCAATATGTTCCGCCGTCGACTGGTTCTCTTCGCCCAAAAACTTGGTGAACTCCGAAACTCGATACCCATGCGAAAAAGGGTGTTGATCAAGAGTTGCTGGGTAAGGCTTGACGAACCTAGGACGAGGGGCGTTCCTTATCTCGACCCCCATATCTCTTAGTAACTCGGCCATGTACTCTCTGTGACGATCTCTCTCCCTGTCATGCTGGACACCTTGGTTGAATCCAACTGCCGGTTGCTCTTTGAGATATCGTCGTGGGCTCAGGTCTTCGTGCTCCTCGGGTTGGGGCTGTCGTCAGTTTGGCCGGGCCTGTGCAGCACCAAAGGCTAGTTGGCGATTGACGGGTTGCGGCATGTCTTCCTCGTCCAGCTCCACCCATCTACGGCGTCCGACCTGAGGAGTTGGAATAGGGTTGTAGTGTGCCACGTGAGGGGTTGCCACAGGGACGTGGTGTGCTGTCTGATAAGCTGAATTTTGATGTGTAACTTGAGGGACTGGTAAGGGATGTTGATACACTCCTTGAAGAGCCGGATGGTGATACATGCTTTGAAAAGCTGGTATATAGTGATGCATACCCGGAGTAGTCAGGTTAGGGTACATGGCTTGAGGGATTGGCATATGATTAGGGCCCCTCGGGTCAACCGAAAGATTTATCCGAATGCCTCCGGAGCTCGGGTCAATTGCTATCCCGGGTGGGTACGATCGGTCCTGAGTAGAGGCCGACTCGTGATAACCCGAGTGATTAACTCCTTGCGTTCCCATAACCGGGGTTACAGGAACTCCATTTTGAAAGTTAGAGCCGAACATTCCCGGTGCCACTTGGACAAAAGTACCCTGGGGAAAGCCGAATCCCTGTTGCCCGCTTTGCTGATGAACAGGTATAGCTGATCCGGTACCTCCGCCCATGCCTTGGTGTCGAACCTCCGCCGTCCTTGGCTCCGGGTGTGCATGCTGGATGTGTTCGTTAGCACGTGCACTATCTTTGTCACGCATGTATTGAAACACACGTCCGATTGCTTCGCCGTAGTCATTCATCGTCTGATCAAGGCGGATTGTGAAGGATTCAAACTTCTCCTCCGTGACGAAAGTTCGATCAACTGGCTCCTTAGAGGGTGCCGAGTTGGTGTAGTTCCTTCCGGTAGTCACCTGGATAACGGGAAGGACTGGATCCTCGTGGGAGGTCTGATTGGATGGGCTCTTCCCGTTATTTGTCTGAAAGTCAGACAGGGCCGGCTCGTTGTAAGGAGCCGTGTTGGATGTGTTCCCCCCTCAACTATGTGTTTAGAGGATGGTGGTGGATCTCTGATGATGATGCTGTCGGACTGATTGCCCCCAGCGGGTGGCTGAAGAGGTGGTGGTGCATCCCTGATGATGACGCCTTTGGATTGATTCCTCCCAACGGTTGGTTGAGAGGTGAGTGATGCCGCCTCTTTGGACTTGGCTTGCGAAGCAACGTTCTTTGTCATGCTGATTGAACAAGAGTAGACCGCCTTCTCAGACGCCCTCCTTAGTCCCACCGAGCGTGCCAAAAAATATATTGCGGGGAAAAGGGAACAAGTAACCCGAGACGGATCCGGAGTGGTCGTCCCAAGGTCAGTCTAACTAAGCTAGGCTAGGCTAAGCTATGAACTACGGACTACGGGCTAAGGAAAGGAAAAGCAACAATGATAAGTAAAAGTAAAGTAGTTGTGTGTTGTGTTGTTGGTTGATTATCGTCTCCGTTGTCCGAGCTCCCTTTATATAGCACATCTTGACCTAGCTCCATCCTTCCCGTGCAAGAAACGCCATCCCGAGTGAATATTTCGTTTCCAAATTAACCCGGCTTAGAATAGGAAAATATAAATCGTCTTCCTCATATGAACAAATCTCGTCTTCGATTAGGAATATGCCGGTCGTGTCGCCCAAGCAACTGTGCCCCAAAGTCTTATTAGAATCTCGGAAATCCTGGCTCTACTTAGGAAAATATAAGCCGAGCCGACCCGATCCTCTCGAACCTTCTACGCAAAAGCTCATTTTAAGCTTGTCATCGCCTAAACAGCTTACCGTCTTTAAACCCACAACGGGCCCAAGCCTTCCGCCTACATGGACCAAAATGAGCTTTCTACGTGGGCCCCAAAGCGGGATCGTCGAATCCATCTGGGCCCCTAAGCAGAATCGGACCTACCACCCGGCCTCATCCTCTGCCCGCGAATACGAAGTGAAAGGCGGGCCTTACCGCCTTCAAAGCGAAAACTCGTAGGCCTACCGCCCGGGCTCCAAAGCGGGCCTTACCGCTAGCTCCTCCGAGCGGGCTCATTCCGCTCAGGCCCTAGGCGGAATTCTCCTTCCGCCCGGGCTAGCGAACCTCATCCTATCACCCGGGCTCTCGCTTACAAAATATGAGATGAAAGGCAAGCCTTACCGCCCTTAGGTCCGAGGCAGAACTTACCGCCTTTAGGCCCGAGGCGGAACTTACCGCCCATGAGTCATCCCCATCGTCTCCCTTACCGCCGGCTCTTCCAAGTGGACTACTTCCGCTCATGTTCCAAAGCGCCCATGCTTGCACATGAAAGGCGGTATACTGCCGCCCGCCTTAGAGTAAACTGAGTGATCCAATGGGCCGTCCAAAGACAACGACAAGTCCGGACCTTTCCATGGAAACCTGAAAACAACCATTTCCGTCCAACACCCGGCATATAATTTTTGTGCTCCAACAGCATTAAATAGTGGTCACACTTTTTTTTGCGGGGATTGATCCAAATTGACTTATTGGTATAGTTTCTCAAACTATAAGTAATAAGCCAAATTTGATTTGACACAATAATACGTTACTTTTAAAAAAGGATAAATTGTCCTCAGATCCCTGTAGTTTGACGATCCTTTCTTCCCTAACCGACCTCCCCCTTCTTTCCCAGCGGTACTTTCTCTTCTTTCCCAACCGACCTCTCCCTTCTTTCTTGGCCTAAAATCACGGCAGCCCTCGTCGATGTAACCTGCAATTTCTGGAGTGAAAGCGGGGTTGAACATTCTATGAGTGAAATTTTTGGAGTAAAAATGACACACTCCACTTTAATTTAGGGGTTTTCATCTTCTAATTAAAAACTCTAATCACTGCTAAATAAAATTTCATGAAGCTCTCTTGGGAGTGAAAGCTCTATTGATCGTCATTTGATTTGCTGTTTCGTCAAACCCAATCTCGTAAAATCCCTTGTGCTCGATTTGCTGGTCGGAGATGAGGGAGAGAGGGCCGGAAATAATAAGGGGAGGGAGGGATGTCTTTTTAATTTTATTGGAAGGGCACAAATGTCATTTCAACAGTGGACCCGTTAGGGACCTGAGAGTTCTGTTTTACGAAACTTGGAGGACGAAAGAAGGGATTTCGAAAAAGTAAGAACTCTACTGGTGAATTCGTCAAACTACAGGGACCTGAGGGTAATTTGCCCTTTAAAAAAATGTTGATATTCCTAAAATTTGAAACTAATATATTTTAAATAAAATCTATTTTACTCACGTGTTTACCAATGCGAGATCACGCGCGACATATGTTCCTTAATTAAAAGGGGAGCTTCATGATTTTTTCGAGAATCTATAAAATCTGTACGCCCCAACTAACAAATATTCTCTGCTTACATCAACTTATGAAGTTGTATTTTAGTTTAATTTTTAAAAATTAGTTCAATTTTTTAGAAATGTTGATACAGTAAAACTTATGTAAATTTTAGAAGGATTGTCATACATTTTGAAAAAATTTATTGGATGACATGATTAAGCACCCACTAACGCATCCAACTTTTTTGATAAGTGAAATTTTATTAATAGGAATAATATTCACAATTCACGAGCAACTTTATGGTTCATTTTTTTATAAGTAACTTTATGATTCATTTTTGATGACTATGTATATCCTTATCAATTAATTAGTGATATGTAGACACTGAACTCACTTCATATAATTTAGTATAGTGAATATTTAGAAATAGAATCTTGTCATTAATAAAAAAAAGTTGTTAAAAAATTTAGATTAAATAATTGTGCTTATTCTATGATATTTAAGTTAATTGCTTTCTTTGTAGCAATTTTCTTACCAACTTATTTTGTTTCTTGTTTAATATATTTGAAAATTCATCGTAACAAAAAATATATTGGAAAATTCACGGAAGTTATAAACTACCCAAATAATTAGTGATCGATGATTTTCAGAAACATAATTTATTTTCTAGGTATATAGGGAGTCTTTTTAGCTTTTGCATTTCAAAAATGTCTTAAGAACGAAAGCTTTAAATTTTATAGTTACCTAATAATGTATAATATTCTGACTTATTTTCTTGTGCAAACCGACCATTATAATAACACTATTATTAAAAAAAATTCACCAGAGATATCAATGTTTACCAAATACCTAAACTCTTCATGGTTTTTCATTCGAACGTTGCATCATTTTTAATCTCTCAAATACAAAATTTACTTTATTTATAATCTCTGGTGTCTAATATGAGCAGTAATATATTTTTTAACGTATTCCTGCTCCACTAAAAAAAAATTAACTTAAATTATCCTAGATTCAAGCTAATTATTTAATATAAATTTTTGTGACAACTTTTTTAAGGTACTCATTGCACTAGATTATATGAAGTGACCTCATTTGTCTGCATGTCACTAATTAATTGGTAAGTATAAACTAAGTCATCAAATGATTTGATATTGAGAGATCACTATAAAATTTCTCAACAGTTCACCCATTTTGCTCATTATAATCGCCGACTTCGTCATAACCCTGATATGGATCATACGGTAAAACTTAATAGGAAAAGATGGTACCACTAGTGCGTCAACTACTAGGATGGAATAATTTGTATTTCATAATTCTTGCACGTGGTAATTAACTGAAAATTAAAGGATAATGTTTTATAACATAACCTAGCTACCGTACGTAGTATAAATGGAACAAGCTTCAAGAGTTCACAATGTGCCGAACCTAGCTAAAAAAAGACTCGGATATTATATATTAGAGCAACTGAGATATTCATCAAACATGAGACGACAGCCAGAAGTAGGCCTAGTTCCTTGTACTATCTTCTTCCTCCTCGCACTTGGATCCAATATCAACTCAGCTACGGGAAGACCCATCTCCCCGGAGAAACCATGCAAGCACCTCGTCCTCTATTGCCACGACATCCTCTTCAACGGCACCAACCCCGTCAATTTAACCACAGTCAATGGGTAACTTTTTTACTTTTGACAGAAATGGTGTGGTAAAAGACTTGGATTCTCTTCTCGAAGCTTAGAGTGTAAGGTTGTCCAATTTTATTTATGCACAGGTAACTACTTTGGGTCTATGTACGTGTTTGACGACCCGATGACTTGGGACAACCGGCTCGATTCACGTCCGGTTTGCCCGAGCCCAGGGGTTGTATTTCTACGATCAGAGGAAGGACTTCACTGCGTGGTTCGTCTTCAGCTTGGTGTTCAACTCCACCGAGCACAAGGGAACCCTGCAGATTATGGGCGCCGACCCGATCAACGTAGAGACAAGGTACCTGTCTGTTGTTGGAGGGACAGGAGACTTCTTCATGGCCAGAGGGATTGCCACCTTCCAGACTGATGCTCTTCAGGGTAGCTTCTATTTCCGTATTAAGATGGACATCAAGTTGTACGAATGCTATTGACACCCGACATTAACCGATTCTGAATAACAAAGAAATCACTAAAAACGTCTACGTTCGTCGAGGTTTGCATGTGTTTGTTATCAATATCATGTTTCCGTTGTGTTTGTTTTTCGTTCTGGGTTTGGAGAGCATCGGGTTCTGGGGCTGGGTTTTTAGATTGTACTGGGCCGATCTCATAATTTCTTAAGTTTGTGGATTTTGTATTGGGCTGATGCTTCTGGGCTTCGTATAGACCTAACGGCCGTTGTAATTTTTTGTGAACAAACTAGCCATCTGGGCTTGTCGGATGCTGGTTGTTGGCCTCTTAAGAAATTTTATGTGTGTTGTTTTTTTCCAAATCATCTATAGTATATTTATTGGACGAACTAATTCTAGATATATATTTAAATTGACCTAATTCTAATAGTTATAGCTTTTCATTTATATAATTTGAATTCTAGTCCCAAATTTCAAATTTTAATTTTCAATTCCAGTTTTATAATCCTGAGTTCATATAGGTTTTTTTAGATGGATACGTTTGGAAGATTTTGGCTGGGAATCGATATTTTCCCTGACCATGATACCTTCTATTATACTTTGTTAGATTTAAATAAGAGCTTTAACCTAAGATGCATTTGGGCTCCATGCTTACGGTTGGTAAAACGTTACAGATTTTGGAATTTGTTGAATAAACAAGTCTCAACATGCGCCTACTAACAAAAATCGATTCTCTACAAAAAGACAAAAATGGAATCAGAGATGGAACATGATAAGAATCGAAAAGATATTCAAATTCTCCAAATTTTTATATGCAGTCAAAATTTTTGAGGCAAAAGGTATGGTGTTTTTTCACACTCGAATTTGAACCATGGATGTTTATCAAATCTTTCTATGCATTGGGCCGTAAGATCAAATCTTAAATCTGAAAATGATGAGTACCTAAATTTCTACATTTATAAATAAGTACATCACTCTTTTAATCAGTAATGTGTTATTCTAAACATTATATTAAATATACAAAATAGTATAACTACAATTCACATCAATTGAATGATCTCATCCCTGTAATCCTGCGAACGACTTTAGAGATGACGATTTCAAGTTCGAAGATAATTCTATTATCAAAGTTTCAAATAGACAAAAAAATAGCTCCAAGTAGTACAAATAGAATATTCTTACGAACTTTTTCTTGAATTAGTCCGATTCAATTTTCAATAAAAAAAAAGTTGAAGCACGACAACGCAAAATAATATTCCACTCTTCAGATGAAGTAGTACCATATGGCATATGCAAAAGAGCAATGAACGAACAAGAACCTCTGCACACATTTAGGAATAGAAAAGGCCTAAACATCATTAACACCATAAGCTCCTTAATTAAAAGGAGAGCTTCATGAGTTGCCCGAGAATTAATTACTAAAAATTCCGCATGCCCCAACTACTGAATATTGTCTGGGCCTCCAACCAAAAAAAACTATTAATATTCTCTGCGTCCTACCTACTACCGCATTCACATTGTTTATTTTTTTAGTTTCGGCACTCATTATCTCAAACACAGTACTGGTTAATCTTTTTTGAAATGGGTAGGATTTTCCAAAATTTTCAAAAAAATTTCGACAAATATTTAACATTAATGATTCTCAATGAATCTAACTTAATACCTCTCTCCCTATATATTAAGCTCATACAGTTACTGAAACTTTGCCCTTCACTTACACTCCCAAGTAACCAACGATTCTCCAAGAAAAATGGACCAAGCCAAAAGGTTAACCCTAGCCATGTTTTTTCTCTTCATACTGTACACCAACACCGCTCATTCATCCCCCATCCATAAGAAACTATCAAACAGGGAACCATGCAAGAGATTGGTCTTCTTCTTCCACGACATAGTCTACAACGGCAAGAACGCCGAGAACGCGACCTCGGCCGCCGTCGGGGCGCCGGCGTGGGGAAACACGACAATGATGGGCGGCCAGAGCCGCTTCGGAGACATGGTCGTGTTCGACGACCCTATAACGATGGACAACAACTTGCACTCGCCCCCTGTCGGTAGGGCTCAGGGGTTCTACTTCTACGACAGGAAAGACGTGCTCACGGCTTGGCTTGGGTTCTCCTTCGTGCTCAACTCCTCCGAGCACCAGGGGAATATCAACTTCGCCGGCGCCGACCCGATGATGAACAGGACGAGGGACGTGTTGGTGATCGGCGGGACCGAGGACTTCTTCATGGCTCGAGGGGTGGCCACCTTGATGACTGTTGGATTTGTGAATGAGCCCAAAGAAGGCCAAAGTCCAAAAGCCCAAAAAGGAAAATGGAAAGTGCCATCCCACATTGGAAAGTGGCACCAACTTTTCCTAGTTTATAAGGAGAAGTTTCTTGTTAGCTAGGAAAGAAATTGATCACCTGGAAGGACAGCCAACTCGGACCGCGGCGAGGATGGTGCGTAGTACTATCCGAGCACGAGCGCGTGTGCGTGTGCGCATGGCGCATTGAACGCAGGTCGCAATGGGCGCTTTGTGGCACACTTGGCACTTCGCACGTGCGCATCATCGCGAGGAGCTGGAGGAGCCTTAAGTATTTTTTCCGGGTCCGGAGAGAGCTGTACAGCTACCGAAGTGACAAGGAGCTGCGAGCACCTTCCAGGATGGCTATCGAAGAGGCACGAAGGGCTAGAATATCCAGGAGACTTCCAGAAGGCCGAAGGGTTGCAAGATCCCTCGCGAAAGGGCGCCAGCACAGTCTGGGCGTGCCTGGAAGGATCCAGAAGCCTTGCCATTTTCCTCATCCCAGCAGCAAGTGCATCCATAGGCATTGTTGTCTTCTCCTCTCCCCCGTTCTTCACTTACAAGTCCGTCCGAAAGTTCTGGGCATATAAGGGTTCGTCCGAAAGTTTTGAGATACGTGTGCAACATTCTTGGAAATGCCCTAATAGTTGTTGTATCTTGGGGACGATTGCCGTAGCCCGTACCGCACTGAAATATACGGGGCAATCTCGTCTTACGGAGAAAGTGTCCAACACTTACCTCGACTGCCGTAGATCCTAATCAAGTACACTAACCCTCCGACGACAACAATCGTAAGACGAGATCGTGTACTTGAAGATGGCATCGTCAAGCACCGTACCAATGTCTGCGGTCCCGAGAACTGTCCACGGCGAAAGGCTGGCCAAGTTCAACGGTACCGAGTTCAAGAGGTGGCAACAAAAGATGATGTTCTATCTGACCACGCTCAACCTAGTTCGGTTCCTGAAAGAGGAAGCACCGAAGATAGCGGAAAATGAGACGGATCAACAGAAGATCAACGCTCTCGACGCGTGGAGTCACAGCGACTTCCTATGCTGGAACTATGTCCTGAATGGACTAGACGACATGCTCTACAATGTCTACGCGGAAGCCAAGACCGCTAAGGAGCTGTGGAATTCACTCGAGAAGAAGTACAAAATGGAGGATGCCGGGACGAAGAAATTCATCGTTAGACGATTCCTCGACTTCAAGATGGTGGACTCCAAGAAGGCCATCGACCAAGTGCAGGAGTTGCAGCTGATCCTTCACGAGATCCAAGCCAAAGGGATACAACTCAGCGAGTCCTTCCAAGTAGCTGCGATGATTGAGAAGCTCCCCCCTCTCTGGAAGGACTTCAAGAGCTACCTCAAACACAAGAGGAAGGACATGGGCCTAGAAGACCTGATCGTGAGACTTAGGATCGAGAAAGACAACCGAAAGTCCGAAGTCAAGCAAGGCAAGGCCAACTCTGAGACCACTATGCACCTCGCCGAGGGAAAAGGTGGCAAAAAGAGGAAGAAGTCTGGGGATAAGTAGGAGAAGCAAGAGCCCGAGAAAAAAAGAACAAGAAGATCAAGGGCGACTGCTATAACTGCGGCAAACCCGGCCACATGACTAAGGACTGTCGCCAGCCGAAGAAGGACGACAACAATAACTGATGCCTATGAAGGGGAAGTGTATTTTAGGCTCCAGGTTGACATTAAGCTGTACAAGTATTGGTAACTAGCTACTTGGAGCAATATCAGATTAGTCAATTTCGTGGATATTCCTAGTATCAACCATAATGTTATCATCACGTGGATCTATAGTTCGGTGTTTCGATTGTTGTTTTCTTGAAGAATAATTTCTTATTTTGTGCCGTCTACGTGTGTTAACTTTCAAGGGAATGATTGAAATGCTTCTTTATGTATTTTTTTGGCAAAAATAAACTTTATTACTCAAAGAAACGAAAAAGTTACAAGAAGGGGAAAAGAAAACAGAAGAGAAGCCAAACACACAGGCCGAATAGAAAACTGCAAAACAGCAAGCCTATCGCCATAAAGAAGAACTCGACCCTACAAAGTTGAGGGATAGCAAGGCCGATGAAGGAACCAATGATCTAAAGCGATCATTTCTTCTATTTCTTCGCGTTCCTCTTCCTAGCCCGCGGGAAAAAGTTGAAGGAAGAAGTGTAGGGGTACCCACAACACGGGTAGTCCAGGATGATAAATCAGCCGCGGCGCATCAAAAGTCTACCTCATACTCCAGCCAACGTAGATTCTTACTGGCATAGGTAGTCCCAGTCTTCTTCCTCGCTTGAAAGCGAGTGTTCTTGGCAGGTGGTAGATGGGAGTCCTCCAGGTTCGACTGTGAATCCGCCTTGTCCGCCCAATTATTCTTCATCTTCTTCATAATCGAACCCATGAACTTCAACGAGTCCGGAAGATCATCGTTGTCAGAAAAAACAACGACCCCATTGCCCTCTTGACCTGGGATAGGCATGGGATCTATAGTAGGTAAAGCAAAAGTGCTGCCCAAAATAGATGGGGACTGTCCCTGTATTATTGGGGTTCCCTTGCCAAGAAAACCCGGCTTTAAACCCTTATGCTTGGAGCCCTTTGAACCAAATGAGCGAGTAGGTAAAATTCCGCTCGCTGCAACATATGCTGCCTTCCTAGCCTCAGCCTTTGCTAAATCCTCAGGAGACAGTGATGCCAATAACTCAGCCGAGGAAGGGCCATTCTTGCACCCCTTTTTCTTGCCCGATGCTGACCTAGGCTTAGAACCCGACGAGTCAGTCACATGTGAAGCTGGAGTCAACAGCTCTATTATAATCGGGCCTGAAAATACCTGACCTGTATCTTGGGAGGGCGAAACCTCCTCAATCATTACACCACAATCCCCCTCTATGTTATTTGTACTTGGCACTGGAGACTGCTTAGGAACTTCATCAAGCACCATCAATTGGACCAAATCATTCGAAACCATAATCTGACCTGTACTTAATGGAGAGCATTTATCACCAGGTAGAATTTCACCCTCTTCCCTCGCATCATCATCAGGAACATTGAAAGCGTTAGCCTTGGTAGCAATAGCTCCCTTCGGAAGGAGCAAAGAATCATGAATGCATCCCAAAATCTCGACATTCATAACATGCGAGTCAATAATCAAGTCCTTTTCTGCAACATATGTACCATGCACAAAAAAGATATCAGGGACATGAAGTACCACCGAATCACCATCCTCTTGATCCTCCTCTTCGCGTACTACCTGTTGCACAAAGTTTTCCAATACAGTAATAAGGGCAAGAGATGAGCACTCCTCAACTTCAATGCTGGTTGGTGAACTAGGGGAGCACTCATTCTTTTGTTGCCACACCTGCTTCCCTACGGACCTCTTGGGACCCTGATCCTCCATCGCCTGCTTTTCCCTAGCAATTTCATATCTATTGCTTTCAGCTTCAATCCGTGGGTGCAGTTTTCGGCAAGAGTCTAAATCATGGCCAATGATTTTGCAATGCTCGCACAAAAGAGGCAAATTCTCGTACACCACATCAACTAAGACCGTGCCCTCCTCAAGCTTCAATACAACTTCTTTCCGACGAGGCTTGGACATGTCTAGTTCCACCAAAACCCGTACCAATGCACCATTAAACTTATTTAATGCAGTCAAGTCTGATCGAATGGGGTTACCAATGGCCGCAGCTAGTCCAAATATGTTATCATTAGCGACATGCTCCATGCTCAACCCCCCTAGTGTAATCCATACCTTCGTAAAAGAAGAGAAAACCTTCGTGGACTTAAAATAGGGTACCCATGGCTGCAAGTAGAGACATTCCTGAGGAAGTCTCCATTCTGAAGAGCTCCAAACTACGTCCTTATCGTGCTCATTCTCAAACTGAAAACCAAAGTACCCCAGGCCAAGAGGAAGCAACTTCCACGATTGCACAGACCAAACTTTGGAGATAGCAGCTTTCAAGTCAAATGTCGAGCAAGGTTTGGCGCCTCTCGGCATCACTAGCCTTCCAATCAAAGCGCGCTTCCCAAAGTTTACACAAATTGATGATCTATCTGCATCCAATTTAACGACCATATGCTCGCCATCGAAGATTGGCTTAATATACGTACCTTCTTGGACCCGGTCAGATCGCGGGTAGAGCGAGGCCGCATAGGACATCTTCTTCATGGCGTTCTCCGCTAGAGCCATAGGAGTCTGTGTCACAGTAATCTCCGCAACCCCATCTTTGCTCGCCTGTATATTTCCTAAAGGAGTTGGCCTCGCACCCTCCGCAGCCTGCCCCACACATTTAGGAATAGAAAAGGCCTCAACGTCATTAACACCCATAAGCTCCTTAATTAAAAGGAGAGCTTCATGAGTTGCCCGAGAATTAATTACTAAAAATTCCGCAATCCCCAACTACTGAATATTGTCTGGACCTCCAACCAAAAAAATATATTAATATTCTCTGCGGCCTACCTACTACCGCATTCACATTGTTTTGTCCAATCTCCCTGTTTAATTGTTTAGTTTCGGCACTCATTAACTCAAACACTGTATTGATTAATTTTTTTCAAAATGGGTAAGATCTTTCAAAGATTTCAAAGATCTTTCGACAAATAGTTTGATGATTCTCAATGAGTCGAACTTAATACCTCTCTCCCTATATATTAAGCTCATACAGTTACTGAAACTTTGCCTTTCACTTACACTCCCAAGTACCAACGATTCTCCAAGAAAAATGGACCAAGCCAAAATGTTAACCCTAGCCATTTTCTGTCTTTTCATACTCTACACCAACAACGCTCACTCCTCTCCCATCCACAAGAAACAACCAAACAGGGAACCATGCAAGAGATTGGTCTTCTTCTTCCACGACATCGTCTACAACGGCAAGAACGCCGAGAACGCGACCTCGGCCGCCGTCGGGGCGCCGGCGTGGGGAAACACGACGGCAATGGGAGGCCAGAGCCACTTCGGAGACATGGTCGTCTTCGACGATCCTATAACGATGGACAACAACTTGCACTCTCCCCCTGTCGGTAGGGCTCAGGGGTTCTACTTCTACGACAGGAAAGATGTGTTCACGGCCTGGCTTGGGTTCTCCTTCGTGTTCAACTCCTCCAAGCACCAAGGGAGCATCAACTTCGCCGGCGCCGACCCGTTGATGAACAAGACGAGGGACGTGTCGGTGATCGGCGGGACCGGGGACTTCTTCATGGCTCGAGGGGTGGCCACCCTGATGACCGATGCCTATGAAGGGGAAGTGTATTTTAGGCTCCAGGTTGACATTAAGCTGTACGAGTGTTGGTAATTAGCTACTCGGAGCAATATCAAATTAGTCGATTTCGTAGATATTCCGGATAACATGGTGTCAACCATAATATTATCATCACGTGGATTTGTAGTTCGGTGTTTCGGTTGTTGTTTTCTTGATGAATAATTTTCTTATTCTGTATCTTCTAGTGTGTTAACTTTCAAGGGAATGGTTGAAATGCTTCTTTTTGTTTGCTACGTGGCTCCTTGCATTTTCCTTTGAGTGGTTTCTTTGAATCGAATACTATCGAATCTATTTTAGGAGTAATTCTTCTAATAGTATTTTTTATACAAGTAAAATTTGAACTCAATTTTTTTAATGAATTTAAAAGTCCTATTGGTTTCAGTGATTTGTCCCTCTGCGAACATGAAACAGGGACCTCACATTATAGTTCAATTTCACATTATTTATGAGAAATTTATGGGCCTAAATCTTAAACATAACATATATGTATTCTAAATTTTTTAGCTATACACGAAGAATTTACAAGATAGATCATGAACAAGTGTGATTCCCGTGCCATAAATGACACTCAATTTCATCACGCCCGAGGTAAAATATTCAACCATTTTTTTGGGAAAGGAGGGGTATGCCCAAGAGATATATATAAATATATATGATGAGTTACATATTATTTAGTGCAAGTCTCTTCTTACTAGGTTACGATCGCCGGTCTCGATAAAATTCTACCACGAAAAAATTCGGTGAGAAAAAATTATGGTACAGAAAAAGCATCCCGGGAGAGTAAACTATCCCTTGATGTTAGTATCGCTAAAAATGACCCTGTAGCGTCACTAACTACAACATCCCGAGAAAAAGCTATATTCCCGATATCGTCTAACATTACATGCATTGGTAGCTCGCTTAAAATATGAAGTCCTATTTCCTTCTCGAACCCAACATTAACTAGATAATTCGCGCATCGGTTGGCTTCACGATATTGTTCACCACTGACTTCCCAATCTCCCTTAAGTTCGTGATGTGTACGAACATGTAAAGATAGTATGTGAAGAGAATGACCTGCTTCTCATTGACGCACCAAGGCATAATATATACATGATTACAAAGAGGTTAACCTAACCCTAGTACAACGTAAATACACATGGGCCCTTAGACCACTAAGCTATACACATAAATACAATGTAGGCCTATTTAGGTCCAATACTCTCCCTCAAGTTGGAGCATACAAATCACGAATGTTCAACTTGCTAAGAAGAAAATCAAACTGCTGCTTCCCAAGTACTTTTGTGAGAATATCAGTAAGCTAAAGGTGAGTAGGGACGTGATGTAGAAGAAGTTTACCAGATTGAACGACATCATGAACGAAGTGACGGTCCACCTCAATATGTTTGGTGCGCTCATGAAACAACGGATTAGAAGCAATGTGAATGGCAGACTGACTATCGCAGAACAAGCGCACAGGGCGCGTAAGAGATACACTAAGATCATGTAGCAACATCCGTAACTATTTAATTTCAGAAGTCACAGCAGTCATAGACCGATATTCGACCTCCGTGGAAGAGCGAGCAACTGTCAGTTACTTTTTAGTCTTCCAGAAAATAGGAGATAACCCTAATTGTACGAAATAGCCAGTCAGAGAATGCCGAGTGAGCGGACAACTTGCCCAGTCAGAATCACAGAAGGCATATAGCTGTAAGTCACTGTCAGCACGAAGAAAAATACCTTGACCTGGGCGTCCTTTCAGGTAGTGAACCACGCAAAGGGCAGCATCCCAATGTTCCTGGCGAGGACTTTGCATAAACTGAGATAACACATGAACAGAATAGCTCAAGTCAGGTCGAGTAATGATCAAATAAATCAAACGACCAATTAAGCAACGATATGCCTCAGAGTCTTCGATTTCAGGGCCCTGGAAAAGAGCAAGCTTATGATTTGCCTCCATCGGAAATAGTGCACGCTTGGCACCTAACAGCCCACAATCACCAATTATATCCAAGGCGTACTTACACTGAGAGACAAATATCCCGTCTGGACCACGAGCAATACTAAGGCCAAGAAAGTATTTCAAGACCCCCAAATCCTTCATATAAAACATTGAGACAAGTACAGCTTCAGACGAATGATACATGCCTCGTTATTGCCACCAATAATGAGATCGTCAACATATACGAGAACACAAAGTGAGACACCATCACGATGGATGACGAAAAGAGAATAGTCTACATAGGATTGGTGAAAGCCATAAGCTCGCAAGGCAGCCGCAAGCTTGGCAGACCAATTTCGAGGAGCCTAACGTAGACCATATAATGATTTGCGAAGATGACATACTGTTTTGGTACCCCATTCGGAAAAGCCAGGTGGGAGATTCATATACGCCTCTTTAGCTAAGTCGCCATGAAGAAATGTATTATGCACGTCCATTTGATGAAGAAACCAACCGCGAGCAACGGCAACAGCTAAGAATGTGCGCAAGCTTACCATCTTGGTGACGGGGGCAAACATCTCTTTATAGTCCAATCCTTCAGTTTGATGGTCGCCTCGTATGACCAGACGCGCCTTATAACATTCAACTGAGCCATCAGAATGATATTTAATCCTACAGATCCATTTACAATCAATAGCAGTTTTGTCAGAAGGCAACTGCACCAATGTCCAAGTTTTGTTGCGCTCAAGGGCTTCAATTTCTGTGCGCATAGCATCACGCCAGCGCTCATCCTTCATAGCCTCGAAAAAATTCCTAGGCTCATGACCAAGATTGATAGCAGCGACAAATTTCCTGTGACGCTGCACAAAATTAGCACCAGTAACATAGTTTGCTATGGGATAGACTGTACCTGAGGACAGCTGGCGAGGTAAAGCAGGAGCAGGGGTGTCTTGAAAGTAGCACGCAGTGTTGATTGTAACTGTATTCAATACAAAATCTCAAAACTTGCTTGGAAGTACTCGATGTCACTGTCCTCGTCCGAGAGCTCCCTCACTGGGAGATACACTTATTTCTGGAGATGTAACTACTTCTGTAGAGACAGTAGCCTCGGCTGCACCTCCATTGGGTGTCATTTCTTTCGAAACTTCGAAAATCACTGGGTCAACGATGCTCCCCCTGGATACACAATCCATATCATCTACAGCTCCAATCAGAGCTATATAACCTGAAGGAGCAGGATTCGAGCTGGCAGCGGTAGAAGTGGAATGGGTCAGAGAACTAGAATCACCATACGAAAATAAGTCTTCAACAAAAATAACATCCAGCGAAATGAATAGCTCCCTAGTTTCAAGGTCATATACTTGCCACCCCTTTTTACCAAACGGATATCCAAGGAACATGCATCGGCGACTTCGCTCGCCAAACTTTTCCTTGTTGCGAGGTCGATGATGCACATAGCAAAGACATCCAAATGTACGAATGGAGGAATAAGAGGGTGTCTTGCCAAAAAGAACTTCTTACAGACTCTTTCCTCCAAGTAGAGGTGTAGGAGTACGGTTAATTAAAGTACCCTGCAGTAAGTATGCATTCACCCCATAACTCAATAGGTAAATTCGCCTGAAATTGAAGGGCACGACCAACGTTCAAGATGTGACGATGTTTCCGTTCAACCATTCCATTCTGTTGAGCCGTGTTCACACAAGATGTCTGATGTACAATGCCATGGTTACTTAGAAACGATCGCAAAGCAAGAAACTCCGTACCATTGTCACTGATGAGTATCTTCACCTGATGATTGTATTGAGTCCGGACCATCGCAAAATACTTGGGAAAAATACTAGCGACTTCACTCTTTTCTGCCAATAAATAGATCCAAACAACCCTAGAGTGATCATTCACAATAGTCAAAAAATAGCTTGCTCCACAGGAAGAAGCAATACGATAAGGGCCCCACAAATCACAATGAAGTAACTCAAATGGTTCTGCAGCTTTATTAGAACTTAATTCAAAACTGTGTCGAGTCTGTTTAGCTCGCAAACATACATCGCAATGATCAGGTTTACGAGAAATATCTGTAACTGTAGGTAACAAAGTGACTACTTTATTCGAAGGGTGACCCATTCGTCTATGCCACAAGGAAAAAGAATCTTCAACGATAGCCTTGCAGACCCGAATACTTCCCACATTGCACAGAATATAGACTCCCGCATGCTGCTCACCCATACCAATCATTGTCTTCGAAATGCGGTCCTGTAAAAAGCATAACTTGTTAGCAAAACTTGCTGTGCAGTGGGAGTCATAAACTAGTTGCGACACAGAGATCAAATTGCATGTCAACTTGGGAACAAACAAAACATCACGTAGTACTAGATTTTTCCCAAGTTCAACGGTTCCAGCCTTGATAGCTCGTGCCTCACTACCATCAGGAAGGCCAACGGAGCAAGGACGCATGTCCACCACATCAGTCAAGAGATTTAAATCACCAATCAAATGATTTGAAGCTCCTCGCGTTCTTGAATAAGCTCCTTGTCTGCTCCACACTTGCATTCACAGGAGCATGTTGGGTGCTTGGAGTGTGTGCCTATCTCCTCCCACATGCCTTTTAGACGATTGTAGTAGGCACTGAGAGTCTTACCTGATTGCTTACAATTCGCAATCTCAGTCTTCAGTTGATATACTTTCATGTCGTTGCCAACAGCAAAACGTTCCTTCAAATCTTCCCATAGTTCCTTCGCACTTTCCATGTACAAAATTCTAGACCGCAGGGATGAATCGATAGTATTAAAGATCCATCCCACCAGCATCGCGTTGACCGCACACCAGTCATCGTAGTCAGGGTCAATTTCGACAGGTTGTGCCACGCGACCATCAATGAATGCAAGCTTTTTTTTTGCCTTCAGGGCGTTCCGGAAAGCTTTCATCCATTCGTCATAATTATCTCCCTTGAATACCATGGGTGTGATAATAACTCCAGAATTATCAGCAGAAGTCATGTAATATGGTGAGGTTGGATCCATCATTGGCGACTTCCTGGCCATCAACCCTTCTACTCTCGCACTTTTCTCTCCGTTGGTTATTATTGCTCTGATACCATGTACGAACACGTAAAGATAGTATGTGGAGAGAATGATCTGCTTCTCATTGACGCACCAAGGCGTAATATATACATGATTACAAAGAGGTTAACCTAACCCTAATACAACGTAAATACACATCGGCCCTTAGGCCACTAAGCTATACACATAAATACAACGTACGCCTATTTAGGCCCAATATGTTGTATTTGAGTCAAAAGAGGCCGTGAGTTTGTACTGGCTGTCCAGAGGCTTTCCCAAGAATCCCACAAATTGCGCAAACTTCATTTGAGAGAGTAGTGCTTTGTAGATTTGCAGATGTAAAAAGAATTAAATGAGATCGCGGATATTTAGGTTAATGCAATTACCCAAGTATTATTCCCTTGCATTTAAATTGCTTTCAAATTTAAAGCAAAACGTTGCAACATTCTGCAATTTGCTTCCAATAAGTTAGATGGAGATTGTAAGCGTTGTTCATAAATTTAGATCTGGAGGAGATCCACGATGTTGGCGAGGAGCAGAAAATGCAGCTCTTGTTGCACCACACTGAATAAGTTAGCAGTAGCCAGACTATCTTCTGAAATTGCCAGCCTATCCAAATTTTCAACAACTTGAGAAAATATGCGGTGATTGTCACATATCAGCAATAGAGATAAGAGAAATTATGATCAGAGATACTACAAGGCTGAATAATGATTTTTTTTTGTTAAATGGTGACCTCGTGTTAGAGTTCAATTTCACATTATTTATGGGCCTAAATCTTAAACTTCACATTATCTGTTATTTTAAAATTTCAGCTATATTTTGCAAAATAGATAGTGCGATCCACGTGCCATAAATAACACTCAATTTCATGATATCTGACGTAAATAATTCGACCATTGATACCATGAATTTTGCAAACTTCGTTTGAGGTTATATTCCTTTGTATGATTAAAAAAAATTTAATCATTATTTTTAAATTTTGAGTTAGATTTGAAGATCTCATCATATTACAATTTTTTTTTATAAAATGGTATTGCGGATATCTGGGGTTAACGCAATTAATCAAGTATTATTCCCTTGCATTTAAATTTTTAGTATTTAAAGCAAAACGTCGCAACATTGCAATTTGCAATCAAACTTAAGGTATTACAGGGGCGAGGATTGGGCCGAAGAAACATTCAAACGAGGCCCAGATAATAAGAGGAAGAAAAGGCTCAATATGAAACGACACAGTCTTGGGCCAACGATTAAGACTTTTCTTTTTTTCTTTTTCTTTTTCTTTTGAAAATAATTGATCAAATTTGGATAGGAAGGACCGAAATTAAAGACCAGAGCGTTGTGAACTTAGGTGCTCTCTGTTTTGTTGGTAAATTTGGTATAGGCTGTGATATTGGAAGTGGGAGATGGGGGTATCCTGCAATCTTTTGTTTTCCCTCGAGGTGTTTTTGTCTACGTGTCCATAATCGAGGATTGTCGAGTCTTATTTAGAGTGATCTGTCAATTGTATCTACTCCATTTATAATGTTCGAGCTTAGAGAGGATCATAAGAAAATCCAAGTTTCTAGCAACAAGGTTCTGGCTATTTTTTGTTTTCGCTAGCGTGTCTATGCGTACTTGTGGCTGTAATGATAAACGCAGGTGATGAATTGGTTGTGTTCGTGGAATGCTGTTTTTTTTTTCTTTCCCTCTCCACATGATTGGAAGGTTGATGATGGGTTTGTTTCGAGATGGTTTGATATCCCGATCTGGTTCGCATTTGTTACTGCTCGAGACCCTCTCCTTTATGTAACATCATGCATGCATATGTTTTTTGAGTGCTTTTATGCTAGAGAGTGCTTTCACATCATGAGTGTTTTCTTAGTGCTTTTAGGTTGATTAATTTTTTAGTGGGGTCAATTTCTAATTTTAGTGAAAAAATACATTTAAAAATATACCTATTTATCAAACAAAAAAATATTAAGTGGGGGCAATTATTCAATGTGGCTCCGTCCGTGTGCAGATTACAGGTGTGGAATCTCGTGTCTCAAGTGCGGAGCTGGATCCACCAAATTCAGGGTCTGCCCCATCAGCTGGGGAGCTGAAGTTCAACTGCTAGACGTCTCGGATGGCTTTATATCATTCAGGGATTGCAACAGTTGCTCGTAACCATGCAAGCCTCATTCAGGATATGCAGATCTCAGCCAACTCTTCCTTTGAGACTGAGCTAAAGGTCGTTCAGCTTGCTATACATATAATTCGATTCGATTATTCGAGTGCTAGGACTACAATTGGGATAGATTGTAGAATTGCTTTCCTTTTCTTTAGTGATCCATCCCCTCGTGTTAATTGGCAGCTGAAACCTTTAGTACTCGAGTTGAGCCGAGAAACGATCTTCTAGCTCTAACATTTTGTAGGGTTCAATTTATTCCAAGATCTCACAATCAACCACCCTTCTTAGGAATTAGATCTCTTATCAATCCTATAGATTGGAATGTACTTTTGTATAATGATTTTCCTATTTAACATATTACACTAAGTAATTAAGTTCTAAAAAACATAACAATTTTCCGTACGTACATATTAAATTAGCTATACACTTCAAAAAAAAAATTAAATTAGCTACGCTGTTATGAAAAAAGAGAGAGAAGGAAATTAGACCACAAAAAGAACCTACGCTGCAAACACTGACTCCTTAAATACTTCTACCCTTTAAAGGACAAGCCCACTTCTCAGAATGAACAAAAAAGACCAAGCCCAAGGCCGCATCTTCCCGTTAACATACATCGGTTTTTGATGTAAATTCAGTGGGAAGATGCCATATAAAAGTTGAAGTCTTCCCGTTAACATACATCGGTTTTTGATGTAAATTTACATCAAAAAACAATGTATCTTAACGGAAAGACTTCAAATTAGCTTGCCTGTCTGTGATTCTTGTCCGTAGATTCAAAAGTATTGTCCTTCCTCAAGTTAGATTGCCTTTTTTTTTTCTCACAGTTAATTATCATCATCGCTGTTGATTTTAAGTGGAATGAATCATCCTTTTTGCTTCAGAGTTTGGAATTTTCGTCCCCTTCGCTTTCTGTATGATTCCATTGACTAGGGTGTAGCGAGTTGTTCATGTGTCTTGGCCGGAAACTTGGCATGGATTGCAAGTGTGGGAACGTGGAAGAGAAAAAAAATATTATCCGGAGACCACTGCATTGACTAATGTACATTCCAACCAGGTGGATATTAACAGCTGCAGAGTTCATGAGGTGCAAGCTCGAGGATATTTGGAAGACGAAGACGAGGAAGGCGATATTGATGTTGAAGCGCTGTCGTTTGGTGTCATAGGCGAAGGACTGAATGCACGGTGTCTTCTGATCACAACGGCGGAGTGCAGAGCAGCTTCCAAAGTTGCCTTTGGATGCGGTTTCCGGGCCTGCTAATTGTCTTAGCACTCTCCCCCTGTTGGTAGAGCTCAGGGGTTCTATTTCTACAACAGGAAAGATGTCTTCACGTCTTGGCTTGGCTTCTTCTTTGTGTTCAACTCGACCGAGCACCAGGGGAGCATCAACTTCGCCGGCGCCGACCCGCTGATGAACAAGACGAGGGACGTGTCGGTGATCGGTGGCACCGGGGACTTCTTCATGGCTCGTGGGGTGGCCACCTTGATGACCGATGCCTATGAAGGGGAAGTCTACTTTAGGCTCCGGGTTGACATCAAGTTGTACGAGTG
This sequence comes from Hypericum androsaemum, assembly GCA_963995505.1. Taxonomy (NCBI): domain Eukaryota; kingdom Viridiplantae; phylum Streptophyta; class Magnoliopsida; order Malpighiales; family Hypericaceae; genus Hypericum; species Hypericum androsaemum. Next base: position 1,503,417 of record OZ023188.1, on the reverse strand, counting down.
TTGGTAATTAATTCGGGTAGTATCTATTAAGATAATTGAACTTAGATCCGTCGGAGAACACCTTAATCTTTGTCATTATGTACCATACTTATCTGGTTATATCAATTTGCGAATCATGTAGACCTTTTAAATTGTGAGAATTTCATCATAAACTATGAAAACCTCTACAAAGTTATTCAGAGTTTACAAATTAATTCTACCGAAATTTATACCTAACCCGATTTCGGTTTTCTTGTAGTATTTATTAATAAATTAAATGGATTTCTAACTTATTTACAACTAAACATAGAAAAGTGAAATAACTCCACTTCGTGGTCATATGATAGACGGTTTGTTTTTTTATTTTTGGAATGGGAGGGGCAAACCGCCCCTATATATAAACGAAAAGGCCAAAGACAAACCTACTTAGTGCAGGGTCCCCTCTCGGCCACTTGTGAGGTTGCAACTGTCGGTCTCATCAAAATTCTCTCACGGGAAAACCCAGTGGGAAAAACCTGTGAGAGGGAAAGAGTACATCGGGAAGGGAAATCCCCCCTTAGCGTTTGGTATGTCGCAAAACTTGGCCCTGCACCGTCATCATCTAAACAGTCCCCCGGAGAAGGATCCCCCTAATCAAACGCGTACATCGAGGGAGGCTAATACCTCGTAAGTCATCAATGTACACCTCAAGACAGGAAGCTAAGGGAACATCAAAAACTAAATAATCCAAGAAAATCTCCAGAGCATGCTTGGAGAGCGCGTCCGCCAGCCGATTACTCTCCCGCCAAGTATGTTGAACATCAATCACCCAATCTCTCTCCAACAGCTCACGCGCCCTCGAGATCAGCATCGCCAAAAGGTGAGCCCGATCCACATCCCGTCCCACAACAAGGATGGCAAGAGACGAATCTGCCTCCACCTTTTTTTAGAAGGAATCTGCCTCCACCTGGACTCTCCAGAACTCTCTCTCCCAAGTCAGCTCAAGTCCGAGGACAAGAGCCCAGAGCTCTGCAGACAAGGAGGTGCAACTACCAATACCCTTGGCAAACTCGCACAACCAAATACCATCCGAGTCGCGGATGATACTACTAACACCGACAGAGGGTTTGTTGTATATTTGAAAGTATGGGATATCATAAAGTTATTATTCCAAAAAAGGTATTTAAAAAACAACAAATAAACATTGCGGCAATTGGAAAAAGCGCGATTCCCTCGGCGACAACAAAAGGCGCGAAATTTCCATTTACTCTCTCCCCTCTTTGTAAGAACCGAAATTAAAGACCAAAGCTTTTCGTTTTTGGCCGTTGAAGCTGAAGTCAAAACCTCTCGTCTTTTCCAACTCCATGGTCTGAATTTCTCAGAAAGGCACAGGAGGTAATTCGCCCTTTTCCCACGAGCTACCTCGTAATCGTTTGGTCGTGTTTTTTAATGGGAAATTGAATTGAAATGGGTTCGTAATTTCAGTTAATGGGTTTCTTTTTCCTTCTTTTTCTTTTCAAGGAATCAGTTGACTTCAATGGGTTTTTTCTGTTTCTCTTCCATTTGACTAATTCGTAGTCTTTAGGTTAAGCGTTGTTTATGTGCCTCCAGACAGAGGGTATGAGGGTGAGAGGATTTGATCTCTGTGTTCCTTGGTCCTGACCAACTCGGATAGTCCAAGTTAATCCGAATTTGGCTGGCTCTGTGTTTGAATAGATCTGGTTGGGAGGTTGATCGATGGGTTGTTACTCGAGTTCGCGATCCGAATAGATCTGGTTTGCGTTTGTTGATGCTTGGACTTCTGCTGTGGTTGAATTCATTGCTAATACTGCCTGGTGCCTATTGTTTCCTTGGTTCATCTCTCAGTTGATGAATTCGCGGACCGGTATTTGGCTCTTAATTAGCCCTTAGAGCCGAAATATTGGCTGCATCGCGTCGATCCTCGGTTGGCAAGGGAAGTTCAGCAGCACCTTGGACCAAAATGTCCTCCTCGTCGGGAAAAGTTGATGAGGGGTCTTCCGTGGATCAAGAACTGGGCTTATCAACGCATCATGGGATAAGATCTGCAAGCTCGACTATGAAACGGGATGCAAAGTCCGCAGTTGACCTGGAGTTGCGCCTCTCATCTGGAACTTCCGAATCCGACATCTCATCCATCTATCAAACTTCTGCAATTCGTGTTTTTGGTAGAACGGGTTATCATGCAGATGAAGGTTCTACCTCAGACCAGCTGCAGACGAAATGGACATTGTCTTCACGGAGTAAGGATGATACCTTTTCCAACCAGATCGCAGCAAGTTTAGAGCCTTCCTCCACCGTTTCAGACACCTCATCTTGTGTGCTGACAACATCTAAAACTTCGGTTGCCTCTTCTTCTGAAATAACTCAGAGTCCGCCACATCCCTTTAGCTCTGATTCCAAAACCTGCCAGGTTAAGGGATGTGGAAAGGGATCCAGAGGTGCTTCTGGCCGTTGCATCTCTCATGGTGGTGGTAGAAGATGTCAAAGGCAGGGCTGCCACAAAGGTGCAGAGGGCCGCACCGTATATTGTAAAGCCCATGGTGGAGGCAGGCGATGTCAATTTCTTGGCTGCACCAAAATTGCAGAAGGTCGTACTGATTTCTGCATCGCCCATGGCGGTGGTAGGAGATGCAGTCATGATGGCTGCACTAGAGCTGCCAGAGGAAGATCAGGACTCTGTATTAGGCATGGTGGGGGGAAGAGATGTCAAATGGAGAACTGTACCAAGAGTGCAGAAGGTCTTTCTGGTCTCTGTATTTCACACGGGGGTGGTCGCCGATGCCAACTCCCAGGTTGCAACAAAGGCGCGCAAGGGAGTACCTTGTTTTGCAGTGCACACAGCTCTGGCAGACGCTTCACTTTTCATGGATGTAACAAAGGTGCTGAAGGAAGTACTCCATTGTGCAAGGGTCATGGAGGAGGGAAAAGGTGTGCCTTCCAAGGTGGAGGAGTCTGTGCAAAATCCGTCCACGAAGGAACGGATTTCTGTGTAGCTCATGGTGGTGGTAAGAGATGTGCTGTTCCTGAGTGCACGAAGAGTGCTAGAGGACGAACAGATTTCTGCGTTTGCCACGGTGGTGGCAAGAGATGCAGATTTGACGATTGCAGCAAGAGTGCACAAGGAAGCACTGATTTCTGCAAAGCACATGGTGGAGGGAAGAGATGTTCCTGGGGCCACCCCGGGGCAGAGTACAGTTGGCAATCTACTGGTCCTTGTAACTCATTTGCTCGGGGTAAGACGGGTCTGTGTGCACTTCACAGCAGCCTGGTGCAGGATAAGATAGTGCACGGTGGCAAGAGATGCAGATTTGATGGTTGCGACAAGAGTGCACAAGGAAGCACTGACTTTTGCACGGCGCATAGTGGCAAACGCTGTACTTTTCCGGGATGCGCTAAAGTTGTTCTTGGAGGAACCAGCTTCTGTGTCGCTCATGGTGGTGGGAAGAGGTGTGCCGTTCCTGAATGCACCAAGAGTGCTAGAGGAAGAACAGATTTCTGTGTCCGTCATGGTGGTGGCAAGAGACGCAAGTTTGAAAGTTGTGGCGAGAGTTCGCAAGGCACTGGCTTTTGCAGGGTGCTTGGTGGAGAGAATATATGCTCTTGGGGCCATCCAGGGTATGGTTTGCAACCTACTGATCTCTGTGTCTTTTACAGCAATCTAGTTCAGGATGAAAGGGTCCATTGCTCTGTTTCAAAACTTTATATGGAGCATCTTCGGAAGCTGCTCGAACTTCCTCACAGTGTCTACCCGTCAATATCGTTAGCAGCAAACCTTCGTGCCGAATGTATCAAGGAACTCTATTTCAGTTGCACCACCACTGCTCATCTTCAGGTAAGAACATGTCATAAACACTATCAGTTCTTTTGTCTAAAGCTAATATGGTAACATTGATGCTGATCTGGTTCTCTGTCTCAAAGTACAAGTGCCTCAGAAAATTTCCCGCTAACTCGTTAGCTAGAAGTTATTTATCTTACCATTTGCTATTGCTACAGGGTCTTGTGAATCTGCAACAAATTGACTTGAGTAACTCCAACTTCACCAGAATGCCAGACCTTTCGGGTTTCCGCAAGCTGCAAACTTTAGATCTTCATGGTTGCAAGAATCTGGTTGATGTTTCCTCCGTTCAATATCTTACCGAGCTGAAGTACCTCAATTTGAAAGGTTGCAAATCGTTGATGAGCCTTCCAAGCCTGATGGAGCTGAAATTCCTCGGCTCAATTGATGTCTCAGACTGCAAACACTTGAAACGACTCCCACCATCACTCGGTTTTCTTTCGTGCCTCACAACTTTGGATCTTAGAAATTGCAAGAGGATTCAGACTCTTCCAAAAAGCATCCTGAGGCTCAAATCTTTGGAAGTTCTCTCTATTTCCGGATGCTCAATGCTCATGGAACGCGCGTGTAGAGTATCAATTTCCTCGTCTGTTGATACTGGCTTAGTGTATCCACCATGTTCGACATCAGGTAATTAGTACTATTTGCGGGCTCTATATGTCCCAAGTATCTCATAAAGACGATAACCACCGTAACCTATTTTTCGATTGTCAGGTTCAGACAGCATGATTTGCGAGCATCAGGAGAGCAGAGGACACCTTAGTTCCTTGCACGCCTTAGTCGAAGGTACATAACCTTTTCAAATTACGTCACTTTCAAGTTGTTCCTCACAAGGGGCAGACATTTTACCGGTCTTTCTTTTGCAGAAATATCGTCATCGAATCAACCTGTCGGCAATTATGTCTCACAAGTATCCTTGCAACAATTTGAGGAAGCGAGACCCCGTCATGAGTGTGACTCCAAGGGGAAGCTGTCACTCGAAAGAAGAACCAGCTATGAAATGGTACCTCAACGTTGTTATAAACTTGTCCTTGTTAGATTTGTAGTTATGTTATACTCGTGGCAGCTTCTTTACGATGAAGCCTCTACAATTTGCAGGAGGAGTTGACAGGATCAGAAGATGCATTTAACACATCCTCAATGGACCAAGACCTCAATTGGGTACCAATAATTGATACTTTTAGCGCAACCATTTTCTTTTGATGTTTATATTCCTAAAAGTATTTAAATAGTTTAATAGCTGACTGGTTTTCCGTTTGACTTTCAGACTTCAGACTCGCTAACAGATCATAGGAATGCATTGAATGGGTACTTGAACATGCCTGTGGAGGCTATTCATCAAGCCAACGCCTTCGAAAAAGTCGGGAAAACCACCGAGATACTTATTCTACAATGTTCTAATCTAGAGGAGAGTGAGAGTCTACACAGTTTGTTGTATTGCTTGAAGGAGCTCCATGACAGTGTTCCTGAAACAATGGCACGTACAAATGATGCTTATACCAGTAGAGCATCTCTTCAAGTGAAATTGACGGAACTTGGTTCAAGTCTGGTCCAAGCAGAGGAGGACTACAGCTTGCTTGCCGACGAATTCTCGAGGATGTCCGAACAAGAAGCGGAACTGGACGCCGAGATTCAGCGTTTGCTGGCGAAAAGAGACGAGCTTCTGCATGATGAACATAACACAATGGTAATGCACTGAGATATCCAAGTGATTACGAAGAGATTGAGCTAATGATCCATCGTTCTTCGTGTTCGCTCCGATCTCGCAATTGGTATGGCCGGACGGACCTTCTCAAAAGTTATGAGAATTCTGCAGGTGGATTAGGTCAGTGTCTGATGTCCTGCCTTCTGGCTCATGTTACTTTGAGTTTCTGTATGCTCTCTTCAACTGTAAAATAAAAGCAAATCTAACAATCAAGCTCTGTTGCGATTTTATGTTTTCCCTTGAGACCGTGTCTTAGCCGGTGACTGTGTGATATCTATATTCGAACATTGTCGTATCCAAAACAAGGTGGTTGGCAATAGTTGCTAACCCTCTCCACAATTAGAAGGCAACATGTTCCTTAGCTAATTGACCTCTAATCCACATTCGAACCATACTTTTATATTAATCATCAGCCTGGTTTTGGACCTTATGTGCAGAACCACCTAAAGCTTCGAAGCATTTCCCTACAAATGGGTGACGAGTGGTTGACCGTCCACTCAATTATCCCAAAACGAGGTAATGGCCAGCCAACTAATCCATCAAATAGTAACTTCGCCCTATATATTGTATTCACGCAATTACTTGGACACGCATGTAACTAATTCTCCGAGCAAAATGGACCGAGCCAATAGGTTATGTCTAGCGATATTCTTTCTCTCCATACTCGTAACTAACGATGCTCACTTCTCTCACGCCCACAAGAAACGTCGAAGCAGGGAACCATGCAAAAGGCTGGTCTTCTACTTCCACGACATAGTCTACAACGGCAAGAACGCCAAGAACGCGACCTCGGCCATCGTCGGGGCGCCCGCTTGGGGAAACAAGACCATAATGGCGGGACAGAACCATTTCGGAGACATGGTCGTGTTCGACGACCCTGTAACGCTAGACAACAACTTGCACTCTCCCCCTGTTGGTAGAGCTCAGGGGTTCTACTTCTACAACAGGAAAGATGTCTTCACTTCTTGGCTTGGCTTCTCCTTCGTGTTCAACTCGACCGAGCACCAGGGGAGCATAAACTTCGCCGGCGCCGACCCGCTGATGAACAAGACGAGGGACGTCTCAGTGATCGGTGGCACCGGGGACTTCTTCATGGCTCGTGGGGTGGCCACCTTGATGACCGATGCCTTTGAAGGGGAAGTCTATTTTAGGCTCCAGGTTGACATCAAGTTGTACGAATGTTGGTAATTAAACGTTTCGGATCGGATCCGGATTAAATCTACAGAATTTTAGAGCTCAGATCTTTACTCTCTTTATTGGGAGAAGACCAAAATGCTTGTCATTATATAACCCATTTGCAAATCATGTAGACCTTTTAAATTGTGAGAATTTCATCATAAATTACGACAAACTCTACAAAGTTATTCAGAATTTACAAATGAATTCTACTGGATAATCAAAAGAACGTAGCTTTATTACAATGTGGCAAGTAGATATTATTTTAAAAGTAGCGATGAGTTGACTGTATTTTTAAAAGGATATTATATGCTCATTATTCCCAAAACAAAACAAATAAACGGTAGCAGCAATTTAAAAAAGCGACAAATTTCCTCTCTCTCTCTCTGAGAACTGAAATTGAAGACCAGAACTTTTCGTTTCCGCCGTTGAAACTGAAGTCAAAAGGTCTTGTCTTTTCCAACTCCATGGTCTGAATTTATAAGAAAGGCTCCGGAGGTAACTTGCCCTTTTCCTACGCGCTACCTTGTAATATCAGACACATCAAATGTAGCTCTATTTTGGTAAATAACTCTAAATCCAAAGAAAAATTATGTTTTTCACAATCTTTGCGATTGAAACAATTTGATTACAAAAGCTATAATCATGTGGTATTCTAAGATAAGAAACTCACATAAATTCCTACAAAGATTGACCAAATTATATTATTTTAAAAATAGAAATGAGTATGTTTCTAAAATCTAAACAACATATTGCAAATAGTATGTGATTGTAAACCTAATTGTGTATAGATAAAGACAAATAGTTTAATTGGTATAGATAACAAAAAAGAGAGGATAAAATTATTATTTTCAAACAATATAATGTGACCAAGAAGATGAAGCTTGTGACAAGGATGTGATGTCTATATACACCATGATAAGCATTACTAATACTAGAAAATCTGAACATCTTTTATGTTGCATATAAATTTTTTTATTTTGGATCTCTTGTTGAAAATGAGACAACATTAGGAGCAAACAAATCATTCGACTAATGGCTCTTGAATATTGTTGCAGATGGATTGCTACAACAGAAAAGACAATTGAGAATAGAATAATCCCAAGAACTTATCATATAGTTGAGTTCAAAGAAAAATAAGTTACATATAAGAGTAAGCATTCTTCTAAGTTTTATTGCGTTCCGTAAGGCCAATGCAAGATGCACGCAACGAAAATGGATTAGTCAAATTTGGAAGAATTTTGAGTTGCAACAACAAATCTGGTGCACTAAATGTAGCTTGACTTCCCTCTATTTTGGTAAATAACTATAAATCGCAAAGAAGAATTATGTCTTTCACAATACTTATTATTGGAGCGATTTCATTACTAAAACCTATCATCACGTAATAATCTCAAATAAACAACTAACACAAATACCTACAAGGTTTGACCAAATTATATTTTTTTAAATAGAAATGAGTATGTTTCACCAACACATGATCCTAATTTTAGAACAACTTAATTAGAATATTGGGTTATAAATAAGTTGCTATTAATATCCGAACAACATAATACAAAGAGTATGTTATTGCACAACTTATTCTTTAAACTCCTCACTCTACAAAAATATTGTACAAATTAAAATTTGTTGATGCCTTCAAAAAGACCATTTCTCCTCCCATTGCTTTATGTTTTCTTCCTGCTTGAAAAAGGTGTCGCGTTTCTCCTCCCATCTTCTTTTTTCTGCTTGAAAAAAGTGTCAGATTTCTCCTCCCATTTTCTTCTTCGTACTTAAAAAATGTGTCAGATTTCTCCCCCCATTTCTTCATGTCTTCTTCCTGCTTGAAAAAGGTATCGGATTTCTCCTCCCATCTTCTTCTTCTTGCTTGAAAAATGTGTCAGATTTCTCCTCCCATCTTTTTCTTCCTGCTTCTGGGCTCACCACTGCTTTCGCTTCTCCCGTCATTGTTGCCACCTTGAGAGAGAGAGAGAGAGAGAGAGGACGACAACTCGTTAATGCTAACAGACTGTTAAGAAATAAAAAATACAATTAGGGAGGGGATTGATTTCCATGTGCTCTGTACAAATAGAGATCGCAAATTGACAGAACAATATTTACCTCTGCTTCATTGGCCTTGTTGGAATTCCCAGCATCTTCCTCTCTAGATTGCTTCTCGGCACCGCCATTCTCCTCAACTTCAGCTGCATAACATAGACATAATCAAACCCACATCATCAGGAAAAGCGGTTAACATCTAAACAGGGGAAAGAAGAGAGCTCACATATCTCCGCAAGGAATTCCACAAAAATTCTTTTAGATTCCTTGTCGCCCTATGACCTCTATTATAAATCGGTCGTCTGTCCATTTAAAGACGTCGTGCCTGAGCTGATCTCTGGTCACGGCACCAGTAGAGAGCTGGTGTTGTAGCACCCTAGCTCATGGTAGGGTACATCGTCTAATATTGTAGCCGATGTAAGCCAGTTGGGACAAGAGAATTTTTGGGGACAATCCGAGCTGGTCCACCAGTATCTTTTTCACCATCGATATCTTCTCCTCTGAATTCGTCATCAAGTTTGGGGACTTGCAGTAGGCATTCACAACATCATCCTCGCTTGAACCTGATTCATGCATGTACACTTCCGCCTTCTTTCGCCAGGACTCCTCGCTTAAACAAGCAACAACGTTCATGACCAGCACGAACAATCTTTCTCTGGTAGGCATAATCTAGTGTACGTCCCTAACATGCTCAGCGATGTGCTTCAAGTAGGTTGGTGACTTATGGATCTCCTTTGACCTACACTAGAGGTACTCTTGAGGTTGATCCCGGGCACCCCCTCATTCTTTAGTAGTCGCCTAATTTTTCTGGCGTTGTTTGGAGTAATCAAATTATTTTGTGAATGGCATAATTTTTCTTTGCAATTTAGAGTTATTTGCCAAAATAGAGGTAAGTCTAGCTACATTTGATGTGCCTGATTTGTTGATGCAACTTGAAATCATTTCAAATTTGACTAATCTTTTTTTTGTTGCTTACATCTTGCATTGGCCTTACGGAACACAATAAAATCCAGAAGAAACTTATTTTTCTTTGAACCCAACAAAATGATAAGTTATTGAGATTATTCGGTTCTCAATTGTCTTTCCTTCCAAGTCTATCTTTTTTTATCTTTCTTTGAACACAATAACATCTTTGAACTCACAGATTAGATTCTTATCTTTATTAACTAAATGCCGATGCATAAATAAACAATAAGAAGCTTCAAAGAAAATTGAAAACATAATAAGAAAGATAATTGAAAATAGAATAATCTCAATAACTTATCATTTTGTTGGGTTCAAAGAAAAATAAGTTTTTTCTAGATTTTATTGTGTTTCGTAAGACCAATGCAAGATCTAGGAAAAAAAAGATTAGTCAAATTTCGAAGTATTTCGAGTTGCATCAATAAATCAGGCACATCAAATGTAGCTAGACTTGCCTCTATTTTGGTAACTAACTCCAAATCGCAAAGAAAAATTATGTCTTTCACAATATTTGCGATTGAAATAATTTGATTATAAAAGTTATAATCACGCAGTATTCTAGAATAAGAAACTCACATAAATTTCTATCAAGATTGACCAAATTATGTTGTTTTTAAAAATAGAAATGAGTATGTTTCTAATATCCAAACAACATATTACAATTAGTATGTGATTGCAAACCTAATTATGAATAGAATAAATACAAATAGTTTAATTGCTATAGATAACAAAAAAGAGAGGATAAAATTGTTATTTTCGAGCAATATAATGTGACAAAGAATATGAAGCTTGTGACAAGATTAACCAAATTGTGTTATTTTAAAAAATAGAAATGAGTATGTTTCTAATATCCAAACAACATATTACAAATAGTATGTGATTGCAAACCTAATTATGTATAGAATAAATACAAATTATTTAATTAAAATATATAACAAAAAAAGAGGATAAAATTGTTATTTTTGAGCAATATAATGTGACAAAGAAGATTACGCTTGTGACAAGGATGAGATGTCTACATATACCACGATCAGACTTTTTGACTTGATGAGCACCATTGTCTCATACCAAAGCGGCCGATATCATTTGTCTATTCAACCTCCTCATAATTCTAAGTATAAAGACGAGTAATTGATCCTTGGTGGTGAATGATAATTCATTGGGTTGTACTTGGATTTTTATGCTTGTTCCGGCAGCCATGATCACAGTAACTCAATAGCTAGAATTAGACGAAGCCACGTTGGTTAATTATTTTTGAAATTTGTGGTTAGCATGCTCCGCTAAGATGTATAGTGCAAATGATGGGTAGTTGAAGTCTCACACATTTTTATATTCAGCTTTTGATTTGTGGTGTATCATATGACTTTACGTGAATGATTTTGTGGTGTATCCTTCATCACATAGGAGTTTAATATAATCTAATGATAATATATAATACAAAAAACTGGATTAATGGCTCTACTAGGATTAACTAATACCATCTCTACATCTGAATTTGTTATGGAGTCCATAAGGAATGATAAGAATTACTAAAACAAGAAACTCTAAACATCTTTTTTGTTGCATATAATTTTTTTAGTTTGGATCTCTTGTTGAAAATGAGACAACATAAGGAGTAAATAAATCATTCAACTTATGGCTCTTGAATATTGTTGCAGATGGATTGCTACAGCAGAAAAGACAATTGAGAATAGAATAATCTCAAGAACTTATCATTTAGTTGGGTTCAAAGAAAAATAAGTTAACTATTAAAGTAAGCATACTTGTAAGTTTTATTGCATTCCGTAAGACCAATGCTTGATGCATGCAAAAAAAAAGATTAGTAAAATTTGGAAGGATTTTGAGTTGCACCAACAAATCTAGTGCACTAAATATAGCTTGACTTGCCTCTATTTTGGTAAATAACTCTAAATCGCAAAGAAGAATTATGTCTTTTACAATACTTGCGGTTGGAGCGATTTCATTACTAAAACCTACCATCACGTAATAATCTCAAATAAACAACTAACACAAATTCCTACAAAGTTTGACTATATATTTTTTAAATAGAAGTATGTTTCACCAACACATGATCCTAATTTTAGAACAACTAAATTAGATTATTGGGTTATAAATGAGTTGCTATTAATATCCGAACAACATATTAGAAAGAGTATGTTATTGCATAACTTATTCTTTAAACTCCTCACTATACAAAAATAGTATACAAATTAAAAATTGATTCTGCCTTAAAAAAGGCCATTTCTCCTCCCATTTCTCTCTGTCTTCTTCCTTCTTGAAAAAAGTGTTTAGTTTCTCCTCCCATCTTCTTCTTCCTGCTTGAAAAAAGTGTCAGGTTTCTCCTCCCATCTTCTTCTTCCTGCTTGAAAAAGGTGTCTGGTTTCTCCTCCCATTTCTCCATGTCTTCTTTCTGCTTGAAAAAGGTGTAGAATTTCTCCTCCCATCTTCTTCTTGCTTGAAAAAGGTGTCAGATTTTTCCTCCCATCTTCTTCTTCCTACTTGAAAAAGGTGTCGGGTTTCTCCTCCCATTTCTCTCTGTCTTCTTCCTGCTTGAAAAAGGTATCGGATTTCTCCTCCCATTTTCTTCTTCTTCCACAACAGAATCACGGTAACATGTTTCGTGGTGGCAACATGTGACACCCTGTTAAAGTGATTTGATTGGTACTATCTATACCAATAAGGTGCACTTTTTTTTCTAGCACACATCTTGAGAGAACTCCAAAGTTAAACACGTTTGGCTGGAAGTAGGATCAGGATAGGTGACCTTCTGGGAAATTTCTGGGATTCTTGCGAGTGAAGACAAAGGACGCTAGAAAAGACATGTGCTGGTCTGTGAAAACAGTCGGTTGGATCACGGGGCGTTACATTTGGTATCAGAGGAAAAATAATTCTGGGATTGTTCTGTGTTTTGGATTGTTCTGACTAGCGTGACGAGGACATCGCATATTTAAGGAGGGGTGAATATGATACCCTATTAATGTGATTTCATTGGTACTATCCATACCAATAAGGTGCACCTTCTTTTCTAGCACACATCTTGAAAGAACTCCAAGGTTAAACTCGTTTGACCGGGAGTAGGATCAAGATGGGTGACCTCTTAGAAAGTTTCTAGGATGCATGCGAGTAAGGACAAAGCACGTTAGAAAAGACATGTGTTGGTCTGTGGAGACAGTCGGTCGGATCACGAGACATTACACAATATTTTGAGATGCTTCAACAAACTCAGCGCGACGAACACACCAAACAACGCCGACAAAGTTAGGCGACTACTGGAGGATGAGGGGGTGCCTAGGATCAACCTCAAGAGCACCATTTTCTCTTTCAATGCTGAAAAACTTATGAAAAGCAATTAAATTCCTGAAGTTCAGGTGTGATACCCCGTTAATGATCTGTTCTGTCTGAAATGCTTAAGTGATATGATTGGTGCTATCCATACCAACAAAGTGAGCCTTCTTTTCCGGCACACATCTTGAGAGAACTCTAAGGTTAAACACGTTTGGCCGGGAGTATGATCAGGATGGGTGACCTCCTGAAAAAATTCTAGGATGCGTGTGAGTGAGGACAAAATATGCTGGAAAAGACCTGTATTGGTCTGTGGAGACAGTCGGTCAGATCACGGAGCGTTGCATTTGGTATCAGAGCAAAAATGATTATGGGATTGTTTTGTATTCTATCTGGCGCGATGAAGATATCACATAATTAAAGAGGGGTGAATGTGATACCCTGTTAATGATCTATTCTGTCTGAAACACTTAAGTGATTTGATTTGTACTATCTATACCAACAAGGTAAGCCTTCTTTTCTGGCACACATCTTGAGAGAACTCTAAGATTAAACACGTTTGGCCGGGAGTAGGATCAGGATAAGTGACCTCCTGAGAAGTTTTCGGAATGCGTGTGAGTGTGAACAAAATATTCTGAAAAAGACCCGTGTTGTTCTGTGAAAACAGTCCGTCATATCGCGGAGCGTTACACCAGGATAATCACAGGGGAGAATATTGCCAAAATTCTATCCCGGCGTTCCGGTGTGCTAGCAGTATCGCAAGAGAAAATCGGCCCCGTCTTCGTTGTTAAAATTTTTGGGTCAGAGAACGAGGCAATTCTTTCTCTCCATTTTACCTTTTTGTTCTACTCGATTTTCCCTCGACTTTGAACTTAACAAATCTTTTTTCGATAAAATATTTATAGGTCTGTGATATTTGAGAAAATTAATCCATGAAAATTATCTAATATTGTTTGATTCATAATATTTCATAAATTAATTGATTAGTAGCTGAACCTAAAAAATATTATTAATTACCGTAAATACTACTGATTCTATCCAAAGTTACCCGATGATGGAGAGAGAGTTACGTACCATGGAGCTGGAGGTCGTAGACGGGGCCGTGGTTCAAGATGCGGATTTGGTTGCAACTGAGCTTCTGGTAGCATGCATCTCTTGATGTCTCCTCGTGCAGTTGTTTTGGGTTTCTTGTCATTGTTCTCCAGAGCTCGAGTCAAGGTTGCCTACTGGAGTTGTCATTTCCTAAATGAAAACTTTCCGTTAACATCGGTTTTTGATGTAAATTTAGATATTCCTTGATGGGTTTACGTGCCTGTGATTCGTGCCCACAATGCTATGCAGCTTTCGTTCAACTTGCCAATGTTTTTGCAGCTCTAGGCAACTGGGTTGCTCGCTCGGGCTAGAAAATCGAACTATGTACCCTCCGGGTACAGTTGGATGGAGATTGGAAGCGTTGTTCATGAATTTCAGATCTGGAGATCCAGAGTTGACTTACATACAGGACGAGCTCAATGAAAATGACCTCTAGTTCGCACTCCAAGATGTTGGCGAGGAGCAGAAAATGCAGCTCTTGTTGCACCACGGCGCGAGGAAGACGAGGTTCAAAGCCTCGAGATCCCACCGCTCACCACTACGACTTGCGAAGCCAGTCCGGTTCTACCAGACTCCGAGGGGAAGCTGTCACTGGAGAGAAGAACCAGCTAGGAAATGGCACCTTAACGTTGATTTGCAGCTGAACACAAATGAACTTGTCCTCGTGAGATTTTTAGTTGTGTTATACTCGTGGCCACTTCTTTACGATGAAGCCTCTGCAATTTGCAGGAGGGAGGAGTTGACAGGATCAGAAGATGCATTTAACACAGCCTCAATGGACCAAGACCTCAACTGAATGAACTTGGTTCAAGTCTGATCCAAGCAGAAGAGGAGTACAGCTTGCATGCCGACGAATTCTCGAGGATGTCCGAACAAGAAGCGGAATTGGACGCCGAGATTCAGCGCTTGCTGGCGAAAAGAGACAAGCTGCTGGATGGTGAACATAACACAATGGTAATGCACTGAGATGTCCATGTGATTATGAACAAGATTACGCTAATGATCCGTCGGTCTTTCGTGTTCGCTCCGATCTCGCAATGGGTATGGCTGGATGGACCTTCTCAGAAGGTATGATGGCCCTGACTTCTGGCTCATATTACTTTGAGTTTCTGTATGATCTCTTCAACTGTAATATAAAAGCAAATCTAACAACCAAACAATTTTGTTCGTGTCTTTTACTACTCGAATTAACTTCCTCTCCGATGCTGTATGATCATCGGATCAATTTGTTTGTTTACCACGCGAGTATGTGGAGGTTTTAAAATTTATAAATAGTGTCCGACAATTTTCTACAATCGGCTGAGGAATAAACTCGGATTATTCTGATTCCATTAGTTGTTGGTTAATAGAAAAATTGTTTCCCTTTCGTTATGTCCTCGCATGAGGACATGTGGAATTCAGATCACTGGCTTCGTTCTTCCAGATGAAGACATCCTCGCGTGTTGATAACATTCAATATTGTTCGGTTTTCTAAATTAAAAAAATTGGATGTAGAAATTAAGAATGATAAATAAGAAAAAAATATTGTTTCATGGATACTATTATTGTTGGCCAATCACATCTTCATCCATGAATTTTAGAATTTATATCACGTCTTTTTAGGTTGATATCACATAATTTTTAAATATTTGTTAAATTATTAATACAAATTCGATAAGACAAATTCGTGTAGAATGTTATGTTATGGGTTGACAACATGACCTCGCGTGAGAATGTCGCCACTTCCCACTTGACATCCTCGGTTGCTTAGGGAAACGATTGGTGCGAAGAAAATGGCTTTTCGAGTTCGCCTATTGGGGATGACGTGTCTGGCTGGCATCTTGAAAGAATAAATTTCAATATACAAAATGCGATGAGCCAAAATTAAGCTACCGTGATGTTCTCCCACCACACGAACAAATTTGGTCAACCTCAGTCAAAAGACACCTTTTTTATAAGTAATAATAAACGACACGACTAAAGTTTTTAAGTAGGGTCAAAATGAGTAATTTTACGATGGTTAAAAAGAATGATGTTTTAGATCAACAAAATATAAGAGCGAGGAATGAAAAGATCAGAGAAAAATATCTTTGGTTTCAACATAGTAAAATTATTCCCTTAATTATAATCCAACTTGGACATCGAACTTCAAAGAAAAATGGTTGTCCCGTCGCGCCAAGATATTTTTGTACGGGTCATTCGTGATATGGTAGGAATCGTATTCTTTGACTTTATATAGGTCCGTATAAATTTGACCCTTACACGTGTAGGAAATTTAATGACAACCACTATTTTAAGGAAAATTACCCTTTTTCTGTTCCCTATCTTTGGATGGAAATTTTTCTTGCATGTCTTATCGGCTTGGAATGAAGCATCATTTCTGCCTGAGATAATTTTACTATAAGTTTGTTATAATTTAATTAAGATATTTTAAATTCAAATTATTAAAAATATAATAGTGTTAGATATTTATTTAAAAAATAACAATTCAAATATCTATTTGGAAAATTTTCAACAATACCGATGTCTTGCTCGACTCTAAAATAACAGATAATTAATCAAAAAGATAATAATCATAATTAGATAATTGTTTGGTAGATAACATCCAATATTCGGTAGATAGAATGATAACAAACCCTAAATAATTTTCCGGGAGTAGTTGAATCGTTTCTCACACCCTATACAAAAATTGAAAAAAATCTTACTTGAAAGAGAACAAAGCTTAATCTGTCTAAAACCCTCGGAAAACCACAACATTTAAATTCACCAAAAAAATCATAACAAAACCGCCGCAGTGGGACCCACATCAGCGGGGCCCGCCCAAAAAGTTATTAAAGAGCAAAGGCACCATGAGCGGTGACGAGCCGCTGCCATTAGTGGCCGACTGTTGAAAAAAGCGGGTAGTAGGGGCTGACTTGTCAAGGACAAGACCGGGACCCACTTCGTTTTAAGGTTTCTTTTTTAATTAAAAAAAAGAAGAAAATCGTCCCTTAATTATGTTTGTACCGTTTCGATATCGTGTCGCCACGCGCGACCTTACCTAACTTGAACTCGTCACACAGCTTTTTTAGGCCCCTCGGGATACGCGTGGATTTCACTTAGAACTTCCCGCTGATGACGTCAGCATCTACGTTAGAAAGCACCTTCGTCCAGATTCAATGAATCTGCCACATCTTCCTCTCCTTCGTAAATACCAATACGGTTCTCCTGGTATATGTTATAAAGTCATTAATATATTCGGTGTACTCTTATAATTAGTAATTCAGATGGCCCAAAATCTTGTATAATAACACAAACATCAAGGTGGTTAGTATCTTGTCGATGTGTTATTTTCTTCTTGCAATTTTTTTAACTAAGTTTTATCGTATGAGAATTTTTCTGAAATCGGTAGCCACAACTTGAAATGAGAAGATTATCAGTCATATAGAAGTAGTAGTAGTCATCACAATGCCGGTAAATTTTTTATTTAGGATGTAATTGTGCTCTTATTTTCATATTTATATAACGTGGCTTACCCCTTTATTTAAAAAAAACGTAGATAATATTCTGATATTTATTGTGCCAATTAATATAATTTCGAGTTGATATATTAAAATAATGGCAAGTAGGAAAATGGGGCTTAAAAATGCCATATTTTTTAAAGATGTATTTAATAATGTTAGTACCTCAAACTCGTAATTCTTTGTTGATGGCGGTGGACTAAATCAACGTCCAATTTTTTAAAATAATATCTATTCAATTCTCGATTTTCAAATGAAATATTTTGTAAGAAGTATCAAAAGAATTTACCGTTTGGACTTGGTATGTTGTTGTGATTCGGATTCTCCTATACCGGAAAGAATAAATTTCTCCGAATTTCTCTTGGACAGAGAATCAAACGCAGATAAGTCCGCTCCTCCAACGCCTAGGTGGCTTGGCTTACCCACAACTTCAAGCGAAATTCCCAATCACTTTCCCCTTCATTTCCCAAGCATCTACCAAAACTCAGTTATTTTTATACGAACATTTTGAACCACATCGTAACAACTTTGAATTTGTACCTTTTAAAAAAATGTTCCATAAATAAAATTCGATATTGTTCAAAACGGAACCGACCCATTTGCCCTATTTATTACCTCTGACACGTGCACTCTCCCTTCCCTCCCTCTAATTTTCCCTTAAATCATTTTCTTAAAAACAAGGAACCTTTTCTAAATCCAAAACCAAAATCTCTCTCTCTCTCTCTCTCTCTCTCTCTCTATTAATCTCCGTCTTGTCTTTTTGCCGGCGCCAACCGCGAAAAAACCAGGCAAATCCCTAAGAAGAGTAATTCGCTCCAAAACCCTAATCCTCTTTTCCTCCGATGCAGTTTCGTTCCCTTCGATTTGTGCTCGGCCTCTTCTCCTAGGTATCCCCTCCACTCTCTCTCTGTCTCTATCTTCCTCTGTCTCTGTTAAATACGTGGCCTCCGCTCTTCAGTGCTTCCTTTTTCTCGTTTTTCTGAATTTCGAAATTAAAGAGCGGATTTTTGTGCGTTTTGTTTGGCGTGGGAGTTCAAAGCTCCCGTCTTTCTCGTCTTAGTTGAATTGAAATTCCATTTGGGAAGGCTACTGAGGTAAATATGATTCACTCTGTATCAGCTGGAATAGGGTTTAAATGTTTTTTCTTTGTTCAGAGTTTAGGGTTTCAGTTTTTCTCTCCTTTTAAATTAATCTGGGTAAATGGTTCCCTCTGAATTTTGGCTAGAGAGGGATACCAATAAGGAGATTAAGTTCTATTCCTTTTTTTTTTTTGGGGGGGGGTATTAAGTTGTTTTGTGTTCTTAGATCTGTAATGTTTCTGAGCTCTGATCTGCAAACTTTGTGTTCGCTTGTGGATATTCGATTAATGTTCAAGTGGTGCTTTAGTTATCTCTTGGAGTAGATCCTGTGCTGCTTTGTTTTTTTTAATGCTTTTCCGTGCAGCTTTCGCGGTGTATCATTGGAAAAGAGCCCGACTTTTGTTCTATGTCATCTAGGTTCTAGTTGGGAGGCGATGGATTGTTCTTAGACCATGAGATATTAGTGAGTTTGTGTATACGTGGACTTCTGCTCTTTCGGTTGCTGTTTTTGAGCAGTACGTTGAGCGTTACAAGCTAAAACTAGTTATGAAATTACTCGAACAAGTTATGTGGATATCGGCATTTGGTTTTATTATCAAGATCTTTTCTATGGAAGTATTTGTCTGCCGTAAAGAAAAAAAATGTTTTGGCTTAGCTAATAGCTCGAAAAAGAGGCTTTGTCTGAACTTTTGGCTTGTTCTTATGAAACAGGGTGTGCGACAACCATAATATTTTTCTGAAGGAATCAGTTGGTCCTCGGAGAATCTTCTTTTCACAATAATCCACCAGTTCAGTTAAATTAACTCTTAAGATGGATCGTCGCGACACTTCTGGGTTTGTCAGTGGGGGTTGCGATATTGCCTTTCCAGTGATGCCTAACCGTAGTCTATAATCTGACCTTAGAATATAAAAAATTAGTTTGTAGCTTTTTTTATTTTACCTAGAAGTCAGGTGCAGTTTAGAAGGACATTCTTGGATACTATTGATTGCTTCATGGATAAGGGTTTTCAGAACTTGGGTTTTGCTTCTCTTTATCGGCCAAATGCGTTCAAGATTGTGGGCAATTCCATGCAAGTCAGTGAAGCTGTGGCCGAATACAATGCAGATACTTCCTTGCGCCTTTATTCCTCGAGCTCATCTCTACATTGTGCTCATCCCTCAAAAGGAACTAAAAGGAAATGGGGCACAGTTGATGGATCTATGGATCACATTGGTGTTTCTTCATTAGCCCTTGGGCTAGGTCGCTCACCTAGTTCCTCAGACAGTAAGGGAAGTTCAGCGACTGGTTACACCACTATTTCTTCGGCGAAGGAAATTGATGAGGAGTCCTCCATGGATCTAGAGTTAGACTTCTCCCTGCATCTTGGGAATGATAAGATGTCAAGCCTAATGAAGCCTGCAAATTCAAATGCCAAAGGACTGGATGTGCAGCCCAGAGTTGACCTGGAGTTGAGCCTCTCAACTGGAACCTCAGAATCAGACATCACTAGCATCCACCCTACCTCTACCCTTTGTGATTTTGGCATGGAGCTACCTGTGGCAGTCGGAGGGGGTTGCAATGTAGATGAAAGATCAACTTCAGATTGGTGGCAGGAAAATAGTATATTGCCACAGCAGGCTGCACAGAGAAAAGAAGCTAGCCTTTATAACCAGATTCCAAGAATGAAGGAGCCCTTTTCCAGTGTTCCAGACCTCTCATCTAGTGTGGTGACAACGCCAAAAAGTTCAGTCAGCTGTACTTCTGGGATAACTCAGAGACAGCATCATCACCGTAGCTCCGGTTCCAAAACCTGCCAGATCGAGGGATGTGGAAAGGGAGCTAGGGGTGCTTCTGGCCGTTGCATCTCTCATGGTGGTGGTAGAAGATGTCGAAGACAGGGCTGCCATAAAGGTGCAGAGGGCCGCACAGTATATTGTAAAGCCCATGGGGGAGGCAGGCGATGTGAATTTCTTGGTTGCACCAAGAGTTCAGAAGGTCGTACTGATTTCTGTATTGCCCATGGCGGTGGTAGGAGATGCAGTCACGATGGCTGCACTAGAGCTGCCAGAGGAAGATCAGGACTCTGTATTAGGCATGGTGGGGGGAAGAGATGTCAAATGGAGAACTGTACCAAGAGTGCAGAAGGTCTTTCTGGTCTCTGTATTTCACATGGTGGTGGTCGCCGATGCCAAGCCCAAGGTTGCACCAAAGGCGCACAAGGGAGTACCATGTATTGTAAAGCACATGGGGGTGGTAAACGCTGCACTTTTCCGGCGTGCAACAAAGGTGCTGAAGGGAGTACTCCATTTTGCAAGGGTCACGGAGGAGGCAAAAGGTGTGCCTTCCAAGGTGAAGGAGTCTGTACAAAAAGTGTGCACGGAGGAACCAATTTCTGTGTGGCTCATGGGGGTGGTAAGAGATGTGTTGTTCCTGAGTGCACAAAGAGTGCTAGAGGACGAACAGATTTCTGTGTTCGCCACGGTGGTGGCAAGAGATGCAGATTTGACGATTGCAGCAAGAGTGCACAAGGAAGCACTGATTTCTGCAAGGCACATGGTGGAGGGAAGAGATGTTCTTGGGGCCACCCTGGGGCAGAGCACGGGAGGCAATCTACTGGTCCTTGTAACTCATTTGCTCGTGGTAAGACAGGTCTCTGTGCACTTCACAGCGGCCTGGTGCAGGATAAGAGGGTGCATGGTGGGGCCACCGTGGGACATATAGTCCAGGATCCCAAACATAATGACAGGTCCAATGAGACGAAAGAAAGAGTCTCTGGCGAGGACATGAATGTTGAGACCATTAAGGTTGGAACTGGTTTTGGTGATCTAGTGTCCATGACAGTAATGGATCTGAACCACTTTGGAGTTCCAAGCAATCCCATCCCCTTTGGTGAAGCAGCCATGCCTCCACCACCAAATTTCGCTCAAGAAGGAAGGGTTCACGGCGGGAGCTTGATGGCACTGTTGGCTGGTGGCTCTGGTGTTGGTTCAAGCAGCGACCAAGTTGTTGGCAGCAGTTTGTTGCAACCATCAAACTCGTATGAAGTGCCCCGCAGGTGGATGTAAGATTACTTTCCCCCGACGCCAGTCAAAGAAACTGCATGGTGTTCATGTCCTTTGTATTCTTCGGTCTGCTCCTTTGTCGTCAACTTCCAGTTTGCAATTCATTGCTTTAAATTGGAGAACTCCCTAGAGTTGTGGTAGTAACCCCGTATTGAAGTTGGGGAAGATGTCTTATTTATCTGTGGTCATGTATGTCTCTGGTGTCCATTTTCTGTAAATAAATAGTGTCACTTCATAAGACCAGCAGCAGGTGGTGGTGGTGGTGGTTGTGTATACATAGAATAGAAGTGCTTGTTGTGAGTTCGGTCAGTTGTTCTCTGGAATCTGGTTCTGTAATAAATCTCCACACCAGGTGCTATCTGCTGCTACTGTCATTTGGTTTTAGCTTATTTTGCTTGTTTCCTAATGTTAATGGAAGTAATTCCTTAGTTCAGTCCTGGTCTTGGAACGATTTTTTCGAAACCATCGGTATCCGAACATCCACCGAAAAGCGAGTTATTTGGGTTTTGTATGTTAAATGTTTCTCACCTGCGAATCCTGGGGCTTAGTCTGGTAAAGGCTCCATTTGAGCTATTACATTGTTTTAATTCGATAGAGAGCTAATCCTGGCTTTGTATTGAAGCTTTACGTTTCATAAAAGATCTGTAACATGTGCGATGACAATTTTTTAACTTTGTTATTGGACTGCTAATTTTTCTTTAGAACAGGCTTATAGTCCTTGTCTCATTTTACTACATCGATATATTAAATATGTCTGGTGTCATGAACAAAATTATACCGCCTCGAGGTTGAACTTAGCCAACTTTGAGAGCTCGTCGACTGCTTCGACCAAGTGATTGAGCCTAGCAACGAACTCGATCAGAATGGAGGTGAAGGTGGCGAGTGACATGGCGGCGGTGCTCTCCAGTGCCTTCATCCGGGAGAGGAAGTCTACGCTGACACCTCCCTCTTCTTCGAAAGCATCAACTTCCCTTGATGGCCACGAATGCAACCTCCTCGACTGCTTCCTCATCATCTCATGGTAACTCTCCCCTTGTTGTGCTTGTGTTCCTGGTGGGACAGACACATTCTGGGTCGTGCTCAGCTCTTGGTTGTCCGCCTCGGGTTCGGGAGGCTGGTCATGAAGGTCGTAGAGGGAGGTCGACAGGGTGTGTGTGAGCTTCGACAGTGGCTTGGAGTAGTTTTCAGGAGGGTCATGGTTTGATATCAGGAGGTAGGAGTGCATGTCTATGGAGCGTTGGAGGCGTTCGGCCGAGCTGTGGAGCCGCTTCAGGAGTGTGGTCTTGATGCTCCATTTCATGTTGCTTATGTCCTTGCCTAAGCTTCTTACCAGCTCCGAGGCTTGGTTCGTGGCGTCGAGAATTTCTGATCGGAATGTGATCCTGAGGTTGTAAGGTGCCTGCAAAAAGGTGAACTTTTCATGATCAAAGAGAATAAATTTTCTTATGAAATGCACACAGGAATCTCTAAATGCTTGTTGGAATAAAGAGAGAGCGAACGCAGGTCGATGATCATCAAGCAACTCGGGTTTCGGTCCGCGAGCGAGTCAAGATTCTGATGCCAGCTTGCCTCACTTCCACAGTGGGGAAGCACAAATTCTTGCTATAATTCTTCTCAGAACCAAGGAATATGCCTTTTGGAAAAGATTCCTGAGCTGCTGGTGTATTTCTATGCAATTAGGATCAGTTTGCAGCATATTTTTTCAGGCAGTCAGGACCTGATTCTGCAGAATTTGAATATCCCACTCTAGTAATCAGATTTTAGCACTCTTTAGTCGATTGCTGACTTGGAAAACTTTGGGAGTGCACTCTGGATGCACACCTATAATCTGTTCTCCGACTATAGATCGAGTTCGGGCCATGTGAATGCGAATGCAGCTGCATTACAAATGGTTAAACAGAGTTTTGATGTCCTTGTTGTCATATCCGGCTTAAAGGACAGATTAGTCGGCGCATTGGACGTGTGCAAAATACCGGATGGAGGTTAAGACCCGAAAACCTCTAATTACCTGTATTTCAGAGTGGAGAACCCCATGAAGGGCCATAACCTCGTAAGCACAGTATCTCAGGACAGCTCCAACTTTGACGTACTCGGACCACGGGTAGAAGAAGTGTCGGAATTTCCCATGGGGTGGCTCCCATTTCGCCGAATTCGCCTTTTGCAACAACAAAAAAGTAACCAGCAAGTCAGTTAGATGAATTACATAACAGAATCAAGAGAAACAATTATCACTCGGTACGTAGAGATCAGATCGAGTAGATACCAACGAGTCGAGTTTCGCGGAGGAATTGAGAGTACTTTTGCACCTCATATATGCAGGTTCGTCTGGGAACTCATCCATCACCGTCTTGGAGAACTCTGGATGATCCAGCCCCTCATCTTCCAAATACTTCTTCACACATTCT
Source organism: Hypericum androsaemum (assembly GCA_963995505.1). NCBI lineage: Eukaryota > Viridiplantae > Streptophyta > Magnoliopsida > Malpighiales > Hypericaceae > Hypericum > Hypericum androsaemum. Next base: position 1,479,343 of record OZ023188.1, on the reverse strand, counting down.
GTGATTTTAAAGAAATGTCAAACAAACTTTATTATAGTAAAACGTTAAGTGATATCCTCTAAAATGACGACTCCTCTAAACTGATAAAATGTCTCAGTCATGAGTCGAGATCATTATTAAAATTTAATATCCCCTCTATCGTAATAACTGATACTTATTTCGAAAATTTTAGTGTCAAATCTCTGTCTCAATTTTTGCATAAAACGATATTTTTGAATTAATACACATATTTTACGAATTTGAAAAATATTGCAAAACATTAGTTTGTACTAAACTTGTTTATTTGATAAATTTTACAGCCTCATTCATCTTATCAATCGTCTTTAAATGATCCTTGTGATCGTCGTATTTTTGTAAGAAAATATCCCAATCGAGTGTATCATTTGAATAAAGCTATAAGTCAAAATTTTAGTAATTTATATATAGACAAAGTATTTTTTTGATATTTAAGTATTTACTATTCAAAAACTCAATTTTAATATTTTTTGAAGAAAAAAAACGTAAACTTCTCTTATCTAATAAATTATCTAAAGTAATATTTTTCTCAGGTCCCAACAATATCACTTTAGAGAGGTATTGCTTTACTAATATACAACCAGACCACCTCATATAGTTTGCCAGAGACATTTGAATAATAGACTTGATGATCAAAATGCTATGGCATCTTAATGAGTTACCTTCGAGAGAATCGGCCACAGAATTGAAGTTCTTAATCAACTCCTTGTGAAGCAGCTCCCCGGCCCATATGGGGAAGACAAGCACATTGACAAGAACAGCGACGATTCCTCCAATTGCAATGGAATAGAGCCTATCCATGGAGGTCGTTATTGGGTTTCCCACTCTATAACCCGACACTATTATTAGGCAGTAGGTGAAAAGTATCACCCTAAAACCATACTCATATGGCACCAACGATGGCCACAATTTCATGAACGATGCGATAGCCCCTGCATATAATACGAGGGTACATGTATGAGTACGCCTCGTTTCATTCAGATTCAAGCGTGGTAGAATTTTAAATTATGACAATATTTTTTACGAATATTCCTACTATAATTATAATATAAGTATGACATGATATATTTTACGGTTATAAAACATACCGATGAAAAAGATGCTCATGCCAATAACTATGGGCTCAGCAACACGCCCGCAGGCAATAGCTGACTGAGCCACTGCGATAGCTAATATCCCTGCAAGCAAGCTTCCAAGCGCCCGGTTGAACCCTCGATTAAAAGTTGCACCTTCACCAACGAAAGATTACGGAAAATTTTACGATAGTTACTCGATAAGTGACCATTTTATCAAGTGGCAATTTTATAATAGGTTCTACGTGGTTTAAGGAGGAACATATTTCTTTCTATTGAGTATTAGGCTTGAATTAATTCATTTTGAGGAACATATTTTTCTTTCTGGTGTCCTTAATGTGGTTGACACATAACTAACACGTGCATAGATCAACTATCATCATTATAGTGAAAAAAAAAATTTCAAGTCCAAATTTTTAGCTTGCAACTACGAGCTCATTAGAAAGAATTCTGTCACCATTTGTGTCTTGTCTGGTTTGAACTTATATTAGTCGATTAATATTCGGTTGGCAAGTGAATGTCCGGCGATCATGCATGAATAACAATCAAAGGGGTGAGTGGCGGGAAGCATACCAACTGTATATTCGAACATGATGGCAACAGTAAGAATGGACCAAATGATGCTGGTGCCAAATATATCATAAGGTGCCTGGAACAGTATAAGCAAAGACACCAATAGAACCGCCAGTCCCACTTTGAGTGAGAATGTTACCCTATTAGTATCCTCTTTTGCAAATTCCCACACACTCCAAACCCAAGCCTTGCAAGACAAACCCATCTCGTAAATCCCACCATTCTTGCAACTAGCACTTCCACCACCTCCCATCTCCTTGATCTTGGTGGCCGGAATTTGGATCTCGAAACTGCCCTTTTTCCCATTCATTCTCCAATCAAGTATTATAGTACCTTGCTTGGAGTTACCTGTCTTGAAGTATTTTTCATGAGTGAAGAAGTAGGTTGGTGTTGGAGTTGGCAAGTGTTTTTGGAGTGAAGGGTGCAATTTAAGGAGGTGCAATTCTAGCTATTTGTGACTAGTGAAGTGCAAGTAGGAGGAGAGAAATAGAGGAGGAGAATAATGCTACAATAATACACGAGAAGATGGAACTAAAAACATCGTGGGGATAAAATAGATGCTTTAAGCTTATCAATAATGCATGCTTGGTTGGATGTGGAGAATTTTAGAATCCAAAAAAATTGCAATTTCATGTGTCACCATGTAAAATGTCTCCTAATAGGATGAGTGGTTGTAGTTAAAATGACGATCCAGAAAATATTATAAGAGAGGCATTTTAACAAATATATATTAAATTATTTTTACTTGTTTAATTGAAGTAGTTTAATTAAAACTAACAAGCACTTGAACTAATATTGTTCTAATATAACTAAGAGGTTTTGAATTCAAGTAATTAAAACGTAACAGTATTAAATATTTGTTAGTAAAGATAAAGATTTGTTTGATATGATACACTATGTTCCCACGTTATCTTTGTTTTCAATATAATTCTTTCTGCTAGATTCGTAATACTTATGAAACTACCTTAATAGGAAAAACCTGTCATTGACTATTCCCATTTTCATAGATGTCCGAAATTGCGATCAGTAGCCAAACATCTTGTTTCTCTCAGGTGCTATGGGCCTCAAATTTATTTTTCTTTTACATTTTTTCATCGAAAATAAAAAGGAAACTTGGGCCTTCCCCCCTAAAAGGTATCGAAACCCACTAGCAGACGATTCTATTTATCTCCTTTTCATGTTATGATTACGTGGTTTCATATCTCAATACTATCTGTCTTATATAGAAATGACTTAATCGATAATTTTCTTTTTTTATTTATAAAACTTGAATTCAAATCATCCTAAAAAAAATTCTTTTATAACGTGGTGAAATCTCATTGTTTAGTTTCTATTTGGTTTACCAAAAAGAACATGGTTGTAAAAAATGCCCCGACCTTCAAATAGAAAATGACAAGAAATTGTATTCGGAGGAATCTTTTAATGTCATAGACTAATTAATTTATGTGTAATGCATTTTCCGTATTATGCAAGATTTTTTAGTAAGTCCGTATAATGTAAGATACGATTCATTTCTATAGTTTCGAAAGGAAGTCATATATATAGTTAGGAGTCCACGTCTCTTTTACCGTGTGCATGGGAATAATATAATCTTGACTGGGAATAGATGAATTGTAGCTCCACTTAAAAGGAAGTTGAGGCTTAAGTTCTTTTTCTTGATCGATATTGAATAATTTATATTTGAGTTGATATGATTGGTAAACGAAATTCTAGATATTTTATTAGTAAACTAATTAATCTAGATTTGAATTAAACATTATCATAAAATTGTATTTGATTACTCGAATTTGACGACTCCAAAAAACTAGTGCTAACTGTTGTCAATTGATTAGTATACTCTATAGTAGAAAAAAGTGTAAATTGATAGAACGAATTGATTTTATATATTAACTTTCTTGATTGGATGATCATTAGTGGGAAAATCGGGAGCATATTATGCATCTATTCTGATTCACACGATTTTGCCACGCTTAGCGTCTGCATCAACCGTTGCTCCAATGTTTCTGTCTCCTAAGTGTCTCTTATCAAATATCCACCGCTGTAATAAGAAATATTTAGATGAATTTGTGAGAGTATTTTAGTTAAACTAATTTTGAGTTCGAATCTTAGAAATATAACAGTGTTAAATATTAGTTGAGAAAGTTTTAATACTTTTTAAAAATTTATTCGACTCGAATCTCAATTAGTTGGATCTAGGTGTTATAAACCGAAAAATATCAAGCGCTATTATTTGCTTCCATCACTCCAGTTGTGTAATTATTTACCGTCGATATATAGCATGATATCCTAGTTCAGAATTTTCGAGTTTCAGTTAGAAGTTTGAGTTTTACTACTTTTGTAATATAAATTGATCCATGCGTAATCGAAGGTTTTGAAGTGGATGAATGTAAGGGATTTTTTTCTTGGCAATATCCTTTTTCACTAAATATGACACCGGTGAGTTTTATGTCAAGTTGAATGGAACATATTCGTGGCATAAATATAGCACTAAAACAGCGAAAGTATTGCAACTCCAAAACGATTTTTTTTTCTTTAAGGGTGTTAAAGTTTTATCCAACCCAAAACTTTAAAATAATAAATTGGTAGAGTTTCTACACTTACTTGCCCATGATATTCTCAACACACCTATCAAATGAAATAAAACAGACCGAAGTTTGTACGGGCTTTGACTTCACCAACGTACGAAAAATGAAGTCGTGACAATGGGCATGTAATCAACCTATTTTGATACTATTTTAGAATTTTCATATCTAACTCAAAATTTTAAGTCAATAGGTTGATGAATTTTCTACTCTTATAAATTATCTCACCATTCTTGCACTAAAAAATATTGTATTCTCCGCAAAGGGGGACTCCAAATGATAAAATCAGAGATAAAAAATTAACATACCTATTGTCTTAAAGTTTTGAATTAGATATGAAATAATTAATGATATTAGAACACATCGATCATCTTACATGTTGTTGCTCGTAGGATAGCCGTATCATAACACGTTAATAGTTAAAATTTCTATATCCAACTCAAAATATTACACTACAAAAATTCTAACTACCAACGTGCATGCATGTCTCGGAAAGAGAATACGTAATTATGCATAGAAAAATTAGAAACAATGAAATTGACTAAACAATAGATTGAGGGAAATGAACCGAAGAAACTTCGAGATTAAATCCATAACAAATCCGATAAAATGGCAGCCAAAATGTATCTGACCTCCCCCAGTTACGTACATTTTCTAAGAATTATAATCAGTCGATGCTCTTCTGATCTTGTAAGCACTTGTAATTGGAACTTTCTTTTTGGATGAGTTTTCGAAAGGTAAGTCTCAACCAAATAGTGGGTTACATTGCACGACAGCGAAATGAACAAATTCGTGAGATGCAACTTTAGAGGTGAAGTGAGATTGATTGTTCTGATTCTGCCACCATTGGTGGACAGCTCCTAATTCTCTAATCCTTAACCCACAAACTATATTTTTAAAATTTGAACTCGAAACTTGGTTATATTTTATTTTATTAGGTATTTCACATATACCAGTCTCTGTAATATGGGCCTGACCTTGTTCGAAACCCAGTTATGGGCCAGGATGAGGTTCTGTATATCGCCAGGAGCTGGTTGTATGGGCCCGTTCATTGTTCTTGACTTCCACCGTCGAAACGTCGACGTTTCATATCTGGTTTCGCGAATCGTCGAATTTTGTTGGCCCACGGCCCACCAGCTAATCAATAAGTAATATATATATTAAATTTAGTATCTTGAATAATCTTGGCGATTGAGTAAGAGTTTTGAAGGATAAATTTTTTTTTCAAAATAAATATTTGACAATGTTGTGTTTTCTCAGAATAATTGCATTACTAATAGACCTAAATACATGTACTAAATACTGTAACATTCAACAAATTTTAAGTTAGGTGACAACATATTTTTATATCGTTCAAATGTGATATTTAAACTATTATTTTTTTCATGACATTAGATTAGCTAGCCTTTGTGAATATCATACGAACTTTTATCATCCCTCAAAAACCATATGGCTTTTAATTAAGGGAATTGTTTCCTTCTCAAAAGAAAGACTTGTGACTCGAAATTAATTATATTAAGTCAGTGAATTAGATTAAATATCTGATGACAAAAAACAAAACCGCCATCTAACGCGTGGCCGGCCTGCAAAACTTCCAAAACTCAAAGCCCATTTTAGACATTTCCTCGAGGCGACCTTCTTCCCTCTTTCGTGGGCCCGACACCGTAGAAGAGAGAGAGAGAGAGAGAGAGACCTAACACTGTCCGAACTTCCAATTTCCAGTTTGACCAGGCGTTGACCATGGGAACCTGCCCGAGCAGCCTCGCCAGCACCGACACACCCCCCGCAGCCAACGGGATCACCGTCCGCCCCCAGAACGACGCCGTCCCTCCGAAGGACCAGCACCAGAATCCTCATCCGCCGCCGCCGGCAGCTCCGGTGGCGGCGGGGGGGATCGGGCGGGTGCTCGGTCGTCCGATGGAGGACGTTCGGGAGACGTACACGTTCGGGAGGGAGCTCGGGAGGGGGCAGTTCGGGGTCACCTTCTTGGTTACCCACAGGCTCACCGGCGAGAAGTTCGCGTGCAAGTCAATCGCCACAAGGAAGCTCATCCACCGTGACGACATCGATGACGTCCGCCGTGAGGTCCAGATCATGCACCACCTCACCGGCCACCGGTAAAAAAAATGCTCCCTTGATTTGCCCCCCTCTCTTTTTACTCCCTCCAGATTAGTTTCCTTCCATATGTTCCACCAACTGTGTGGATCAACCGGCTCGGACCTGGATTAGCCGCCCAGTGGATTTGGTTGCGGCCAAAAAAGTAATTTGGTTCCGTTTTTTTTCTCGAAAGTTAAGTTTTTACTCCATGACACTCGCCGGGCTCGAACTTGATCCTCGTTGAATTTGACAACGCCTTAGACTACATGCCCTTTGGCTTTGGTTACTTATTTAGCTATTGTAGAACAGTCAGTTTGGGTCGTCTAACGGCGTGGTTGGTAGTTTTCTTGTTTGATGCTTCCTAAGGGTTCTTGAGTGCTGTTGCCAAGTGACGGATCTGTACCCATTACATTGGATGTGACATTGTTCTAGCGGTTAATGCTGCTGTTGTTAGATTTCTGGGTCTCAAGCTCATTCGACTCATATTAGAGTTGTACGGTGGGCATGGGGGACGTGAGCGACGGGTTGTTAGTCAAGAGGCATGCCGTTGGACTGATGGAGAAAATGGTGGATCCCTGGGGCGGAGATAGGAAATGGCTACTCGTGAGTGTTGCTCCAAATTTGTGCACACTGCGTGGAGCTTTAGGATTATCTTGCTTGCACTTTACTTCATTGGTTCACGGCTCTTGATCTTTGGGGCGATGTGTGCATGTTTATCGGATCCGGATATCTTTTTTGATCTCCAGAGATTTATTCCACCTGAATTCATGATGGTTTGCACGCAGAATGGAAAGTTCTTGACTTTTGGTTTAATGTGATATCGATTTGGTTGGGTGTACTTTTGTAGGAATATAGTCGAGCTAAAGGGTGCATATGAAGATAAGCATTCAGTGAACTTGGTGATGGAACTGTGCGCTGGAGGGGAACTGTTCGACCGGATCATAGCCAAGGGGCACTACTCAGAGAGGGCAGCTGCTAATCTCTGCAGGCAGATCGTAACTGTCGTACATAATTGCCATACCATGGGGGTTATGCATAGGGACCTTAAGCCAGAGAACTTCCTCCTCTTGAATACTGACGAGGATTCCCCTCTGAAGGCTACAGATTTTGGTCTCTCAGTCTTCTTCAAGCCAGGTAAACTTTGTTCGAGTTCTGAGGTATTCTTCTTTTATTTGGTGAGGTGTCCTTTTGATTGCAGAAGACTGTGAATCTGTAGAATGCTGGTCGCTTAATTTTACTCTATTTGGTTTTCAGGGGATGTGTTCAAAGATCTTGTTGGAAGTGCGTACTACGTAGCACCTGAGGTTTTGCGCCGGCATTATGGCGCTGAGGCTGATATCTGGAGTGCCGGGGTTATACTGTACATTCTTCTAAGTGGGGTTCCACCCTTCTGGGGAGGTAAATGTACGGTTGCATTCTTAATTAACATATTTGTAATGTACATGAACCCAAACATATTGCTGCCTACAAATATTGTTGGTGGCTTTGAACTTCGCCTCTCATTTATGGATGTTTTCCTTTTTTTTCATTTATTCAGAGAATGAAAAGGGTATCTTCGATGCTGTTCTCAGGGGACATATTGATTTCTTCTCTGATCCATGGCCTTCTATATCCAGCAGCGCCAAAGATCTTGTCAAGAAAATGCTTAGATCTGATCCCAAGGAAAGGCTTTCAGCTGTCGAAGTTCTTAGTAAGTCTAATGTGTCTGAATCAATTTATGATCCTTGGTGCTTATAATTCCATTTTGGTGCCCTTTTTTCCTAATCAAGGCATGGCAAATGTAAGATCTGGACTCCCTTATTGCTTTTGAATGATCACGGGGAGGAAAAACAGAGTCATTAGTTGGGCTTATCATTATTTGTAGGCCAATTGCGGTGTAGGTCTAAGTCTGTTAGTCAGCTCCCCCAATTTCATTGTGACATAACAGTCCTCACGTCTTTATTTGACGTTTAGAAATTAGAACTGCTGATATTTGCTTGCTCCAGCATTGTTAAACTATGGCCTATGAAAAATTTTCTTTGCTGACTTCCAAATGGAGAACAAGACTTGAAAATCTTAAAAATGTAATGCAGATCATCCATGGATGAGAGAGGACGGTGATGCATCTGATAAGCCTCTTGATATTGCTGTTCTAACTAGAATGAAGCAGTTCAGGGCGATGAATAAGCTTAAGAAAGTGGCTCTCAAGGTGAGAATTCTCGTGATGATAATGAATACATCCTCTTTATTGATGACATTTGCCACTCAAAGCTACATTAAATGATACCCACATGATAAATTGAATCTTCCAGTTGGTTTAAGCAATTCATGCAATCATGTCTAGTTGCAGTCTTAAACCTTGTAAACTGTTGTCGGCACGGACCGGTGCAAATCGAAAACCTATTTCACCCGAAAGATCTTATCTGGCTGTGAAACTTATGGCGACCGGTTTTCCTCAATAAGGTGGAACAAGCAGATTGAACCCTCGTATTTCTGTCTTTGCATCCAGGTAATTGCAGAAAATCTGTCCGAGGAAGAAATTATGGGCTTGAAGGAGATGTTCAAGTCCATGGACACAGATAATAGTGGAACAATCACTTATGAAGAGCTGAAAGCTGGCCTTCCTAAGCTTGGTACTAAGCTTTCAGAGTCCGAAATGAGGCAATTAATGGAAGCGGTAAACATACTGCTCATTTCATTTCTCTACTTCACTTTCACACTTTCGTATTCTTGTACATATCTGTTGTCTAGTATACAGTCTTCTCTAAGCTAATCCATATTGCATTGAAATTCTATAATGTTTATCATTCAAGAAACCGGATTAGCTCAAAGCAATATGGATCACCCTTTACACTCCTTTGCATAACTCCCAATTAGCCCTTGACCATTGCCTGAGATTAAATGTATGGCAGGCCGATGTTGACGGAAATGGAACCATTGACTACATCGAGTTCATATCGGCAACTATGCACATGAATAGAGTAGAAAGGGAGGACCACTTGTATAAGGCCTTTGAATATTTTGACAAGGACAAAAGCGGGTAATCAACTTGCACTATAAATTTTAGTACCCTACCCTTCATGAATTTCGTTTTCCCTGTATTCACGTGAAAGTTGCATCTGCTTCATGTCAGGTACATTACAAAGGAAGAGTTGAAGGATGCTCTCGAGAAGTACAACATGGGGGATTCGAAAACAATCCAAGAGATCTTAGCTGAAGTTGATTCAGATAACGTACGTAGTGTAACATCCTTCTGTTATCCCAGTTCTCAGACCCGTAACTGATAAAACGGAATGCATGGATTATTGCTTCTTCCATTGTGGTTCTACTTGCATGTTCTGAAGTAACATGATGACACTAATTGCTACTGAAATGCATCTTCTAGATCCATAACAATCATGTAGTGAGTTCGAAACAAGAGTTCCCTTTACCTTGTCGCTAATCTTGAACCATTCAGCACCTAGTTCCACATTCTTAAATGTTTCATGTTATCATTTGTCAGTAGTAACTGGTATTGGAAACATTTGCAGGATGGAAGAATCAACTACGACGAATTCGTGGCCATGATGAGGAAAGGCGATCCGGACGTAGTCCCCAACAGAAGGCGGAAATAAGAAGACTTCTTCAGTATGGGCACATCTGTATTCAGCCAAGGTTCCACTTCTTTTATAGCATTAGCAACCTTGCATCCCACTGAAACGAAATCGTTTGCTGGAAATCTTGTATTTGGTTATATTACAGCAAGGGGCTAAAACTGCATCGAGCCCGGATGCAATTCACTCATCGAGCTGCTCAACGTGTGATTATCGCGTCGTGCATGATTATCGCTTCTCCGAAATGCCGATGTGAGTGACTGTGATCATAGTATTAATCGTTCGCCTGCATGCTCGAGTAGAAACCTTTCTTCTGGTTGCACCAAAATCATGTCAGAAGCTTTCTCCAACTGTTTCTGCTACTACGAACATGACAATTGATTTTTCCTTGGCAAGAACGTGGTTGACTTGTTATGTTTGTTCACTCGTATATTGCAAATTACTATAGTTCTCGTCTCTCACACACGACCAATGCGGCCAGGTGATCGAATTCTTCAAGTCTTGGCTAGTCATTTTTCTCTTTGGTCATGCTTGCCAAGAAATAAACAAAAATAAGAAAAAGAACTCCCGTAGCAGACTAGGTAGTACTAGTTGGTCGTTGACATTATCTCAAGATAAGCAAAATTATTGGGTGAGATCATACGAACGCTAATGAATTGGATCTCATCAGAACTCGAGAGTTCGGACATATTAGTGTAATATTAAGATGGTCATCACCGACCTGTTTCCAAGTTCCATTAGACGTCTTGAACCTGAAGCCATTCCAGGATTTGCCACCTTCAATTTGGTCCCTCGTCAGCAAGTGAACCCTCCTCTATAAGCTGACGGTCCTCCAAGTTCCGGTCAAAGCTTTTGGACGAACTCGAGATAGTATTTGACGTCGGTACAGAAGGAAAATAGTCTAGGATCAACAGAAAATATGTTGTATAACTTTATTATTGGTCGAATTACTACTTACTAGTTCTCAAAATAAAATTGGCTATATATATAAACCTCTCTAAAAATATGCTGTCTAAATTGATAAAAAAATATTTTGAATCGGGATTAAAAATTAATAATTCATCTATCGTAATAACTAAATTTTTTTCACAAAAATATTTTAGTTCTAAATATCAATATCAACTTTTTCATAAAGTAATATTTTTAATAAAAATACGTGCATCAATCAAATCTTAGATCAACCAAAAAATCTATGTAATATTTTTTCCGATACTAACAATATCACGTTATGCACCGTACATGTATCATGTAGATAAACATTTAAATTGGAATTGAACCTTGATGGGGACCCCGCAGGAACAATGCACCAAGACTTGCCCGTGCGAATAATCGAATCCATTTCGTTATATAACCAAACAGAGCCTAAGCCAAGATCTCAACTCCATTTTTTGACCAAGATAAAGTAAAACAGAGTGCGTAATGTAGAGAAAAATTGTTTCCCGATCCCATCTCGGGTCTGATCACCTGCTAGAAGTGCTTGGAGGATAGAAGCTCTGGTTCTACTTTCCAGCTGCAATGGTAAGTGCAAGTAGTTGGTTCTGCCCGCTCGAATCTAGATTAGTCACGTTGATATTCGGATACCAGGTGATCTAGATAAAATTAAAATAGTTGGTTCCATTTGATTTGATACCGAGTTGTTATTGACCAACGCAAAGATTCGAACTTTACTAGAATCTGGAACTACCCAGATAGCCAAAGACCAGGAAATTTCGTTTCTTGCATCCAATTTCAGTAATTTGGGGAAAAAATGGTGGCTGTGTGCCAAAATTGATACATATTTACACGAGTTATAATTTGATTATATATATATATATATATATATTTAAAGTTGATTGGCAGAAAAGTTATACTATCTTAAGATATAGAATCTAGGACGGACAAAATTCAAATTTGAATACTAATAATCTTACACAGAACTTAAAATAAATCTAAAATTTTAAAGTAACTAATATGTGTGTCTTTGACAGTTATAAATTAGCTCATCATACTTACAATTAATAGTGTGATAATTTCAACACATTTTCTTAAATGATGTTCATCGACGAAATTTTGACTTGTGAGATATTGTTCACCATGAAACGCGGTGGACGGACCACATAATGTCCAATATGGGCCAAATCGGCCGCGTGTCCAGACTCAACTAGCCCATATTTTCCTGGCCTGCAGGAGGCCCAATCCTCCTCACCAAAGGGACTCTGGAGAACTTCAAAAGAAGAAAGCGAACGTCTTTCCTTTTCCTATTTAGAGCTAGCTGAGCTTGGAGAGGAGCAAGTTTGAGAAGAAAGCAAAAAAAAAGATAATATCTTTGAAACAGGAGAAGGAACATGTACTAGAATCGGAGTTGGATTCCTATCTAATTGTTCAAAGGCCAATGCAGAGAATTGGAATTGAGAATCCGTTTTCTTTCAAACTACTCCAAGTGTTTGGCATCGGCAGTGGGGTTGGTATTGGCATTGGACAGCCAACAAATTTAGGTAAAGCTCATCAAACCAGCAACTTAAAGTTCCAGTCTTGGCCTTTTTTTGTGTGTTGAAAGACTTGAGCTTTGTATTGTTTAGTTGGATTGGTAGTGACCCATTAGAGGAGAAGATATTTGTAGAGGTGGGTTCTTTCCGGTTTGGAGGAATATGGATGGATATTGGATGGCGGCTCTTCAGACCCAAGAATGTAGCACAATCCTCTCTGTGTGTGCTACGCAGCCAAAATCGAATTATCCAGATTATTTATTGAATTGAAACAATGAAACTGTCATCATAACGAGAATACTAAAATTCTGAAAAAACGTTGATCATTATTATTGAAAGGGAAACGTGATGATGCATGCAACGGAAGTCCTCTACGAACCTACTTCCGATCCCGAACCCCTCCGGATCAATCTGAAACACATAACATAAGAACGAATGAGTTGATTTAACCCAATAAGTGGAGCAAAACAAAATCGGAACAAATACAGTTTTCGAACACAAATACACTGTCAAGCTTTTCAGAACCGTACGGAGGTCACTTATCCGACTATCTTAACCAACTAACAGAATAGGACTCCAGAGCCTAACAGAACCATGTCGGAATTCTTGTGGGGCATAGATAAATTCTCTTTCGTTCCCGTGTTGCGGGCCCATATGATGATAGAGTATCCCCTCCATGAGCCTGGATAGTTCCCACGCTCCCCGTACATTCGATCGTACACATCTAGGGTTACCCAGTAGCCCCCTTATAGAATGTGTACAAACCACGAGGCCCAAAAGGACATGAGAATAATCTCGCATGTCATATCATATCGGAACATATCAGATCATATCATAACGTATTAGGACATATCAAATCATATCAGGAACCGATCGAAACTTATTAACAAATTTAAATCGGATCGAAGAACAGTACAAAACAGGAATCATATACGAGTCAAATAAACCATACGAAACCATACAGACATCAGAACTTTCCATACCTCGATTTGTTTACTCCCAAGTCTCAGAAATGAGAATCATACGAAATGAATATTAACAACATCCACTTACTTGATGTTGTTCCTAATCTCTAAGCTTTTTCGAAAGATCCTCCATTAATCCTTACCATCCGAAAATACAAGGTTGCTTAGGAAGCTTACCCTTTCCTTCCCGATCCGACCGGTCCCCTCGAAGTGGATGCATCGGTTGATCCGTTCTTAACACCTTCAGTAAGGGTGTACATGTGAGTTCTCTTCTAATGGTACAACTCAGTTTTTTATGAAAATGGTGTTAAAGACTTACCCTCCACCTCCGATGATTCCCATATGATTTTGCCTTCTCCTAACACGTTCTCCCGAGTCAGATTTTGTTCCTCAGCTTCACAGAAAGTTAGAATTTCGTGGGTTTCTCTAGGATGGCAGAATGAGGTGGTCCGAGCCTCTATTTAAGCTAGTTTCGGGGCAAAACCCTAACCCTTCCAGGGTTTCGTAATACAAATTTGGAATACCTAAAGTTGGCAACTTTGAACCTAAAGTCTCCGACTTTACAATTTCAGACACTCACATGAAGCCTAAGGATGTGGCATTTATTGGTCCCAAAGTCTGAAAGCACGACATGACTACGAATGGTGGTGTCCTCGGCGTCTTAGAGGAACAACCTGGGACTCTTTCAGTTGATACAGGACTGTCGTCTATCAGAGACATAGTACTCCCCCTGGACGAGGAGGATGAACTTCCCGAGCCTCATTTCTCAAACTCCTGGGTCAACAGGGAGCTGGAGCCCCACCGCGGTGCCGTTCGGGAGGAGCACCTTCAATCGGTAGAAATCGCCGGCTCCGGTTGTTGCTCCTCCCTCCTCCTCCCCCAACACGTCGGACAATGAGACCAGCTTCCTCTTGTTCGGTCTCCTGCTACTACTTGCCATTTTTTACCCTTTTTTTCTCTCAAAAAAGAAAAAGAAAGGACTAATTTTGGGGAAAATTACTGTCAGACCCCTGGTGTTTGGCATATTCGCCTCTCCACATTTGTTCAATCACTTGGAGACATCCTCCAAGCCTGAGTATTTCCTGAGCTTGCCTGGAGCATTCCCTCCAAACTCCATCGAACCCCAACTTGCAAGTTCACCTGCCGAAGCAACATCGTGACCAATAGATGCTCCTTCTATTTTTCGGTCACCCCCATCCTCCACAACCTCAAAATTCTTCTATGTTGGACCTTTTTTGCCTCGAACCTATGCTACGAACCATAGCATACAATGGGCAGCCTTTTGTTCTACCAAGTAGAACCCTCTATATGTTAAAACTTCACCGCTCATCCTGGAGTGAGATATCTGATTTGCCCGTGGTATCACAAACGGCTTTGCATAACCAATGCCAAACCTACCCGACACCATTTTATATGTGCCTATAAACAGCCATATCGGAGCCTTGCTAACAATATCTCTGTGAATCTCAACTGCACTCAAACCATTCATGTCAAGTCTTTGCTTACTCAGATGATCTAACCTCACATGACCTGAGCTTTTTCCCTCTCCATCCCAACCCAATGATGTGACTCCACCGACAACTGTGCTCCCTAATAACATGTTGGTATTTCTAGCATCCTTTTCACCGTTCATCACCACCATAACATCCTTCTCTACCTCGATTAGCCCGCCTACAACCTTATAGTTGTACCCACTATAATCCAAGGCTCCTAATGAGATCAAATTCCTCTCAAACTTCAGAACATGCCAACACCACACAACTTTCTCTCAACACCATCCCACATCTTGATTCAGATATCACCTATGCCAGCAATTCTACAAGTAGAACTATCACCTATAGTCTCCATACTAAAATCAACGAACTTGTAAGTGTCGAACCATCCTCTCTTGGGCGTCATATAAAAAGAACAAGCGCTATCCAAAATTCAGAAAGTAACATCACCCATTTACTCCAAGCTGGCTCTTGCTAACACCTAGTTATAACAGGATGTCTTTGACGCCTAACCAACCAGAGAAGCAGATCTGGCTTTCGACCCCTTGTGACCCAACACCGAGCGTCCTAGTCATTGAGCAACCTCCTGCTCTGGCTACAAGTTCTGTAAAGTATTGGCTTGCTCCCTTCGCACCATCCGTGACTCGAAAGATTACAAATTCAATCAGGAGCCTCCGCTTGAAATACGTGAAGCTCTCGAATATCTGAAGTCACAAAAATCTGGCCTTGCTTCTGGTGAACTTGAGGTGGCACTTGAGTTGAGCCAAGCTTGCTGGTACCCTAAGCAGGTAACCTCTTTTACTCTCTTACAATCTTCTTAGCATAGCATATACTTTGCGCTAACCTTCTTCCTCACAGGTACAAGCATCACTAGGAATACGTCCGGACCCTCCCTGCTCAGAAAGGAGAAGCAGCTGCTGCTGAGAATGACTTCAAAGACGCCGAGACTAACTTCAAATCTCAACGAGACACATTCATGTCGGTCAAAAACCATTAGCGGGAGGAAAAGCGAGCACTCGAGACTATAGCTAATGAACTGGCCAGGTTTCGTGCAGAGGTTGCTCGCTTGACCAGTTCATCAGCTTTGGCCTCGAGTGCTCGCTTTTACTCCTTCCAATGATTTTTGATCGACTTGAATGTGCCTCGTTGAGATTTGAGGATAGTCTCGGCGTCCTTGAAGGCTTTCTCAGTAGCAGCTGCTTCTTTCTGAGCAGGGAGGATCCGGAGGTATTCCTGGTGATGCGTATATGCTATGCTAAGAAGGTTGCCAGAGAGTAAAGGTGGTTACCTGCTTAAGGTACCAGCATGGTCTTTGCTCAAGTCAAGTGTGAGCTCAAGTTCACCTGGAGGAGCAAGGTCTGGTTCCTGTGACTTCAGATATTTGAGAGCTTCGCGTACTTCAAAGGAGGCTCCTTACTGAGGTCGTAATCTTCTGAGACACGGACGGTGCGAAGGAAGCAAGCCAAGACTTTACAAAACTTGGTAGCAGAAGTAGAGGTGTCTCAACAGCTTTGAAGCTCAGTTGTGGGTCACAAGGTATCGAAAGCCGAATCTGCTTCTTTGGTCGGTTAGGCGTCACCGCGTCAAAGACATCCTGTCAAGTGTTAGCCAGAGCCAGCTTGGAGTAAAGAGGCGATGTCAAAGACATATCAGGTCAGAGTTGTCCTCTTCTGATACTGAGCCATTAGGAGAAGCAGTCAGTTGAGCTGGAGGCAAAATAACTTCAGGCGGTGCTTGAGCTACATGCGAGATAGTGCGATGGGGCTTTTAAGAGGTGGTGACCATAGGAGTCGGTTGGGTGCCGACCGGAGAGGAAGCAACCATTGGAGTTAGCCTGATGACTCGAAGCAAACAAGACGACATATAGCGGGGAGACGAAATTGGAAATTAAAAATTCAATGCAATTAGGAGGGAAAGTGGAATTTCGGAAGTCCTAGGTAAGTTTCACTAGTACCGTTCATTTTAATTGGAGTTAATTATCCGTGTTACTGTGGATAACTAGTGTGGATGGTGACTTAGTATTGTTGTACGAGATTTAGGAAATCATTTTCTACAAACAAATGGAGTGCACATTAACAAGGCTTTTCATCATACCTTTTCAAGGAAGTGTTCAAAAGAGAGCGAAGACGAACGAGCCAAGAACGAAGCAAGGAAGGCCGTGAGAGAAGGAAACCAAGGCTGCTCGAATTCGGGGCTGCCCTAGATTCGAAGGAAGAAGAATCGGCGGTTAGATTAAGGGCGGCATAATATCGGGATTAAGGAGAAGGAAGAATGCACTAACCCGAAAGAAGAACGGCCTTGCTCACCCCGAAGTGCCTTTAACCGCGTCAATGATAGAGGAGGAAGAAGGCAAGTAGAGCAAATGAAGGAGCAAAAGGGGAGAAGTGTGAAATGTGAAAGCTAGGGCTCCTCCTTTTTTATATAAACAAGAGGAAGGGTATTTTTGTCAAATAGCATTTGAAGATGGCAAAATTACCAAGAGGTCTGTCGGGAAGGCGAGGCCTAGTACCAAAGGGGTTAACATGGGGGATGGCATTGTAGAGGAGCAAAAATAATGTTTTGGGTATCAATAAGGCATATGTAAACGAAATCGCCGATTTAAAGGGGCCTTCAGCCAAATCGTGCTACATAAATTAATTATTGAGTTGGATTAACTTAGTCCACGTATTAGTTAATCTACATAGAATTGGGACTTGAGAGTCTCAGAATAGCACCGTGCTAATGATAGATTAACCAGAATCTTAACTACTGTTGCACTATTAACTCATTTATCAATTACATCGTTTAAGTTGTCTAAATCAAGCACCTTGCAATTTTCCTAAACACTTTTTTATTATATACTACAGAGACAAAAAGCATACTCACAATAGTTTGAATTTGGTAATGGTAACTTCGTTGCTCATTTTAGTACAATTCAACTCAAATTTGAATTGATTAATTTAATAAATATCTAAATAAAATATAGTTTCGACATAATAATGTCACCGATGAAATTTCATGTTAAATTTTGAAGAAAAAATTGATTAAAAAAAAGGGTCTGAATGCACCACCAGCTTGGTGGTTGCCAAACCATTGAGACCGAGACCCATGAGGGAAATTTCATACTTTTGCTGATGCTTAAAGATATATTTTTTCCGGAAGCTGCGAAATTTTTTCCGATCACTTTTTTGAATCAAATTTAATATTATAAATTTTTTAATTATTCTTTTTATTGATGAGATTTAACTCAATTTGGATTTACTACTATTAATTTATGAGCTTTGAAATCCGTGAAATCAGAGTCAGATTTTTTTTTAGGGGAAAAACATAATTTCATAAATTAAATAGAGAAATCGACAAAGAGTAATACATCAGAATAGCACCGTGCTACATAAATTACATGATAGATTAACCAGAATGTTAACTACTATTGCACTATTAACTCATTTATCAATTACATCGTTTAAGTTGTCTAGATCGAGCACCTTGCAATTTTCCTAAACACTTTTTTATTATATACTATAGAGACAAAAATCATACTCTGGACAATATCTGACGTGTTCATTTACGAAGCAACATAAATTCAAAATAGCCTTTTTCATCGAAAAGTATATTTAAAATTAAATTCTTAAGTAAATGTATTGACTTTTTCTGCTTCTGTTCTCTTTTTAAAATAAATTTCTATCAAACCATTGGTATCAGAAAATCATTGTATTTTAATGAGGTCTCAAATTTAAAATTTTAAAAATATACTAGTATTAAATATTTGTTAAAAGAATTTTGTCATCTCTAAAAAATTTCATCCTATTCTAATTTGGATTAATTACCCTCATAGTTCTCGATACCAGATAATATTAACAAACAAAAATTGCGTGTGCATTTACAAACAATCAATATCAATTTGTGATAATTCTAAAAATTTCAATTGGTGGTGATATTATATTTAACAAGAGATTTCGATTTTAAACTATTTGTAAACTATTAAATATTTATTGATTAAATTTTGGTACTTTTTAAAAATGTTAATCGACTTAAAATTAGATTACTCGATGAAAAAGTTTTGGCGTGGATTTTGACAAATCAAACCAGTGAATACAAACCTTAGTCGATGAGTGGCGGCATGCATACCGACTGTATATTCGAACATGATGGCGACTGTAAGAATAGACCAAATGATGCTGGTCCCAAATATATCTTAAGGTGCCTGGAACAGTATAAGCAAGAACACTAATAGAACCGCCAGTCCCATTTTGAGTGAAAATGTTACCCTATTAGTGTCCTCTTTTGCAAATTCCCATGCACTCCAAACCCAAGCCTTGCAAGAGAAACCCATATCGTAAATTCCACCATTCTTGAAACTAGCGGTTCTGCCACCTCCTATCTTGTCACGACTCAAATTCGGGGTCAGTGACCGGCACTAACATGTTTGCAACACAAAACGGGTTTAGCCAGCCTCAAACATAACTTAATCTCACAAAATCATACATGTCAAAATCTCTAGGAATTATTCTTTATATTTACCCCAGGATCAAAATGGACACGGTGGTTACAGAGCTGCTAAATGGACATGTCATACACACACAAATCGGCCCCAAGCTAGGAAACACATATTCTCTAGCTGACCACACACATATGCAACATATTTCACCCACCAATCCAAATATGACCAAACATGTCACATAAGCACATATGACCACTTCATAACCAAAACTCATATGCATGAGACGCACATACTTAAGATCTGAAACATGCACATATACCAAACAAACCAAAGTTGTCATGATCTATATGCTTACCCTAATGGAGGCCGTCCGACGAATGCTTATTCCTCGATGCAATCCTCTTTTCACTTTGGACCTTCGTCCAACCGTCTTTCCAAGATTATTTTCTTCACAAAGAACCTTGAGGGAGCCTTACATGATTTGTACAACAATTCCAGTATACAAGATGAGGTCAACTCCTCACTTCTCCAACCAAATTACATACCGGGCACACGATAAGCTCAATCGCTTCTAACTTCGGTAAATAACTCATATAACTTGATATTATACAAAAACAAGCCCATATCTTCTTCAAAATATTATTACTCTATTCTTTCATTATCTCACCAAGTCCAAAAACTAATTTAGAATTCCAAATAATTCACTTACCAAGTCCTTACTCTCAAACCACCTCAATTCAGAACACAGGCAGATAGTCCATCTTCCAATCATGCTTTGAGGATGATTAGTTTATCTAAATTAGACATATAATATACTATTAAAAAACTCTTTAAGTCTTCTACAATCTGTATGAAGATACCAAAGTCAAATTCGGAGTTCAAATAGACTTACCAAACCCTTATTTCCAACTACCTCGACTGTATACCCCCAGCAAATAGTCCATTGTCCAAAATATATTCTAGGCTGATTTCATAATCAAATTATGACATATAATATATGATTAGAAAGATCTTGAAGTCCTCTACAACTTTCATCAAGAACTTAAAGTCCAGTTCGAAGCAAAAAGGTACTTACCGAATACTTCTTTTCCCACTAGCTCACTTGTATACTCTAATTATTAGTCTCTAATTCAAAATTAATTTTCTATTGATTTCTTCATCCAAATTGAACATATAATATACCGTTGGAAAGTTAGTTGAGTTATCTACAACTTTTATGAAGAGATAAAAGTCCAAATTAAAGCGGATGATAGCTTACCAGGTCATTCTTTCTTAACCTGCTTCTTTCTCTTTCTTCTCTCTCTCTCTTCCTTTTTCTTCTCTTCCGTTTTGTGGCTGAGTTCCAGAATTTTCTACCTCTTTCTTAATATTTCTGAGCTTTAAAATCATGTGAGTGAGTAAGCATAAACTATTACTCACATTTTTGACTAATCTCAATTAACTTACAAGTAGTGAAAGGTGATTGGTTGCCTTTTCCACGTGGTCTAATCAGAATTCAGCACCTTGAGCCTCATTTTTCACTAGTTTTCGTTAATTTTTATCAAAACTTGTCAACATATAAATTATAGCTCCATGTATCTAGTTTCCAAATCATATTTATTTGTTAAATTTAGAGCAAAATTGTGAAAGTTGTGCTCAAATTACCAAGTAGTACTACTGCTGTCCGAATTTACCCAACTATCTTCATAACACTCTATTTACATAGAAATATTATTCCAAATACTAATCCAAATATATTATTATGACTAAGTATACTTCACTTAAGTTGAAAAAATATAATCTAAAGAGTAAGATATTACATATCTCCTTGATCTTGGTGGCTGGAATTCGAATCTCGAGACTGCCCTTTTTCCCATTCATTCTCCAATCAAGTATTATAGTACCTTGCTTTGAGTTACCCGTCTTGAAGTATTTTTCGGAAGTAAGGGAGTAGGTTGGTGTTGGAGCTGGCAAGTGTTTTTGGAGTGAAGGGTGCAATTTAAGGAGGTGCAATTCTAGCTAGTTGTGACTAATGAAGTGCAAGTAGGAGGAGAGAAATAGAGGAGGAGAATAATGCTGCAATAATACAAGAGAAGATGGAACTAAAAACCTCGTGGGGATAAAATAGATGCTTTAAGCTTATCAATAATGCATGCTTGGTTGGATGTGGAGAATTTTAGAATCCAAAAACATTGCAATTTCATGTGTCACCATGTAAAATGTCTCCTAATAGGATGAGTGGTTGTATTTTTTTGGAAAAGGTAGAATGTATTGATATAAAAAGAGTATATATATGTAATATGTACATTTATACAGAAAGGGCGAGGAGAGGAGCAAAAGCCCCTGAATCACCTATACAGAAAGGGTGAGGAGAGGAGCAAAAGCCCCTGAATCGCCTATACAAAAGACCATAATTGCTTTGAAAAAGGCAAGAATGGTATAACTCGGCCCTGGCAAGAGAGACTAAACGGCAATTGGGCTACGTGGATGGAATTTCCAGTGAATCTAAGGAGGCCAGGTCTAAAAATCCGAAAGGAGGCCAGAGGAGACAAGCGAGCGGCCCAGAGATTATCTCAAAAGACTTTGAATCACCATTGATAGATCTTGTTTGCAGCAGACTTCTCTGGAGTTTGACCAAATCTCCCATTCCGACGCTCTCCTCTGGATGGTCGTGATGAGAGTCCCAACATTAGGAATGGTGTCGCGGAAGATGACCTCGTTTCTTAGCAGCCAAATGCTCCAAATCATGGAGGAAAAAAAATGGAGAACCAGATTTTGCGAACTAAAACTTTAATAGGCATAAGACCCATCCAATTCGAGAGAGCTCCACTGAGGCTGGCCTTCCTAAGCTAATTCATTAGCAGAGTATTGGGCCAACTATGATGATCTTGACCACCGAATTTTACCGAAAGTAACTTGAGCTATATTTTTTGACTTGTTCTAACTACGATGATCTTGACCACCGGATTTGCTCAAAGTAATATGGATCACCCTTTACACTCCTTTATATAATTCCCAATTAGCCCTTGGCCATTGCCTGGGGTTCAATGTATGGCAGGCTGATGTTGATGGAAACAGAACCATGGACTACATCGAGTTCATATCAGCAACTATGCACATGAATAGAGTAGAAAGAGAGGACCATTTGTACAAGGCCTTTGGATATTTTGACAAGGACAGAAGCGGGTCATCAAGTTGCACTTTTATGTTTAATTACCCTTGAGAATCCGTTTTCCCTGTATTCATGTGAAAGTTGCGTCTGCTTCATGTCAGGTACATTACAAAGGAATAGTTGAAGGATGCTCTGGAGAAGTACAACATGGGGGATTCGAAAACAATCCAAGAGATCTTAGCTGAAGTTGATTCAGATAATGTAAGTAGCGTAACATCCTTCTCTTATCCCAATTCTCAGACCTGCAACAGATTATGCATGGATTGTTGCTTCTGCCACTGTGGTTCTGCTTGCATGTTCTGTAGGTTCTCGTGCAGCAATAGCATTGATTAGTTTCGCCTGTCATTAAGTTTTGAAATTGAAAACATACTGTTCTATTTCACTGATGCGTGTACTAGAACCATGACAATCGTATAGTGAGTTCGAAACTAGAGTTCCCTTTACCGTGTCACTAATGTTGAACCATTCAGCACCTAGTTCCACATTCTCAAATGTTTCATGTTATCATTTGTCAGTAACTGGTATTGGAAACATTTGTAGGATGGAAGAATCAACTACGACGAATTCGTGGCCACGATGAGGAAAGGCAATCCGGACATAGTCCCCAACAGAAGGCGGAAATAAAAAGACTTCTTCGGTATTGGCACATCGGTATCCAGCCAAGGTTCCACTTTTTTTTTAAATAGCATTAGCAACCTTGCATCCCACTGAAACCAAATCGTTAGACAGAGTCTCTTGTATTTGGCTATATTACAGCAAGGGGCTAAAACTGCATCGAGCCCGGATGCAATTCAATCATCGAGCTGCTCAATGTGTATGATTATCGTGTCGTGCATGATTATCGCTTCTCTGAAATACCGATGTGAGTGACTGTGATCATACTATTAATCTTTCGCCTGCATGCTCGAGTAGAAACCTTTCTTCTGGTTGCACCAAAATCATGCCAGTTCCTCTCTCCACCTGTTTGTGCTACTACGAACATGACAATTGACTTTTCCTTGGCAAGAACATGGTTGACTTGTTATGTTTGTTCACTCTTATATTGCAAATTACTTTAGTTCTTGTCTCACTCACTCGACCAATGCGGCCAGGTGAATCGAATTCGTCAAGTCTTGGCTAGTCATTTTTCTCTTTGGTCATGCATGCCAAGAAGAAAAAGAACTCCCGTAGCAGACTGGGTAGAACTAGTTGGTCGTTGACATTGTCTCAAGATAAGCAGAATTATATTGGGTGCGATCGATCATACGAACGCTAATGAATTGGATCTCATCAAAACTTCAGAGTTATAATATATTAAGAGTATTATTAAGATGGTCATCACCGACCCGTTTCCAAGTTTGATTACATGTCTTGAACCTGAAGCCATTCCAGGTTTTGCCACCTTCAATTGATCCCTCGTCAGCAAGTGAATCATCCTCTACAAGCTGACGGTCCTCCAAGTTCCGGTCAAGCTGACCATAAAATATTTTGAGTCGGGATTAAAAATTAATAGTTCATCATCTATCATAATAACTAAATTTTTTCACAAAAATATTTTAGTTCTAAATATCGATATCAACTTTCTAATAAATTAATGTTTTCAATAAAAATGCATGAATCAACTGAACCTTAGATCAACCGATAAATTTGTACTTTTTCGAATATTCTACACCAAAAAGATCTATGTAAAAAGTTTTTGGATACCAACAATATCACATTAGAAGGTTATGCACCGTACATGTATCATGTAGATAAACATTTAAATTGGAATTGAACCTTGATGGGGACCCCGCAGGAACCATGCACCAATATTTGCCCGTGCGAATAATCGAATCCACTTCGTTCTATAACCAAACAGAGCCTAAGCCAAGATCTCAACTCCATTTTTTGACCTTATTATTACCAAAATAAAGTAAAACAGAGTGCGTAATGTAGAGAAAAATAGTTTCCCGATCCCATCTCGGGTCTGATTACCTGCTAGAAGTGCTTGGAGGATAGAAGCTCTGGTTCTACTCTCCAGCTGCAATGGTAAGTGCAAGTAGTTGGTCCCGTCCACTCGAATCTAGATTAGTCACGTCGATGTTTGGATACGAGGTGATCTAGATAAAATTAAAATAGTTGGTTCCATTTGATTTGATACCGAGTTGTTATTGACAAACGCAAAGATTCGAACTTCACTTGAATCTGAAACTACCCAGATAGCCAATTTCGTTTATTGCATCCAATTTCAGTAATTTAGGGGAAATTGTGGCGGTGTGCCAAAATGGGCACATGGGTTGTGGAGCCTGTGATTGCTTGATCTTTGGAGGGATAAAGTTCAGATTTTTAGCAACGAGAATTGGTGCGGTAATAGAATTGGATTCACTTGGATATATTTTGGTTTCAATTCTCACGAGTATAAAAGACCTCGTCGAGAAAACTGCTTCTAAATAGGACCCGACAGTGCTCAGAGTAATACTAGAGATTTCATCCAACAAAAGTTCATATTTTTTGGTTTTAGGGTATTGTCTAATGGGACTTCTTCTTCTTCTTTTTTTTCTGAGAAACATTGTCTAATGGGACTTGGGTAGCGTATTAGTTGGAAAAAGGTGAAATTTTTGGGTTGGGAGCTCAGCTACGAGTTTTGAAGAGACATTATTATTGTGAAATGGTCCCCTATTCTCTAATTTGTATGGTTTTCATTGAGCTTATTCTGAAGTTGTTGTTTTGTGCAGTGCAGGATGAAGGTGGGGGCCAGCGCGAAAGTGTGCTTCTCCTGGCGTATCGAAGTTTTGGAATAGTGTTTTGCCAGATGAGCATTAACCCTCTGTATGTTTATAGAAACACGTTTGCCGGGAAGTTGAAGAGTTATCAGAGTGAAGATACTGTTTTCGGGGCTTTCTCGTTGATATTTTGGACTTTCACATTATTTTCGTTGATCAAGTATACTGGCTTCATGTTGTATGCGAACGACAATGGCGAAGGTAGGAGCCGGGAGACTATATACTTTGGGTAAGCACGCACGAGAGAACACTGTTTCTGCAAGTTTTGTTGGACTGATAAAGGCTGATTATGTGGGATCTTTTGCAGGAGGCCTTTTTGCTCTGTATACTCCCTTCTCTGCCGACATGCTAAATCCTGCTTGCTCCCAAATCGACAAGCGGCCGATGAGGAGCTCTCCACATATCACAGTGCCGTTCACTCGAATATAATTTTTGTGCAGTCTCATTCTTTCAAGAAGTCTGGTGAAAGGGATAAGAAAACAAAGACCGCTCTCTTACTTGTAGCCTTGGTTGGCGCTTCAATGGTTGTAGCTTATGGTGCCTGCAATATCTGGTGAGTTTCCTACTGGCCAGATCTTCACTTCATCTCATTTTCTGGATCTTAGTCTCCTGTTTGGTTTGTTCGTGTTTGCACCTATAATGATTTTGTGGTTAGCAACCGTAGCTGCTGTTGGCATCTACAACATTGTCCATTGGAGTCCAACTGTATACCAGGCCCTCTCTCCATATCACATATACAAGCTCTTTAGGACCACCGGGAAAGTTGGTTGGCTCTCTCTTGGAGGAATACTCTTATCAATTGCGGGTAGTGTTTCATTTTGTTGTCATTGTGATTCTGTAAATCTGCCATTCTTCAAAGTGCCTTCTAATTGTTTGACCTGTCAGTTTTTTGCCCTTGATTGCAGGATCTGAAGTGATTTTTGCTTACCTTGGACGGTTCACAGCTTCCTCGATAAGGGTAGGTTTCATGCCCTTAAAAGTTAAAAGCATCATTGACATTTGATTGCACTGTGGGTTACTTCACTTTTCTCGGGACTTACATATCAGAATCTTTAGACATTATTGAGCCACTTGCATGTCGACTTGTCTGGTTTATGTGAAAATTGTTCCGAACTTTCACTTATTGCAGCACAAGCTTAGATTCTTACTATAGGCTTCTATTGTTTTGGTATAGAATGAGTTATTTTTGTTAGTTTTTGAACTTTGTGGCACATTTAGAATCCCTCTATTGAATTACACGGTTGGGCGCATTGTCAGTGACGATGATCTGTTCTCTGATTTGCTGCTTTTCGTGGGAGGGAAGGTAATAGTGGGAGGGAGGAAAGATTAATTTAAGGGGAAAAAAAATTTTTGATAAAAATTCTCACTTAGCCCTCCTTTCTCTCCCCCTTCTCCTATCAAACATATCACATTAGAAGAAAATAGTCTCTCCAAGACAAATGTAAAACTTGTATCATAGGATGGCTCACAAACTTTTAGGCCCTTTTTTTCCTTCTCTGTTGTTCAATTTCTTGGGTATATGTAATAGGTGTAGTTGATTCATTGTGTTTCTGGCTCTTGCAGGTTTGCATTTTGCTTTGTTGTATACCCGTGTTTGGTGCTGCAATACATGGGGCAGGCAGCATTTCTTTCCAAAAAATTTTCAGCGGAATCTATGAGCTTCTTCTATTCAGTTCCAGGTGAATGCTAAAAGCACGAAATAATTGCTCTTCTCGTTAGCGTGTTCTTGTTGTTATTAAGTTACAATGTGTCGATTCTCTGTGCATGCAGATCCGGAAAACTGGCCAGTTATAGTGATGGCAATATTGGCCTCCGTGGTTGCCAGTCAAGCAGTGATTTCTGCCACATTTTCAATTGTCAGGCAAAGCCACGCGTTGGGATGTTTCCCTTGCATAAAGATTGTACACAAATCGGAATGGATCGATCGTCAGATATTCATCTCCGAGATAAACTGGATTCTTATGATTCAGGCAAAGCCAGGCAAGTCCACTATAAGTTCCTAGGATTCTGTTGTGAAAGATGAACTCTTGGATCTTCTAGAAGCTAAGCGGGCCAGAATAGCGTATGTGGTTGGTCACTCCCATATCAAATCCAATCGGAACGCTTCATTTCTCAAGCGGTTCTTGGTGAATATCGTCTTCTCGTTCCTGTGCAAGAATTGCAGTCTACTGCTGTTGTCCTGAAAATTCCTCAAAGTTCTTTGATTGAGGTGGGCATGAACTACTACTTGTGATGCACATCCCTGTTCTGCCTACCCCCCTGCCGTTTTGCTTGAACTGGTTGGAGCTGATTGTTGGAGGTTCTTCATACTTCTTTCGTTTACATGAATTGACGCACAACGCACAACGCACAACGCGCATTTGCTTTCGATCCAAGCATTGTTTTTCGGCTTGGCCCTCGATTTCTCCTGGAATTGTGGAATAAGGTTTCCTTTCTTTGATGCTCACCATCTTGTTAGAATGATTGATGTAGCTTCTTGCTGACAAATTATTCATGGATTGTAAAATTGAAAATGATATACAAGATTTTGATGGTGATTGATTGCTTAGCATTTTGTAGATTGACGTTGGCAACCCTAAAGAGAAAAGGGTTGTGTACAATGTGCAGGTACCATGCAGGCCATTGTCAATATTGACCATTTTGTAAATTGTAATTTTTCTTGGAAATCCTAAATTATCAAATATTCCGAATGACTGACTATACATGTGTTGTGAAAATCTCGAGTTAGAGTTTTAAATGAGCAATTTCTCGAAAAAAAGTTGAAAATTATCAAATATCATCTCTTCATGCAATCCGACCAACAAATTAAATTCACCATGCACTCCGTACCCAAATTCTTTCTTATCTTACCTCAAAATAAAGCAATCAAAACGTGATACTCCGAAAGGAAATAGTGTTATGAACAAGGACAGTTCATGCTCGATTTGCGTGTGCGTTACCGGAATGTCTTTAAGAGCTCCTCGGGTCAACGACTTGCACTCACCGATAGGGATGAGCAAACAAACCGAAAACCGTCAAACTGAACCAAACTGGACCAAAAAAACCAGACCAAACCGAACCATTGGTGAAAACGGTCCAGTCCGGTCTGCCAAATGTGTAAAATACGGTTTCTGGTTCCGGTCCATTTTTTTGTATAAAACCGAAAATAACCGGACCGGACTGGAAATTTGCCATCTAAATTCTAATAACACTTCCTCTCTTCTCTCTCCCAGAAACCACACACTCACAGACCCTCACCCTCTCACACTTCCCTTTACAAAAAAGACACACTCTCTCTCTCCAAAAAAACACCACCACACAAGAGTCAAGACCAAAGTCCAGACCACCGAAGTCCGACGGTCTCCGACGCCAGCAATCGGCGACGTTCAGCCACCACCACGCCGCCGATGGACTTGGCCACCCTCTTGCAAGTATTTTGTATTCTAAATTCCGAAAATAAATTAGGGTTTCAAAATTGGGGATTTTTTAAATGAGGGTTTCAAAAATGAGGGTTTCTTTAGAATTGCTCTCTGGTTTCAAGATAGTATCTTCCTTTGCTTGTGTTTTTTGTGATTGTGCAAAGAAAGATTGAATTTTTTGATGTGGGTTTCTTGATTGGGGTTTTGGGTACTGAGTTTGTTTGGAAACTTTGGATAATGGCTGTGGATTATGATAGACGAGGATTTCGCGTTAATTTTGATGATTTCTGGATTGATGAGCTCGAGAATGATTGATGGCTGTGGTTTATTTGTATTTGTGAACTTGAAGTTGGGAACTGCCAGCCGTTTCTTCTCCTTTTCTTCTCGGTTTTTTTGGTCCAGTTTTGGTTTAAACCAGATTTTCGGTCCGGTTACGGTCTGGTCTATTAGTTCCGTCCGGTCCGGTGCGGTTTCCAATTCTCCCAGTTTTCTGGTTCCGGTTTTTCCGGTCCGGTCCGTGTTCGGTCCGGTCCGGTCCATTTGATAAGCCCTACTCACCGATACCAACAAGTTGCATTCACTGAAACCAAATGTGGGTCAACAATCGGCCTCTACCAAGCACGGGGTTTGACTATTGACCTCCACTTAGCATGCGGGTCGATGATCTCCTTCACCAACAGCTCGGGCCGATGATCTCCTTCACCAACAGCTCGGGCCGATGATCCACCTTTAGTGGGACATTTGGGTCAACGATTAGCTTTCGTTCAATACTCCTAGTCGATGACTAGCACTCAGTCGGGCCTCAGGTCGACAACTTAACTTCACTGGACTCCCCGAGTCACCAATTAACCATCATTTAGCTCCCGGGTTAAAAATTGACCATCACTTAGCTGCCGTGTTGACGTTTTGCCCCAGCAGAATCCATGATAAATCCCGGAAGTTAATTATGCCATCACGAACCATACTCGACTCTCAATTAAACCATCCTCCGAAAGTAATGATTATTTTACGCTTTCAGGATTCGACCCTTAAATTAAATGTAAGACATTTTGGATTATTTTTAAACATAAAATTTTAATTTTTATATAAAATTCGAATAAATAATAATGGATATGTGAAGATTAATCATGAAATATCTGGTATATCAATGAAGAAAATTAGAATTATACATACTTCGAATTTTAGAGTTGATATCATTGAGTATATTACAGAATATTTGAGAACTATATTATAATTTATATGTAACATTTAAAGATAAAGGGGTCTAATTAGGATATAAGTAGGGTCTAGTTAGGGTAGGGTCCAAATAAGTGTAAAACGATAAGGGCAGGGGCAGGGTCCACCTCGAAAAGTGGACCCATACCTTCTTATAGACCTAGTCAAAATCAACATACTCTCAACTCACAAAATAAAAATAGAGTCTGATCTTCATAATATAGATATTTCTGCCATCCCTATTTGCGCTCCAACAACTCCGGAGGTTTAATGAGGACATGTTTTACCGTTTACTTTCGAGAAGTCGGCGAATTATAGTGCGTGTCTTCTCGTAAACGGTGTCGTTGCGTGGGTCATGTCACGAGGAAATTGATATCCGGGCCGAGACGTGTTTCGATTTGCTTCCTGGATCTGGGCTGGGCCTGTGATCCGTGGGCTCTTATTTCACACATCCAAGACATGTCACAAAATGCGCATATATTTATTTCCCCAAACTATTTAGTATTCACTATTCGAATAATTTTTTGATATAATTAATCTAAGTTGGAATATTGGGATTATAAATGATCATAAAACATATCAAAACGCAAAGGAAAAACACATGCAAGACGATTGATCAAATCTGACTCTCTCTCTCTCTCCCCCTCTCTCTTTTTTTAACAATTTGAATCCCCTATGAAGCATATAATTAAACTTCAACTCATTCCATCTTCTACGACGCGAGGGGATCCAACTCATTCGGATCCTCTTTTTTTATTGGATTTATTACGATTGTGATCTTGTATTCGTTCGAAAGAATTTAACACCGATGGATGTAGTTAAGCTTCAAATATTAATATCTTCCCAACTACAAACTGATACCACGGCAAAAATGATTAATTTTATTTGTGAATGGTGGGGTCAAGCTCCTATATAAATACAAAAAAGAGAGTACATAATATCAGACATAGTCAGCTAATCAATATCGAAAGAAGTCCTACTGACCTCAGTGTCAAGATTTTCGAGGTTGCGGCCGCCGGCTTCAGTAAAATCCTCCGTCGGTAAAAAATCATTAGAAAAGCCCCCAGTGGAAAAATCTGCATCGGTAAGAAAAGAGTACCTCGGCAAGGTCGTAGTGACCCGCCTTGATGTTGAAAATGCTATAACTGATCCTCTCAGCTCATCACTGGCTATGCGGGTGCATCAAGGTAGGCTAACACCCCGAAGATCATCTTGATACATATGAAGACAACAGTCAAATGGTACATCTGAGACAAAAAGCTCATACAAAATCTCCAGCGCATGCTTGGAGAGTGCATCTGCAACTTGGTTGCCCTCCCTCTACGTGTGCTGGATGTCGATCTCACAGTCTCTCGCCAGTAGCTCCCTCGCTCTAAGGATTAAGGTCGCCAATGGATGAGCTCGATCCACTTCTCGTTTTACATATAAGATGACCAGGGATGAATCTACCTCCATCTGGACCCTCTGAATGCCCATCTCCCATCAACTCGAGCCCTAGGACCAAGGCTCAGAGCTCGGCAGCAAGGTGCTGCTGCCGATTACTTTGGCAAAATTGCAAACCCAACCACCACCCGAGTCGCGTATGACACCACCAGCATCAGCAGGTTTCGGGTTGCCCGTCGATGCTCTATTTGTGTTGAGCTTAACGAAACCCTCCGCGGGACGCTGCCAAGATACTAGGATATCGCATCGCGAGAGTAGTGGAGTAATTCGGTCTGTTAGGACACGAACAAACTCCTGTCTGTCCGAAATTGTCGTAATTGTTCGAAATCATTTAGGCTTTGCGATTGCATCTTTACTCTCCGCTTTTGCCATCTCTATGGCGCTTTCCCTTGGCTAGCAGGACTTTCCCTCCAAGTAGATCCTGATTGTAGCCTCGCGGTTACTTTCATCTCCAATCCTTATGCTTTAGTTCACTGGCGGTTGGAGTCGCTGGTTCGAGACATTAGCTTTTCTCTAGAATAGTTACCGTTTTGTAAGCCTACTCTTATCTCTCGAGTACAACACCATGTTATAAATTGGATTTGTAAACAAGCAAGATTAGGCTTACTGTAATTGGCTCTTTCGGCATTCATCCGAATTGGATGTTCTATTGTATAGGGATTTTCCGACCTAAGTTTATATATATATATATATATATATATATATGGATAACAGTACTTTTCCCTTAAAAAGAAAGAGAGAAGAAATACCAACAATTCTACATTTCATTTCTCTTTCTTCTGCCTCTCGAATCCGCGGAGCTTAAAAAAAAAAAAAAAGCTCCCATTTCCAATATTTCCCCAGAAACTCCACTAGTGTAGGAGGAGAACAAACAAACGTTACAAAAAATGGCAAGGTACAAGAGGAGGACGGGAAGGAGAAGGGAGTAACGGGGGGAGTCTACCGTTTGACGGTGCTCCGGGCGTCGGTGGGGCTGCGGCTTCCTGACGACCCGAAAGTTCGGGAAATGTGTCTCGCCGATTTCATCTGTCTCGTCAAGAAGACGTATTTGGCGTCCCCGGGCTCCAGTGGACAACCCTACGGTATCAACTGGGAGAGCCCCGGGCTGTTCCTCCAGGACGCCGAAGATACCGAGTTTCGCCGCCGTGTCGTGCTTTCCGACTTCGGGACGAGGAAATGCCACTTCCTCAGGCTTCACGTGAGTGTTACTCGCACTCTAAATTTCTAAAGTTGGAGACTTTAGGTTCAATTTGCCATCTATATGGGTTACAAGTTTGAATTACTTGCTTACCTACCCTGTTCATGTATAAAGTTGGGGACTTTAGGGAGGGAGACGAGAAACGTTGACAGCTTTTTTCCTTCTAGGGTTCTGTTTCCATGTGGAGGAGTATTTTTTTGCCCTTCAAAAAAAAAAACCTCTCGTATTCAGAGTTGGGATGGGGCGTGTTCTAATGGGTGTGTGCTTTGGAACAGGATGGGTCTCCTCTGATCAGAGATACGTACGAGGTAAGGGAAGTAGCGTCGACTTGTGTTGACCTGGATTTCTTTTTCTCACGAGCTTTTCTCCTCTTTCTTTTTCTTATATTATGTTCTTTGTTGTCTTTGTTGAAGAATATGTGGGAGATTTCGCTGGATGCCAGCTTGAATTGCCCATTGACTATACTTTTGAAGCTGCACTAGCGGATTTGATCGTGAGTTTAGTGGTTTCGTACTTGGGGATTGGTCTCTTATACTCCATGCGCTTGAGATAATTCTTACTCACGAGCACGCTTCTTTTGATGTTTGATTTTGCTAGGATAATTCACTGCAAGCCATGTGGGGCTCGAGAAGGAGAAGGAAATTCATTAGGTATGTCCTGTCCAATTGCCTTCTGTAGTCTGTGAATGGTTTTCAAGCTATGTGCACTTCATCGTGTGTCCAAAGTTCTGGCCTTTCAACTTTTTCGTCTTGGATTGGTGCTTGTTGTCTAGTCGTACGGTCCTGGTGTATGATGTTTCAATTGGGCTCACGTAACACGCAGATAATCAGTTACAACTAAGGTAACTTGTTCAAGGCAGCAGTTCCTGCGGAAACAACCAACAGTTTCCTGAGCTTTCTGCTATTTATATGTAAATGGTATTTCTGTTCATATGGTTATCTGTCGCTACTGGATTGACTTGTACATACAGCGTGGACATATTGCAAGATCAGATCTGTATTTTTGACTCGGGGTCTGGCATGGGTAGCGGGCGATCATTAGTAATTATTTGTATTACATTAACTTCTATATTGTTATTATATATAAAGAAAATTACTTGCCAAAGAAATATGTTATTAGAGGCTTTCCGCTATTTTCTCAGGTTAATGGTGTTAATTTAGCTGAGCTCGAAGGAGGGGAGGTTACAATTACCATCCTACACACTTGCGTTGGTCCGGAGTTTGTTTTTGAGCTCTCCTTTTGAGCAGAACAAGGTAGCTCTGCATCAGAATGTCCGATTAAATTGCATTAATCTCATCATAAAAAATGTCTATTTTAATTATACCTTTATATTTGAATATTCATATCTAACCAAAAACCTTAATGATATGGTGGAGCTCTTTTATTACTTATAAATTGGCTCATCAACACATTTGAATGGATGTGGGATTTTCAACATTTACTTTTGTAGTAACCACATTTTATCGGAACACTTACTAGGCCGATAAATCTAGGTTCGATCTATATCGAACCAGAAGATGGCCTGCAAATTTTCAACTTTCTGGTTCATTCGGTCCACTCGTTCGGATCGCCGATTGGACCGGGACTTTTTTATTCTTTTCTTTTCAGTACTGTTAATTATTAAATAATGCAAAAATTATTTAATTTACCATAAAAATGGCAAAATAAGTTTCATTACTCACAATTGATGTGTAATTTATGTAAATAAAAACTTCAAACAGTTAAGAAATACATAAAACTTTTCAACCTATGTGATTGGTGGTGGGATTTTCAACGCTTCAACCTATCCTTTGACTAAGATGTCAGTATTGCAATAGCTAGTGTCCATCTTTGCTTGCCCGACTAGAAAATTTTTAATTCAAGTATAATGCCATTTAGCAATGTGTTGGTCCTTATTTAGAAGCAAATTGGCTATCCTAATATGGTCACAGAGGTTATAGATTGTTTTTCTACAAATGGTTCTTGTTGCTGCAAGAAATGTCTTCTCCGCTATTGGTTGTAGGTTGATGGGCCCAATTGTATATTGCAATATTACAAGACAAGGTATATTGTGGTTTGGCCATAATCATGTCGATTGCTAACAAATGTATATTGGAGTGATAATGTTTCAGGTTTGCCTAAATCATCGGAAGCAAATGCTCGAGTAAAGTGTGTCTATTTTCCCATCGTGAGGTATGGGTAATGCAGAGAAATTGGATGTTCTTTTCTGACGATGTTCTTCATGGCTTTCACATTTTTGGTTACAGGGCATAGAGAATATTGATAGGATCCTGGAACAGTTGAAGGCCGAAGGGGTCGGGACTGAGGAAAATTATGAAACTTTTAGTAGAGTCTCCGTTAGGTGGCTAGGACGACTACTGCCGGATGCTCGTTGGGTATACCGACTATGTTTGTATACTCTTTTAAATTAAAATTCCTTATAAATTGTCATTTGTTCCTTAATTTTGCATAGATACATAATGAATGTAGACAGACATTTCTGTGTGTTATTGGCAATACTGGTTTCTGGCTTTGCATTTCCAGAAATATGAACTAACGCTCTTTGGGGAACAAAGTTACCCGTCTGCATGTTCTGATAAGGGAGATGAAGGGGGTTCACCGTATAAGACTATCTTAGCTTCCCAATTGTTAAGCATAAACCAAGTCTAATAAACTGGATTTGGGCCTAACTCTTCATTTTGTCAGGTTCCCTTCTGCATTTTATTTACTGAGAAGTTTTCCCATGGGTCAGGAGTACATGCTGCTTTGGGGAATTAGTATTTTGTAGATTCCCCAATCTCATAATTTTGTTAACTTAGAGGAAGACGGCACAACTTCTATTTGTCAGTCGATTTATCAAGAGACTTTACCCAACTCTGTAGGGCTCAGATAATTCAAGCTTAACTTTTATGGTTGTTATTTTACAATATAAAGGCAAGTCTTCCTTTTATGTAGCTAAGGCAAAAGAAGGGAGAAAAGGCTCACCTGTTGAGAAGATGTTATCCAAGAGTGAAGTGCTTTATCGGTTAGTTGGAGGATTTTTGTTAGCATGTTCTTGCAATATTGTTGATTGTTTTTCCTCTTTGTTATAAGTTGTTATTTTCAGTTCTGTTTGTTTTTCTGCAGAAACTGATGGCGGCTTCAACCCTACACCTTCTAAGGTAGCAAATTTAACTAAATCATGTACACTCGAAGTAACAGATTTTCTAGGTTTGACCTTTGTTTTTTTCCTCTTCTTTTAGAAATCTAGATTACATTCTGTGATACTCTGTTTATCGGTGTGTATGCTCATAAGTTCATTTGCACAGTTATGTAAATATGATAAGGCTGCTTCTCTCTTTGGACGAGTAATATACGATTAGAAATGGAAAAGGATACTTTCGGCAAATCATTGATTCTGATGTATAACTATCAAACACCTTTTGAAGATGAATCTGTCTAATCACGATCCTCAGCAAGATGCTCGAGAATGAAACAGGTTTCAAACTCAAGATTTTTTTTCTCTTTGTTTATCCATTCCTATTCAGCTAGATTTTCTGAGCATGCAGTTCCATGTCTTGTTATAGATGTCAACGTTGAAATTTCACTAGAAGGTGAAGTTATATCGCCTTCACAGCTGGAGGAAAAGTTTCAAGAGTGGATTCTACACATGCATGATCACTACGATGAAGAATTCTGTGGTGAGGATGATCCAATTGTTGTTGTTGGTCCGACCAATAAAAACAAGTTGAGGATAACACGTGATGGTAAAATTTTGTTGTCATTTCTTGCTTCTATCTTATTTATTGGACCAATTTGTCATTGGTGCCGAGACTTTCTGCTGGTGTCTGGAATTTTTTGTGTGTATTTGTCAAGTCATATGTTGGTGTAATTAAAACCATTCCCACTTGTGTAGCTGTGAGGGTGCATAAAGTGTTGAAGAGGAACGGTAAATCTTGGAAATCTGGTCAGAGAATGAAACTGATCAAAGAGGCATGTCCTGGAGTGCTTGAGCAAAATGTCTTCGCCACACTAGAATACTTTCTAATTGAAGGTTTACAGGGAGATCCTGGAGGTAAGTAACAGATGATGATATTTCAAATATCTTATAGCATATTATCTGAAGAATCATAAGTTCTTGAAAGCTATTTGAAGTGGTGTACAATGTTTAAGGATTCTTTTTTTTTTTTTGTAATCCAAGACTGTTTAGGATTCTATGAGCTCACGAGCTTTTTTGCATATTTTCTCGTCATGGGATGCACGGATTGTATGCAGGTAGATCATATTCTGGATTGATCTCTCTCTCTCTCTCTCTCTACACACAAACACGGACATGCATGCACGTATACACACTTGGGAAGGCCACTTGGCCTAGCAGATGATGGGTATAGCTAATTCTGGTTTTGTTGTCCTCTTCAACTTGATTGTGGAAGGCCACTTGGCCTAGCAGATGATGCTGGATGCAAGATTGCATGGGATGAAGGGAATGCTAGCTTGGACATTGGTGGATCTTTGTCTTTACCAATTGGTGTAATTGACTCTGAACAGGTTTGCCAATTTTCAATATCAGTACCCTTGTTTTACCTATGTGATACATTGATTCTTTGTTCAACAAGTCATTTTGAGAAAACTTGCTAACCTTTCTTCATAATTTAGTGCTGCCGGATTTCAGAAACTGTATGGAATTGCATGCTTGAGAAGGAGCGCCAGAAAGGTTCCTTTGTTATTGATTTGCTTGGTGAAGAACAATGCAAACAATTGGGCGTTCTTGGGGTTAGTATTTGAAATAATATAATACTTATTTGCTAGTTCTGGAAGCAGAACAAATTTTTGAGGCTTCTTTTCTCACTTTGTTCTACAAGAATGTGTTAAAAATAGATGAACTTCCACAAAAGACCCATCTTTGTATAGACTCCACAATATTGGAGAATGCTTGAGTTTGTGAATGTCTACATTGTCTCTGAGCTTACCCTTTTTGGCTTGGATATGGAATCTCTATCATATTCGGCCTCATTCCACAGGTTGCAGCAATCGCCTCCTGTTCGATGTCAAAAGGATTTAAAATGATTTTTATGTTTCATCTCTGCATTGTAATACTTTGCGATGCATTTTTGCTTCTAAACATGAAAATGCTTCAGCTTTAAACTCACGCAGCGATCTACTTTTGTAAAGATTGTCATTTGCATCTGGAGTATCTACATGCAGGATCCTGAAAGGGACATGCTAATATGTGGAGAGAGTTGGAGATTGTGAACGTGAACTTAATGCACTTCGGAACAGGAGGGCAGAGATTGTGGAATCCTCGTCGTGCTTGCAAGGTTGTAATAAATGATGCAGCTTTTTTTAATGCTAATAATTTCATGTAGTGGTGGTTCAAGCAAAACAGATTTACAGAATGTTCAAAACTCTCTACTGCCAGAGCAACACCGCTCGGCCATGGAGCTGAAGGATCATGGCTCTGCAACTCAAGTTGTGGAACTACACAACGATGCTTCACATAGACTCGCTTATCTTCCGGAGTCTCAGACAAAGACATTGGATGGTTTTAGTCAAGCACAATTAGTCAAGCACAAAGACATCCTGTTATAACCAGGTGTTAGCAAGAGCCAGCTTGGAGTAAAGGGGTGATGTCAAGGGCATACCAGGTCAGAGTCGTCGTCCTCTGATACTAAGGCATTAGGAGAAGCAGTCAGTTGAGCTGGAGGCAAAACGACTTCAGGCGGTGCTTGAGCTACAGGAGAGGTAGCGAGACGGGGCTGTTGAGAGGCGGGAGTCGGTTGGGTGCCGACCGGAGAGGAAGCAACCATTGGAGATAGTTTGATGACTCGAGCAGTAGAGATGGTCACAAGCAAACAAGACGACATATGGTGGGGAGACGAAATTAGAAATTAAAGAATCAATTCAATTAGGAGGGAGAGTGAAATTCAAAACAAGTCCTACTCGACATTTGATTTGGTGAGCACAACCTTCTATTGAATGTATTTGACTATCCATGTTATGTAAGTTTTCACTAGTACCGTTCATTTTAATTGGAGTTAATTAATTATCTGTGTTACTGTGGATGGTTACTTACTGTTGTGCGAGATCTAGGAAAGCATTTTCTACAAACAAATGGAGTGCACATTAACAAGGCTTTCCATCATACCTTTTCAAGCAAGTGTTCGAGAGAGAGCGAAGACGAACGAGCCAAGAACGAAGCAAGGAAGGCCGTGAGAGAAGAAAACCAAGGCTGGTCGAATCCGGGGCTGCCCTAGATTCGAAGGAAGAAGAATCGGCGGTTAGATTAAGGGCGGGATTATAAATGAAGGAAGAATGCACTTACCAGGAAGAAGAACGGCCTTGCTCACACCGAAGTTCCTTTAACCGCGTCAATGGTAGAGGAGGAAGAAGGGTTTTGAAATGGAACAATGGGGAGAAGTGTGAAACTAGAGTTCCTCCCCTTTTATTAGGAACCCTAGTTTCACACTTCTCCCCATTGTTCCACTTCAAAACCCTTCTTCCTCCTCTACCATTGATGCGGTTAAAGGAACTTCGGGGTGAGCAAGGCCGTTCTTCTTCCGGGTAAGTGCATTCTTCCTTCATTTATAATCCCGCCCTTAATCTAACCGCCGATTCTTCTTCCTTCGAATCTAGGGCAGCCCCGGATTCGAGCAGCCTTGGTTTCCTTCTCTCACGGCCTTCCTTGCTTCGTTCTTGGCTCGTTCGTCTTCGCTCTCTCTCGAACACTTGCTTGAAAAGGTATGATGGAAAGCCTTATTAATGTGCACTCCATTTGTTTGTAGAAAATGCTTTCCTAGATCTCGTACAACAGTAAGTAACCATCCACAGTAACACAGATAATTAATTAACTCCAATTAAAATGAACGGTACTAGTGAAAACTTACATAACGTGGATAGTCAAATACATTCAATAGAAGATTGTGTTCACCAAATCAAATGTCGAGTAGGACTTGTTTTGAATTTCACTCTCCCTCCTAATTGAATTGATTCTTTAATTTCTAATTTCGTCTCCCCACCATATGTCGTCTTGTTTGCTTGTGACCATCTCTACTGCTCGAGTCATCAGGCTATCTCCAATGGTTGCTTCCTCTCCGGTCGGCACCCAACCAACTCCTGCCTCTCAACAGCCCCGTCTCGCTACCTCTCCTGTAGCTCAAGCACCGCCTGAAGTCGTTTTGCCTCCAGCTCAACTAACTGCTTCTCCTAATGCCTTAGTATCAGAGGACGACGACTCTGACCTGGTATGCCCTTGACATCACCCCTTTACTCCAAGCTGGCTCTTGCTAACACCTGGTTATAATAGGATGTCTTTGACGCGGTGATGCCTAACCGACCAAAGAAGCAGATCCGGCTTTCGACACCTAGTGACCAAACACCGAGCGTCACTGTTGAGACAAATCTTGCTCCGGCTACCAAGTTTCGTAAAGTCCTAGCTTGCTTCCTTCGCACCGTCCGTGACTCGGATGATTGCGACCCCAGTCAGGAGACTCCCCCTGAATTACGCGAATATCTGAAGTCGCAGGAACCGGGCCTTGCTCCTCCAGGTCAACTTGAGCTGGCATTTGAGTTGAGCCAAGACGTTGCTGGTACCCTAACCGGGTAACCTCCTTTACTCTCTTGAAACTTTCTTAGCATCTCATATACCTTGCACTAACCTCCTTCCTTACAGGTACAAGCGTCACCAGGAATACCTCCGCACCCTCCCTGCTCAGAAAGAAGCAGCAGTAGCTGCTGAGAAAGCCTTCAAGGACGCCGAGACTAACTTCAAATCTCAACGAGACACATTCAAGTTGGTCAAAAATCGTTGGAAGGAGGAAAAGCGAGCACACGAGGCCAAAGTTGATAAACTGATCATGCTTCGTGCAGAGGTGGCCCGAGTCGAGCTAGAGGAGCAGCGGTTGCGAGCCACTCACGTTGCCACCGATCAGGAAAAGGTGACCCTACTCCAAGCTGCTGAAGACTTTAGGGACACCCTCTTCACCAAAGCCAAAGGCTGGAAGCGGATAGAGAGGCGTATGCCCACACAGCACAAGCCTGGGAAAAGGCCACTCGTCTTGTCGATGACTGCATCACCTGCTTTGGTCGCGAGGACGAGGCTTAGTTAGTTTGTCTTTTAGGCTGGGAATGGTAGAAACAGTGGGTGGATGTACTCAATGGTTAATTATATTTAAGTGTTATGATCATTTAGTTCTTATGTTTTTCGTTTAAAATACCGGATTTTACAGCTTCATTGAGATATTTGAACAATACAGCACATCTGGCTGCAGCATCCCTTTAAAGAAGAAAATGATTAGTTGGTTTGACATCCGAACTCAAGACGCCTAGCCCGAGGGAGTAGAACCAAAATCGCCGAATTAGAGAGGAACAAGATTAAGCCACCGACCCGACCAAAAATCGTCGAATTGGAAGATGGACTCGAAGTAGTCGAATTGAAAGCTTGGCTCGAATCGTCGAGTTGTGGAAAAGAGACCAATATCGTCGAATTAAGGCGAAAGGGGAGCTAATACCAATGTCGTCGAATGAACGCTCGTGCGAAATCGTCGAATAAGAGGAGTGGGCTTCATAATCGTCGAGCAAGAAGAGAAGACCAAATGGTCGAGTGACTACTTACTCGAGGAGGGTTTAAGTCGTCGAAACAATACATTCAAGGGACTATCCGTTACATCGTCGAAATGGGCCTCCTGGCCTCAAATCGAAAGGTCGGAAAAATCTTGCCTTGGATCGCCGGGATTGAGGTCCTATAAATAGGCCTCCCCTTATAAGGCGGTTTATGTGGCCTATTACAAAGCAGTCCCTAAACTCTTACTAAGACTCGCTCAAGTCCTCGGTACATTACACAATTACTCGGGAAAAAAGTAAGAATTATCAAATATCATCACTCATACAATCCGACCAACAAATTAAATGCACCATGAACTTCATACCCGAATTCTTTATCATCTTGAAAGGAAATTGCCACGACTGTTTCAGATTTAAGTTGGATGATATTTTTGAAAGGTTGCAAATCTCTCCCAACAAATATTAAAAAAAGATTTGAACTCGAAATTTTTTGGTTAAGCTAAAATAACGTTGTTATCAATTGATCTAAGTATTTATCGATAATAAAACATACATTAGTACGTCAGTGCTATCCAAATACGAGGTGTTTCGTTGGTAAAAAGTAAAAACCAAATGTTTGATGGTAAAGCCAGAATCGAGATTTTTGTACCAGAAGCCAGAATTGAACGGGTTATTTGTTTGTTTGGTGTTACTGTTGGTAGTTTTTTGTGAAAAAAGTGTTCGAATATAAAGTATTGCGGATGTAGTGTCCACGTGGCACGGACGAAAAAAAAAGTCGGATCTTGGACCAAGATCCGACTTTTTTAGTCGGATGACCAAGATCCGACTTAAAAAGTCGGATCTTGGTGATCCGACAAAAAAAGTCAGATGACCAAGATCCGACATAAAAAGTCGGATCTTGGTAAAAGAGACATGACACGCGTTTGGCCTTGGTGGTAGAAGATGCCACTTTTTACTTGATGGTCATAGGTTCGATTCCAACTTCTTGCAATCTTGTTTTTAATTTTTACTATCCAACAGAAATATTATATTAAATAAATTAAATTGTAAAAATTAGACAAGTTATTCTTGATAGCCAAATTGGTTTACATTGTGGTCTTTGGACCTAAGGTCATAGGTTCAATACTTAATTTTGACAATTTTTTTATCACTTCGTTTTACTAAATCATTCACCATAATTTTTAAAAAATTATTTTAATATTAGTGAATTATTTAGTAAAACAAAGTGATAAAAAAATTCTCAAAGTCAAGTATTGAACTTGTGACCTTAAGTCCAAAGACCACAAGTAAAAAGTGACACCTCCTACCACCAAGACCAAACACGTGTTATGTCTTTTTTACCAAGATCCGACTTTTTATGTCGGATCTTGGTCATCCGACTTTTTTTGTCGGATCTTGGTAATCCGACTAAAAAAGTCGGATTTTGGTCCAAGATCTGACTTTTTTTTTCGTCCGTGCCACGTGGACACCACATCCGTAATACTTTATATTCGAACACTTTTTTCACAAAAAACTACCAACAGTAACACTAAACAGACAAAAAACCCAATTGAACTGGGTGGCTCCTTTTACGACCAAATTTGCACGAATCACAATTTCCTCGACGCAAAACAGCCGCCATCCACGAAACCAATAATGGAAATGAAGATAAAAAATCATAATCAATCAACCACAGCAACCACAAATTTTAAAACCCCCAGGGGGAAAAAAATAAATAAATACCCCATACAAGTTGCTACCTTTTAATCCAATTCCCCAGTTGGTCCTCTCTTCTGCATCCCGTGCTCTAAAACCGCCAGCCAAACACGCCCTTGGGCCTTACCCAACGAAGTTTCCTCGTACCACGAGCTTCGAAGATTAGGGTCTTGTACTGGACGAGGAATGTGAAAATTGGAATCCTTTTTATTTAGGGTTTACTAATTGAATTGCTCCCCTGATAAATGTTGAGCTCTTGTTGCTCTCCTACCTTAACCCAACGCCCAATCCTCGTCCTTTCCCTGTCCTCCTCCTCCAGGCTCCGGGTCTTTAACCAGCCCGCGAACCCGACCCGCTTGACCTGGATCCACTCGGATTCCTTGCCTAAGGTATCTACGCATGTAAAGTTTTCGGTTATTTGCTGTCATAAGTGAAGAAATTTAACAAGGGCGTGTTTGGTTTTAATGGAAATAGGAAAGAACTTGACTTTAAAAAATTATGACTTTTTCTCTGTTTGTTGTTTTGTTTTTCAGCTAGGATTTGATGGTGTGTGGATTTTTAGGTTCATGTTTCTTCATTTTCTTTGGCAGAGATGGAAAGTTTGTTGCTTTAGACATGAAGATTGTGGTTCGGTTAATCCGAAAAGGGAGAATGTTGAACAATTTCTGCCCAAGGAGGAGGAGGCCGAGGAGAAGGTGCGTGAGTCGGTGAAGCCCACACGCGGTGGAAATGATCTGATTTCTAAGCTTCGAGAGGTATCATTGATTTTAATTATGTAGTTGAGAGTTTTTTTATCAGTATTTTCTTTGGTGCTGGTCCATGTCTCATTAAGTGTATCAGTAGATTGCTATCCTTTTGGGGTAGTTATGTTACTTGTAATGGATTGGTATATAGAAATGCTTGGGGTGAGACCAGTACAGCAACTGCAAAAATACCTTTGTAGTTCTTCATGTGTTGCTTGTTCTTTCAGCTCAGTTCTGTCAAGCCGATTGATTATTGTTGATCAACTTTGATTGACCGTTATTAAATTACCATGTAAGCACTGATGTTAGCTTGATGCAAACATCAGACTTTACCCTTTGATCAATCTCAATTGTGTTATTAGCCAAAGATACCGGGAACTGATAACTACTTCACCTCAAGTAAA
Source organism: Hypericum androsaemum (assembly GCA_963995505.1). Classification (NCBI taxonomy): domain Eukaryota; kingdom Viridiplantae; phylum Streptophyta; class Magnoliopsida; order Malpighiales; family Hypericaceae; genus Hypericum; species Hypericum androsaemum. Next base: position 1,435,583 of record OZ023188.1, on the reverse strand, counting down.
GGATGGAATCCCTTTGTGGTTCTGTTCCACAGCGCTCTGCTTCATGTAGTTATTTAAATGAAACTTCCTTTTCGCTACTTTCTCATGTTCTGCTCTTCATTTAGCTAGTTAGCTGTAATTCTCATGGCAAGCGCTAGCATGGCATTGTATATGTTCACCTCACCATAGAGATTTTGGTACCGACAGGCTGCAAATGTAGTGGTTAGAGCATTTGGGAGCCAGTGGACAGTACCATGGACAGCTGAGACAATAGTTCAGGTATTTTTTTCTAAACATTATCATCGTCAGAAACCTGAGAACATAGTTTTCTGGTTTGTTTGTTTGTGAGAGAAAAAGTAAGCACAAAAGGACTTATCAAGCTCATTTCTTCTCTTAATATGCAACTGCTCTGTACTTAGATAAATGTAACTACAGGGTAGTTTTACCGTGCTACTTTGGTTTATGTTTTCAAAGCTAGAAATTTGAAGGCTATGCCAGTTGCCAACACATGATTTAGTAAGTCTCTTCCTTCTTGCGTGTAAGATTGCAAACTTAAGTAACTAGTTCTCCAGTTTGAGGCGTATTTATCATTCTTCCGATTGACTGTAAAAAACTTGTGCTTTAGATGATTTCAATTGGATTAACCAGTTCATTGGTGTTTCTTGTTTATTCTATGTCTGCTAAATCCCAGGTTAGTCATTTTAACAGTATTAATTGTATTGATTCAGGTGATGCTTCTCTGGGTGGTCTCGTTCTGGTTCATAGGTTCCTGGGTGATTCCTTTTGCAGCGCACGCAGCTGGATTCAACAAAGAGTCTCTAACTTTTAGAGGACAAGCATTGTTTAGCCTTGTAACAGATGTCGCTGAGGGTCTTGCTGGAATTGCAATCCTTCGCCGTTGCCTTTCACCATTCCGTCCCCTTCCCTCTGATTGGTTTAGTTTTAAATTGAAGGGCAACTGGTGGTTTGATGTGGCTCTCGGTTGTCTCATGTTTCCTTTGGTCAACCGGCTTTCCCAATTCAACCTGTCCCTGTTGCCCATTCTTCCATCCACACCAGTTATTCTCTCAAGTGTTGAGCAGTCCATTGCGGCAAGAGATCCGGTGGCAATGGCACTTTATGCAATAGTGGTTACAATATGCGCTCCTGTGTGGGAGGAAGTAGTCTTTCGGGGGTTTCTGCTGCCTTCATTGACTAGATACATGCCCGTCTGGTGCGCAATACTAATGAGCTCTGTTGCCGTTGCTCTAGCACATTTCAATGTACAGAGAATGCTGCCACTTGTGTTCCTCGGGGTGGTGATGGGTGCAATCTTTGCACGGTCAAGGAACTTGTTACCGTCCATGGTTTTGCATAGCCTCTGGAACGCCTTTGTATTCCTAGATCTAATGAGGTAGATTGTTGGCTACTTTACTTTTGAGTCTAGTCATTTAATTCGTCCGGCATACGTCGAGACACATATTCAAGCTGGATCGCGGGCTGCATTCCCATCGAGATATCGTCGAGCAAGGTGCTCAAGCCGGGGACGTGTTCACCATCAAAACCGGCCGGCCGATCAACAGCTCTAGAGTGCAGTGTAGCTGCACAACCAACAGGGTACTCGTAGAAATTAACAGGAATTGATAGGGGGAACATTCCATTGTATGTCCATTTGTAGAGGCAAAATCCCTTACCTCCATTGGCGTTTGTAATTATATGTAGAACAATAAAGGAATAGAGATAATTTTCTTGGCCTTGTTGACCAGCAATATAGAACAGTTTCACTTCTTTTCGTTAACAATGTACGGTGGTAATTAACGAGAATTAAATAACCATCATGGTGGTGAAGTCAATTTTTGTCAGAAGTGGGATTTGAACCCACGCCCTCTCTCGAAGACCAGAACTTGATTCTGGCGCCTCAGACCACTCGGCCATCCTAACTTGTTGTTTGCAAAATCAATTTTAATGTAACTAATATAAATAACACACTGGGATTTTAATTGGTTCGACATCCAAAAGGTTTCAATTTGAGCGAAGTTGTATCTTGTTAGGTCCATCAAATTACGTAGTTGCAACTTTATTTTTTTTTCTTTTGATAAATCGTATTTCTATTATTACAACTTGGTGATTCTCATTTTCGTATGTCATAAGTGCATTGTATCCGTATCTTTCATTTTCGAGATGTCCTATTACTCCACTATTGCTGGTACCATATTATTTTTTCTACCGACTTTTAGTCGTCAGCCCTATAGAAAGGACAAGTCTCACCGCCGGCATTGTAAAAAAAGTTTTGAACTCAATTTAAATGATATTTAGCCTAAAAACATAATGCGTAAGATAATTTGATAGAAGTTTAGAGTTCAAACCATCACATATATAATATTGGTGTAAAAATTGGCCATCATAGTGGAATTTGAATCCTAATGAATGCCGTATTTTCCATGTCTCTTCCCTCCATGTTGGCCTCTTGTTCTCCCATCTTGTTGGGTTATGGAGGCTGATGGACTCTATACAAGTCTTAATTGATCTACGAGTTTTATTAATATCACTGTAATCATATATCTCGAAAATAGTGAAAAAAAACTTTGTTTTGACATAATCATTCTAATAACTCGTTTAACAAATCACACATTTGTTCTTTAATTGCAGCTTATTCCTAGCACATCTTGTTCCTTCCAGGAATGTGATGTCCTTTTCGAAGGCCGGATCTAAAGCCCTGCAGAGGTATTCTGCTATTCGGGCCACCTGGGACTGGGAAAAGAATGATTGCCAAGGAGGCTGGAGCAAGCTTCATTAATGTACCGATGTCCACCATCACATCCAAGAGGTTTGGAGAGGACGAAAAGAATGTCCGATCCCTATTCACCCCAGCAGCCAAGGTTGCCCCGACGATCGGATCAGAACAGGGGATCAGAAGATTCTGAAAATTCTCTTGGCAAAACATAAGGGCTAGACTATAAGGAGCTTGCTACCATGTGCACAAGTTGTCCCGAGCAGAGCTTATCGACCCGGTTAGAGAATTGATACAGCAGAAGCGAAAAAAGGACTTGGTAAGCTCATCCTTCCTTCACCTATAAACTCGTTCTCTGCTACCGTCGTGATCAATATCATGTTGCAGATCATCCTTCCGTGTTTATATGCAGATGAAAAGGCAAAGAGCTGCAGAAGCACAGAAACCAACTGAAACAGCGGATGGTATACAAGGGGATACAGACCTCGGGTCATTAAACATGCAAGACGTCATACGATAACCATAGCCAATAACCAGTGCAAGACAGAACCCAATTTACAAGCACCTCATTGTAGAAGTAGTCACTGGATTACCAAAGGAACACATCCTAAGAAGAGTTTTAAGTAAATAAATAGCAAATGGTGACTTCGAATTCACAACAGCTTCCCCATAAGCATGGCTGTATCAAATCTGTCGGCAGCTACCGACCACGGTCGTTTTCACTTCTTATGCCTGCTTCTTGTATTTCAGTGGACCCCTAGGGATCTTACTTAAGACCTTGGCATCAAAAGCTGCATACTGCTTCTTGATCTCGACCATCGCCTTCTCTGCAAAAGCATCGACTTGATCCTCGTACTTCTCATATAAGACGGGCAAAGTGTGCAGCATGACGAAAGCTGTTGGCAAAACGACAGAGTAACATAAGGAGATTGTAAAGCTCCAATTGGAACAGAATAAGAACGCATTTGGCAGATGCATTAGCAACGTAAAACAGGGTCAAGAAGTTGCCGCAGCTCCCAACAATAGCCAAGATCCACAAGAAAGCGATAACCTGGTCAAATGTTCATTAAAACCAGAACAGTGTTGCATGCTCAGCATAATTATAGAAGCATAGGGAGTTGAAAACTAAAAGCAGGCTGAACAAAGAATACAAAGGATCAACGATATTCAAGCTCCGGGAAAATGTTCCAAGGTCACCACTATGTATTCTGAATCCACGACAAAATAATGGCCACAGAGGAATTAGAAGTGCATATCAAACATCCATTTGCCAACTTCAATCACCAGCAGAAACAACGAAATGCAAGGAGCACAATGCACAGAAAAGTCAACATACCACGAGGAACTTCTTCAGATCTTTTCCCGAAGCTATATCCCTCAGGACATCAAAGCCACGGTTAATCTCAGACCTAAGTGCAGCTGCAAACTGAAGCACCGGCTCCTCAGGAATATGAACTTCCGGAATACGCAGAGGAGATCTAAAATCCAAACATAACTAGTCAACAACAGCGTAAACACACGGAACAGCCAACCACGAACACCAGAAGCTTACTTGTAAATCAAGGAGTGAGCATTGTTCCACAGGAACAGCCCGGCAAGAGCCACGATCAAGCAGGTGCAGAACAAATTGAGGAGGTGGAACTCGAGTACCTCGAAACGAACCCAAACAACAGTAGCACCCCCCAACACTCCAGCCGATATCTTCTTGTTCCTCCACAGGAAAACATCGGCAGCTGCAAACACACATAAAGCATCAACAAAACAGCTCGACGAAGCTTCTGCACTCAGGAGAATCATTCATCCTAACAACCCGAACCCAACGACAAAGCCAATTCCTAATATTTCAATCAATAACCTCAATGGATCACAAATAGAACGTTACGAAGAAAAAAAAATTAAGAAATATTACTCGTAAACCTACACAAGCAAGGGATAAAAAAGGAGAAAATAAAATTAGACTGGAAATTAAAGCCTACGTTTGCCTCTGCCGAGGGCCTTGTGGACCGGCGGCTTCTCACGGCCGAAGAGCCGCTTCACCTTCGACTTGAAGGAGCTGGATTCCGGCGACGCAGACGCCGGAGGCGGCGATGCAACTTTCTTCGGCTTCTTCTCCTCGTGATCCGAGTCCGAGCTGCCGTCGAACTTCTCCTTTATCCTCTCCCGAATCGACTCCTCCTCGGCCATCCTCGTCGAGTTCCCAAACCCTAACCGCTTGAAATACGTGAAACTCTCGAATATCTGAAGTCGCAAAAATTTGGGGCACTTGAGTTGAGCCAAGACCTGCTGGTACCATAAGCAGGTAACCTCTTTTACCCTCTTACGACCTTCTTACGACCTTCTTAGCATAGCATATATTTTGCACTAACCTTCTCTAGGAATACCTCCGGACCCTCCCTGCTCAGAAGCAGCAGCTGCTGAGAAAGACTTCAAGTACGCCGAGACTAACTTCAAATCTCAACGAGACACATTTAGTGCCTCGTTGAGATTTGAGGATAGTGCGTCTTGAAGGCTTTCTCAGCAGCAGCTGCTTCTTTCTGAAGAGGGAGGATCTGAAGGTATTGCTGGTGACACGTATATGCTATGCTAAGAAGGTTGCAAGAGAGTAAAGGCGGTTACTGCTTAAGGTAACAGTATGGTCTTTGCTCAAGGAGCAAGGTCCGGTTCCTGTGACTTCAGATATTCGAGAGTTTCGCGTACATCTGTCAATCTTCTGAGTCACGGACGGTGCAAAAGAAGCAAGCCAAGACTTTACAAAACTTGGTAGCCGGAGCAGAGGTGTCTCAACCGCTTTGAAGCTCGGTTGTGGGTGACAAGGTATCGAAAGGCGAATCTGCTTCTTTGGTCGGTTAGGCGTCACCTCCAACCGAGCTTTGTAAAAACAGCAAAAATTATCCCGAAGCATTAACCTCCAATCGTACAAAATATAATAAAACAAAAAACGAATTATATATAAAAAAAAGAGAAAGGAAAAGGAGAGGATGGGGAAAACATGGCGGTGGGAACTCTACGAGGAACCTCCGTCTGGAGGGGAGGCCGAGGAAGCCGTTGAAGCGGTCGAAGGTCACGTGTTCGTCGGCAAGCCGATGTCCATCCGGCCGTTCGTCGTTGTGGTATCGGGGAAAATGTAGTGGTTGACATGGTAGAGGAGGAAGAAGGTTTTTAAGTGGAGCAAATGAAGCAGCAAAAGGGGAGAAGTGTGAAAGTAGGGTTCCTCCTTTTTTTTATATAAACAAGAGGAAGGGTATTTTTGTCAAATAGCATTTGAAGATGGCAAAATTGGTCTATCGGGAAGGCGAGGCCTAGTACGAAAGGGGTTAACATGGGGGGTCAATAAGGCATTAAACGAAATCGTCGATTTAAAGGGGGCTTCAGCCAAATCGTGCTACATAAATTAATTATTGAGTTGGATTAAGTTAGTCCACGTATTAGTTAATCTACATAGAATTGGGACTTGAGAGTCTCAGAATAGCACCGTGCTAATGATAGATTAACCAGAATCTTAACTACTGTTGCACTATTAACTCATTTATCAATTACATCGTTTAAGTTGTCTAAATCAAGCACCTTGCAATTTTCCTAAACACTTTTTTATTATATACTATAGAGACAAAAATCATACTCTGGACAATATCTGACGTGTTCATTTACGAAGCAACATAAATTCAAAATAGCCTTTTTCATCGAAAAATATATTTAATATTAAATTCTTAAGTAAATGTATTTGACTTTTTCTGCTTCTGTTCTCTTTTTAAAATAAATTTCTATCAAACCATTGGTATCAGAAAATCAATCTATTTTAATGAGGTATCAAATTCAAAATTTTGAAAATACACTAGTATTAAATATTTGTTAAAAGAATTTTGTCATCTCTAAAAAATCTCATCCTATTCTAATTTGGATTAATTACCCTCATAGTTCTCTTGGTGATAATTCTAAATAATTTCAATTGGTGGTGATATTATATTTAACAAGAGATTTCGATTTCAAACTATTTGTAAACTATTAAATATTTATTGATTAAATTTTAGTACTTTTTAAAAATATTAATCGACTTAAAATTAGATTAGTCGATGAAAAAGTTTTGGCGTGCATTTTGACAAATCAAACCAGTGAATACAAACCTTAGTCGATGAGTGGCGGCATGCATACCGACTGTATATTCGAACATGATGGCGACTGTAAGAATGGACCAAATGATGCTGGTCCCAAATATATCATAAGGTGCTTGGAACTGTATAAGCAAGAACACCAATAGAACCGCCAGTCCCACTTTGAGTGAAAATGTTACCCTATTAGTGACCTCTTTTGCAAATTCCCACACACTCCAAACCCAAGCCTTGCAAGAGAAACCCATATCGTAAATTCCACCATTCTTGCAACTAGCGGTTCCGCCACCTCCTATCTCCTTGATCTTGGTGGGTGGAATTCGAATCTCGAGACTGCCCTTTTTCCCATTCATTCTCCAATCAAGTATTATAGTACCTTACTTTGAGTTACCCGTCTTGAAGTATTTTTCAGAAGTAAGGGAGTAGGTTGGTGTTGGAGCTGGCAAGTATTTTTGGAGTGAAGGCTGCAATGTAAGGAGGTGCAATTCTAGCTAGTTGTAACTAATGAAGTGCAAGTAGGAGGAGAGAAATAGAGGAGGAGAATAATGCTGCAATAATACAAGAGAAGATGGAACTAAAAACCTCGTGGGGATAAAATAGATGCTTTAAGCTTATCAATAATGCATGCTTGGTTGGATGTGGAGAATTTTAGAATCCAAAAACATTGCAATTTCATGTGTCACCGTGTAAAATGTCTCCTAATAGGATGAGTGGTTGTAGTTTTTTTGGAAAAGGTATAATATATTGATATAAAAAGAGTATATATATGTAATATGTACATGTATACAGAAAGGGCGAGTGGAGGAGCAAAAGCCCCTGAATCGCCTATACAAAAGACCATAATTGCTTTGAAAAAGGCAAGAATGGTACAACTCGGCCCTGGCAAGAGAGATTAAACGGCAATTGGGCTACGTGGAAGGAATTGCCAGTGAATCTAAGGAGGCCAGGTCTAAAAAGCCGAAAAGAGGCCAGGGGAGACAAGCGAGCGGCCCGGAGATTATCTCAAAAGACTTTGAATCACCATTGATAGATCTTATTTGCAGCAGACTTCTCTGGAGTTTGACCAAATCTCCCATTTCGACGCTCTCCTCAGGATGGTCATGATGAGAGTCCCAACATTAGGAATGGTGTCGCGGAAGATGACCTCGTTTCTTAGCAGCCAAATGCTCCAGATCATGGAGGAAAAAAAATGGAGAACCAGATTTTGTGAACTGAAACTCTAATAGGCATAAGACCCATCCAATTCGAGAGAGCTCCACTGAGGCTAGCCTTCCTAAGAATGTGTTGGGTATGGAGACTTCGGACACCGCGGGGGGGCGTAGCCCCCGTCCAGAACTGGGATCGACCTAGTGGGGGTCTAGGGGGCAGCGCCCCCTGGCCAAACGGTACGCGCTTCAGCTTCTCCATTTTGCCAAAGCGTGGACAAAAATGCCCCTGCGTGTGTGTTTTGGTTCCTAGGTTTGTTGGCACTATAAATACCCCGCTTCTCTGTCACTGTATATTCATCTTCTTCCTTGTAGAGAGAGACAGAGAGAGAAGAGGAGAGAGAAACACCATTGTTGAGCAAGTGAAGCTCCAAAGTGTAGATCGAGCTTGATATAGTGAAATCTCCTGGCTTGGTACGCCCCCGGACGTAGATCGGTTAAGATCGAACCGGGTGACCAAATCTGTTGTTCTTGTTTGATTGTGAGTTTTCTTTACTCGTAGTTGTGGTCGATCTCCTCGTTGTGTTCGTAGATCTTGCTCCGATCTTGTTCGTTGCGTTGTTTGGGTCCACGGGAAAGTGGGTTATTTCCCAACAGAATGGTACCAAGCTTTCAGAGTCTGAAATTAGGCAATTAATGGAAGCGGTAAACATATTGCTCATTCCATTTCCCTACTTCACTTCCGCGCTTTCGTTGCTTGTAGACATCTGTTGACAAGTATACAGTCTTCTCTAAGCTAATTCATCAGCAGAGTATTGGGCCAACTTGGCAATTTTACCGAAAGTAACTTGAGCTATATTTTTTGACATGTTCCAACTACAATGATCTTGACCACCGGATTTGCTCAAAGTAATATGGATCACCCTTTACACTCCTTTATATAATTCCCAATTAGCCCTTGGCCATTGCCTGGGGTTCAATGTATGGCAGGCTGATGTTGATGGAAACAGAACCATTGACTACATCGAGTTCATATCAGTAACTATGCACATGAATAGAGTAGAAAGAGAGGACCATTTGTACAAGGCCTTTGGATATTTTGACAAGGACAGAAGCGGGTCATCAAGTTGCACTTTTATGTTTAATTACCATTGATAATCTGTTTTCCCTGTATTCATGTGAAAGTTGCGTCTGCTTCATGTCAGGTACATTACAAAGGAAGAGTTGAAGGATGCTCTTGAGAAGTACAACATGGGGGATTTGAAAACAATCCAAGAGATATTAGCTGAAGTTGATTCAGATAATGTTTCTCTTATCCCAATTCTAAGACCTGCAACAGATTATGCTTGGATTGGTGCTTCTGCTTGCATGTTCTATAAGTTCTCGTGCGGCAACAGCATTGATTAGTTTTGCCTGTCATTTAGTTTTGAAATTGAAAACGTACTGTTCTATTCCACCGATGCGTGTACTAGAACCATGACAATCGTGTAGTGAGTTCGAAACAAGTACCGTGTCACTAATGTTGAACCATTCAGCACCTAGTTCCACATTCTTAAATGTTTCATGTTATCATTTCTCAGCAGTAACTGGTATTGGAAATGTTTGCAGGATGGAGGAATCAACTATGACGAATTCGTGGCCATGATGAGAAAAGGCGATCCATATGTAGTCCCCAACAGAAGGCAGAAATAAGAAGACTTCTACATTATCGGCACGTCTGTATGTCGGCCAACGTTCCACTTTTTTTAGAGCACTAAAAATCTTGCATCAAACTGAAACCAAATCGTTTGCTGGAAATCTTGTACTTGCAAGGGGCTACAACTGCGTCTGAGCCCGGAAGCAATTCACTCGTTGAGCTGCTCAACATGCATGATTATCGCTTCTCTGAAATGTAAGCATTCCGGGTGTGAATGAACATGATCATACTATTAATCTTTCACCTGCATGCTCTAGTAGAAAAGCTTTCTTCTGGTTGAACCAAAATCATGTCGGTTTCTTTCTCCATCTGTTCCTGCTACTATAGACATAACAATTGCTTTTTCCTTGGCAAGAACATGGTATGTTTGTTTCACTCACACGACCAATGCGGCCAGGTGATCGATCATGTTCTAGTAATCACGTTCTCTGGTGGATTCTGGCCTTTGCAAGTCTTCGCAATTCATTTTCTCTTTGGTCATGCTTGCCAAGAAATAAACTAAAATGAGAGAAAGCTCCCATGGGACACTAGGGGGAACCCGGACACTAGGTAGTACTTAATGGTCGTTGACATTCTCGCCAGAAAAGCGGAATTATTGTCATAATTCCGCAATTAAACACCTTTGGATGAGAATAGTAGATAAGTTATTGGGAAGTTTTCCCGGAAGCTTTTGGACGCACTCTTGATAGTATTTGACGTAGGTGCAAAAGAAAAAGACGTTGAAGGCGGTGGCTGGGGATGGAGAGGGCGAAAGTAATCGATCCACCAGTGGCGGCAACTGGTGAAGAAATAGTCGAGGATTAATAGAAAAAAGTTTTAAATATGTTATAACTTCATTATCGGTCAAAAATAATAATAATAAATAAAAGGCCTAGTGATATATATGTGTGTGAACATCTCTAAAATGATCCTTCTAAATTTAGAATTTTTCTAAAGTGATATTGTTGGGAACGAAGAAAATTATCACTTTAGAGAACTTATCATATAGAAGAAGTTTACTTTTTTTTAACTACAAAAAAATTATTTTGTCTGTAAATAAATTATAATTATTTCTTTGATTACAGAATTATGACATTATTCAAAAGTTACACTCGATTGAAATATATTTTTTATAACAAGACGATGATCATAAGGACCATTTAAAGACAATTCAAAAGATGAATGATGATGTAAAAGTTATCAAACAAGCGGATCTAGCACAAACGAGCATCTTGAATTATTTTCAAATTCGCAAAGTATGTAAAAATATATGTATTTATTCAAAAATATCACTTTATGTGAATATATGTATTTATTCAAAAATATCACTTTATGCAAAAATTGGGACTGAAATTTTGCACTAACATTTTCTGAAAAAAGTATTAGTTATTACGATAGAGGGGTTATTAAATTTTTACACTGGTCCCGACTCCGGACCATGACTTTTTATCAATTTAGAAAGATTATTATTTACAGGAGATCACTTTACAGAGATTTTACTATAAAAAAAATTGTCCAAGTCATAATTTGTATTAAAATTTAACCCCTATCATAATAATTAAGATATTTTTAAATGTGATAATTTTGAACAAATATATATGTTTATTAACTTTACAAACATACAAACATTATGGTAATAGTGTTTGCTAAGTTTTAAATCCAAAATGATATTTTTTCCGATCTAATAACATCACATTAGAAGGTTGTACTGGTACACCATACACGTATTATGTAGATAAACGTTTAAATTGGAATTGAACCTTGATTGCGACCGCAGGAACGACGCACCAATAATCGAATCCATTTCGCTCTAAAACCAACCCGCAAATAAATGCGCACGACCAATCCTAGCCTAACCCAAGGTTTCAACTCCATTTTGTCCTTATTCCCAAATAAAGTAAAAAACAGAGCCTTGACCAAAAAAAAGTAAAAAACAGAGCACATAATGTAAGAGAAAATTTGTTATCGAACCCATCTCGGGTGTGAATACCTGCTAGAAGCGCTTGGAGGATAGAAGCTCTGGTTCTACTTTCCAGCTGCAATGGTAAGTGCAAGTAGTTGGTTCCGCCCGCTCGAATCTAGATTAGTCACGTTGATGTTCGGATAGCACCAGGTGATCTAGATAAAATTAAAATAGTTGGTTCCATTTGATTTGATACCGAGTTGTTATTGACCAACGCAAAGATTCGAACTTTACTAGAATCTGAAACTACCCAGATAGCCAGAGTCCAGGAAATTTCGTTGCTTGGATCCAATTTCAGTAATTTGGGGAAAAAATGGTGGCTGTGTGCCAAAATGGGCACATGGATTGTGGGGTCTGTGGTTCCTTGATTGATCTTTGAAGGGAAAAAATTTCAGATTTTTTGGGTTTAGGGTATGGTCAAATGGGACTTGGGTAGCGTATTAGTTGGAAAAAGATGAAATTTTGAAGAGACTGTTATTGTGAAATGGTCCTATTCTCTAATTTGTATGGTTTTCATTGAGCTTATTCTGAAGAAGTTGTTTTGTGTAGGATGAAGGTGGGGGCCAGCGCAAAAGTGTGCTTCTCCTGGCGTATCGAAGTTTCGGAATAGTGTTTTGCCAGATGAGCATTAACCCTCTGTATGTTTATAGAAACACGTTTTCCGGGAAGTTGAAGAGCTATCAGAGTGAAGATACGGTTTTCGGGGCCTTCTCTTTGATATTTTGGACTTTCACATTGTTTTCGTTGATCAAGTATACTGGCTTCATGTTGTATGCGAATGACAATGGCGAAGGTAGGAGCCGGGAGACTATATCCTTTGCGTGTAAGCACACACGCGAGAACACCGTTTCTGTAAGTTTTGTTGGACTCATAAAGGCTGATTATGTGGGATCTTTTGCAGGAGGCCTTTTTGCTTTGTACTCTCTTCTCTGTCGACATGCTAAATTTTGCTTGCTCCCAAACCGACAAGCGGCCGATGAAGAGCTCTCCACATATCACAGTGCAGTTCACTCGAATAGAATTTTTGTGCAGTCTCACTCTTTCAAGAAGTCTGGTGAAAGGGATAAGAAAACAAAGACTGTTCTCTTACTTGTAGTCTTGTTTGGCGCATCAATGGTTGTAGCTTATGGTGTTCTTACGCCTGCTATATCTGGTGAGTTTCCTACTGGCCAGATCGTCACTCCATCTCATTTTCTTTCTCTTAGTTCTCCTACTTGTTTTGTTTTTGCTGATTTCCATCTGGTACTGCAGTATTTGCATCCATGGAAGGGCTGCAAGTTGGAGCTGAGGACTTTCGCCACGGTAAGTTTGGACCAGGAAAATAGAAGATAAAGATTTTCCATTTCATCCATGTAAAATCTATAAAAATCAGGCATACAGAAACCAGCACCCACGTGTTCTAGTGATCATGTATAAAGCAGATTGACCTGCACACATCTGAGTCTACTTAGCATCCCCTCAATGTTTGGAAGATTTATCAAAATTTTAGTCAAAACAATCTGTGCACATATTTAGTTTTTCTTTTCCGTTTCTTCTTTTTCCTCTGGCAACTCTCCGAAAAACCCTTTTAGCATTGACACAAAGAAGAAATCCATGTGGTGTTAAGATTGGGGTCAATAAGCCATGCTTGCATCTTTTTATTATCCCTGTTTGGGAGTCCTCTCATCTTCGATTTTGGTTTATAACAGTTCGATCTATTTCCAGGAATGGTGGTTCTCATTGCCTGCATAGTATTGATTGGCAGTTTTGTTTTGCCATATTGGGGAACACACAAGGTTGCATTTATGTTTGCACCTATTGTGATTTTGTGGTTAACAACCGTAGCTGCTATTGGCATCTACAACATTGTCCAATGGAATCCAACTGTATACCAAGCCCTCTCTCCTTGTTACATATACAAGTTCTTTAGGATCACTGGGAAAGCTGGTTGGCTCTCTCTTGGAGGAATACTCCTATCAATCACGGGTAATGATCCATTTTGTTTTCATAGTGATTCTGTAAATCTGTCATAGTGCCTTCTAACTGTTGACCGTTTCAGTTTTTCGCTTTAACTGTAGGATCGGAAGTGATTTTTGCCTACCTTGGACGGTTCACAGCTTCCTCGATAAGGGTAGGGTTCATGCCCTTAAAGTTAAAGCATCATTGATATATGATTGCACTGTGGGTTACTTCACTTTCCTCGGGACTTATATACGAGACTCTTTAGACATTATTGAGCAACTTGTATGTCTAGGTATCTGGTATATGTAATAGGAGTAGTTGATTCATTGTGTTTCTGGCTCTCGCAGGTTGCATTTTGCTCTGTTGTGTACCCATGTTTGGTGCTGCAATACATGGGACAGTCAGCATTTCTTTCCAAAAACTTTTCGGCGGAATCTATGAGCTTCTTCTACTCAGTTCCAGGTGAATGCCAGAAGCATGAAAGAATTTCTCCTCTCATCAGCATGTTCTTGTTGTTATTAAGTTACAAAGTGTAGATTCTCTGTGCATGCAGATCCGGTAATCTGGCCAGTTATAGTGATGGCAACTTTGGCTTCCGTGGTTGCCAGTCAAGCAGTGATTTCCGCCACGTTTTCAATTGTCAGGCAAAGCCATGCGTTGGGGTGTTTCCCTCGCATAAAGATTGTACACAAATCGAAATGGATTGATCGTCAGATTTTCATCCCCGAGATAAACTGGATCCTCATGATTCTGTCTCTGGCTGTTGTATTGGGTGTTCAAAGCACTAATCAGATAGGAAACGCTTATGGTGAGCCTTTCTACCTTGAATTTTACCTTTGAGATAGACAGAAAGCAACTTATTATGTGCTTCTTCGCGCTTTGATTTGATAATTCAAGAAAATGGTTATATTTTCCATGAACGGAAAAGCATTCGAGAATGGCATGCATCACTACGATGTTTGTTGCATATTTCTTTGTTGGCGGCAGATTTTGCATCTTTTACGAAGTTAATGTTTTGGTCTTGGTTTCAGGAATGGCATGTATCACTATGATGTTTATCTCTACATGCTTGATGTCCTTGATCATGAAGTTGGTATGGCAGAAGAATCTGGTGATTTCTCTTCTGTTTCTCGTGTTCTTTGGAACGATAGAGCTAATATTCCTGTCATCTTCCTGCATGAGAATTGCCAGAGGGGGATGGATACCTCTAGTTCTTTCTGTCGTAATCGTGTTCATCATGTACGTGTGGCATTATAGTACAAGGAAGAAGTATTTATATGACGTGCATAACAAAATATCCATGAAGTGGATCCTCAATCTGGGCTCCGATCTTCAGATCGTGAGGGTGCCGGGAATCGGTCTCATTTATACAGAGTTGGCAAGTGGAGTTCCAACCTCATTTTCCCATTTTCTAACCAATTTACCTGCATTCTATCAAGCGATTGTCTTCGTCTCGATAAAGACTGTTCCTGTTCCTAGTGTCCCTGAAAAGGAGCGGTATCTTGTTGGTCGTGTTGGGCCTAAATCTTATCGGATGTATCGCTGCATTGTTCGATATGGTTACAAAGATATTCATGAAAACCAGAAGGATTACGATTTTGAAAATGCTATGGTGACGAGCATTGCCGAGTACATTCAGCTGGAAGCAGAAGGTGGTGGAAGCTTCGAGGGACCTTTGGATGGACGAATGGCCGTCGTCAGAACATCAGAGAAGTTCGGGAAAAGATTTGTATTCTCAGAATTCGAGGGCAATGGTGAAAGTAGCCACTCGAATTCCTCGACAGCTGTAACTGGTAGCATGTCAGCTACACTATTGAAATTGAAGTCCACATATGAGCAGGAGGCAACCCAGCTCATCCACAGAAGGCAAGTCCACTACAAGTTCCTAGACGAAAGATACAAGGATTCTCTTGTGAAGGATGAACTCTTAGATCTTCTTGAAGCTAAGCGGGCCGGAGTAGCGTACGTGGTTGGTCACTCCCATATCAAATCCAACCGGAACGCTTCATTTCTCAAGCGGTTCTTGGTGAATATCATCTTCTCGTTCCTGCGCAAGAATTGCAGATCTACTGCTGTTGTCCTGAAAATCCCTCAGAGTTCTTTGATTGAGGTGGGCATGAACTACTACTTGTGATGCACATCCCTATCCTGTCTACTCCCCCTGGCATTTTGCTTGAACTGCTTGGAGCTGATTGCTGGAGGTTTTTCACACTTCTTTCGGATACTTGAATCGACGCACGACTGCTTTCGATCCGAGCATCGTTTTTCGGTTTGGCCCTCGATTTCTCCTGGAATAAGGTTCATTTCTTGGTACTCACTCACTCATCATCTTGTTACAATGATTGATGTCCATTCTTTTGTAGTTTCCTGATAGGAGAGAGCCTATTCATGGATTGTACAAGTTGAAAATGATTTACAAGATTTTGAGGTTGATTTGCTTAGCATTTTTTGGATGGAGTTTGGCTGCCCGAAAGAGAAAAGGTCAATGTACGGGTACCATGCAGGGCGTTGTCAATGTATTGACCCATTTGAAAATTGTAATTTTTCTTGGAAATCCTAACTGTCGAATATTTCTAGCATTCATACATATGTTGTGAAAATCTTGAGTTCGAGTTTAAACAAACAATTGCTGGAAAAATGTGAGAATTATCAGATATCATCTCTTCATACGAACCAACCAACAAATTAAATGTACCATGCACTCCATACCCGAATTCTTTTTTATCTTGCCTCAAATAAAGCAATCAAAAAAGTGTGATATGCTGAAAGGAAATTGCCAACCAGCTCAGCCTCCGGTCCCCTTTTACATCAAGCAAAAGAGTAAAAAAAATCATCTATTAATCCAGGTTCCCGAATCGAGTGGGATCTATGAAAAATGACAAAATTCTCTCAACGACTATTTAACATTATTGTCTCTAAAAAATTCAAAATCGAGACCTATTAATTAAACTAAAATAACATTTTTATCAATTGATCTAAATATTTGTCGGTAATAAAATCTTACCGTCCGGATACGAATTGTTATGTTAGTAAAAACAAAATGTAAGACGGTAAGCAACATTGACTTTTATTTTTTATTTTTTACCAGAAGCCAGAATTTGAAACGGGCGGCTCTACGACCAAATTTCCACGAATCACAATTTCCTCGACACCAAACAGCCGCCATCCACGAAATCACTAAAAAGGAAATGAAGATAAAAAATCATCAACAATCAACAAATACAATTCTTAAAACCCCATGAAAAGAAAAAAAAAATACCCCACAAGTTGCTAACTTTAAATCCAATCCCCCACTTGGCCCCTCTCTAATCTTCTTGCATTCCGTGCTCTAAAACCGCCAGCCAAACGCGCCCTTAGGCCTTACCCAACGAAATTTCACGAGCTCCGACGATTAGGGTTTTGAACTGGAACAGGGATGCGAAAATTGGAAGCCTTTTTATATATATTTAGGGTTTGCTAATTGAATCTTCCAATTGGGTTTGATAAATGTTGAGCTCCTGTTGCTCTCCTTACTTATCCCAACGCCCAATCCTCGTCCCTTCCCTCTCGTCCTCCAGGCTCCGGGTCCTTAACCAGCCCGCGAACCCGACCCGCTTAACCCGGAGCTCTCGGCTCCCCTGGGATTCCTTGCCTAAGGTATATACGCATGTAAAGTTTTGATCTTTTCGGTTAGTTGATTGCCATAGGTGAAGATATTTTAACAAGGGGCATGTTTGGTTTTAATGGAAATAGGAAAGAACTTGACTTAAAAAATTATGACTTTTTCTCTGTTTGTTGTTTTGTTTCAGCTAGGATTTGATGGTGTGTGGATTTTGGGTTCATGTTTCTTCCTTTTCTTTGGCAGAGATGGAAAGTTTGTTGCTTTAGACATGAAGATTCTGGTTCGGTTAATCCGAAAAGGGAGAATGTCGAACAATTTCTGCCCAAGGAGGAGGAGGCGGAGGAGAAGGTCCGTGAGTTGGTGAAGCCCACACGCAGTGGTAGCGATTGGATTTCTAAGCTTCGAGAGGTATCCTTGATTTTAATTGGTATCATTTATTTTAATTATGTAGTTGAGAGCTTTTTATCGGTTTTTTCTTTGGTGCTGGTCCATTTCTCATTAAGTTTATCAGTAGATTGCTATCCATTTGGGGTAGTTGTGTGACTAGTAATGGATTGGTTTATAGAAATGCGTGAGTTGAGACCAGTCCAGCTGCTTCAAAAATGCCTCTGGTAGTTCTTCACGAGTTGCTTGTTCTTTGAGTTTGAGCTCAGTTCTATGAAGTTGATTGGTCATCGTTCATCAATTTTGATGGACTCTTGTTAAATTACCACGTAAGGAACTGATGTTAGCTTGATGCAAATGTCGGACTTTACCCTTTGATCAATCTCAATTGTGTTATCAGTCAAAGGTACCGGGAACGGATAACTACTAATCCTCAATTAGAGGACGGAATCCCTTTGTGGTTCCACGGCGTCTGCTTCATGTAGTTATTTAAATGACACTTCCTTTTCGCTACTTTCTCATGTTCTGCTCTTCATTTAGCTAGTTGGCTGTAATTCTCATGACAAGTGCTAGCATGGCATTGTAAATATTCACCTCACCATAGAGATTTTGGTACCGACAGGCTGCAAATGTAGTGGTTAGAGCATTTGGGAGCCAGTGGACAGTACCATGGAAAGCAGAGACGATAGTTCAGGTATTTTTTCTAGCATTATCATCGCCAGAAACCTGGAAACATAGCTTTCCTGTTTGTTTGTTTGTGAGAGAAAAAGTAAGAACAAGAGGACTCATTTCTTGTCTTAATATGCAACTGCCCTCTACTTCGATAAATGTCACTACGGGGTAGTTTTACCGTCCTACTTTGGTTTACATTTTCGAAGCTAGAAATTTGAAGGCTATGCCAGTTGCCAACACATTATTTTGTACAGAGTATACCTTCTTGCGTATAAGATTGCAAACCTAAGTAATTAGTTCTCCAGTTTGAGGCATATTTATCATTCTTCCGATTAACTGTCGGAAACTCGTGCTTTAGGTTATTTTGATTGGATTAACCAGTTCATTGGGTTTTTTCTTGTTTATTCTATGTCTGTTAAATCCAAGTTAGCCATTTTAACAACATTAATTGTATTAATTCAGGTGATGCTTCTTTGGGTGGTCTCGTTCTGGTTCATAGGTTCCTGGGTGATTCCTTTTGCCGCGCACGCAGCTGGATTCAACAAAGAATCTCTAACGTTTAGAGGACAAGCCTTGTTTAGCCTTGTAACAGATGTCGCAGAGGGTCTTGCTGGAATTGCAATCCTTCGCCGTTGCCTTTCACCATTCCGTCCCCTTCCCTCTGATTGGTTTAGTTTTAAATTGAAGGGCAACTGGTGGTTTGATGTGGCTCTCGGTTGTCTCATGTTTCCTTTGGTCAACCGGCTTTCCCAGTTCAACCTTTCCCTGTTACCAGTTCTTCCATCCACACCAGTTACTCTCTCTAGTGTTGAGCAGTCCATTGCAGCAAGAGATCCGGTGGCAATGGCACTTTATGCAATAGTGGTTACAATATGCGCTCCTGTGTGGGAGGAAATAGTCT
The DNA here is from genome assembly GCA_963995505.1 of Hypericum androsaemum. Lineage (NCBI taxonomy): Eukaryota > Viridiplantae > Streptophyta > Magnoliopsida > Malpighiales > Hypericaceae > Hypericum > Hypericum androsaemum. Next base: position 1,416,506 of record OZ023188.1, on the reverse strand, counting down.
TTCGGGGCTTTCTGCTGCCTTCGTTGACCAGATACATGCCCGTCTGGTGTGCAATACTCGTGAGCTCTGTCGCCTTTGCTCTAGCACATTTCAATGTACAGAGAATGCTGCCACTTGTCTTCCTCGGGGTGGTGATGGGTGTAATTTTTGCACGGTCGAGGAACTTGTTACCGTCCATGGTTTTGCATAGCCTCTGGAACGCCTTTGTATTCCTAGATCTGATGAGGTAGATTGTTGGCTACTTTACTTTTGAGTCTAGTCATTTAATTCGTCCGGCATACGTCGAGACACATATTCAAGCTGGATCGTGGGTTGTATTCCCATCGAGATATCGTCGAGCAAGGTGCTCAAGCCGGGGACGTGTTCACCATCAAAACCGGCCGGCCGATCAACAGCTCTAGAGTGCAGTGTAGCTGCACAACCAACAGGGTACTCGTAGAAATTAACAGGAATTGATAGGGGGAACATTCCATTGTATGTCCATTTGTAGAGGCAAAATCCCTTACCTCCATTGGCGTTTGTAATTATATGTAGAACAATAAAGGAATAGAGATAATTTTCTTGGCCTTGTTGACCAGCAATATTGAACAGTTTCACTACTTTTCTTTAGCAATGTACGGTAATTAACGAGAATTGAATAACCATCATGGTGAAGTCAAAAAGTTGCCAAAAATCCAAAAATATTTGTTTTTTGTCAGAAGTGGGATTTGAACCCACGCCCTCTCTCGAAGACCAGAACTTGAGTCTGGCGCCTTAGACCACTCGGCCATCCTGACTTGTTGTTGGCAAAAATAAATTTTAATATATATCATTCAATATAAACAGCACACGGGGTCTTAAAATCTATCTGTTATGGCCCAGCAAGGTGTTAATTGGTTCGACATCCAGAAGGTTTCAATTTGAGCAAAGTTGTATCTTGTTAGGTCCATCACTTACGTAGTTGCAACTTTTTTTTTCTTTTGATAAATCGTATTTCTATTATTACAACTTTGGTGCTTCTCATTTTCGCATGTCACAAGTGCATTGTATCCGTATCTTTCATTTTCGAGGTGTCCTATTACTCCACAATTGCTGATACCATATTATTTTTTTCTACGACTTTTAGTCGTCCGCCCTATAGAAAGGACAAGTCTCTCTGCCGGCATTGTAAAAAAAGTTTTGAACTTGAGAATTTGCTTAAATAAATCTAAGTATTTTACTATGAATCAATTTAAATCACATTTAGCCTAAAAATATAATGCGTAAAATAACTTGACAGAAATTCAGGGTTCGAACCCTCACATATGTAATATTGGTGTAAAAATTGGCTATCCCAATCCTAATGGATGCCGTATTTTCCATGTCTCTTCCCTCCGTGTTGGCTACTTGTTCTCTCATCTTGTTGGGTTATGGAGGCTGATGGACTGTTTACGAGTCTTAATTGGTCTACGAGTTCTATTAATATCATTGTAATCGTATATCTCGAAAATAGTGAAAAAAAAACATTGTTTTGACATAATCATTCTAATAACTCGTTTAACAAATCACATATTTGTTCTTTAATTGCAGCTTATCTTGCTCCTTCCAGGAACCTGTGATGCTTCCTTTTCGAAGGCCCGGATCTAAAGCCCTGCAGGGGGTATTCTGCTATTCGGGCCACTGGGACTGGGAAAACAATGATTGCCAAGGCCATTGCCAAGGAGGCTGGAGCAAGCTTCATTAATGTACCAATGTCCACCATCACATCCAAGTGGTTTGGAGAGGACGAAAAGAATGTCCGATCCCTATTCACCCTAGCAGCCGAGGTTGCCCCGACGATCATATTCGTGGATCATGCTTGGACACCGGATCAGAACAGGGGATCAGAAGATTATGAAAACTCTCTTGGCAAAACATAAGGTGTATGAGGGGCTAGACTATAAGGAGCTTGCTACCATATGCACAAGTAAGTTGTCCCGAGCAGAGAACTTAAGCAAGACGGCTGCTGCGAGAAAAGGACTTGGTAAGCTCATCCTTCTTCACCCATAAACTCGTTCTCTGCTACCGTCGTGATCAATATCATGTTGCAGATCATCCTTCCGTGTTTATATGCAGATGAAATGGCAAAGAGCTGCAGAAGCACAAAACCAACTGAAACAGCGGACAGTATACAAGGGGATACAGACCTCGGGTCATTAAACATGCAAGACGTCATACGATAACCATAGCCATAACCAGTGCAAGACAGAACCCAATTTACAAGCACCTCATACTAAAAGTAGTCACTGGATTACCAAAGGAACACATCCTAAGAAGAGTTTTAAGTAAATAAATAGTAAATAGTGACATGGAATTCACAACAGCTTCCCCACAAGCATGGCTATCAAATCTGTCGGCAGCTAACGACCACAGTCGTTTTCACTTCTTATGCCTGCTTCTTGTATTTCAGTGGACCCCTAGGGATCTTACTTAAGACCTTGGCATCAAAAACTGCATACTGCTTCTTGATCTCGACCATCGCCTTCTCTGCAAAAGCATCGACTTGATCCTCGTACTTCTCATATAAGACGGGCAAAGTGTGCAGCATGACGAAAGCTGTTGGCAAAACAACAGAGTAACGTAAGGAGACTGTAAAGCTCCAATTGGAACAGAATAAGAACAACGAATTTGGCAGATGCATTACCAACGTAAAACAGGGTCAAGAAGTTGCCGCAGCTCCCAACAATAGCCAAGATCCACAAGAAAGCGATAACCTGGTCAGAGATGTTCATTCAAACCAGAACAAAGTTACAACATGCACAGCGTGGGTATCGGAGTTGAAAACTAAAGCAAGCTGAACAAAGAACACAAAGGATCAACAATATTCAAGTTCCGGGAAAATGTTTCAAGGTCACCACTATTATTTATTCTGAATCCACGATAAATAAGTGGCCACAGAAGAATTAGAAGTGCAGATCAAACATCCATTTGCCAACTTCAAACACAAGACACACTCAACCATTATAGAGCTGTTCATGAAATGCAAGGAGTAAAATGCACAGAGAAGAGTCAACGCACCATGAGGAACTTCTTCAGATCTTTTCCCGAAGCTATATCCCTCAGGACATCAAGACCACGGTTGATCTCAGACCTAAGTGCAGCTGCAAACTGGAGCACCGGCTCCTCCGGAATATGAACTTCCGGAATACGTGGGGGAGATCTAAAATCCAAAGAGAACTAGTCAACGACAGAGCAACCGAGTAAACACACGGGACAGCCAAACACGAACACCAGAAGCTTACTTGTAAATCAAGGAGTGAGCATTGTTCCACAGGAACAGCCCGGCAAGAGCCACGATCAAGCAGGTGCAGAACAAATTGAGGAGGTGGAACTCGAGTACCTCGAAAAGAACCCAAACAACAGTAGCACCCCCCAACACTCCAGCCGATATCTTCTTGTTCCTCCACAGGAAAACATCGGCAGCTGCAAACACACATAAAGCATCAACGAAACAGCTCGACGAAGCTTCTGCACTCGGGAGAATCATTCATCCTAACAACCCGAACCCAACGACAAAGCCAATTCCTAATACTTCAATCAATAACCTCAATGGATCACAAATAGAACATTAAGAAAGAAAAAAAATTTAAGAAATATTACTCGTAAACCTACACAAGCAAGGGATAAAAAAGGAGAAAATAAAAATTAGACTGGAAATTAAAGCCTACGTTTGCCTCCGCCGAGGGCCTTGTGGACCGGCGGCTTCTCACGGCCGAAGAGCCGCTTCACCTTCGACTTGAACGAGCTGGATTCCGGCGACGCAGACGCCGGAGGCGGCGATGCAACTTTCTTCGGCTTCTTCTCCTCGTGATCCGAGTCCGACGACGACGAGCTGCCGTCGAACTTCTCCTTTATCCTATACCGAATCGACTCCTCCTCGGCCATCCTCGTCGAGTTCCCAAACCCTAACCGCTCAAAATCTCGCCCGAAACGACCGCGTGTCCTTGGAGGTGGAAACTTCGCTTCACACTTTATGGACGCCTCTCTTCTCTCTCTCCAACTTTGTGTGCGTTTTGGGGTTTTGCTAAAGATCGCAAGTTATTTATTTATTTAAAGATGGGAAGGATCTGGGCCGTTGGGTTGGATTTTATCGAAGGCGGGACTTGACGGTTCGACGGCTCGTTCTTTATTATGGGTTTGGTTGGGGGGATACGTCGGCTGAGGACGGCTCCGTGAATGGGACGTCTGGTGATTTGGCTGTACACGTGTCGGAAAAAAGCGTATTCACGTACTTGGGCTTGTAATTTGCCGACATGTGGAGACAACGACCGCAATATTTTCTTTTAACAATTTTTCGGTAATTCATTTGATCGAATTTGTCAAAAAATTTCAACAACAACAATTTGTCAAAATTGATCATTTTATGGTAACATAACGCTCCAGTTTCCATTGATAAATTTTGCAGGGTTACCGATCATGAAATTACACTATAAACTTATCTCGTAATTTTTGTCAAAAAGCAAAATAAAAAATACAAATGTTACAATTAAATCACTTAATTTTTTAACAACAAGATATTATAAAAAACTAATAAAATAATTACTTATTGGAGCATTAATAACGTAACCAACATGGCAGGTGTCTCTTTCTTGATGCTACTCTTTCGTAGTTTTTGACTTTCTGTGTTTTATTCTAATTTTTATAGACCTTAGGTGCCAAGCAAAGAGATTTCTCGTGATAAAATATGTGATAACTATAAAGTAATTTGCAATGTCAAAATTGGGGTCTCCGTAGCTTGGTATGAAACGAAGTTTCGAGAAGACCGAAGTCTAACCATATGTTTTATAATGAAAGATATTACTGGAAAACTAAAATTCCAATCGTCCCAACTTAGCCTAAACACTTGTAATTTCATAGTGGTTGGCAAGGTTTTGAACCACTGAATTTCAAAAAATAAAACTAAAAATAAAAAATGAATCTTATTACGATACCACACGTTTAAAAATACTGAATTGTTAAACAAAACGAATCACATTATAATATCCATCAAACTACACAAAGCAAAAATTTTGATTTTTTTAAAAGTTCTATTTATCTTAAATTTAAATTAGTTCGTAAAGTAAATTTTATAAAGCAAAAAACTAGGATCATACTTTCTTTCTTTTAGTTTCTCAAAATACTCGCTTTTCGTCTCATCTTCTTTCCTTTCCTGAACGCAGTTGAAGTGTAATATATTAGGCCTAAAATCTTGGGCTTTCGCTGAAGATAATCATGCAAGAAAAGAAGATTCTACTAGTACTTGATTGAGCTGGCTTAAGAGGGAACAAATGCATCGAGGGGAGGAACTATTAGAGTTTATCACTAAATTCCCGTTCTGATTAATCTAAATTCGAATTATGTAAAATTTTATTTAAAATTGATCCGTTATAAAAAACTCGAAATCGGTTAACCACATTGTCATTACTCACAGGTCAAAAAGTGTTACCTCGTTAAAATGCCCGAGAAGAGGCAAGTGAATCCCCCCTCTCTCCACTCCTCCAGCTCCAATTCCAAGGCCAAAGTTGCTGGACATTTCTCCTGGGAACCAACCCCATCTTGCGAGTTGCAACCCACCAACTGTTATGTTCCCCTTCTATTTGGTTGACCACCATTGCCTAAATGGCAATTGCCTGGAATTCGATATTTTCCAGTTTTGGCCATCTTGGTTTACGTTAATTTCACCACTCTCATGCCTTTTGCCCCCAACACGGCAACGTTAAACGGAGGGTACGATCGGTATTCGGCACACTGTACGGGCGGCTGACCCAGGAGAATATAGCATTTCAGCGAGAATATCCACCGGAACCGGACCAAGATGGGCCCGTTACGAGGTTAGGGCCGTCCAGCCCAAATGATTCAACAAATGCCGGCCCAGCCCACAACAGAAATTTAAAATTCCAAATTTATCCTTCCTCCACCAACCGTCCCCCGCCCTCGAAAAACCTCCCATTTCTCACAAAACCCCGGTATTGCAAATTACCAAAAAGCCCCCAACCGCAACCATGCTCCGGTTCACCCGCCTCACAGCCCTGAGGTCCAAAACCCTCACCGGAAACCGCCACCTGTCCCAGGCGGCAGCGGCCCTCCAAGACGAGGAGCCGCCTCCCCTGACCTACCTTGACGGCCACCCGATGCCCGGCCCGGCCCAGACGATCGAGGCGATCCCGCGCGCCGACTCCGGGAAGTCGATCGCCGCCAAGGAGCGGAAGCTGGGGCGCGTGCCGAGCATCGTGTTCGAGCAGGAGGACGGGCAGCACGGCGGCAACAAGCGGCTCATCTCCGTGCAGAGCAACCAGATTAGGAACACCGTCACGAAGATGGGCAGGGCTTTCTTCCTCTCCAGGCTGTTTAACGTCGAGGTCCGGCCGGAGTTCGGGTCCCCCGACATCATCGAGCAAGTCCGGGTCTTGCCCCGATTGGTATACCTCCTGCATTCCCCCCTCATTTCCCCTTTTAATTTGGTCCTGAATGTTGTAATGTTTGTGTGTAGCTTCACTTGCATCCGAAGAACGATGCGCCGCTGAATGTGACATTTATAAGGGCTCCTTCAAGTGCTTTGTTGAAGGTCGAAGTTCCTCTTGTGTTTATAGGCGAGGACGTCTCTCCTGGGCTTCGAAAAGGTAGCTTTAGCTCTTATCTTGATCTGATGATTTCATATTGAGTTGTTGTGATTAGCTGGGAAATTCATAGATTTCAGTTGTCGTTTGGTAGTTTCAAAGAAGCACACTGTATCTGATTGGCGGCGGATTGTGATATTTGGTTGAGATTAATCTGGATGTCAATCCTTGCCATGGGATACACCAACGGCTCTCTCCCGGGTTTAGCTAATTACATTGCATCTCCTAACTCCTAAGGCATCTCGTGAAAATTACTGGATAAGTCTTCTCTCGACTGCAGCATCGGAAGCTTGAAGGATCTATCTCTGTAATATCTGTTGTGCAATCTACTAGGAAACAAAATGTTTTTTGGGGGTACCTTGTGCGTCTAGTCTGTTGATTGATGAGCTTAACTTGTACGAGTCTGGTTGTGAAAGTCCTGCGTAAATCGAGATGATTTCTCTCTTTCTGACTCGGAGATTCCCCTGTCGTTTCTACTACACGGAGTAAGGAAAAACACTTAAATATATAGGCTGAACTTCTTATAGATGTCGCCAAGTTAAGGTCTTGACAGCCCGAGGCCTTTTGATTGTACTCTCTAGGCACGGGAAGGGAGAGAATCGAGAGATATGTAAGCTTTTCTTTAGACTATAAGCTGATTGCGTTGAAACAGCGCTGGGAGCATATTAAACAGAACCAGGGAACTAGTGATGTTTATGAATGTATACATTGTAATCTTGTTGCCGACATGTAATATGTAATACTGTTGTGCTCTTCCTTTTCTTATATTTCAACAGGTTCATTCTTGAACACCATTAAGAGGACAGTCAAGTTCCTGTGCCCAGCAGACATAATTCCCCCATACATTGATGTCGATCTTAGCGAATTGGACGTCGGACAGAAGTTGACAGTGGGAGATCTTAATGTTCATCCAGATTTAAAGCCCATTCTACCTGCAGAGCATCCTATTTGTAAGATCATGGGAGGCAGAGTTTCTGAGAAGAGATCTAAATAAGGTTGTTTTGATATTTGTAGCAGTAGATTATATACAATCAATGTATTCCTAGAGCAGTTATTTTCTGCTTTCATGTGGTGATTAGCCTCCTTAAGTTTCGTTATGTTCTTCGGACCGACTTCGGATTGAATGGAAAGATCGTTGAAGATCAGAAGTAGATGAACACGACTCCTTTCCGACTTTCAAACATAATTCTCAGAGTTGTCGGACGCATCGTCTTGGCTTCAGCCGGCGCGGTCTTCTTGCTGAATCTAACGGACTTTGTTAGGCCAAACGGATGGTTGAATACAGTGCTTTTGGGTAAGATGGAAACAGTATTTCATTTGTTAGAAGTCGGTAGGTCGATTCTTATTCTTTGCACAAATTGAAAATCTTTGCTTGGTGGGAAAAAAAATTCAATACTATGTAGAGCCGTAGTTGACAAATCAACCTAAATACCCTTTTTCCCCTAAAAGATATTAACCTAAATACCCTTTTTCCCCTAAAAGATATCGACCTTTTTTCATTCTCGGACACTGGTTGGCCACGGTTGTAGGTTGGGTCGGTCGAGATGCGATTGATTTGGGGTTTTGCCAAAAAAAATTTACGAGGCACGCAATTTTTTAAAGGGTAAATTACTCCCTAGTCCCTGGTGTTTGGTCATCCTCCTCCTAGAATCCCTGCATTTCAAAAATCCATGCTGACGTTCCCAGTCTTTGGTTTTAGAAACTCTCGGGTCCTGGCTGATGTCATCGGCTCTCTTTTTTCAATTTTTTGTTATTGAAATTACTTAAATACCCTTGCAATAAATTAATAAAAAAATACTTTCCCAACAACGACCACTCCGGCAACCAAACATCCAGCTCTGACGACCACTCCCCCTTTTTCCTCCCCCTCAGAACTCCTCGACCCACTCCCCAAGGCAAGACTCCTTGATATGCACCCGCTCCGACGACGAATCGAGTGTAGCGTCGGTGACTCCAGGAGCTTGACGACGACCACATCCAGGAGCTCGACGACGACCACATCCAGGAACTCGATGACGACCACTTCCAGGAGCTCGCCCCTGCGTCGGTGACTACAGAACGAGAGCAAATTGGGGCAAAACTTTTAGGGTTCTTGTTGTTGGATCGTTTAGTTTATGGAGGCGAATAGCTTCGAGGAGACGGCGGCGAGCCCCATTCCAACAATAGCGGCCCCGTTCCACCTTCAACGTCGACGATGATGGGTCCGCGACGATGTTGATTTTTACCTCTCTATTGGTCAGTCAATGGCGGAAGAAAAGAAGCAGCTACACTGAGATCGATTGGGGGTTTATGTCATGGCCGGAATAAATTTTGTCCAGACGACGATGCCCAAACAGGAGCAAGTCCATGAACGGTGTTGACGCAAGTGCAACAGCCTGCAGCGACCGCCCGTCTGTCTCCCACTTGGTGATTAAGCCAATGGTTCACAGGGTCTTGGTCTGTAATTAACCCTAATTTCTCTAATTGAAACATAAGAAGGGAAGATGTCGATTGTTGATTGTTGGTTTTGAAATTAGTTTTGGATGCTGCGTTTGTTGGTTTTGGATATGGGACACTGATTTTTGTTGATTTTTTTTTTGTTTTTTGATGCTTAGTGTTTGGTATGATTGATTTCTCGGTGGGAAGATGAATTTTTTTTCTTGCCGGAATTGGTGTTTGTTCGCCGGAAAAAATGATCGGAAGAGTTTTTCTCCTGAGAAGATGACTAGAGATGTATAATAGTAATTTCCATGATCAAAAATAAAAAAAAAAAGTCGATGACGTCAACAAGGGACCCGAGAGTTTCTAAAATCAAAGACGAGGGACGTCAACATGGATTTTTAAAATGTAGGAATTCTAGAGAGAGAATGACCAAATACCAGGGACTGGGAGATAATTTACCTTTTTTTAAATGATAATAGCCAAGTAGTCATTCATTGTTACTATGATATTCACTAGTACATCATTAGCTGCATAAGAGATAGGTTCCGTCTTATGGACCAGATAGTAACTCCTAAATATGAATTAACCTCTTTATAAAAGGAAGTGTCTGCCGTAAAATGACTACCCATAAAATTGCTCAACATAATGTCAGTTATTATACTGCATACATACATGATACATAACACCTAAAAGTCAAGCTTGTTTTATAGAAAAGGACACTACATACATGATACGACTAGGAGAAAAAATAATTCTTTTTTGTTTTCTATGTTTTATTGAAAACAGAAAAATTAGTAGTCTAAATATTTTTCAACTTAACGGTAGCCTTTAATTGACCAAACAAGTAGCAAAATAAGCGCATACATATCAACCCTGGGATGTGAGCGAATCCACCGGGATGTACACATGTCTATATAGTTAAGCTTGAAGAATTGTTTCGACTCTAATAGCGTTGGGGAAACATAATCTTGTTATTGTAAGTGAGTAGGTGCATGAACATGAAATTGGCCCAGTTCATTGCTCTTCCAGGAAGTATGGATAACCATTCCATTTCCCCTCCCCCTTGCACATGCATGTACGTTGACACGGGGGAAGAAATTCATCAAGAAAATTACTGAACGGACAAATCACATTTTAAGTCGGATAAGATATTTGTACGACGACAAATTTTTTATGCGATAAATATTTAACACGAATGTATTCGTATAGCTCAAAATTGAGACATATTGTTAAATTAGAATAAGTTACTACCGGTTAATCTAAGAACTAGAATGTAGAATGAGAATCTTGCAATTGAAGTGCATTACCATATGGTCCAAATATTAAAAAGTTCAGATGAATGGTGTTAATGTTATTTATTAACAAAATTAACCTCTACTTATAAAAAAGTGGAAGAAGTTTTTATGATTACGTTATTTGTTAGGGTCACAGCATTTAATAGAAGACCACCAGCTACCAACTCATGCATATGCTTGAACTGTTTTCTCCGACAAAGATGTCGAGAAAACTGTCACATTACCCCATGAATTGCATTGACCTTAGTCACCTGAATTTGTGAAATTGAAAGCTACGCTGCTTGGTGTTGCATCTTAATATTTTCAAAAAAAGAGAAAGGGTTAATAAGAGCATTATCTCAATATATTAATGTGTATTAGTTTATCCTTTGGTCAAAAGGCAAAAAAGTAAAAGGAATGTTTAGGCTGATGCGACACGAAAAGACTTGCCAGAAACGGACAAGTTCAATCTTCCGACCTTATCAATTTGATCAAAGAAAACACAAGTTGTGTGTGCAGCAGGATTAATGCACCTATTTTATTACCACCCTTCTCCGGTTCCGAGGATTTGATTAGACCGCATAATAAATATACTATAGAGATATTATTTTTGAACAAATATTTAATACGACTATATCTAAAAATTTTGAAATTGAGATTTTTGATTAAATTTAAATAGCATGCTTAAAGATTTTCCAAATAGATTAACTATTTATTAAAGAATGATCCATGATCTATTTTATTAACACTTACATAATTTGGTAGGAATGTTGTTCTATATTAATCAGATCTCATGTTAGAATTTTTTGAAAAGCAACAATATTGAATACTTGTTGAAAGAATTTTATCACCTTTCACAAGTTATATCCGATTCGAATCTAGATTAATCGATCCAATAAGCTCGATACTAGATCGTGTAAACTAAAAAAAATCCATGGCACGTGGCCCATCTTAACTTCTCAGTTCTCACCCTCACAACCAAGAGAGCTTGGGAAATCAACAAAAAGTAGCCACTTTTACTGTTTACTTTCCCAACTTCGCTGACCACGAAAGGCAGCATTTAAATCATTCGAGGGCCACAGCAATGAAATAGAACCGGAAAGTATAATAAAGAAGGCCCCTAATTTACCTGACGTTCTTTCAAAAAAAAAAATTTACCTGACGTTCACGTACTACTAGGACGACTCCAGTTTTTCAAAAAAAAGGACGACTCCACCTTTATTTTTCTTGCTTAATTTGTCCAATTCCCCCAAAGAGAGGACCTCTAGGAAATAAGTATCAGCTCATTTGTCATTTCCAGTCACCCGAAATGGCAAGGCAGCTAGGGAGACTTTCATTTGCATCCGGTTAAAACTAAGTATTATTAGAATTTTCATATCAAATCTAAAACTTTAACGATAAAATAGAGATCATGCGAATACAATAATAGACACTAGATCAACTCTCTCAAATATTATATTAGAATTTTCATATCTAATTCAAAACCTTAAAGCAATATACTTAAAAAAGTCAATTAACGTTGCAACGAAATCGTGAAAGCTTTTACTTGGCCACCAAACTTAGAATCTACTCAAAAGAAGATTAAAAAGATACAAAACCGAGGTATCACGACATTTACTGAGACGTAAAATTAACCATAAGGTAAAAAAATAAAAAAAAATACGACATCTAACTAATCACTGACAGAAATTATTTCCACTGATCGCTCATTTCGGCATTTTCCCCACATAAAGAGTGTTGATCCGAGTATAAGAGAAACGAACATATAACCGAGGTTAAAAGGCACTACTGAGAATTTAACCGAGGTTAAAAGAACACACATCTAATAAAACGATGGGGCCCACTATATATCACATGGCCTCACACCGTCCCTACCTCTTCAGGCCTAAATTGAAGATCTGCTTCCAAGTATTCGATAATAATTACCGCAGTTATTACTAATTAATATTCGACTAAACGGAAAGGAAACGGAGAAGTGTCATTTGCCTCTCCCGTGGCAATCGGACGGCTTCCGGGACAGCAATTCCGTGAGTTTCTCGTGCGACGCCGGATCGCTGGATGACCTTGGTATCAGAGAGACGTCCTTATCTAGGGTAAGAGAAAATAATTATATTGCCATATTAAAAATAGTAAATTTAAATGTGAAAAATATGAAAAAATAGAAATAATATTGAAAAAGACTTGGCTCTCTCAATTTTATGTTATGTCTTTTTTATTCACAAGGCTGATAAGAATTAAATAATTCTTGGATTTATATCATCAAATATAGAACAATTAATTTTGACCAAAACAAACAGAGACCAATTGATGCACATTTACTGGATAATTAGTCGGTAAAAATGAGGTCAGTTAAAAGTAAAAATTCAAATTCAACTAATTAGGATAATTTAATTACCTCGAGAGGCGTTGAAGGATCTCTTACAGTGGAGAATAGCCCCCTGTATCCCATCCTGCTGCAGCAACAGCGAGTCGTCCCTCCTCTTCGACACAACCCCGCCGCCGCCGCCGGCCACCGGATCCGCCGTCGCCGGCGACAAGACAGCCAACAAAGAGCCTGACCTGCTCTTCCCCAAGTGCTTGTGCACCACCCTCAACGGCAAGCTCGCCTGCTTCTCCTCGCCGGCGCCGGAAATGGAGGACCTGAGCTTGGACACCTTCACGTAGAGAGGCTTCACCTTCTTCAAGTACCTCTGGACACCTTCTTTGGAAACCGGCGTCGTTTTGGTCCCCTTCCTGCTGCTGCTGCTAAACAGCGAAACGAGGGGCACCTCGTCCACCGTGAAGAGCTTCCCGTTCCTGGTGACGTCATCTTCCTGCTTTTGGGCCTCAACTTTGGGCTTCTTGAGGCCCAATAAGAAGACGCGGAACTTGGTCAGGGAGGGGAGTTGGTGAGCTGGAGGTGGAGGACGTGGCTCGGACGCCGGGTCGTCCGAGGGGGAAACTGTCGTCCGGTCGTCTTCTTCTTCTTCTGCCGCGTCATCGTCGACGTCCGAGTCTTCTTCTGGGGCAGCGTCGTTTTTGTCGTCGTCGTCGAGGACGGCGAACTCCAGGTCGAAGAAGTCGTCATTGTCTTCTTCTTCTTCGTCGGAGGAGGAGGCGGCGGTTGCTGTGAGGATGGTTGTGGAGGCGGCGCGTGAGGATGGGAGGAAGGTGTCGGTTCCTCCTCCTCCGGCCTTCCAGTACTTGAGCAAGCCGAAGGCTTCCATTGTAGGGAAAGCCAGTATAGTGAAGGGGAGGAGTAGTGAACAAGGGGAGCTAGGAAAAAAATAAAGAGGGGGGTGGGGAGCCAGGGAGTTTATATTTTGAGGGTAAATATTTTTTTTCTCTAAATTTAATATTCTGGATCAAATATTATCGAAATTTATTTTAATAACCGACTCTTATCATATTATTTTTTACATAAATTTTAAAAATAAACTTTCTTAAATAAATTCAATTAGTAAAAATATATAATAGTGTAGAAATGGAGAGAGGTGGGTGGTGGGGTGTCAGAGTTGTGACTGTTGACTAATGGGTGAATGGGAGATGCAGAGGTCACTGTACGTGGGAGTAAGTAGTGCAAGTACTGAAAATGGGAAGTGCGCATTGAAATTTTGTTTGAATTGGATTCGCTCAATTCGATTTTGTTCTACCAACTTAAAAAATATCATTAAAAAAGTCGTGTACTAGAGTCGTTTGGATAGGCGAGATAAGAAAACTTTTATCAACTGGTAAAATAATTTATCAAGGTTAAAATAAAGTCGACTTATACTTAGAAAAACCGAGGAATTGTTACCTTTGGTTTCCCCTTTCAAAAACAGTACATTTGTGTTTCTTTGGAACTTCAAAAAGATTGTTGGGATATTTGTTGATTCACTTGTATGTCAGGACACGGTAGAAGGGTTGATGGGCCGGACGGTAGGTTAAGTCATGTTAGAGACCCACATGTCAGACACCCCGGTCCAATCCAATGCAGACCGGACCTAAGATTAGGGTGGGCCAAAGATAAGTGAAATTTACCTTTGTATTCGGTAGACTAAAAAACCATTGTTTATAAATATTGAGACAGATATTCTAAAGACGCGCGCTTCTTCTACAAAGAGTCGGAGGTTACTGTGCAACTCCCAAGTCCTTTTAAGTAAATGGATTCAAACAAAGAGAGAAGTTGGCTTATCTCATAAGGAAAAAACTAACACAGAAGAACCACGTGTTTTTTTCTTTTTCATAAAATTCTCTCGGCATCCTTCGAACTCTTAGCCCATGAAAACAATCTTACTTCGATGAAGATAGTGGATATCAATAACAAACTTTTATTACAAAGAACGATACAAAGACGTAATCTACAACAATATTTAGGGTTGATTTAATTATGACTAGTAAAGACGCACGCGTAATGCGAGTGCCGTTTTGTTTTAAAACTCGTAAAATATGTCATTTATTAATTTTCTTTTTGAAGCTGTACATGAATAAGATGTTTTCTTACATATTTAATTATATTTTTTTAAATTTACCTAAAACGTCATAAGAACTTCTTTGTACACGATATTTTTTGTAAATGTTTTAACTTTATCAGCAACATTACCTCTCTTGCCACCCTAGTGTTCTTTCTTGAAACACCGCTTGAAAGGGCAATGTACTACTGTCATGACTGAAGACATGCTCGGGTAGTTAAATACTGGTATTTTTAATTATTTGTTGTTGTGCTTTGTTGATCGTGAATGCAAAATACATATATACCAAAAACTGGTTGCATATCATCTTATACGACATCTCAAGATTCTCTGGGGGTTCAATGACATATTGTGGATGAATACTCTCTTACCCGTGTAATTTTCACTAAAGATTACTACATCGATTTAAATAGGCGAAAAGGAAAATATATATATTTGTGATGGTCGGAGCTCACTTCCCTTCTCCTTTTTCGTCTCCCTTATGGGCCCCATCACCATCTCCATCCATAGGACCCACGTCCATGACCACGCCGACAACTCCTCATCATCTGCTAGTCAGTCTGCTCCGTTGTCAAGCAACGTCAACGTCTGGAGCGTGGACTTCAGCACGCTGCTCATCTCCATGGTTATCGTTGTGGCGGTGACTTTCCTACTGGTCACCTACTCCTGCCTCCATAGGACCCATGTCCATGACCACGCCGACAACTCCTCATCATCTGCTAGTCAGTCTGCTCCGTCGTCACGCAACGTCAACGTCTGGAGCGTGGACTTCAGCACGCCGCTCATCTCCATGGTTATCGTTGTGGAGGTGGCTTTCCTACTGGTCACCTACTCCTGCCTCCTCATCCTCCTTATCCGTCAATTCTGTCGGTGGTGGTGTCGACGTCGGCGCTGTAGGTTTTAGCTGCCATCTTACTCCACCACGTTCTCCAACCTGGACTCGCCTCCCCTGCCGTTCAACTATTCCTCCTCCGACGGGGCCGATGGCTTCCACATGTAATTCCCCTACGGACTCGATAACTTTATCATTAAGACAATCCCTCTCTTCCTTTACAATCCGTCTTTGAATGACGTCGTTCTGTGAAATTGTGCCATGTGGCGGAGACGACGTCGGGGATTTTCCTGACAATTTTTCAGAATGTATTTTCCAAACTTCTCTTAAAATAAGTTAAAGATTATATCAATGTGTAGTATAAATAAAAATTGATAAGGTACAAATAAGTTTAAAAAAAAGTAGTTATTAATTTTGGATGATAGTTCAAGCATGAAAGTTTAAATGTTGAACAATTTAAAATACTATTAGTCCACATTATCTAACCCTAAATAAAAAAATGATTCTTTCTACCAATATTTATTTTACTTATAATACTTGAATTCATAAATGGAAATTCACATCGAAAGAAATATATTTGTCACTTTCTCATACCACATGGGAGAACCCATGCAAGCAATAAACCATCAAAATTATATAATCACAACATTGTTTATGTAATTACGACTAATTAAATATCATAATCTCTGCTTGTTTTTCCATCCCCTACTTACATCATCTACTGCCACCTAAAGCGAGCCAAAAGTGGACTTAAAAAACAAATAGAAAACCAACAGATTTGGCCCATGGCCCACCTAAATAAGAAATATGTAAAAAAAATTCAAAAGCCCATCCTTACTTGAACAATAAATTTTCTCCGGCTCCTTTGATTCTTTTCTTCCTCGACCACATCGTCTTCTTCAAGCCTTGTTCTTCATTTCTCTTACACCTCCCTTGTGTCCTCCATTGTTGCTCCTCTTCTGCTTCTTTTTTGCCAATTTTACAATCTCGGCCACTCCTTCCGCTACATCAACTCCGAGGAACTTGCTACCTCCTCCGCCTTTAGCATCTCCGGTGCCTCTGTGAGCGCCAACGCCTCCACCCCTCTCTCCAAAGCCGACCCCTTCGCTTGGACCAACGACCGGTCGTCCAATTTTGAGAGCTCTACCTCCTTCTCCTCTGCCCCGTTGGATCGCGGCTTCATGTCGGGCCCACTCCATAAGCCTATCTTCGACGACGGCTTTCTGCGGAGGAGCTTCTCCCACGGGTTCAAGAGAATTCTACCGAGGAGGCAAGCCAACTCCGTTGAGGCTCCGGGACCGATGACCGGTCATTTGGGTTGGTGAAGGGCCAGATTGTCCAGCGGGCGCAAGGGAGGGCACGGGAGGACAAAGTGCATGTCGTCGTTTCAGAGGAGTGCGGGTGGGTAGACGTGGACTGCCTCACTCCCGAGGGCAGGGGATGGGGTGGACGTGGATTGGGTGCAGGGACAATTTAGACATTTCCACCTGCCGGACCAAAAAAAGAGGTTTACATTATTATAGTAACACTAGAATTATGATTATATGGATCCTTCGTCATCAACATTGGACAACCGCTACAGCTACCCCTGTTACAATTGATCTCCAAACTATTAAGACTACCTACAACAGCAATCCACCAAATCCAGTTCACGGAATAAACAATTAATTTCTCTCTCATCTATACCCAATCCAATCCAATTACATATTTTTCTACCCACAGCAGCAACTCAGTTCACAGAATAAATAATTAATTTCTCTCACATTCACATATTATCTACTATAATTTTTTGTTTATATATAAATTATAATAAAATACGATAATGATTATTCCATAAGTACAACAAGGAAAAAAATTACAATAAAGTAATTAAATTATGATTACAAAATAATTACAAAATTAGATAAAAATTAAGATTGTTCCACTTCATTCATATATTATCTACTATCATTTTTTATTTATATATAAATTACGAGTATGAGTTTTTGTTTGGGAACCACAACTTCTTATTCAAGAGTCTGATTGAGTTGATTCAAGTTTCTTTGCAAAGGTGGGACATATATCTATAACTTTTTAGTTTATGACTTCTCCAAATTCGAAGTATAAGAACATCAAAAATATATTTGAAGTCAATAGTCGAGCGAGTTACGAGTACGAATTTTGATTTGGGAGCCACAACTTCTTATTCTGGAGTCCAATTGAGTTGATTCAAGTTACTTTGTGAAGGTGAGACATATATCTATAACTTTTTAGTTCATGACTTCTCCAAATTCGAGTATAAGAATGCAAAAAATATATTTGAAGTCAATAGTCGAGTGAGTTACGAGTACGAGTTTCGATTTGGGAGCCACAACTTATTATTCCGGAGTCCAATTGAGTTGATTTAAGCTGCTTTGTGAAGGTGGGACATATATCTACAATTTTTTAGTTTATAACTTCTTCAAATTCGAAGTATAAGAATGACAAAAATATATTTGAAGTCAATAGTCGAGCGAGTTACGAGTACGAGTTTTGATTTGGGAGCCACAACTTATTATTCCGGAGTCCAATTGAGTTGATTTAAGTTGCTTTGTGAAGGTGTGACATATATCTACAATTTTTTAGTTTATGACTTCTCCAAATTCGAAGTGTAAGAATGTCAAAAATATGTTTGAAATTAATATGCGAACGATTTAGTAATGTCAAAAATTGGAATACAAATTGTGAATCAAAATATGTCAATATTGAGCTCTATTTTTTATAGATATTTAAAAAAAGAATTTTAATTTTGTTAAAGATAATTTTAATTTTTATAACCACAAAAATATTATTCAAAAATATCTATTTTTAACGAATAATATTATACCAAGTAAAACTAAATAGATAAATAAGTAAAGAGAAAGAAAAAAAAATTTACGTGGCCAAACGGCCACTTGCGAGCGACGATCGGACAACGAGCGATGCTCGGCCGATCGTCTCCTTCTCCATTTTAGTTGTTATTTTTTTTATTATATAATAATAATAAAATAACCACCCGTGCGAGCAAAAGCTGGCTGCTGCGGGTGGTCTAACACAGCAAAATAACACATAACCACCGCCTAAATCCTAATTAACCTTCTCTAGGCAGAAAAAAAATCCTAATTAACCTTCCCCTCAAGCTATTGACACACCAAATCTCGGATAGAACTGCTGCTCAAATTAAGACTCATAGTGCAATCCAAAATCGAAGTCCTCTGGAACTCAAAAATCTTGACCAATTGAATCTCACCGACCAACCAAGTGTATACACTGATCCCATTCTTCGATACGTCGCCGTTTAATTTATCAGAATTGATCGACCCATTAGACTTGAATTGGACCATAATACCCCTCTTAATTACTCCTTTAGCCTTGACGTTTCTTTTATCCGGATCGAATGTTGCTTTTTTTTCAAAGGAGACCGGACCAAATGCTTATCTTTTTTTCAAAGGGGGTTGGACCGGATGCTTCTTTGAGACCAGACTGACGGTGATGCAGTGGAACGTGAATAGGAACCGTGAATCCGTTGATTCTGAGAATACCCGAAAAATACGATAGAGTATCGATCCGTTGATTCTACGAATATCGGAAAACGACACAAATAATAGGGAAAACTCTTATTTTTTCAATATCAATATTCAACCATCCTATTTATAAAAAACTAAAAAAAACCTAATACATATAATTCTACTATAATTAAAACTCCTAATAATAATAATCAAACTATAGATAATTACTAATTTAATTTCATTCCTTATCTCCATCATTCTCCCCCAGTTGGAGAAATTCGTCCTCGAATTTGGTGTCATTGGCCAGTTTGATATCTTCGTACATGCACTCTTGAACACATTTGAGCGACATAGTGACACTTGATATCTTCCATCCCAAGAGAACAAATACTTGGAAATCATGCAATCATAAACAGTCTTCGGGTGAAAGACCAAGAACTCACATTGTCGAGCAAATATTTCAGCATCCTTGAGAGCATTGAACATATTTAGCAAAGGAGAAACGTCAACATTTTCAAACTTGTCAACTCTGAGAAAGTCAATATGGTCGACATACTCAGCCTCATAAGTATGGGTTATGTGGGGTATGGCCTCGTTCACCAACACATCATCCTTAGTAGAGTCTTCAAGTCTAAAGTCACCAACAACTGCATCAACCTTGTCCTCCTCATAAGGGTAGGAGTCATAGATTGGTTCACCATTGTCTACATCAACCTCGTCCTCCACATCAGGATAAGAGTCATAAATTGGCTCACCAAACAAGTCAACAACGGATGCACCAGATTCTTCCAACGCCTCATCAACTTCGTCAGGTGGTGTAGTCCATTGCTTCCTCGAGATCTCTGCCATTTGTTGCTTCAAATTATCCCAATTAGCTTGAATCTCATGAAACTTCTGGAACAGTAATTGCCAATTATATTCTTCCCAAAAGCTACGGTGCTTGTCAGCAACAGTATTCCAAACTTCGTAAGCACGTCGGGAAAACAACTCATAAATCAGCTTCTCTTTCATTTTAGGCCATCGAGAGATATTTTGCTTACCACAACGTTTGCGTTGAAGATTTAAGTCAGACCACCAATGCATAAGATCACCTTGCAATCGTCGCTTGACAAATATGACTTTTTCCAGCTCCGCAAACTTGCGAACATCAAAATATATCTCCACATTGATAAGCCACTTAATGAAATCCCTTGTCGAAATTTCTTCATCCAGATCCGCAAGATCACACAAGATAGGAATATGCACCATAGGCACCATAGAATCAAGCATCTTCAATTCAACCCAAAAGGACTAATCTACAATTTTTGAAAAGCTTATTGGACCTAACAGTAATTTCTCAAAATCTGATGGGACGAATATATAATTAACCAACTGGAAAATTATGGATTAGTCACTTAAATCTGCAGCAACTCTCAACCAATCCCAACTGCTCTGAAAAATTACCAATATGTCCTCAAGCTTCAGTCAGATTCGCAATCAGGTCCAAATTTCCCAAATCAGTCAACCCTAGCCCTAGAATTGAAAAAATGGAGCAATCGAACCAGCAGCCACCAGGAGTGGTGGCGTCATCGTCGCAGCAGTCAGTCAGTCAGGGGCCACGGGGTGGAAGGACCGGTGGCGGAGCGGATGAAGGCTATGCTCTCCTTGGAACCCACTGTCGGGTTCGTCCTCCAATAGGGGAGAAGCGGTGGCGCTTCTCTTGTAGGTGCTGCTGACGGCTTGGATTTTGGGATCAGCGTCGGCAGTGTTTTGAACCCAAACTCAGGCGGAGTCCAGGTCGTCGACAGGCAGGTGGTTCGGCTGCTGGAGCTTGAAGACGGCGGCAGCGTGGTTTCTCATGAAAACCCTTATCTGTGAACTGTCTTCTTTTTTCTTTTTGTTTTATTTTATTTTTTATAGAACGAACTCCGATCAGGAGGATTGAACATGATCGAACACCACGAGGAACGAACACAGCTCTTGATACCAACTGATGCAGTAGAACATGGATAGGAACTGTGAATCCGTTGATTCTGAGAATACCCGAAAAATACGATAGAGTATCGATCCGTTGATTCTACGAATACCGAAAAATGACACAAATAATAGGAAAAATCTTTGTTATTTCAATATCAATATTCAACCATCTTAAATAATAGAGACATGTCCTATTTATAGAAAATTAAAAAAATCTAATACATATAATTCTATTATAATTAAAATTCCTAATAATAATAATCAAACTATAGATAATTACTAATTTAATTTCATTCCTTATCTCCATCAGACGGCCTCTCTTTTTTCCTCATAAGCTTGACCGGCGAGTTTATGTTTTTTCCTAATGGCCTGGTCCGCTTGCATCCTTTCTCTTTTCATAGGCCAGTCCACTCGTTTCCTTAGTTTTCTCGTGCAAGCGGTCTGTTCTTCTTCATATATGCGGGCCCAAATCATTTGCTTCATCGAATTGGGTTACGAGCGGTCCGCTTGGATGACATTCGATAAGGTGGGTGTCACGTCCCAATAATCAAGGCATGCCACCGCGGATAAATATCCCCGCAAGACATCTTTATTTCTCAAATCATAAAATCAATCCTCAAAATCCAGCAATAATTATTTAACCACAATGAAAAGTCTTAAAATGGAATGCAAGTCTCAAACTGAATGAATAAATGCATGCCCTCGCCTCTAGCTCTCACACTCGATCCGTCCCCGTTGCATGTGAAATAAAATAACGTATTTTGCTGAGTTTACGCAACTCAGTAAGCTGAACTCACAATTAATAACAATAAACGAATATCCACAATTGGCACGGAACATAATTAAAACTCAAATACAGACGAACTCCGGAGTACGACTATCGAGAACCTGTGGGGCACAGAAGATAAATTCTTCACGCTAAAGGCACAGAAACGAAATGACAGTCTCACCATAGGGCACAGATATCATCGGTGCTCACATAGAGTACGAAATTCATCAAGAATACTCTACGTGCACAGAAGCACCAGGATAATCCCGACCAGAACAGATCAAACACCCACTCGAACAGATCACATGGCAGAATACACCCACACTCGAATAGATCACATGGAAGAATATACCAAACACTAGTTCTATTGTGAGAGTAAACAATTTATCAAGGAAATAATAAAGTGGACTTAAACTTAGAAAAAAACTAAGGAATTACCTTTTGTTGATTCACTTGCATGTCAGGACACGGGAGAAGGGTTGATGGGCCGGGTGGTAGGTTAAGCCATTTTACAGAGCCACATGTCAGGCGCCCCGGTCCAATCCAATTCGGACCGGACCTAAGATTAGGGTGGGCCAAATATTGCGTATTCCACAGTATCCGACATATTTTGGATTTTCCAAGCAAGGGTCTTGATTGAGATGTAGAAATTTTAAAACATCATTAGATGTCAAGTGTTTTTTATAAAATAATAATGGCCTCTGGCTTAAATACATGAGCTGTCTTATTAGAGATCAAAATTAATATGGTGCAACTAATACATATTGAATTATATAAGTTCTGGAACTTATAAGAATTGAATAGAATCCAATGGCAATTAGCGAGTGAAGCTTAGTATAATTTGTGATGATCCTTGAGAAAGGAGCTCAAGAACGCGGGAAGAATTCCAAGAAAAGAGTTTAGAGAGAGAAAGAATGTAGAAGGAGAGAGAGAGAATTGGAAAGATTAGAGAAATGATGATATTGGGATAATTGTTCAGATGATCGATACAATTGGATAACTCCTATTTATAGTTGAGTTAGTCAATTGGTTACAACTAATCCGCTACTATTACTAACTAGTATCTCTTTGGGCTTCCTTAGGCTTGACACACTTGACCGACCCACTCGTAGATTGACTTGATCCAACTCGGGTAAGGCTCGTGACATAATTATGTATTCAACAGATAAAATCATTGTTTATAAACATTGAGACAAATATTCTAGTATGATGTTATTTATACAAGACATGCATTCCTTCTACTAGGTTACTATGTAACTCCGTAGTCCTTTTAAGTAAAAGGATTAAAATAAGAGATAGTTGACTTATCTCATAAGGAAAAAACTCAACATGGAAAAGAAATGTCCGTTTCTTTATTGTTCGCAAAATTCTTTCTGCGTCCTTCGAACTTTAGCCTGTGAAAACGATCTTATTTCGATAAGGTAGTAGAACTAGTGACAAATTTTCGTTTCAAATAATAATTTTGCGAAAACATATCTACAACCGGTATTTAGGGTTAATTTAATTTTGACTAGAATTATGAATATATGGATAACCGCTACAGCTACCCCTATTACAATTGATCTCCAAACTACTAACACAACAAACAATACATAACCACCCCCTAAATCCTAATTAACCTTCTTTAGGAAGGAAAAAAAACCCTAATTAACCTTCCCCTCGGATCTATTGACACACCAAATCTTGGATAGTACTACTGGTCAAATTAAGACTCATAGTGCAATCCAAAACCGAAGTCCTCCTGAACTCAAAAATCTTGAACAATTGCAATTCCCCGACCATCCTAGCGTATCCACTGATTTCCAAAGTCCCATTCTTCGATAAGTCGCCGTTCAGTTTATCAGAATCGATCGACCCATTAGACTTGAATTTAACCATAATACCCCTCTTAATTGCCCCTTTAGCCTCAACGTTTCCTCCTCCTATATTAACCTCCCCGACCACCACCCCGCCGTAGGAGACCGTCGCCGAGGTATTACCGAACTTGAACCGACCGAAGTTGCCGTTCCTGATCGTGACGTCACCCGACAGCGTCCCGTTAAACCAGGGCGCCGACGAGTTGTTGTTACCGCCGTAACTGAGGTTTTTAACAGCGGCTGAAGTTAATCTGACCGTTGGAGGGCTGGGACGGAGTGTGATTAGAGAGAAGATTAGGAGAGTTGCGCATAGGATGACGAAAAGGAAAAGAGCATAAACGGGACACTTGTTGCAGCTCCTTGGCCTCCTTTGGAGTTGTCCTCGGTGCACGAACATCGAGTCGGAGAAGGCATATTCTTCGTCTCCTTTTGGTACCATCTCGGGTTTAAGAGAGATTTTCGTTTTTTTTAAATCTTGGATCGTATTGTCGAGAAAAGGTGGCGAGTGTATTTATAGGAGGAAACACAATACTATAGGACATAGAAAGGACCCGAGGAGAAGACAAGAAGCCGCGTTTAAATCTTCCTTAATAGCTTAATTATTAAGTGACCAAGTAGTTTGGAGGTCTGGACGCGCCGGCTTTTCTAGTCTCCTTCTTCCACTACAAGTAGTAGTTGATTTCCTCTTCTAATTAGTAAACAAAATATTTTTTACTAGGTTGTTTTGGTTTTCTAATTATGAGATTATTGCTTTGGTTTGAAGCTCTAGTTATGCTAGGATTTTATTGAGGCTGTGAGTTTATTGATCATAAATTCTATAGAAATAGTTATCTTTTTGCTATGAATTTGAGCTTCAAGAAACTCGATTTTTTGAAATAAAGTTTTATATTATTTTTTGAATTGTTAAAAATAACCTTTCATATTTATGTTATAGATAGGTAATGAAATCTATCATTGTAACAGGAGAATCTCAACCGATTCGCATAATTAAGAGCTTCCGTTTTCTTAGCTTGTTCTCTTTCTCCTCCAATCAATGAAGGTTCATGAGTGCTCTGCAAATTTTCATTAAAAGGAAGGAAATACAATCGATTCTTCAGTTTAACAATAAATTAATTGCTTTTAAGATCCTTAAAAAAAACATATCGCCCATTGAATTTTTTGTTGGCCCAATTTGTTTGACAAAGTGGGGACTTTTGGATTTAGCAGCCCAACTCATGGCCATCGATTTGCACGAGTCCATAGCAGATTTCAGACCCATATTTTTTTTGAAAGGTAGATTTTTTACACCATGATAATATCAAGATTTAAATTCTGAATCTCCAAAATATTTACAACGCCTTATGGTGTTGGGCTACATTCAAACCCATACTGTTTTCTTCATGTGGCCGAAAGCAGTTAAATTAAAAGCAGCAGTTCTTACCAAACCCGAGACTACACTCGCTCAAAGTATATAGTCTAAGGGTTCATACTCGCCGTTTGAATGTGGATTCATACGATTATTATAGGCTCAGTGAAAATCAATTGTATTCATACGTTATACGGCCTTTGGCCCCTTTAGAAAGTTACGGACTTAAGCCCATTATCTGATGTACGCCCAAGCCCAATATCATTGGAAGCGCTTACACGCGCCGTTTTGACCAAGTCCAAATTATTATCTAGGAATTTAACCAAACTCGAGTTCATTTTGTGCAAATGAAACTGTACCATCTTAATTAAAAAATCCACGACTTCATTAAAGTAATAACTCAAATGAAATTTAATCATATGCTTTGTGAAAACCAAAATGTCTAACTTGATTTTTGTGTGATGTACTCTTGTTTTTTTCATGACCTACCTTTATTTTTTGCAAAATCTTTTAAGGTGTTTAGTATTATGTGTATTTTCATATTTTTTTACCTTGTTTTTTGCCCGACGTGTCTTTATTTTTGTCTGATGTATTCTTATTTTTTTAAAATATTTTAAGGTTTTAGTATTCTCGATATTTTCGTATTTATGTTAGTATTTTAAAATAATTTTTTAATTGGTTGATGCAAAGATGATGTTGAGGAATGATCTTGTAGCGTATAATTCTTGTGAGTATATAAATAGCAGACAAATAATCTTCAAAAAAATAAATAACTAGAAGACGAAAGTTAATGTTGACGTGGTAGACATGTTAGGTTGGGTAGAAGAACCAAGTTAATGTTCATTAATTTAATTGAAAATAGGGAAAAGTGCGAGGTGTTTGGGTTGGAAGGGAAAGGAGAAGGGAAATTGATGGTAAAAGTGGAAAATGCGTAAGAAATTAAAAATCAACTAGAAAAGGTAACCGACTTAATTTGGAGCGTTCTTTTTCAAATATACACTCCTGAGTCAAATGGTACTACCTTCTATATATTTTTTTATGAATACGGTGGGTGTTAGAACACCCAATTAGCGGAACCATTCTAGGAGTGCTAATTCTCATACGGTCATGAATCAACAACGGAATACACCCATCGGGTGGATAATCTAAAATATGAAAACCTAAAGAAAAATTAAAAGTAAAATTAGACAACTAATGTTGAACTTGATTGTCTTCATGAAAACAATGGACAACTTCCACATGCTAGTTACGACGGATGAAGTTCCTGCATTTAATCACGAGTGTGGATAGCGGATGCGTCTTTGCTACCCCGTCAATAAGAAAGCTCACTGTCACCTACGAGTCCGTCTCTACTATGACCCTCCGTAGCCTTTTCTCCCATGCTAATAATGATAGCCCTCTCCAGATCGCCCACATCTCCGACCATGGTACTACCTTCTATTAAATACAACACCTCCTCTCTGAATAACAAACTTTAACGGTCAAATTAGTAGAAGACGCTCTCAGTATTAATAAATAATAAATCCAAAAGATTCGTTGAATAGTCTGCTGATCTAAATTTTAGATTCTGCAGATTTCTTGCTTCGTATTAAGATATATCCCTCCAAACAGGAAACTTCAACACCTCTTAACGGTCGAATTAGAGAACGACAGTCTCTATATAAAAAAATTGATTTAAATGATCCAAAAATTGTAAATAACATCAAAGATTTGTTACTCTAACGATATAATAGAAGAGTGATTGGACAAAAATTTACTCTAAATAGCAGTTTTACTCTCTTGAAACCCCAGGTACATTAATATCTCCTCCGTGTATTCCATGTCACCTTTAACCTTGTGACCACCAAACAGTAATAAAGCTAAAAAGGAAACTAAACAAGAAGACAAAGTATAGAATAGTCCCAGAATCAAAATCTTATTTTATGTCGGATATTCTAGACAAAACAAGTCAATATTTAAAAGACGCCTTAGCCCCTGGATCACATGATCCCCAGATTTACATTCCAAAAAGTGAATATCTCGTGGTCCCCACATGGACCAAAATTTCCACTCCGATGATTCCTTGATGTCCTCCCAATTTATGTCACTTTCAACCCCTTGATCTCTAGCTGCTTCGCACTAACGTAGTTCCTTTCCTTCCACCAGCCAGCCTCATGTCACCCTTTTCTCCATTCTATTTACTGAGAACTGTACAATCTGTGACTTTTTTTTATACGTTATTGTTACCCATCAAAAGGTTACGCTAAATGTGCATGAGTGCCGCTGTACTTTCAACTTCGTCGGAAGCATTTGTATGAACCAGGAAGGAAGGAGGTTTTAGAAGTGTTCCTTGTGAAACTCGAACTTGGTCGAACCCTTTTGGTTGAACTCGTAACAGAGCTTGCTGAGTTCTTTAGCCAGGACCGGTGCGCCGCAGTAGAACACTCCTGATCCAGAATCGACAGACCATGTTAAGGGAAAATTCATCATCTTATTAGGGGAGGGGTTTCTGTTTGGACAAGGAAGATGTACGTACCTATTCTGGCATTGCAATGCTTGGAAGACAATCTGGACAGAACTTTCTTCCAGTTTGGCCGCGCGAAATGGGTCCGGACCTGTTAAGGCGACGACAGTTTGTGTGAACTAATAGGAAACCAGGCGGGTGAGCGAATCTGATTAGCAATGAGTTTCTTACCCTGGTGCCAGAAACAATGTCCACGCCGTTTTTCGCGTGGTTTAGTGCTTGCACCATTGTGATAAGAGTTGATCGTGCATCGCCTTCTTCGTAGACGCTGGTTAAGTAGTTATGCATCTCAATTACACCCTGGAGAAAACAATGGAGATGATGAAACTTTCAAGAAAATGAAGTGAATAAGGTCAGAGATTAGTCCTTGGTACCCTTCGATCAAGCTCCGCAACTTCGTTCATAACGCCTTTGAACCAATCGAAGGAGCCTTGCTCTCTGGTTACCCAATAGAAATAAGCATTGGTTGTCCTCAGAGCCTTTCTTTGCTTTGGTGAGATTTGGTTGGACGATGGAAAATCGTTAATTCCGTTGCTGAGGTCTGATATTCGACTCACTTCCGAGGCTGCATCCTGAAGATAGAGGAGTCGAGAATGAGGCTTGGACCCAAAGTGACTTGTCGGGAGTGTTTTTGAAACAGCGAGTTCTAAGAGCATAATGCCCGTTGCAGATTGGAGAATCAAGGGTGTGGATTGCTGAGTTTGGATACTTACTGCTTGCTCCTCCATTTTCACAATGTTGTTGAGTAGATCTTTCAGAATGCTGATGAAAGGCGTGGCTCCAATTCCGAGACCAACCAGCAACAGGACATCGTACTTGCGGTAGTCCTGTGCCGGAGCGCCATAAGGGCCATCTATTTTGAGCTTTGGCAGACTGTTTCAAGAGGATGTTGTATTCAGTACCAGGCTGATAACATTCTGAAATGGAACACATGATCTGAAGGTAAAATTAGAAACTAAACATACTAGTCTGAATCTGATACCTTGTCTTGGTTGTTTCGTCGGCCCTGAGAAGCCCACTTTTTCCGGCTACGGGTCGCTCACATGCCTCGGAGAACAACCTCTTAAGTTCTTGGGTCCAATCACCTAGCTGTCGAATGTGAACACTAAGGTAGTCATCACCAGGAGCAGAAGTAATCGAAAACGGGTGCCTGAACGGAATAGGAAAAGCATGTCAAGGATCCAGAGGAGAGCCGGACGATTGAAACCAGAGATATCTGACTATTTACTTACCATTCGAATGGCGAAACTGCAGGGCACTGGACAAACATGTACTGTCCGCTCTTGTAACGAAACTGAGGTGGCTTAGACATTTGCAAGGTGAGAACATTTCCAGGATAAATTGCAACCTGAATAAAGTATCACGGTCAGGGGAATGATGGTGTATGATGAGGCACATGGCTCCTTTTGACATCTGAATTGTTTCCTCTCTTTTTAGTACCTTCAGAAGGCGGACGGTGTAGAAGCCAGAACGGAAGAATCTAATGCCTCTTTCCCCAGCATATATTGAAACAGGTACAGCAAGATACATCCAAGTCTGTAAACAAGAACGTGAAGTTGAGTAATTGCTAGGCGACCATCAAAATGCACCGAAAGAATATCGAGACATACCGTCTTCAAGTACCATTGATGAACAAGGTAGAGGAACATCCCGTGGATGATGAGCAAGATGTAGACAATGACAAATAGATGGTGCGAGTACCAAAAAGCATTGAAACCAGTGAGCCTGTCAAAAGGTCTTGGCAGCTTAATAAGGCTCCGCCTGAACCATCGGGTTGCGAGTGTAAACGCAATTGTCATAAAGATAACCATCAGAATCCCTGTTACACCTTCAGCCCCTCTCACCAAATCCCCGTACGACGGTTTATGTGCACCGAAATCGTCAACTAAATACTTCTGGTACATATATTGTGAGTCTATCACTCTCGGGAAGTCGCAAGAGAGGTGGATTCCTGCATGGAGGATTACGCCAACTACGATCGCTGCTGCAATCGTCTGAATATGTGCACACATAGAAGAGAATTAGAGGAATCCCTTGAACATTAAGTTATTATTTCCAATCACAGTCCCTTACATATGCAGATGTGTTTCAGACAGTGTTCATTCCATTCGAGAGCCCGATACTTCGAGCTGCAACATGTTTAGCCGGTAATTGAAGTGCAAAAAAAAGTCTCTTCTCTCCACTAATCAGTCCAAATCAGATACACTTTATTAGATACTCTGTTTTTTCAACAAAAAAAGGTGAGGTTACGTGCTTGGTGATTTCTCTTCAGTCCACAACGTACACTAGCTAATGAGTTAAGTGCATTTCATGGTCAATATTAAGCCATCATGTTGACCTTCCAACAAAGTCACCGAGACCGGACCCACTCGATGAAAACGTGAACACTAAGCAAGCAGAGAGTACAAAAGTATACAATGAATTTAAAAGAGTAATCAAGTTTTAACAAGGAGTATACCTTGTGAAAGTTGATGTTGTCGTCAAAAGGCACAAAGTGGCCCAACCTTGTCGACCGAAGCCAGGTGATGGTGTTTCTACAAACCGGGAAGAGAATAAGAGCCATGTTGAGCTTCAATGTCTCCCCTGCTCCTTTAGCCGTGGGGAGACAGTAACCCATTATCTTGTACGCGTCTTTGTTCCGGTACTGGATGAACTTCCACGTAAACAGTCCGGCCATGATCAGTATCCACAGTGTCAGCACCCAGATTCTCCTCCAATTCTCCTGGATGAAGTAGAACAATTCCCTGCTAATTCTCTTAATGGGGTTTTTGTTCCCTAGCCCTTGCAAGTTCTGGCTCAACACTTGGCTAGTGTAGCTTAGAGCTTGACTATAGTTTAAGTACGTATCCTTTTGTAGGAGGAGGGTCTCTAATTGCCAAAGCTGCCATAATTAGCATGTAACCAAACAAGATCAGTTTAAAATTATCAAAGACATATACTTATTTTCCTGTACATTGATGCTGAAAATTGTCCCGTTAGATTTTGCACAACCCCGCGAATGGGAATTACAAAAAAATTTTGGGTTCGAATTTAAATCAGAAGATTTTAACCGATCAGAACGAATATGGTCAGCATGCCATTCTGTTATACGCTACTGCTCAATGACAAAAAGGAGCACGCGCAATCCTACGGGGAAACATCAAAGAACAAGTTTTGTACGAGTGTGGAAGATATACCAATGGACCCCACTGAGTTGATTTAGGTTCAAAACGTGGTAGGAATGTGTCCCAATGGTCAATAATGTAGTAGGTGACTGTGATACAGTAGATGTGGACCTATTTTTTGGGGAATAATCCCATAATTGCTTATATCCCAAATAGATCTGGTCTCTTTTAAGGCAGAAATTCCTTCGTTAATTTGTCTCTATTGACCAAATAAATGGAAGAAACGGGGAGACGGCACTGGAAAATCTGTTCACCAACCGGTAATATTTTCTCCACATAAAGTCAAGCTTACTTATCCAAATTATTTATGCAATCGATTTCTTTCCTACACCGTTTAGCAACAATATTCTAACCCAATAGTTGGAAGAGTTGGTCATTCTTTGCCTAACAAAGCAAGTATATAATTAAAGTATATCATACCCGGCTGAAACATGTATTAGTCGATCGGTAACTGAAACGTTAATTATACCTCGATGTAGCCAAGCCTCTCAGGGTCCAATTCCTCCATTATTAAAGCTGCGTACTCCTCCGCTTGCTCCTTCAATCTCGACAACTTGTTGGCAGACGCACTAAGCATGATAATCTACAAAATCACGTTAAAGAAAAAAAAATGTAAATGGAGACAAGTGGCACATGTAATTGACAGCCCAATGTCTAAAACCCACACGTAATCAGCAAACTACGTAGTTCAAAAATAAAGAAAAAAAGGCGACATGGTAATATTAGACTGAGCAAAGGGTCCCCTCTCCTCCAACCGCACTAAAAACTCGTTATCATATGATATGATGTAATGGAGATGTGTTAACGGATTTTTTTTAAACTCGATTTAAAATTAGATTAATTAGTCCGATTATCTGACATATATAACAATGGCCTTATGTAAACTTTGAATATTCAAATGAATTTTTTTGGGCGAAAATTTAAAAAAAATTAAGTTGATTAGTGGACGTCGATTTCTACTATACTGGAGTTGGCAGAACCTAGAATTTGAACTGGTTTAAGTTCACCCAATCCTCGCCTAATCGTGCAACTTGATAATCAAAAAATATACAAGACGAATAAATCTTTTCTAATTATTCAACATTTTATTTCGCCAGAGAAACTCCCAATTCTCCAGTAAAGGTCGGTCGTCGATAAATCTTTAAATTATTTTTCCCACAATGACCTCATAGTGGGTTTGACAGAGTAATTTTATGATATATTTTTTTCGTCATAAACGTTAGTCCCTTATTGATTATGTCGGTCAAATTCGATCTTCAACAGCAAGAAACGGTCATTAAAAGAATAAATATTGACACTTTTTGGAATTAAAATTCCAGTACGTACCTCCTTAACTTCTTCTTCGGTGATTCTCCCGTCTGAGTTTTTATCTACCCTGTCACATAACAAATGCACAGGCGTCAATTTTTGAACAATTAAGATAATATTGACGATTCAAAATTAAATGAGCCGGTACCAGTCATAATAACAACTAATAGTTACCATAATTATATTAGTCTTGTTTTTAACTTATAAGCTTGTAGTTTAGGCATATAAGTCAATCCCTCCCTAACTCGTACGAGACTAACACAAATTTTCTATACCATACGCTATTTAAACACCGACTAAACCGACTAATGAAATTCGAACTGGATATAATCCCGTTGTTGCGCAACCGTATGTAGTACAGATTTGTAGACTTTAATCAATTAGTGAAATACGGAGATTTAGTTAATTACATGTCGAAGAAGATCTGGAGGCGAGAATCGAAGCTTTGGTCGGTGATTTGGGACCAAAACTCGTAGAGCTCGTCCCTACTAATCTTGTCCACTTTCAACCTCCTCCTCCTCCCCAACGCGTCGAAAAGCTCCGTCGCGAACTCCTTCGAATCTTTCATCCCTTCACCCACCACCAAATTAAAGCTCACATTAATTAACATAATTGCTACATTAAGCAACTAAATACAACAGTGTTAGCACAAGTTTTACCTCTAAATTTATAATTTACGGTCAAATTAATATAATTTTTTGATAAGTCACATTAATATAATTGCTACATTAACTAACTTAATGCAACAGCGTTATAAAACTAACATTCCACTTATTATAATCACAATTTGGTATTATTTTAGAGATAGTATTTGACTCAGTTCCTATGTCTTAAACTTATTAAATTTATTATGTGATCATCATAAATTTACTGATAATAAAACGATTGTCATTTTATCAGAAAAGAAAAAAAAGAGTTAGTTAATGGAGCAGACCTATGCACAGAGCGAAGTCGGGGCGGTGAAGGTAACCGTCGTTAGCGAGGACGTCAAAATTCCTCTGAACCTCGTCCCAGCCATTAACGCCGTTAGTCTTACCGTTCCCGCTTATGAACCTCAAACCGCGAAGAGCTTTCAAGGCGCCGGACCGAGTCCGGTCCAACTGAGCCCGCTGCTTCCTCAGCGCGCGAGCCGCTAGAGCCGCGATCGAATCCGACGCGCCGCCGCCGCGGCCATTGTCTGAAAGCACGCGGGACGCGTGACCGTGGCTCCACGAGAACCGCCGGAGCTCGGCCTTCAGCTCCTGCGAGAACTGCCTCGCCTTCGCAACGGCCTCCGCCTTCAGCTCCTGCGAAAGCTGGAGCAGCTTTTTCGACGAGCTCCGCTTCATCCCCGCCGGCGACGGAGACTCATCACCGGAGTCGCCAATATTGATAACCGTCGCCGCCGGCGCGGGGGCGGGGTCGATGCTCCGGAGGATGACGGTGTCGTCGTCCCGGAGATCGAGCGTCACCTCGACGAACTCCTCTTCTCCGTCGCCGGAGGTGGAGTAGTACTCCGTCCCGGGGGAAGGATAATAAGCCGCCGGGGAGTCGCCGACGTCAACGCTCGTCCCCGGCGCATCGTCGGAGGCCCACCGCCTCCCGTGCCCTCGAAGGCCACTCATTCCGAGGTAATTAAGCAAAAAACGATATATAAGATGCTCTAGTACTAATTAATACATGCAAGTAGAAAATGTGATATACTAAACGGCAGCGTTTTGAGAGAGAGAGTATTGAAGTAGTTAGTGCAGGGTACCGAACATGGTGAAGCAACCGAAACCTCGAATATTTATATTTTGCTATTGCCACGTACACGTACATTTATATAGACGGGCTTTTAATGTTCTAGAAAAGGTCCGTGCAACTTGCTTATTAGCGAATCTATTCCGTTTAAATATAAATTAGTCAGATTCGAGTTCAAAAAAATGCTAGATATATACAGAGGGTCTATTTTCTTTTTTGACAGGGAGTAGGAAGAAAATAGATCAATATACGGGAACGGAAGTAAAACTTGATTTTGTAGGAAAATTGTATGTCTTTATGTGAATGAAGGTTAGTGCGTTGAGGTGACCACTTTTGAGAGATTTTTTTTTTGTCTTTGGCCGACCGAAAAAATAATTATGTTTTGGTTTATCAAATGAATTAATTTCCACCTTTAAAATATTTTTTTGGGGTTTATATAATTATATTGACCTCCGGATTTTAATTTTCCCGGGAATGTACATAGTTGGCTTGACGCGTTTTTGTAAGTACCAAGTACAGCTAGGGATGTTTCTAAAAAAAAAGTAGGGCTAGGGAGGGATTGGGAAAAGTACTGGAGAGAACTGCAACAGGTGTTACAAGGAGAATGCGAAGGAAGGATAACGACTTGGATGAAAATAGTGTCTGGTGAAAAGAATAAGGTTTGGTTTGAATAATTAAACAATAAAGATCATATAAGTCATTCTATTTATTCAAAAAATTTAATTAGCTCTCTGTACTAAAAAGTGGGTCAAATTGCACCCTGTACATTTCAAAATAGAACAATTAATACCCTAGAGTCATTTTTTAGATCACACGTGTCATATCATCATCCTAAGTGGCATCCATACTAGACTTAAATGAACCACGTCATACTCTCCCCTACGGCTCCATGTTGATATGACACATGTGACCAAATAATATATTTAACCATACATACGAGCTCTGGGAGTAATTTGCCTTTTTCTTTGTACGTACAGATGGTGAGAAAAGTTGGGCATGGAAACGTATAATAAGGTGGGAAGTATAATATGGGGTTTATACTATAGCCGTTAAATCGACTACAGAGATTGAATAGTTAAGGAGAAATACTTCATATCTTCCACACAAAAAAAAAGAAACACTTCATGGTTTTGGAGGAGGCTTTCTATGGTTCTTTTGAAACATTTTCTTCTATTGGGTTACCTCCACGAATACATACCTGGCCATAGTTGTAAACATAGAAAATTTTCGAATTACTTTATATGGGTTAACTTTAAAGAAAAGTTAGTGAAAGAGTTATCTCTGCGGGTGATTTTGGAATATGTACTTTATATAGCACAATATTGAATATCTTTACAAATTATAATCATATTAAAATTATACTCATAAAAAAAATTTCGGCGTTCGTTTTTATTTGAGTGATAATTTTTTCTTCTGGAAAACAAACCAGACCACTATTTATTGGGTCAAAACATTTAAGGGTAAATTACCCCCTTCTCCCTGGTGTTTGGTCATCCTTCCTCTTGGGTCCTTGAATTTCTAAAAAATATTTTACCATCCCCTATATTTGGTTTTAGAAAGTCTCGGGTCCCTGGCTGACGTGAGCACTCTTTTTTTGTCACAGAAATAACTAAAATACTCTTTAAAAAATTCATCTTCTTTAACCTCTTACTAAGAACACCAAAAAAAATCAACCTAGAAATAATATCAAACTAATCAAAATCCAAAAACACAACCAAGAATACCAACCAATCAAACTAACACAAACTCAGGAACTACAACACCAACTGAGAAACCCAAGAAATTTAATCAACCAAAAACCTAAAAACAAAACCCATCTTTAGAGCCAAACCCAAACCCAATCTGGCTCTTAAACAGCAGCTGTATAAACAAATTCCAAGTCAGTAACCTCCACCAACGAATCCGAAAACACGTAATTCCATAACGCGGCACCCACCTCGCTCTCGTTGGGGAAGGCATCGCGGATGGCCTTGTTGATCTTGTCGACAGAGACGAGGACGTTCTCGGGCTTGAGGTCGCGGAAGGTGAGGCCGAGGCGGGAGTGGAGGTGGCCGAGGGCGGTGAGGATCTCAACGAGGTAGAACCTTGCGACGGTCGAGGAGAAGACCAGGTCGGTCAGGCGGTGGCAGACGACGTTGAGGTCGCCGCCGGGGCAGAACAGGACCGACCACGCGAGGAAGTGGTGGTCCTCGAAGGAGGAGAGGAGCGAGGGCAGCGGCAGCGGGGGAGTCCGGGTCGCGGACAAGAAAGACCGTATCCATTGCGCCCTTGCCCAGGACCTTGATGGGTCGTAGGCTGTCCAGGTCGCCGCCGCCTCCTCCTGATGAGTAATGCGATGGGATTAGGTTTGGGTTTGGCTTTAAAGATGAGTTTTGTTTTTGGTTGGTGTTGTAGTTGTTAGGTTTGTGTTAGTTTGATTGGATTGGTGTTCTTGGATTTTGGTTAGTTTGATTTTTTTTAGGTTGATTTTTTAGGTTGGTGTTCTTGGTCAAGGTTAAAGAAGATAATTTTTTTTGTTAAGGATATTTTGGTCATTTTCATGATAAAAAAAGGTACTGACGTTAGCCAGGGATCCGAGAGTTTTTAAAACTAAATACGGGGGACGGCAAAATCTTTTTTGTAAATCCAGGGACTCGAGAAAAATGGTGACCAAACACCAGAGACAAGGGAATAATTTTTCTAGTTCATCTAGAGTTAGAAGGTATTCAAATTTTAATTGATATGTATAGTGATTAATCATATTGCTAATTAGAATAATTACTAACTTCGTACCCTACTCTCACCAAGAGCCCAGATTTAGTTCATCCAGCCAGTTACTTGATGAAAAAGTTACACCCGGAGCCCACATCTATGATTATACACTAACTAGTCAAGATTCTTGAAAATGCACGGTGACTACTAAGTGTTAATTGTCCGGTATTGAGAGTCGTCAGGAATAGTTACAACTTCTAACATGGAAAATCATTGTTCTCTTCTTACGGTATAATTATTCTACTTATAAAAAATCATAATCAACTTGGACACTCTTTTTCTCTGTGGGAGATTTTCATTGTGTTACTAGAGCAAAGTTTTTATCGAAGTTGTAGCTAACTCCTAGGGTTATTATTAGAGCGGAAGATTAATTCGCAGATTCTTGTCAACCTTTTCTCGGTAAAAAAGCTGTAACTTTCTGCTAAAGTATCGGATTGACACGATGCTAAAAACTATATAAAAAATAAGACGAAGATCTGCAATTATGTATTTTTGTGTGATACCCTTTCCACTGCAACAGTTAAATATGTAATAACTAATATTTCAGTTAAATAAAATTTACCTATAAAAAAAGAAATCCAAATCAGATCACTGAATTTGTATCCAAAAATTGACTACGGTTGCATTTATGACAACACGATATCAATTGATGATTACTTGCATCACAATTTTTTTAATTGTATATGACTGAGTATCAAAATTCAAGTCCGACTAATAATATCACTCGATTCTCCAACAATCACAAATCATCAACTTAGCATAACTAACATCATACTCTAATCACACCAAGATCCCATATTTAGTCCATCCAGCTAGTTATACTTAATGAACAAGGTTGGATTCGTTCTAGCCTTCTAGGACCCTTTCCCTTCCCTTAAAAATGAGAGGGATCGGGAATTAAATTTCGTAACCCATTAATTGTGCCAGCCTGTAGCTTCGAAGCTTTTGCATCAAAATAGGGCTGGGATACCGGAAGAAGTTCTTGTAGACCATAGCTTGTATCGCTTAATTAGGTAAGTTTATCTCATCTTCCAAATAATGACGACCTTAAAACGAACCATTTGCATATTAGTGGGAATTGA
Source organism: Hypericum androsaemum (assembly GCA_963995505.1). NCBI lineage: Eukaryota > Viridiplantae > Streptophyta > Magnoliopsida > Malpighiales > Hypericaceae > Hypericum > Hypericum androsaemum. The sequence goes on along the minus strand of OZ023188.1, from coordinate 1,378,994 downwards.
GATTTGCATTAGCTACAGATTTCTAATCGGAATTGGTTGCCTAATGAGTAAGGTTCTTGGAATAGTGAGCTGCAGTAGTCACGTGGTGGAGCCGTAGAAAATAATTGGGTCTGAGTCTATTCTAGGCGTCCTAAGTAAATATTTGCTCGAGGTAAGATAGATATATTCAATTGGTAGGTAATTTTTTAAACTAAGTTCAATAAATTTGCAATTAAGGATATAGTAATTTTATATAACTTTGTACAGTTTTGATTGGTGAATATAATTTTTACTTATAAAAAAATTTAATTCAATTATATTAGATTCAAGTTTTATGAATGTAATAGACACCATTTAGAGAGTCACTACATAAAGTAGAGTCCGACAATGCTCGACTGTCAATACAGATGTTAACCAAAAAATATATTAACACACCGTATCAAATGAAGCTCATCAAATCAAAGTTTTCACGGATTTTGACATTGTCAACGTGTGATAAAAGAGATCGTATAAGACCAACAATAAGCAACGGATCAACCTGATCTGATACTATGTTTGAATCTTTGTAGTAAAAATTTGAAAGGAAGTCAAGCAATCTGTTTTTACAGGTTCCAAATTTTAAAACTGTACTAGAACTCCAACTTTGGAGCTGATGTTAGTCTAGGAAAATTCGCTTGGTGGTAAATGATTATAAGCTTTTTTTTATGATAGGTAAATGAATATAAGTGAGTTGAAGACCCTTGCACTCTACATGACATATATGGCTAGGTACTCACGCGTTCTGTATGCCAATAAGTGCTAAAAATGCTAGCTTTGGATTATTTGGGAATATTTCAAAAAATTTCCATTCAGAAAACCATATTCACTCCATGTTAATTGGTGCTGCCAAAAAGTATTTTACACAAGATTTAGTAAAGAATTGACTGAAGTTAAAAACTATTTTTTTGAAAGGTAAATTACACCAAGAATAGGTCTAGTCTATGCCAGAGTTTGAATCCTAGATCTCTGTCAAATTCTTCAACGCTTATGCGACTAGGCTAAATAATTTTTGGCAGTTAAAAAATTAATTCTTACCGTGTAACTTGGTGTAAAAAATTATTTTAAAAAAATTGTGTGCCAAGATCGAAGATAATGACACGGGATAATAAGAAATTGATAAAGTATAGATTGTAGTATAATGTTACAGGGGTTTAATTCAAGTCACTGACAAGGTGCCTAAGGAGCATGCTTGTATCATGTGGCCTTTGTGGTTTACCAAAAATGATGTTGTATTTCTATCAAAAAATTCCTCATTGCGTAGCTGTATATCTATTTTTGTAGGAATTGATAAATGGATGAGGTGGACTAATCTTGATCGCATAAATAGTGCTATAATACCATATTAGAATTTTTATTTCAAACAAAAAATTTAAGACAGTGAGTATGTAGACTTTTCAAACATATAAACAAATTTACACACTTGCAACTAATAATATATTAATCTAAAAAAGTAAATGTACAGTAATCTCAACAATAATCTTAATCTGTTTGAATTCTTTTTATAAGTAAATTATACTTATGAAGAAATTTTTTTGAGCATTTTCTTTCTCTAGATAGTCTCGAAGCATCTAATTTTGCGGTCTAAATTCTCTACTGTTGTTCTCTTTGCTCAACTTGGTGTGACTTTCCTATGCAACAATTTTCGTGCGTTATTCATAATATCTCCACTTACAAAAGAAAAACTTTTTATCTCAATGAAAATTTAGCAATATACATGCAAAACTAATACAACTTAAAAAATTATCTTAAGAATTGGTCGAAATAGTAGGACATGAATTTTTAGTTTAAGTTTAACTAGAAATATTACTATAAGAGAATCATCTCTAGATAAAATCTGACAATACGAAAAAAAAAATTATTGCCTAATCTCTGTATCTCAATATGGTCAAACAGGTTGTGGTCTTTTTTCAGTCTAATAGGAAAATCACGTCTCTTGCTTTCTCTATTGAGATATGACAATTATTTATCAAAAAAAGATTGAGATATGACAATTGCTCCTAATCAAAATAACGTGTCCCCTAAGGTATCCCGCGAGAAAGATGGCCCTATCTGCTTCTCCAAACCGTTTTAAACCAGTATGTACTACGTCAACCACAAACCTACAATTTCCAAATTATATACGTTTATGATGTGTGTTTGTATATATATTTATAGCGCCAAGGTCACAAAGTACCTAATCATTGGGAAAAAAATAATTTCGTGCAGGGGAAAGGTTTGTTAAAGCTATTATTTTATCGTCAAAGTCGTGGTCGAGACATTACCTACGTAATTTCCCTTATTTCAAAAGAAGTTCACCCGACCAGCGGAGATATACTCGGTATATACATCACTTGTCTGCGTCAGGAAAAATTGCACCTCGTAGCGTCAATATATTACTAGTTTGTCTTAATACCAAGTAGTTTCAACCAATAATATATTCTTACCAATTTCTTTCCTAACAAATTTATTTTTTATGAGTAATTTTTATTAATGATAATAATATTTACATGTTACATATAAAATCAGAGTAAAATTCCCACATATGAAGATTACGAAGTTGCAGCCAAGATTTTTGCTAAACTCCTACGGCGGCAGTGAAACCCAATAAAATAATCGCGGTAGAAAAAAAGAAGGGTACCCGAGTGCGAGAACACCTCCTTACAAATTCATAATAAATTTATTTGTTAATTATTTGTTACTAGTCTATATCATTCCACGCTATTCCGTTTACTTCCAACAGTAGAAGAAAAAAAAGACTAATAGATCTTAATTTAATATTGGTTTTTTTATAAGTTCTTAATTTGATATTGGTTAACATCACGGAATTTAGGTTATAGACGTGACCGTGGGAATTTCTTTTTTTTTTGTTCCATCTTTTAATTTGTAACGTATAGTATAAGTAGGATCGTGAGTAGGTAGACTTCTAGAATATCCGAGAGGACAAGGCCCAACGTTGATGAGCCGGGCCCACTGGAATACCCAAATCAAAAGTCAATAGCTCACCAACCCCAGAATTACATCATTAATTTGGTTCTATATTCTAATGGTCCATTTGGAATTCCAAGTTGTACTATTACCATATTATCGTTAACAGATTATCATTACTCCAATTATAAGGTTATACCAAAATAGAGTTAAAAATGAGGGTTAAAATATATTTTAATACACAGTGTTTTAAAAATATCAAAATTACCGTTTGTTTTACTCCGACCACCATTTGTGAAATAAGTTATTGTCGGATTTGAAATTTGGGATCGGAGATGACGTGGTATTTCAGTGAGAGAGGAGAGGAAGGAGAGCGGGACCGGGAAGAGAAGAGGTTTTTTAAATATATTTTTCTATTATAATATATGTGAGTTATTTTTGTCCACTTTTTCATGTCACTAAAACATCACGTCATCTCCTATCATAGAATTTCGAATTTGACAATAACTTATTTCACAAATGGTGGCCGTTGATAGTTTTTTGGTAGATTTTAAAATACATGATGTAAAGCGTCTATTTCAAGCAACATAGATATTAAAGTATCTTTTGAGAAAAAAATATAACAGTTTTTCGGAAAGTTACATGAGTCGTGTCTATTTCAAATAATACAATACTAAAATATCTATTTAAGCAGTGTAACGTTTTCAAAATTCGAATACAGATTTGATTAAAATAGAACAAATTTTTTTTCTAAAGAGTACTTTGGTTCTTGTATCTTAATTAGTTCCTATCATAGAAGAATCGTTGAACATAAACAGCACTTGGTCCATCGTGGATAAGCTGGCTGGCCCATCTTGGTTCACGTCTCACCACCATCTTTTCATGAGAGTTGGTGGAGTTAGAAAAGTATTCGAATTTTCTCTTGTCGTTGAGTTGGATATAATAAATCCAAATTATCAGTGCTTGACCAGATTTTGGATTCTAGGTCAACAATGTAACGGTGAATCGATGGAACTATTCCTAATTCCTATTGTTTTAAATCCATCGGTCTGGGAACAAAATGGGGCGGACCAATATAAAAAACGAACATATCTTTAATCCGCTTCGACTAGAAAAGTCAGGTTGCCATTCATTGTAGTACGGAGAAACCGAAACAAAATCAGTTGATGCATGTCAATCCCATCAAAGCCCAGCATTCTATCGCCAGCCCGATATTGGGCCTTGAGAGCTAAGTCAGCCCATTGTGGGCCCAATTCAAGAGGCCGACAAAAGATGAACTGACTTCAAATTGAGAACCAGGTACATTTCTTACCAATTTTATCCCTAACTGCCTGTTTGGAAAACCCAAAATAAACGAGAATTGAAATTCTTTTCTGAAGTTTTAAAAAAAAAATAGGTGTGTTTGGAACCAAAATTTTTTGGAAAGGAATTCATATTTGATCTAAAAGTCAGGAATTGGAAATCCGATAGAAATTGGTCAGATTTGAGTGACCAAAACGGAATTGGGCGAGAAATTACTTTTATACCCATTGTTCTATCTAAAAAACTCGCTAAATCCATTCCTAAACCTCCCGACCATAGCCTCCTCGTCGACCACCCCTCTCCGCTGCTCCGAGTCCCCTCGACCGCTGACCAACGAGTGGGAACCTCCCAACCGAAGCGACCCGTCTCAGGTCAGGTCAGGTCAGGTCAGGGATCAAACGCCCCCGACGTCCCTTGCTTGAGCGCCGCCTAGAAACACCGCCCATGTCAAGTCCACCGCCGCAAGCAGTCAAACTGTGAAACAGGTTGAACGTCAGCTCCCCCTACTGCCGCGCTGGTGGTTGTTTGGTTTGTGTCTCCACCTTTTCTCAATTTTTTTGGATTTGGGAATTTTGGCATCGTCATCGGTGACCGGAACATGTGAAACTAATTGTGCCCAGATGGGATGATGTTGTGACGGGGATGAGGAGAGTGCAAAGGTGAAATCTTTTTGCTTTATGTGGGTATCGCTTGATGGGTTTTTGTTGAATTGACGAGCAGGGAAAAGGGTGCTTCTATGGTGGATAGGTTCGGGAAGGAATGGAGACAAGGTGCTTCCTTTCTCTTTGTTCCATGAGCTTTGTGCTGCTTTATCAGGTTTTTCTGTGTTGCATTGCCTTCAGCATCTTGAGCTGAGGGGAGCTTGTTTGTCAAAAGAAGGTCCAAGTATGCAGGGTAAATTTCATGCGAAGAAGAGTATGAAGCTTAAACATTAAAACAAAAGGGTATTAACTCAGTGGTTCCTCATGTTATTTATACTTCAGCAAGGTGGGTTTCTTGTTTATATGAAGCTCCTTTTCTCTTTACAGGTAAGAACAACAAGAAGTCTAAGCCAGATGCATCAGCTTCGGTTGATGCTTTGTCGGAGTGAATCTCACTGCATGTCCGAATCTCAAAATACTTCTTGGTTGTTTCTCTGAATCCCTCCATTGGAAAAGGGCATCGATGGCATTTTAGGAGGGACCTGCCCATAGAAAAGGCCTTGCATTTGCAGCCTTTTGAATGAATTCTTGGCCAGGCACATTTTTTCCTGTGTGTTCGTTGATAAGGTTACATTAGTAGAATCCCGAAACTATGTCATTCTTTGTTGTGAATTAGTTGGACTAGTAAAGAACATTACGGCTAAATTTCCGTTGGATAACTATTGCCAGTGTGTTTGTCGGCAGCCAACGGTTTCAACAGTTTGAGAATCAAGAAAAGACAGAAATGCTAGGTTTGGGCTGGCTGCTTTTTCTCCTTCTTTATACTTCATTGCAGAATAGTTCTGCATGTCAATAGTTAGATTACACTGCACCAGTAGATTTCTCTTTAGTTTCTGATACAAGTACTTGCGTTGAGTAAATTAAGGTATGTTGATTAACGCGTAGTTGGCCAAGGCAGATTGACTACTTTGGTGAACCTGTCTGGTAGTGCCACTTTCGGGAGTTGACAGTTGTGTCCTCTATGTTTCTGCTTTTGAATAGCTCTCTGCTGGTTTCTTTCCACTTCTATTGTTTTGAGAATATGTTCTTTTGCTCTTTTCACGTTTACTTCTGTCTGCAATGGAAGCTCAGATGAATTTTATGTCTATAATTTTTTCGGTTAAAAGAGTTGTAAGTTGGAAGGGTGTTAATGTAAAAAGATCAAATCAATTCTTAAGTTTAAATTTTGGTTCCAAACAAGAAAATAGGAAAATGATTCTATTCAATTTCTATTAAGAATTAGAAATAGAATTTTTTTTCCTGTAAAATTTTGTTTCAAACAAGCTGTAAAAATTGTCCGTCAATTAATTTACTGTCTGGGAAATTGGCAAGGAGCACCCCTTTGCTTCCCTCGTAAATAGTTGTAGAAATCTCATTAACCGTAATTGACAAGTCGAGGTCCAGACTTGTTACCGTGAAGGCAATTAGGTGGCCGATTGGTTGTCTAATTTTGCGCTCAACTTTTCCTTTAGTTATCATACTTTAGACTTACCTAGACCTGGCCATGAATTGAATCTGATTCGTGATTTGATTCGATTCGTTAATAATTCAATTCATAAAAAATTTGATTCGAATTTGTCATAAAACAAATTGAATACGGTTCAAGATATTTATAATTTGCAAAACCGGCGAATTTAATTCAAATTCAATTCAAAAATTTGATTCGAGTTAAATTTATGTTAAATTCGATTCAAATTCATGTACCTATAATAATAATATATGTTAAAAAATTTCAAATAAAATGGAGGGATTTGAGAGGGAAAATTTCGGTTATAATTCAATTATAATTCGGTTATAATTCAATTATAATTCGATTCGAATTTGATTCGAATTTGAAAATTTATAATTCATATTCGATTCGTCTTGTGAAGAATATCGAATATGGCTTAATGTTTTGATGAATTCGAATTTGAATAAATTCGATTCAAATTCGTCCAAATTTGAACTGTAGTCAGGTCTAGACTCACCCCCACTTGCTTGCATCCCTCTGTTAAACATGGATAGTCTTGGGGTAGGAACTAGTAGATTTACTTACCTGTAATTTCATGCTTTTTCAATAAAAAGAGTGTCAAAAACTCACCATTCCCAAAAAAAAATATTAATTTACTGTCAAGTCAAGTGTTCTTTGGCTCCGACTTTGTGATGTCCAAAATCAATCGAAGCGCTTAACCCAGTTTCAACGCATCTTCTCTTTGTTCACTGAATAATTATTAAAAAAAAATGGGCAAATTACCCTCACATCTCTCTACTTTGGTCAGCCTCCCCCTAGGGTCCCTGGATTTTGGAAAATGATTGTCCCGTCCCTAAGTTTTGATGATAATAGACTCTCGGGTCCCTGGCTGACGTCATCGGCTCTTTTTTTCATTTTTGGTCATGGAAATGACCAAAATACCCTTAAACAAAAATCAATCAAATATAACGAGGAGGGGAGCGGGTGGGAGCGGAGTGGGCGGGAGGAGGTGGGCGGGAGGGAGTGGGCGGGAGGAGGGGGGGGAGGAGGAGGGGAGCGGGCGGGAGGGAGCGGGCGGGAGGGAGTGGGCGGGAGGAGGGGGGGAGCGGGCGGGAGCGGGCGGGAGGAGGGGGGGAGCAGGGGGGGAGCGGGAGGGAGGAGGGGGGGAGGAGGGGGGAGGAGGAGGGAAGCGGGCGGGAGCGGGCGGGAGGGAGCGGGCGGGAGGAGCGGGAGGGAGGAGGGGGGGAGGAGAGGGAGAGGGGGGAGCGGGAGAGGAGGGGGGGAGGAGGGGGGGAGCGGGAGGAAGGAGGGGGGGAGGAGGGGGAGCGGGAGAGGAGGGGGGGAGCGGGAGGGAGGGGGAGCGGGAGGGAGGAGGGGGGGAGGAGGAGGGAAGCCGGCGGGAGCGGGCGGGAGGGAGCGGGCGGGAGGAGGGGGGAGGAGCGGGAGGGAGGAGGGGGGGAGGAGAGGGAGAGGGGGGAGCGGGAGAGGAGGGGGGGAGCGGGAGCGGGGAGCGGGAGGGGGAGCGGGGTAAAAGGTTGAAGAAGGTATAAAAAATTATTTTTGGTTTAAGGGTATTTTGGTCATTTCCATGACCAAAAATGAAAAAAAGAGCCGATGACGTCAGCCAGGGACCCGAGAGTCTATTATCATCAAAACTTAGGGACGGGACAATCATTTTTCAAAATCCAGGGACCCTAGAGGGAGGCTGACCAAAGTAGAGGGATGTGAGGGTAATTTGCCCAAAAAAAATTGTACCAGAACTTGTCTACTTTTGGGTATCTAGAATTTAGTTGACTGACCTTTAAAAAGAGAGAGAATTTAACTGATTGACCAAAACTAGGAAAAATGTCCTCCAGAATCTACCCCACCCTCTCTCTTATTTTGTTCTTACATCTCTTCTTTCTTGAAAGATCTTCAATTATATTCTATTATTATTATCTTACTCGACAACTTTGCATGCATATTTATAATTTGATCACCTTATATAATAAATGGGATTTTTCAGGTGGTAGCAATTTAGGGCAAATATGTGCTGGCCCATTTTGTTCTGTAGTTGCATCAGCGTAGCCAGGTAATTAAAGTGTCAAAAGTCGCCAGAAAGTTACTAACACCTAAAATAAAATTATCCAAATTATATTTATCGTGTTTAAGTTCTAAAAATGCAAAATTGATACGAAAGTTTTCGTAGTTCGAAATAACAGAGTCGTCCATCGGTGTATAACTTGCCACTTCCGCAGAAACGTGACGAAGCATATTGTACAACATAATAATCTAACAAATTAATTCGGATTCGAATATTTTAGACGATGGCAATATATTCTCTCGACTTTCTTACAATGGATGACATATCAATCGCCATTTTGATTTGTGGGACCATAATTAATTCCTGTCGCCAACTGACCAAACACGGCCCTAACTTGGAAACCAGATGGACACATGGATGAAATCCTTGATTAGGAGGGTGGATTAAGTGCAGACAAACTCATTCTTCATCATCCAGAATTCAATCCTAGTCATTTATTATATTTATTAAATTGCATGTTAAATTTATTGGACCACATTTAGTAAGAGTGTTTTCATATTTGTGTCCCAATTCAGGAATAGAAAGAAAAAACTTAACAGGAAAGAGAGAGAAAACACACAATTCTTCTGCTTCTTTCGCCATAACTTCCTCCATGATCTATTATTTTTGAAATTCAAAATTACTCATGTTCTTCCTCCTCCTTTTCAAAACTCCAAATCACTTCCGCTCTTCCTCCTTTTTCTCGAGACACTTTTTTTCAGCTCATACAAGTTTGATATTTCAAGACAACAAGACATGCCTATGATGGTTTATATATCATGCCATTTAATACAACCAACCATGCATGTTGCCTTTCATATATTATGTCTTTTATCACAATAAAACATGCATGTTATGTTCCTATATTATGTCATTTTTCACAATAAGACACGTCTGTTCTGTTTTCAATATCATGTCATTTAACACAATGGGACATGCCTGTACTGTTCTCAATACCATGCCATTTAACACAATAGGACATTCCTGTTTTACTTTCGATATCATGACATTGAACACAACAACACATGCCTCTTATGTTTTCGATAGCATGCTATTTACTTTCAAAAGACATGCATGTACTATATTCAATATCATGCCATTTAACACATTAAGGCTTGTCTCCGTGGAGATGCCAAAAATCAGTTTACCTTTAGGGAGATGCATATTGAACAGTATTTGTTGTCTCTTTTACTATAATCATGCCATTTATTTGATACCAATGATAAAAAATGTTAACCGATTAAAATGGTTACGTGATCTTCTCTTTTGGAATAGGAAATTGTGTTTATTAGAGATATTACTTTCATAACTACTTCATTTTCCTAATTAATAGGACGAGTTGTTTAAACTTATTTTATCAATTTTACCCCTGTCTTATTTCCATCTAAACGGTACAGCATATTTTATTCTGTCCTTGATTAGAGTTAAAAGACAATCCAAGCTTCCAATCTCGACTAAAAATCTTTGGTTCAAAACGGACACGTCCGTGTGTTTCCGTGCGAAACACGTAAAAATTCTACTTTGAATCTAATTAGTATGTTACATTTGAATTAGTCAATTAATAAATATAATTTTTAACTAAAAAGAGTAGTAAATAGGAAATCGCATCACCATTTCCCCTGACTCTCTCTCTCTATCAATTACCTTCCACTTCTCTTCTTCTAAAATCAGTTACAAATTATTTAAAGGTCAACACCCACTTGATTTTGATTTATATTTCTGATGGATATCCCTAGGTTGGACTAGTTTGGTTCTCCCGTCAACTAACTCACCAATATCAGCTCGCCACGCCCCTTGTAAATTGTGCCATAATTCGCTTTTCATTTATTTCCTATGATGTGGAATTATTTCATTTTCTTAGTATAAGGTTTCTTATCCTAGCTGAATTCTTTCGAGGTTTCTAAATTTTTTTCAAAAATTATATTCGTAAAATCTGAATGCAACATTTTTTTAGATGAATCAAATCTTACCACTTTTCATATCGCGTCAATATGTTCATGAAAAAAAAATTATTTGATTTTTTTATTTTCAATTTTACGTATAATAGATTTCCCTAGACCAATACATGATTTTGTTCTTGTCTTTCTCAGATTAGGTCTTCTGTTTGGAGCGCTTGGAATGATATTTCTTATCAACCAAAAATACAGGTCTCTGCAAAGTCGTAAGACCCTGAATGAGGGTCGACGCTTGCCCAATGCCGAAGGTGACGAAAGCCGGCGACAGAAATTCTGGTTAATGGCAGTCGTAACTATAACAGTCCTAAGATAGCAAACCGGCCAAAATGACATAAAATGAATCAATCTCTCTATAAATATCGCCTCATCAAGAGTACAACTTTGGTTAATAAAGAAAAGTGCTCAAAAGCGAGGTAGCCGCAGCTATAGCAACCGGTGCACCAAGAGCAATTACCTGATCAATTAGAAGAAGGAAAGAGGCTAATAATAAAGTCATCGATCATTAATGAAGGGAGTTGCTCGAGACTCACAGTGTGGAGGAAGTCGCTTGTAATTAGTTGTAAAGGGTTCACGGTGATTAATTCCAACGGCGACCTGATATATCGTGTGTATAGTTATATGAACTGCCCTGAGGGGGGGCTCGTTCTCATGGACGGATCCGGCCACTCCATCCTCACTATGCTTCGCCACAAGGTACGTACATAATGTTAGGTTTGTGAAAGGTTTGAACCCGTGATCTTATCAGGGTCTCAAATTTTCATCCCACTATTTGTCACGTCAGTCAAATTTCAAAGACTATTTGTCGAACTGGTTAATGAAGACGTATGTTGTTATTTTATTTGGTTATATCTATTTGATATTTTTTATAACAAAATATAAAATTTTGTCAAATTTTCTCTACACTTTGTAATATTAAATTAAATATGCAACATGTTCTATTCAATACGGATAGGAGAGGACCCAACTTGATATTTTTAATAAAATAAAAAAATCAGAAACAAGTCAAGATGATACAAATCAACCCCTTCTTATTGCACCAAAAATTTTACCATTTTCGAAAGAACTGAATTGGAGTTTCATCTCATTTTTGCACCTATTTGATCACTTAGTGTAATCTTCTCGTCGATTTTTAATATACACCCTGCGCATGTCATTGATACATTTCATAATTCCCTCAATTAGAAGCTTGGACTAGGCGAGAGCTGGCTAATCTACGAGGGCGAAGCAGACACCAAATCTTCATCGGCAAAAACATCCTCGCATCCAGACATGAAGAGAGCCTACTTGCGAAAGTTTTTCGTGGGAACGAGTCTCGCAAAAACACGAGCCGCTCTTTTGTGATAAAAGGGTCGTTTACACGTCGATCGTGCAAGGTGTTGGACGACTCGAGGCGGCCGGTGACGGAGGTGAAGAGGAAGGAGGCAATGGTGGGTGGAGCGTCTTTTGGGATGGAGGTTTTCCAGCTCGTTGTCCAGCCTGGTTTTGATCACGGGATCGCCATGGCCCTGGTCCTGCTCTTAGATCAGATGTATTCCTAATCTTTTTGTTATGTAGAGTAAAATAGCTAGGCATTGTTTATAATGAATTAAACTATGTTTACTACTAGCTATAGGTATGGAGATTTCCGAATATGTCTTGACATTTCAGATTCATGTTGACTTCATAGGTGTGCAAGAGAACACGACGAACTGAAACATGTTAATAACCAAAAAAAAAAGAAAGCAAAAATCTCATATAGTGACGAGCAAAGAGGGGACAGCCTAAATAGTGAAAAATGGAGTTGTGGAGAACAATACATGCGTCCTGAAATTAGATGTTGACACTTGATGGCTTTTTTTTTTAAAGGTATATGTATATTTTACCATGAAATAAAGATAAGTACAAAATTACACACATGGTTGCACTAACCATGGATTAAACACCTAACAATGTTCTACCCACACCCTAAGTGAAATCCGAGACCTAGAAATGTTCTACCCTTATCACCATACTAATACTATTTTCCTATTTTTTTTAATGATGATTTCCTCTCTAGGGTAAAGATGGTTTCGATTATTTTGATACGTAAGTAGGTAGAGAGGTTCACGCTCTTCGCCTTGTTGCCTGGAAAAATGCAGTTTTGATGGCTGTCTTGTTTTGTATTATTATAGCTAGGTACAACCGTATCAGTTTTGTTGAATCTGTGCAGTTGAAAAAGATGACCCACCCTCGCATCAATGTTTAGGATGCTGGAATTAAGACAAACTCTTAATACTGCAATGCTTCTGGATAAAGTTGCTAATCAATGAGAAACAACCTTAATAGGCTCCATTAATTTTCAAAGAGGTGAGGGGTCGTGATTGATACATGATACTTACCAGCAAGCACATAGATTCGAGGGTTTATTCTAATTTAAACCTATGTCTACGAGAATGTAAATTATGTTAATACTCAATATTGGATAATGTATGATTTCACGGAAAAAATACATACATTCCATTAACAAAATACAATCGTCGTGATCAAGGAGAGTTGGTTCATGTGGCAAGAGACTAAGAATCTCTTAAGATTGTCTTGTGCTCAAATTTTTCGTGTGAAAGGTATCATTGTGAAAATTACTCCTATATAAGGTTCGTCAATACTCGACTTTGGATAAATTGGGGCAACACATCTAGATGACCCAAAAGGCAAATAAAGGAAAATGGACTGCTAGTTGCCTGATAAAGTGCCATATCTTTTAACTGGAATGGTATCTGATTTTTCCTTTATTTTGACTGAACACTCGTTATCAGTCTAAAGAAAAAGGGTATCCAAGTACCCGAAGGCCCCATCCGTGTGGATTTCGTTATTTTTCCTGTGGTTGCGGGTGGAGAAATTTGTCTTGGTCGAACTCGTTCGACTTTGACTCTCAATTGCGTGCATCTCGTATGCATTCAAATGCCCACGAAGTTGCGTCTATGACGTTACCTTGTGGTTATTAACCGTAGCTTGCCTCGGCAGATCTCCGCATTGGTCATTGGCTCTCGTAGCTTCTCGACCGCCCTTCGTTTTCACCCGTGCCATCTTGTGGTCTACGGATTGGTCTTCAATTTCTATTTGGTATTTTTGTTATATGTGTTTTCTATTCTTGTCTTGTAACCTGGTCCCGTAATATTAAACTTCGCGCTACTTTTCTCAATACCCGAAGGCCCCACTTGGCTGTTTCTTTTTCTCTTGGCACGGCAGCGGCTTGTTATGTTCGTGCTGTTTTTCCTTTTCCAGTGGCATGCTCGAGAAAAGTACAACAGAAGATCCCCACAAAGAAAAGGAAAAAATAAAGACTCGTAAACTACGAAAAGATACAGAAGAAAGTGGAGATGCGGGGTATCGATCCCCGTACCTCTCGCATGCTAAGCGAGCGCTCTACCATCTGAGCTACATCCCCTTTTGCTTGAAAACACACTTTAATATTATCTATTATTTTTGTTTCTATGTTTTCCATTCTCCCAACATTTGAAAACCTCGATTAAATTTTCCGTAAGTAGGATAATTTTTTCCTAGGGGTAAGTAGGATAATTAATAGAGAGTAAATCCTTGGTACAGTAACCGCACAAATTCAATGGCAGGCATTTTCTAGTTTATCTACTAGTCTCAAATACGAATATTAGGAATGCAGTTTTGTAATAACTTATCGAAGAAAATTTTGTCACCGTTTATAATTCTACTCAATAAAAATATAAATTAATTGATTTAGTTAGACGTGTACCTTATCGATTATTGGAAAAGCAAAAAAGGGAAGATCAAAACGGCACCGTCGGTGGGAGTAAACAAGACATGAAATTTCTATTGCCTTATCAAATGCTTTACACAAGGCAAAAGAATTCCCTATTGCAAAGCAACAAATGATCCAACATCCCTCGATCTGAACCCCGTACAACAAATTTTGCAACCTTCCTATATAGTAAAACCCTAACAATCCCTCCCTAATTTGAGCTTTTATATACATACATCATACGACCTGATCACCGCGACGGTGTAAGCTCCGTCGCGAATGATCAGAATCCATGGCAGCAAGCCGAGTCTTGCCTGCCTCATTCCCTCTTCCAGTCCATTTGCATGAATTTCCGAACCTTCTTTTGGCCATCGCAATGCCTGCTTAACGCTTTTGCAGGCGGCGGTGGTGGCATCATGCACGGCTGCTTTACCGTGTGTGTTGCTGAATTCCTGGATCCCGAGATCAGGTCCTTGACGGATTTATTTGGCGATGATCTGCTTGATTTGGGTGCAGACCAACTTAATGAACCTCCTCTAATACCATTGGACTGGTCAAGAAGTCTAGGTCTCTTGGAGAATACTTTATGTTCGAGGCTATTCCTTGCAGTGTTGTCAGACGCCATAAGAGATCGAGCCAATACTTCTTCTGGCTTCTCATCTGATTTAGACTTCCGAGCTTTCATAGCCTTTGTCGAGAGCTTTTTGGGCCACCTCATTATCCCATCTTGGTCAATCTTCGAAGCTTTAGTGGAAATATCACACAATGTTTGAGCAGCCACGAAGATTCTTGGGCAATATTCAACTGTAATAGATGGACGCACATCAAACAAATCAAGATCATAAACTATCAGCGTCTTTAATAATAGGTCTCGCAGATATGAAACAGCTCCAGCACATTTTTATGTAGAAATCAAAGAAGACAGATAGAGGTAGCAGTTCTATTTAGTCGAGCACAAAGGGATAGGACAGAGATAGCCAAAGTACCTTTCCCTTGACACTTCATGCCACTTCCCGAAGCTGCAATTGAGAAGAAGTTTAACCTCATTAAGCGAATAGGTAAATTTCATCACTCCCTAAACAAAATAGAAATCTTACAGTAACAACCCAACATAACAAACCCTCATGATTACCTCGAAATACTTGTGATGCAATAGAAGATACCGCTAGGCCCGATACTATTGATGAACTCTGCTCAACGGACGGAACAGGCTTGGAATCAGAAATTTTATTCTCTACAACAGGCAGCTTTGGTCCGCGTACAGGAACTAGAGACTCATCATAAGTAAGTGAATCCAACTCCACATAACCGTCTGAGGGAGTCATAGGACAACCGACGAAGTTCCCTAGTCTTATCCATCTACCTTGGCATGAATTCCTACTTGTTAACAGCTTGACAGCATCATAATTGCTTTTAGAATGACCGTTAAATGCATGTGACCAGGAAAATGGAGGTAAGCTAGCTTCACGACATAATTGCTTGGCCAGACGAGGATCAGGAGCATTTCTAGAGGGTGTAGCAGGCTTGGCAGCATCAAGTAGCAATGATTCAAAATCTTTGGGTGGAGCAAGTGCCAAGCGTTCTAAGGTAACCAAGGGTTGCTCAAATGGGAAATCAAGCAAATTTATTGGACTATCAGGCTTCACGCAGGAATCCTGCAAGCAAAGAGCAGAGGGCAGAACATGGACAATCGATAACCAGCATTCCAGCAATAATCAAATGGGAGCTACTGTAACAATTTCCATTATCATCAGATTCTAAAAATAATAGAAAAGTCAGTATACAAAGTCAGAACAGAACAAAAGGGCCATTCAGAAACTAGACTATGACAGAATTAAGAAAAGACAATGACAGGATGAAACCAGTTTCCTCAAAATGGTTCTGGTTCTCATGATAATCACACTTTTTTTCTCTCACACGGTAACTTGCTTTTCAATCCGAGAACATTCTCCTGTGTCAGGGATGAGTACCTGGTCTGATGGACGTGAAACAGTTGCAGATGGGTCTCCATTTGCTAAAACTGAAACAGAGCCAGAGCATTCGACAATTTTCTCATTGGAACAACTATCAGTGTCAGCAAGATTTTCAGACTTGACCGTCTTAGACAGCTGGAAGATATCACAGGCCCTCCTGACTGAGTGAATAATGTCTTCAGTCCCATTTGCTGTTTTCTTCTTTCCCTTATCGCTGCATACAGTAGGGCATACATATGTACCATCGAGGAGATCATTCAATGATATATCATCTACAAGCTTTGTTATGTCCTGCAACTCTGTTTTTAGACCATATAATCCTGACAGCATAATCAAAAGAAAATAACATATTAGAAGCCGAATACTAGAAGGCTGCAGCATCAGTGCCAAAAGTAAAACACGTACATATAGGCGAGAATATGAAGCATTACAAGTAAATTTCACACAGTATTAGGTATCCCTCCAAGAAAGAAAAAAAAAGAAAATGTATCCCAGGCTCCTTCAGAACAAAAAGCCACCTGAAAGGGCATATAGTCAAAGACAACTCCGAAAAATTCCAATCAACAAGCGTGTTTTTAGAGGAATACCATCTATGACAGCTTAATATACGGAAGCATCCAACAGATTATATGTTTTCAGCATGAATTTGAACAACCACCGATATTGTCAACCTCAACTTATAACAACAAACTTGTATGGATAACAAGATCATACCCAAAAAGTTGTTCCCTCCAGCAGCTGAAGTGCAGCCTAACAACCCCGCCTTCATGGAGAAGCAATCAAATTTACTCTTCATGCATGCTTTCAAATTCCTCCTATCACCTCGTTTGCTGCTGAAGCTGTTCTTTTGTTTAGCCAGTTGACTCTTCTCTACAGTTTATACACATACAAAATCCCTCCAAATCAGAGCAAGATACACAGAGACCCAAGCACATTGGGGATTCATATCTTTGTTATTTAAAAGTTATAGACAGACATCTTTCTATGCTGCTATGCTTACAAATAATTTGGCATCCATTTTGAGTAACTTAATTCCAAATAGAAGAAAAACCCAATTCTCTTCTTTGAACTTTCAAGTATGGGAATACATAAGCCCAAAATTAGGCAGAGAAAGAGACTTCATGGTGTTCTCTAAGCTGCATAAAAGCTGGATAGACATTTTAAAACTAGCTTCTTGGCGTGACTTAAAGCAAAAATCCACATATCATCTCCACGTTAAAAGGATGAAAAATTCATAAAACCAAAATATGTCCAAAGGAAGTCTAAAAAATCCGTTAATGTCAAAGCACAAACCCGTGACTAGCAGCTCATATCCAGTGCACAAACAAATTTTCAAATGAGAAATATCCTTTAATAATTTTCTTATTGCAATCAATAAAGCTTGTTTTCTATAGGTTTATATATCCAAAGAATTTGATATACCGTGTGAGTCACATTTTGTTTGAAAAGATCCAAGCTTTTCAGACAAATCTTTAACATCAACCTCTGCAAGAAACGTAGCATCTTCTGATTGCATTATCCGTGCCCTTTTAGAGCATCCACTGCTACTCCTTGCAATTTTTCCAGCTTTTCTATGTACTCGAACTTCTTCGACCTTGGGCGTGCATGACAGACCATCTGGGCAACTGCAAGGGACCTGTTTAGACAGCTCTTCACTCGAAAAGCAGGACCGCTTCATAACATCACTACAAAAATCTGCAACCGTAAGCAGATCAACTGTGCCAACAGCATCTGCAATACAAAAGCTTCAACGATCAGATGCATCTACAGTTACACTAGTACTCAGACACTGGAAACATAAGTGCGAGAACCCAAACCACTAAAATCTAGAGAGAAAAATTCCGGTCCGCGAAAATTTCTCCATCTAGAGCCCTAAAGCTTCCCTTTCTCTAATTTCATCTGGTTTTTTCGCAATTTACCAAAACCCCTAAAAATCCCCGAGCTCCCTCCACTATGTCCATGGCCGTTAAGGCGAAATCCAAAATTAAAGAAATAAAAAGAACAAAAATACACAAATTAGAGTAAAAGAATACCTCTTCTTTGACCAAGAAAAGAGCGGAACCTCTCCAGCGGAGGATCCCCGACCCCCTCGGGCGAAACCCTAACCCCACCGAACCCATCCGATCCGGCCAACCTCGACGGCGGCGCCACTTCGTGGGGATAACAATCCGCCTCCACCACCGCCTCCATCACAACACCTCGGCCTCAATAACAGCGATAATTACTATACACCCGATATGACACATCTCCTTCGCTCCGCGATCTGAGAAATGAGAGGTAGGGGGAGTAGAAAAGGTAGGCGAAGAATCAGGAGAGAGCGAGACGGCGTCGTTGCGAGGAGGAGGAGGAGGAGAGGGGCGGAAGGGGGTGTTTGGTAGGAGAGGCCATGTTCGCGGCTAAGGGGGAGTTTTCTAGGGCAACCAAATTGGGGAAATGTTGGATATATATAGTTTTCGGGATTCGGTCTGGGGATAAGCCGCCGGCGAGGGTAGTTGGGGATATTCCGGTTGGGGTTTGTGTGATTGGGGGTGCTTTGGTCATTTTGTTAGGCTGACGCGGCGTTATCCAATCAGGGGTTTTTTTGGTCGGTAACGTTGGAGACGTGTGTTTGGGACAACATGAAATTATCAGAATATCCTCACATCACATTAGAACTCCAAAATAAGTACTCGATGTGCGATTCCCGATCATTACAGTCTAATGCATCAACTGTATTTTTTTTAATAAGGTAATGCATCAACTGTAAGAATCCCCGTAAACTTGCATCACCGATCTTTTTATTTTTTGTTCTAGGAGTATTTTTGTCATTTCAACGACAAAAATAAAAAAAGAGTTGCTGATGTCAGGGACTCGAAAATATAATAAAATCAAATACCACAAGAGATGTTGGCGTGTATTTTACAAACACGGAAGACTTTTTAGTATATTTAAGTAAATCCAAAAGACTTCAAAATAATTTACCCTAACAAAAGAAAATATTGAACAAGATATTTGTTTAACCGTCCTTTCATGATACATATAATCAAATTTGAATTTGGAGAATAATTTTGAATTCTGCCATCAAACTTCTTGAATTTCTACGTTTTCAACGCACTCACAAAAAAATGATTGAACTTTTCATATATGCTTTAATAACTTAAGTACCATGACATATTTGAAACATCTATTAGTTGTTTTAATAATTTGGAGTTCTAAGTGGTATTTTAAATACCTTAAATATTTATTCGGTCAATTGTACAACGCAGGTGCTAAATAGACATTAACAATAACTCGAAGTAATTAAGTATTTTTAATTCTTTGCAAAATGACCAAACTAACCCCTGATGCTTCAACCGGGAGAAGTTTAAAAGAAACCAATAATCGCAACCGTTCAGTGAACCAGCTAATAGCTGCCTCCGACATTGACCAAAATGCCCCCACTACCACTATCGCATCGATACCCCTTCCCCCCTCTCTCCTCCTCCGCCTATTAAATTGGGCTGATTTAAACCCGGGATGAGATATATATATATATATATATATATATATATATATATATATATATATATATATTTATTTAGAATAACCCGGGATGATGGTTGGGCTTGAACGCTTGCGGTAACTCGAAATTTTTATTAGTCAAAAGTGATTAAATTTTTTTGATTTATATTATAATTAAATTTTACGAAAGAAAAATATACGACCAGATAATCACACAATCAAATTGAACCGACAATACTAATTAAACAACTAAAAACAGAAATAGAGTTGACTCTTGATAACAGCTTACAAGGGGTAAATTAAATCCCCAATTACCCTCACTAGTGAAAGAACAAACAAATACTAAGGAAAAAAAAAATATACTTTACAGGGAGCGGGAAGGAAATTGTGAGAAAATGAAGAGGAGAAGAGAGGAGAGAAGGGCAGAAGAGGAAATGGCGGGAAACGGGGTGCTGCCGCCGTCCACGGCGGCTGGGATGACGGAGGGAGTCACCGACGTCGTCAGACGCCTCGCCGTGAACCTGCAGATCGTCGGAGACGGAAGGGAGCTCGTGTCTCTCTGCCTCTCGCTCGCAAGGTCGCCTCCAGTTTTCCAATTTTAGACTATTTTTCTCATTTTTGTTTGTTTTCTTCGTTTCGTTTCCGTTTCTCTTTCTTCGTTGATCGAACTTTGGCTCCCTTGTTGCCGAATGCTAGACGTAGCTAGGGTTTAGGGTTCCGAAAACGGAGGATCCTCTGCATGCAACTTTTAGCTCTTGTGTGTATGGTTACTGATGTGTTTGTTATTGATTTTCTGTCAAATGTAGAGGGATTGATTTCGCGTTAGCGAATAAAGACGATCCGGTTAGTGTGCAAGGTTTTCAGGACTTGCCTCGTTTGCTGAAGCAGGTGATCCGCGTCTTAGACTGTTTCTGATGGAATATAATTTAGCTCGGCTACTCTTGATAGGCATATTGATAGATTTGTACCTTTTGTGAACTCGCTTTTTTGTTTATCAAGAGACGAGAACAACGTGTAGCGACACAATGACTCAGACAGGACCTGGGAATGCGTTCGGTGACCATTGTTGTTGCTAGTGTAGCAACTCAAAGTGAGGTTTTGTTTTGTGAAAAAAAAGCACTTCAGTGAGAAACAATAACTAGTCGGAATGAGATAATTGCTTGGAAATTAGGATTATGCATGGAACTGACATATATGGGTTTACGCTCCAGGGAGTAGAGGAAAGAATAGCCTGAAATTGTGAATGAGGTTTAGCCTACTTGGTGCTTTGCGAGGCGATGATATGTAGATAGCAGTTCCATTGTGGAAATGTCACTTTTATGAATATACCCATTTAGCAGAGAAATTAACGAGAACAGTCATGATTGGAATCTCTTTGGTAGACGGGTAAAAGGTACTACTGGTAGACACGCAAATCCTATTTAATGATTCTAATGAAAATATCTATCTTATTTATATTGCTATGTGCTTTCTCTAGCTATGTGAATGCAGAAGAGATGTCTATGTCCAACCAGCAATCATGGTGCTGATGATATCTGTGAAGGTATTCCCCGGTGTTACTAACTAGTATCCTTGTTAGCATTACGTGAGACCAAAATGTATTTCATGCAGACATTGATGTGGTGTATTTTTGCGTATTAACAGTTTTAATTGTTCCATCAACAATGCTTTCTTTTCAGATCCCTTTTGTCTTATCCACTTGTACGGGCCTGATTCTTGTCCTTTTTTCTTTTGACTTGTTCTCTCTGCCACTTGGACATTTTAAGTTTGGATGGGTTCCGTTGATGTCTCACTTGTAATTAAGTTTTATGTCATTTAATGTTACTTTTTTTCCTTGCTATGCGTAACTGTAATTTTGAACAGTCTTTCTTTGCTTCTTGTAGAATGGTTGTGCAATTGGTTGGTTTCCGGAGGACTCTGAAGCACTTCTTAACCTTGCCAATGAGGTATGGCATGTATTGCTCTCAAGGAGTGACTTGCATAATGCAAAATATCCTTAATATTTGTTTGCTGATAACTTTACTGTCTTGCTTGTCAGATAACAAATACCGTTTGCTTCCAAGGATTTGTGAATAATAGGTGCAATGACTCATCATCCATGCTTCTAACTGTCATGTCTAGGTAAGACGCTGATCAAAATTTCTTGCTCATCTGTTGTTCTTGGGCAGATAGGATCGATTTTGTGCATCCTCTGTTTATTTTGTGTCTAGTCAAATAATCAATTGGTAAATAAAACTGACAAGACCAATTGCTAGTTTTGAATCTTGGCTATTGTTCATGATGCAGCTAAGGATGTTTGGAGATGGTGCTTATTGATCTCTTGTTCACTCTTTGCAGGTTCCTGCCTTTGATGAAGATGGGGAAGATACTTTCCTCTCTTGAAATCAAGGTTGATATCTTTTCCTTGATGCCGCTTCATCTAGTCTGCATGTCAAAAGATATAAATCTTCTGAATTTCCTTTCACAGCCTGGATATGAAGCATACGTGATGAACTTTCATTTATCAAAGAATGCCGGCCAGTCTCCTCAGGAAAACATAGTGAGCATCCTCCTTATATATTAGACCCTGTTCGCTGGCGTGGGTTGCTTTAACAGTTGAAAAGGATTAGATGGATCTAAACTTGAACTTGGTTTTCTGATTAACATTTGTGTATTCTTTAGAGTGGAAAATTAATTTTCTCCCTTTTGCTGGCAGCGGTTATTTGTAGTGCAGACAGATAATATCGACACATCTGCATGTCTCATAAGTCCCCAGAAAGTGAGGTATGGTTGCATTTTGTACTGGTTCATATCTATACCCTGTTTCTGTGTTCATAGATCGCTTTTTTTTTTATGTACTTGTAGCTTCCTTTTAAATGGACAGGGATTGGAGAAAAGATCCAATGTTTCAATGGTCAGTATAATTTTATGCAATTTTTGATCGCATTTGCAGCAGCACTTTTTGAAAACTTTGTTTGCATGTGTTTTGTCTTTGATTGCCTGCAGGAAACAGGGCCACAGCTTCCGACTGATGTGACTGGAATGCTCAAGTGTGGGACTAACACTGTACAAGCTGTTGGCCAATTTGATGGTATGTCAGGATACCGTTTCTTTTCATTTAAAAAATTAGATACTTTTGATGATTGCTAAATGCTTTTGAAGGTCGTTATATCATCGTTGTCGCCTTCGTAAGTATGATGCCATTATCTGAAACTCCCATGTTAGAGGATTATGTTCAGCCTGGTGTTCCTACATTGGCTCCGGGTAGGTGTTACTATTTTTATTTTAATGTTATTCTTCTCTCTTTTTTTCTGGTTGCATAGTTTGTAAGTTCTCTTTTTTCCATTTTTTGATGGTACAATGATGAAGTCCTGGGATACTTTTGATTTTCTACTGATTCACCTTTTGTATTTTAGAATCTGAAATGATCGAGGGCCCATCACGCATATCGCTCGATTGCCCCATAAGGTGTGTCATTGTGCTGTCACTAACATCATTTTATAACCCCCTTATACCGGGATAAGCTCAGCTACATGTTACATATACATTGGGTTTAGAAACGGAAACAGCCTCCCGAAACCTAGAATGATCTTGGCATTCATCTTTTGATCAGTATCTGATGCTCGTTGAATATTTTACCAAAATCACCATAAAATTGAAATAGTTTGTGCTCTGAATTGAGATTAAGCAGCGGCCAGCTGGTTTGATTCGCCTTCCTCTGACGATGGATTTTATTTTCCATGACGATCTTAAGTCCTTTTTTATCAATAAGAAAAAGAAAGACCGAGTCCTTAATCTTTACGCGAACTGAAATCAGTTGTCTTATGTATTGATCAACTTCCTCATTCAAGCAGCCGTAATAGAATCAGAACTCCTGTGAAAGGGAAATCCTGCAAACATTATCAGGTCAGTAGTTCTTACATAATCTACAAGTTCAAAATGCTGCATTTTGCTCCCTGTGCAATCATTTTCCACAGTGGTAGAAATTATCGCAAAAATCTCTGAGATGCTGTTGTCAAACTTCGCATTTGTGCTGGCTTGTCGAGTATAACCTTAAAATATTCAAGGTTGAGCCCTACGAATTGTGGACATATTTTTCTCTCATTTTGTCTAAACTAGTGACCTTAAATATTAGGTGCATGATTCTATAATTTGGCCTAGCATATTCAAGGGCAGACATTGGCTTGTCAGTAGGCCCGCCTTGGTAAAGAAGGCAGATCGTATCTGGAGTTTTTAAACTAAATTAAGACAGTAATTACAAGGCTTTTCCCTAAAATAAGACACGAGTTTGTGAAACCATTAATAGAAATTTGTACTTTTTGCAGTCTCCAATATCTACATCTTAATTCCTATTATTTATCAAGGAAAAGATCTTGATTTTTGTCTGTTTCCTAAGTGTTTTGATTTTAGAAGCTACGTTGAGATTAACTCAAAAAGACCATCTTGGCGTTGCCCAGACTGCAATCAACCATGCTGTTACACTGACCTTCGTTTTGATCAAAACATTGTTAAGGTAATTTTGAACTCTTGTGCATGTTCCAGTTCCAATTTAGACGTGTTGTTTGATTTTCTGGATTCATATAACCAGGTTCTACAGGAGGTTGGTGCAGATGTAAATGATGTGCTCCTCTCTTTTGATGGATCATGGAAGGCTGTTTTTGAGAGTGATAAAATATTAGAGCAATCACTTGAAAGACCTCTCAGCAAGGGACAGCCAGAGCAGCAAGAGGCAAGAACTGCAACTGCTGCACAAGATGTCTTGGATCTGACGGAAGGTGATGATAAGATGAACTGTGTAGTGTGTAGTGACATTGAAGACCGCAAGCCTTTGCCAAACACTCTTCAAAGTCAAGCTCCTGCTGATTCCACGGCAGCCTCACCGTGGAATAATGCCGATGATGTTCTTCAATATGCTGTCAGCCAACCAGTTCCTGATTGCCAGCAATTGCCAAGGTCGAACTGGGATCAGGTATCATATATCACCTTATCTTCATTGCAGCATAATAAGCCGTGTCTGATCTTTTGAGGTTAGATAGTTTTGTTGCTCACTAATTATTGAAAGAATTAGGAGATTAACTAAAGGATGGCTAGCCCATGACATGTTAATTGCAAGAACTAGTATTCGATTCCCTTGTTCTGGTTCTGGTTGGAGAATCAGCATCCAAAAACACTTGGATTTGCCGAGCATCTATTTGTTTGACGGTATTCTTATTCTAGCAGGCTCGAGAACAGGTTCCAAGCCAAACAATTCAACAAGTTGGTGTTGGTGTTGCCACGAGTGTGCCGGAAAACCACCAAGCTGGGTTCGTATCTGTTTCTCCACGTGCAATACAGACAGCCAGACCACCTCCTTTTCTTGCTGTTCAGACAGCCAGTGCTGCTGACCTGTACACGATGAATGCTAGCACGATAAGAGATCTGACAACAAAGAAAAGAGGGGGTGTTGGAGGAGCAGTGCCAGAAGCTCCTCAATCCGATGGTTCCGCGAACCCTCCATCTGAAAAGAACTGGCGTCCAACTAGTCAAATGCGGGGAAGCGTCAGCGAGAGGGATTTTGAAACCCTCAAGGATAGGGTGATTCAGCCTACTCAACAAAGTCAAATTCCAAGGCCACCACCGCATTTGATCCCGAGTTCTTTGCGTCCAAGTGCTCCACCACACCTGCAAGCCTCTTTGCGTCCATGTGCTCCACCACACCTGCAAGCCTTTGTCAGCAGGACCACACAAGTTCCCCGGCCTCCAAGTAGCTCAGCTACTGAGCCCTCTCATTCAGGTGGAAACTCTGGCAGTTTGCCTCACTGACGCTTTAGTTTCTCATTATCTAGCACAGGACTTTTGTTGGGGTTTTTTCCCTCTCAAATCGGTAAAAAAAAAATCCTAAAATGGGTAGAAAGTTAAATTTTTCCTGAAATGGGTAATTTTAATAAAAAAGTAGAGAAATTTAACAGAGTCGACCCAGCTGCTTTCGCCACGTGGGTCGACCCGTGTTGTCTGCTCTGGCCCCCTGCACCAACCTTTTGACCAAACTCACGGTCAGAAGGCAGATGCTGCAACTTTTTGACCCGATTAAGACAATACATTCAGAGGTTGTAAATTTTTCTCTGTAAAATGGGGTTGAGTGGTAAGATTGATTCACGCAATTTTCAATCAAGAAAACATGGAGATACCGGGATAGAGTGGAAGAGAGTTGAGGTTAAGAGATTTTTTTGAGGGGAGGTTAAGAGTTTAAATGAGGAAAATTTTGTTTGTTTTGTTGTAAGGGTAATTTTTGTATGTTAGTATATTCAGTTTGTAAGTAGTATATAGTAACATTTGTGATAATTTACAGATAGTATATAGTTTGTAATTAGTTTTTTTTAAATATTGTTTTAAATTAATTTTGATTCTTGAAAAAATTTAATGTTTGTTAATGAAATTGGTTCTATATTAAAATTGGTAATTATATAATTTTGGAAATTAATTAAATAGTTTTTGTTAATTACTGTATTAATAATATTCACCATCTATTATCTGATGAAATTTTGATCTCTGCAGATTAAATCTTGGATATATTTATTAGATCTAGACATTTTTGTCATGATCGACGTAATTGTAACATTTGATATCATATGTTGGCATCTGGTATTGTTGAATGTTGTGAAAATGTGAATGAACTTTGTTGAATTTAAACCACCCTGTCAATTTCAAATAAATAAATGCCATCTATTACAGCAATTATAGCAGAACCAAGGCCGCGCGACTTGATAGACTCGCCAATGCCGAAATATGATGACTTATTACGGTTGAATGATGTTCCTAGAGCCATGGAGATTTGGAAGTATGAGGTACAAAATGATTTCTAATTCACCAACTCACACTTTGCATTATAAACTTATGAGATCATTGTTAGCAACATTTTTTCAAATGTCGCAGGTGCAAATGGAATCAGGACAAACTGTAACGAACTCTAGTATGGGAAATCTTTTAAGGATCAGACGTTCACATTTGGTCCACGAGGATATGGAATCCACAAATGAAAGTTTCAATGCATATATGAGAATGACTGGTTTTTGGTCGATATGGAAGTTATCTTGTCACAGGGTTGACCAGGCATTTATTACAGCATTGACGGAGAGGTGGCGGCCAGAAACACACACTTTCCATTTAGCTGAAGGTGAAATGACGATCACTCTGGAGGATGTTGAGGTAGCATATATAATAAAGCAAAAACTATATATTTTGTGAATATTCAAGGACAACATTGTAAATACATGGTGATTTCTGCAGGTTTTAACTGGGCTGCCAGTTGATGGAGCACCAATTACTGGACCTGGTTTTTTTGCAGACTACAGCAATTGGTGTATACAGTACTTGGGGCTGAATCCTAATGATTGGGAAGGGAGCATGGTTGGAAACCGTCTGAATTTGTTTTGGTTAAAAACACATTTTCCATTATCTAGACTTGCATCTGATGCCGACGATATAACGGTTCAGCGATACGTGCGTGCAACATTACTACAGCTCATCGGTGGACATATTTTAGCAGACAAGTCTGGTTATCGCACGGCTATGCGTTACATGCCATTTCTAACTGACCTTACGCAAGTTTCCTCTTACAGTTGGGGGTCTGCTTGCTTGGCGTGGCTTTACAGACAACTCTGCTATGCAACATTAGACATAAACTGCACAGAGCTGGCAGGGTTCTTGCCACTATTGGATTTCTGGTCATTCGAGCGCCTGTCAATTGGTCGACCGAATAGGATACCCCAATTACCAGAAACTCCAATTGGATTCAGGTATCATAAACCTTATTATTTAGTGTTTTCTGTAACTATGTGTTTACATAGTTACTGACATTTTTTACAATGAATATAGTTGGTTGAATTGTAAAAGACGAAGGTCAGAAAAGTCATTGCGGGCACTTCGTCGCCATCTTGACCTGCTCAGATCAGATCAAGTAAGATTATTTTGATATTTCTAACAGTAACTCAATTCCAAAATTATCTTCGGTACCTAACAAATTATTTTGCATGAATCAGATCATATGGGAGCCGTATAAAGGTCGTATGTTTGGTAAAGATATATGGAGAGCTCGGGTGCCAATGATATGCCATAACATTGTTGAATGGCATTATCCGAACCGAGTAAAGCGACAATTTGGATTATTGCAAGAAATCCCAGAGAGCAATTCAGTTGACATTAATGAGCAAAATGAACTTCACACGGTTACGGTACGAGGAAAAATAAATGTTGACTGGAGTGAACGATTTGCTAGTCATGTTGATGCATGGAACCACCGATATTCCTTTGTCATTTCCGGACAACCAATGATACAACCCTCTGTTTACCATTCCCATTATCTTGAGTGGTATCGAGAAAGGGCCATCCGGTTTCTGACGATAGACGGAGCAGCTCGTATTCGAGGGGTAATGTTCATAACTTCGTGCTCTTAACTTTTAGTTGTTACTAATATTTGATGTCAAAAGTTGATCGTTCATATGGCATTGTAGATTGATGTCGTCGAGTACATCCGACTTCTTCATCTCCCAAATGCAACTCCAATTGGTCGCTAGACATTTTCGGTGGCGTCAACAACTTTTTAGACATTTGGTGCAAGTTACTGCTATTGTGATTTGCCGATTGTGAATCTGTAGAGCGTGAAGCTGATTACAGACAAATATGCAATCAACTTAAAAGAGCTTGAGCAACCTGATCAAGGGAAGCGTAGGATGGTTCACAGGGGGAAGAGAAGGTTCGGTGTTCGTGTCTGGAAGACATTTACTGACTGCTTTAACTACCTCCTTGTTGCCGCGCTTATAGATGAAAGATCCTTTGCATGCATGGAGAGAATATCACCTGATCTCCAAAACTTGGACGAGATGAGGAATATTGCCTGCCCTGTTGATGTGCCAGATCATGGCCTTCTGTGTGGTTTACTGTGGGCTTATCCTGACAAGGACATTGATGGATGGGGTGAGAATGACGGGGGTATTTCTTATACGTTTGAAGCCGAAAAAAGTTACAGAGTTCCTTCAGAAACATGACCTTGACTTCACCTGTAGTGCCCATCAGGTAATGGTCTAAAATAAAGTTCTATTTGGTCGGGTCTTTGATCTTTGTTAATTCAGATTCTATGTTTTGATTACTTTCTCCATGATTGCATGAATATTTGAATGAGGCATTAGAGTCCAAAAAAGTTCTAATTTTAAATGTATATGCATTGGTAGCCCTGAAAAACTTTAGTTGCCTGGATTTAGTTGCCTCAATGTTGAAGATTTGCGCTCCTATATACTTCCATTGAACTGGCAACGCTCCCTTCGTGTTGGTTCCTTGGCTCTTTTTAGGATATTTTCAATGGCTTTTTACAGTAATTTGCTGATTCCTAGTAGGGCTTCTTTCCATCCGCATTTCTGCAAATTGGTTCCTACTTTTTCTGGTTGCTTAGAAACCGGCATCTCCTTTTCGGTGCCCTGCATTTATTTTCTTCCTTTTTTGCTGCTTTTGCATTCTATAATGGTTGCTTGTGGACTTGCAAAGAAACTTCGATGGGATTCTTTTGCACAGGTTGGTATTTGATTGCTGTAACTGTAAGCATCCGGGTTGCTTGTGATTGTGCTTCACAGGTTGTTGAAGATAGATGGTTATGAGTTTTTCACAGAGAGGCAACCGGTGATGATATTCTCTGCACCCATCTACTGTGGCAAGTTCGATAATGTTGGAGCTCTGATGAGCGTCGATGACAATTTAACATGTCCCTTACAAATCCTCAAGTCCTCAGATGCGAAAGGAAAGGCTGGATTTGGAATCAACAGGTCAAGACCAGGCACACCACCTCACAAGGTACATAATCTTCCATGCTTAATGAGTTGACTTCACGTTTGTCTCTCCATGTGCAAAATGAAGATGCTTGATACTGTGGAAGCTCTTGTAATGCTCGTATTTCCATGTATTGTGATGAGTTATCTAATTGCCTATCTTGATGTCAGGGGAAGAGCTGATCAGAAGTACAATCATAGCGAATCATTGAGTGGTCAGATAAAGGGTCCGGCTCTTCTCTGTGTTGTGAAAGCCGCGTTGCGACGTGCGTCTTTTCTGATCGAGTTGTCTCTTTTGCTGGTGCATGATCAAGATGTGTACTGTACCTTATAATTTGCTTCATCTAAATGTGGGAGGTGAGGCAGTACGTACCCCTCAGGCTTGTTGACGACTGCAATTCTGTATGCGCTCTGCAATTCGAGGTGCATAGGCAGGCTTCGTATATGCATGTATCGAAACCACCTGATACACTGACATTTACCCGCTTGCTGTTGCTTCTTCAGGTTGACCATTTAGTATTTCCAGTTGGCCTTTAGAATGTTTTGGGCAGGGCAAGAGCACCTTCATGCACCCATTTTTTGTCTTTAGGTTGACCATTTTTTTAGGTCTTTAGGTTGACCATTTAGTTTATACGAAGCCTGCCCTGTGATAATTTGCAGAAGGTTCTAATCGGCACTAAACCATACTCAATTTTCATTTGAACTCTTTGAACGCAGCATTAGAGGGTTTTATCGCCATTCAAATATATTTGAATTATGTAAATTTCAATTAATTGGCATAGTGAATCTTTAGATGTTAGATAATTTCTAAAAAAATTACACAATTTTCATTTTCATGGAAGGAGTGTTGCCCTTTTCAAGACATATTTTTGCGATTTACTTATTTGTCTGGTCATATCAACATGTCATCTAAACAATCTTTTTCATAATAGCATCATCTCTTTTGGACAGCCCACTGGCATAATAGCATCAACTCAACAACAAATGTGTTTTGTGGGGTGGGTAGGGTGGGGTAGACCTGACCACAGTTCGAATTGGGTTGAATTTGAATCGAATTAGTTCGAATTTGAATTCATCAAAATTTTAAACCGTATTTAATTCTTCCAAAGTTGAATTGAACACGAATTATGATTTTTTGAATTTGAATTGAATTCAAATTATTTCTTTAATTCTAATATTGAATAAAAAATTTCAAAAATTACCAAATTTTTTGAAAACTTCCAAAATTTTTGTAATGTTTTTGGAAAAATTCAAAAAATTTACATTTTTTGATATATTTTAAAATTTAGGTTTAATATTGAACATTTTATGAGAAAACAAAATAAATTAAAGATTGGGTTTGCATTTATTGTACCAAATTAAGTTGCATACGTATCTTTTGCTCTACTTGATGACATAATTAGATATTAGCATAAGTAATTCTTGGTACTTTCTTAAAAAATTACAAAATATAGACGAATTTTAATCGAATTTATACGAATTGGACTCGCATCAAATTCGATACTCGAATTCGAATTCAAATTATCGGTTTGACGAATTGTAAAAATCTCTAACAATGGTGAGGTCTCGGGGGGTGTGTGTAGAGGGGGAGGAAGGAGGAGAGATGGAGGGGAAGGGAAATTTTGAAAAAAAAAAAGTAAACTAATTTGAGATTATTTTGATATTTTTCAATGCAACAACTCAGCAATATTGGTGACAATTTTTGTTGAGCCAGGGCACAAAATGTCAACATTTTAATTTTGGACAAAGAGCTGTCCGTGAAGTTCTTTTGAAATCTCAGAGACCATTTGATACGTTTTAAACCACAAAGTTGGAAGTGCCAAACGGCCAAATCATATGGAACTTTTTTTTAAAGGTAAATCTAAACCTGACCACGGTTCGAATTTGGACGAATTCGAATCGAATTTATTCGAATTCGAATTCATCAAAACATTAAACCGTATTCAATTCTTCACAAGACGAATCGAATACGAATTATGAATTTTCGAATTAGAATCGAATTCGAATTCGAATTAATTCTATAATTTTAGAAGATTTGACAAATGTAATATCAAATTGTGTGTTAAGATATAAATCAAATTCCGAATTGGTTAAACTTATTCCTTGGGGTCTTTTTTGTTTTTTCATTAACAATCTTTCCGTAAAACTTAATTTTTTACCTTGTGAGGGAGAGGGAGTTGGTTCATTAGATGTAGAAGCATTATTCCTAATACTATATTCACTCATTAAATCTAAAATATCTTTTTTTACATTGTTTGTAATTTTTACAACATGATCTTCTAGATTAGGAACTTGCAAAAAAATTTTAAATTTGTGTAATACGCATATAATAAAATTTGTAAACTATCAATTTTAATGTTCGGCATAAAAACGGTTGCAATTAAATTAAGTTGGGGAATCTCCTTGAAATACTTTAACCATTTGTTAGCCATTTCCGAAACGCATGATGACAATGCAAAATCTTGATAAGCGCTACATATTGCCTCCGATATATTACAACATTCCAAAAATAGTAAATGAGATGTAGGATAATAAACACCCGATAAAAGATGTGTAGTATAATTAAAACATTCTAAAAGCTCATTTAGTTTTTCTACAAGGTCCCAATGGTAAGGTTGTAACATAATATTATTAGTTTGATCATAAGTCGAATTCCAACGATGTTGAACATCTTGTGGAAAACGTTTTGGTTTCATGTTGTTTAATTTGCAAAAAATTTTCCAATCTTTTAGCAATTTTGGGCGAGCCCATAATAAATTAAGTGCTTGTTTAATTGGTCCCAATGTAGAGTCTAAAGCTTTAATTCTATCTTGGGTACAGAGATTAAATATATAGTAATATGAGTAATTATATGAGAAATATGACTAATATATCTAATTAGTTAACTTGAGGGAGAATTTATATAGCTCAAATTTTCAATAAGAGAAGTAGAAAATTGAGATTTGAATGTGTAAAATTTGAAGAATAAGAGGTGGTATTTATAGAGTTGGGAAGAAATTCTGAATTTATAAAAAAAAAATTAAAAAGTACCAACAGTAAAAAAAATGATAACCTGAGGATTAAAACGGTAACAAAAAAAATGGTAAAAAAAATGGTAATTTACCCCTAACGCTGACGCAAGCGCTGACGTCAGCGAAATTCAAATTAACCCCCCTTTTTTTAAAATTACCGCCCCCCTTGTTTTTAAATTCCCGCCCCCCCCCCCCCCCTTTGAATTTTTATGAATTCGAATCGAATTCGAATCAAATTCGATACGAATCGAATTCTCAAAACAAATTCGAATTGAATTCGCCAGTTTGACGAATTACAAAAAACTTGAACCGTATTCAATTCTTATCATGACGAATTCGAATCGAATTTTTCGACGAATCGAATTATTGTCGAATCGAATCGAATTTTTTACGAATCGAATCGAATCGAATCACGAATTGGATTCAATTCGTGGCCAGGCCTAGGTAAATCATATGGAACTAAAGCGAAGTTAAGAAAAAAAAATTTAGTTGGGCTGATTTAAACTAGGGATCCTAATAGTTGGGTTCATTTTGGGGTAAATCATGGGCTTCGTCCTGAAAAGTAACTTTTTTTATGAATCAAACTCCTTTAAAGCCGTATGATTTACCTTTGTTCAAATTACGAATTACTCTAAAAATTTTGGCCTTTTAAGTAAAAACAAAAATATCCGAGGTCTTTTTGAAAAACGTAAAAGCAGAAATATTTACCGACTCGTAGAGAGTAGGGACTAGCAAGAGGGTTTAGGTAAGAGTAGGGTGACCATGGATCTATTCGAATCAGAGAATCGGAAGTTTCAGAACTAAAGATTTTGGTAATCAAATTTAAAACTATGGTCAAGGTTATACTATCTATTTATAATTTTTTTAAATATCTATTGTTTAATTGTTCTTTACAAATATTTTTTTTAAATAAAGGTAAGAAAAATATATGAGACTGCGATCACTTTGGAGCTACGGCTACAAAACTTATTTTTTCTCAAAAAGTAGAACGTTATAACCGTAAGTTTTGAAAACCATCTAGAAACTTTATTTCAAGGTTCTCAATTCAATTCTATCTTATAAAAACTTTATAACATGTGGTTCCATAAACGTGATCACCCCTAGGTAAGAGTCGAGTGGACATATCCGAGTCCGACTCTTGGTAATAACAAATGTCTGCTTAAAAATAAGGGGCAACCGAATTTAGTGCTATTGAGGCCCAGTAACATAATGCGAACAATTTATAAGACAGGTGTGTTTGTGTCCACACTAACCGCATGAAGACTCTCACATTCATCTGGTTAAAAAATTTTAAATTAACGGTACAGATCTGAATCGGGCTCAAATTCAGTGGGGACATGGGTAATCTCCACTGAAGGAGATCATAGGAAGGTAAAAGAGTACTCTAAGTATTATAAAAAAAATTAGGGGTAATATCGGACAATTCTATTATAGAAGAAAATTTAGTACAATTAAGAAAATAAGTAAAAGGGGAAACAAAATTAACTAATTGCCCTAAAATCACGTTTGAATACAATTAGAAGATGTGACAAAAAAAATGTCACCAACTCTAATCAAAATTCTCTCAACCTTCGTGCCAACAAAACAAGCGAAGAACCTTAATAAAAAATTCCTTTAAACATTTTTTTTGTGTTTTTTTCGTGGGACTATGATGAAAATTTTAGCATACCAATAGGTGTCTGATATTTGTTTTCGATTTTGGTTTCATGCTACTATGATATTGATTTTCTTCTACTCTAATATTGGTTTCCATCTTCTGCGATATTGGTTACCTTGTTCTATGATATTTGTTTACTTTTACTATGATATTGGTTACCTTGTTCTATGATATTTGTTTACTTTTACTATGATATTGGTTACCTTGTTCTATGATATTAGTTTATTGCTTCTATAAAATTAGTTTCTTTCTTCTATGATATTGGTTTTCTGCTACTCTAATATTAGTTTTCATCTTCTGCGATATTGGTTACCTTGTTCTATGATATTGGTTTATTACACTTCTATAAAATTTGTTTCATTCTTTTATGATATTGGTTTATTGCTTCTATAAAATTGGTTTCCTTCTTGTATGATATTGGTTTTCTTCTACTCTAATTTTTTTTTTCTGTGATATTGATTTCCTTCCACTATGATATTGGTTTCATTCTTCTATGATATTGGTTTTATTCTTCTATGATATTGGTTTATTGCTTCTACATAATTGGATTCCTTCTTCTATGATATTAGTTTCCTTCTTTTGTGATATTTGTTTCCTTACACTATGATATTGATTTCCTTCTTCTCCGCTATTGGTATTCTTCTATTCCGATATTGGTATCTTTCTTCTCGAATATTGGTGTCCTTCTACTATGATATTGGTTTCTTTCTTCTCTATTATTGGTATCCTTCTACTCCGATATTCTGAAAAATACACAACGCATATCAATATTATTGCGTATATATACACACAAAATAAAAGAGAGGAACACCCGAGGCACAATTGAATTAAGTGCAGTAATTATTACCAACATATCAGGCGTCAATGTCTCGTATGGTTGACTCTCGCTGGCTTCCTTCCTGCAAAAACAAACCAGCAAAGATTAATACCTAGCTTAAGGTACAAAGAACTAAGATGAAGGCTTAAGATTGTCAATAGTCTCAATAGTCACAATCAGATCCTGTTTCTAAATCAAAGGACTTCTTTTTGACGAATATTTTGACACATCCGGAAGAATTGGATCTCACAAAATGCCAATAGTATATAAGAGAAGAACGCCCTCTCCTCACCTTCAACAACCCAAATCCTGCTCCAACCAAAGAAAATTGAGGCGTATGTGGTGGGGTGTTAGGTTGGTATGTTGGTGAGCTTTAAATGGGAGCAGACGACAGAAGTAGGTTTTTTTTTAAGGATTTGCATCTTGTGTCAAATATCGAGTTTGCCCCTTGAGCAAGTTCATTAAATCTTGATTGTTAGATTTGTAGGATATTTTTAGCTTTCATTCTACTATGATATTGGTTTCCATCTTCTATGTTATTGGTTTCATTCTACTATGACATTGGTTTCATTCTACTATGATATTGGTTTCATTCCACCGTGATATTGGTTTTCATCTTCTCCAATATTGGTATCCCATTATAAGTAAAAATGTATACCATTTGAATGTATTGGTTTTATTCTTCTCGAATATTGGTATCATCGTTCTAGGATATTGGTATCATTCTACTTTAATATTGGTATCATTCATCTATGAATTTTTGCTAGAATTTTAAGCACCAAGTTCAAACAACCACCAAACACCAACATAAAGTTCCAATCTTTAAATACAAAATCATCAGAACCACATGAAATCGGCCAATCCAGCAATAATCAAAGTCGAAACAGCATATGTGTCATTTTTTTCGGATCAAATAATCAACGAAAAAGTTGGTAAAAAAATCCTTAAAAAATGACTAAATAAAAGAGGGAATGAGACTTCAAGAAAAAACCCTGGTGGAACCCTAATGAGTATGTTTGGATAAAAACTCGAAAATACCCTCAACAGATTCTGACCATCAGATCTGTAAAAAAAGAATTTGATCAAATCTAAAGGCACATATTTAGTCCATACCATGGGGATGATTTTTATGTAGTTCCCCTGAATCCAAATCCATCTGAATCCGGTAGACGCTGCCAGCCCTAAAAAAAAACCACCCCATCCACGCACACTACTACTTAATAGGAAACAAACAGACAAAAAAGGAAAGAGGCGGTTTACAGGGAGCGGGAAGGAACTTGTGAAAAAATAGAGAGGAGAGAAGGGGAGGAGAGGGAATGTCCGGAAACGGAGTGTTGCCGCGTTCGACGGCGGCTGGGTTGACGGTGGGCACCGGACACCAGATGTCTCCGGGGCTCGCCAACTCCCTCAGAGTCACCGCCGTCGTAAAACGCCTCGCCGTCAACCTCCACACCGCCGGAGACGGAAGCGAGCTCGTCTCTCTCTGCCTCTCCCTCGCAAGGTCGCATCCGCTTTTCCAATTTTAGACTACTTTTCTCTTTATTTTATTTTTCTCTTTTTAGTTTGTTTTCTTGGTCTCCGTTTCTCTTTCTTGGTTGATCGTGCTGGTAGCTAAAAGCTCCCAATGCTAGATGTTACTAGGGTTTTTTTTTTAGCATCTCGTATCTAGAGTCGAGCTCTGTCTAACCGTCTAACCCTAATTAGACAGCTGGCTCTGCAAATGATGCATTTTCCATTCGTAAGGTTCGAACTCGAGACACTCTCAGTGGAATCTAAGTCCTTTGGATCAACTTCCCTCCGAAACGGAGGATTCTGTGCATATAACTTCTTAGCTTTTGTTACTGATGGTTACTGATGTGTTTGTTATTGATTTTCTGTCAAATGCAGAGGGATTGATTTCGCGTTAGCGAATAGCGAGGCACCTGTTAGTGTGCAAGGTTTTCAGGACTTGCCTCGTTTGCTGAAGCAGGTGATCCATGTCATAGATTTGTACCTTTTGTGAATTGGCTTTTTTGTTTATCAAGAGACGAGAACAAAGTGAAGCGACATAATGCCTCAAGCAGGGCCGGGGAACAGATTGGGTGACCATTGTTGTTGCTAGTGTAGGACTGAGGAACCTTTGGTGTTAGGATAATCTGAAGGTTGTCTATAAAAAAAAGTGAGGTTTCAGGAATAAGCACTCTACTTAGGAAACATCTGGGGAGTAGAGGAAAGAATAGTCTGAATTGTGAATGAGGTTTATCCTACTTGGTGCTTTGAGAAGCTCTGAATAGTGGATATCACTTGCATTTTGGAAATATCACGTCTTATGAATATACCCGTTTAGCATCAATATTTGTCGAGAGAAATTAGCGAGAACAGTTAGGTAGTTGGTTTTTACTTGATTGGAATTTCTTTGGTAGACAGGTAAAAGGTACTACTGGTAGACATGCAAATCCTATTTAATGCTTCTAATGACAATATCTATCTTATTTATATTGCTATGTGCTTTCTTTAGCTATGTGAATGCAGAAGTGACATCTATGTCCAAGCAGCAATCATGGTGCTGATGATATCTGTGAAGGTATTCCCTGGTGTTTACTAGTATCCTTGTTAGCATTATGCGGGACCAGAATGTATTTCATGTGGACATTGATATGGTGTACTTTTGCATTCCAACATAACATGTGTAGTTTTGATTGTTCCGTCCACAATGCTTTCTTTTCAGATCCTTTATCTTATCCACTTTTACGTGCTTGATTCTTGTCCTTTTTCTTTTGACTTGTTCTCTCTTCCACTTGGCATTTAAATTTGGATGGGTTCTGTTGATGTCTCACTTGTATTTAAGGTTTTACGTTATTCAATATTACTTTTTTTTTCTTTCTATTCACTTGTATTTAAGGTTTTACGTTATTCAATATTACTTTTTTTTCCTTTCTATACATAATCGTAGTTCTGAACAATCTTTCTTTGCTTCTTGTAGAATGCTTGTGCAATTGGTTGGTTTCCGGAAGACTTGGAAGCACTTCTTAACCTTGCAAATGAGGTATCGCATGTATTGTTCTCAAGGAGTGACTTGCATACTGCAAAATATCCTTCATAATTGTGTTGCTGATAACTTTACCGTCTTGCTTGTCAGATAGCAAATGTCGTTTGCTGCCAAGGATTTGTGAATAACATGTGTATCGACTCATCATCCATGCTTCTAACTGTCACGTCTAGGTAAGATGCTGATCAAAATTTCTTGCTCACCTTGTTCATCTGTTGTTCTTGGGCAGATAGGATTGATTTTGTACATCTTCTGTTTATTTATGTCTAGTCTAATAAATAATCAATGGGTAAATAAAACTGACGAGACGAATTGCTAGCTCTGAATCTTGGCTGTTGTTCATGATGCAGCTAAGGATGTTTGGAGACGGTGCTTATTGATCTCTTGTTCACTCTTGGCAGGTTCCAGCCTTTGATGAAGATGGGGATGATACTTTCCTCTCTTGAAATCAAGGTTGATATCTTTTCCTTGATGCTGCTTCATTTAGTCTGGATGTCAAAAAAGTGAATAAATCTTCTGAATTTCCTTTCACAGCCTGGATATGAAGCATACCTGATGGACTTTCATATATCAAAGAATACCGGGCAGTCTCCTCAGGAAAAAATAGTGAGCATCCCCTCGTTATATATTAGACCCCGTTTGCTGGAGTGTGTTGCTTTAACAGTTGGAAAGGACTAGATAGATCTGAACTTCAACTTGGTTTTCTGAGTAACCTGTGTATTCTTTGGAGCGGAAAATTAATTTTTTCCCTTTTGCTGGCAGCGCTTATTTGTAGTGCAGACAGATAATATAGAGACATCTGCATGTCTCATAAGTCCCCAGAAAGTGAGGTATGGTTGCATTTTGTACTGGTTCATATCTATAACCTGTTTCTGTATTCATAGATCACTTTTATTTCTATGCACTTGTAGCTTCCTTTTAAATGGACGGGGAGTGGAGAAAAGAACCAATGTTTCCATGGTCAGTATAATTTATGAACTTTTTTTATCAGACTTTGCAGCAGCACTTTTTGAAAACTTTGTTTTCATGTGTTTGGTCTTTGATTGCCTACAGGAGCCAGGGCCACAGCCTCCGACTAATGTGACTGGAATGCTCAAGTATGGCACTAACATTGTACAAGCGGTTGGCCAATTTGATGGTATGTCAGGATACGTTTCTTTTCATTCAACAAAATTAGATACTTTTTATTATCGTTAAAATGCTTTTGCAGGTCATTATCTCATTGCTGTCGCCTTCGTCAGCATGATGCCATTTTCTGAAACTCCCATGTTAGAGGATTATGTTCAGTCTGGTGTTCCTGCATTGGATCCAGGTAGGTGTTGGAGGTGCAATCAATTGGTTTTTCCCCGCTTTTCTTGCCAAAATGTTACTATTTTAATTTTTTTTTTTCCTGTTTGCATAGTTTGTAAGTTCTCCTTTTCCATTTTCTGATGGTACAATGATGAAGTCCTGGGATACTTGTGAACTTTGACTGATTCACCTTTTGGTGTTTTAGATTCTGAAATCATCGAGGGCCCATCACGCATATCACTCAATTGCCCCATAAGGTGTGTCATTGTACTTGCTTCATTTTGCTGTTTCCAAAGTTATTTTCTAACCCCTTTTAACCGGGATAAGCTCAGCTACATGTTACATATACATTGAGTTTAGAAAGGGAAACAGCCTACTGAAACCTAGAATGATCCTGGCATTCATCTTTTGATCAGTATCTGATGGATGTCGAATATTTCACCATGATCGCCATAAAATTGAAATAGTTTGTGCTCTGAGTTGAGATTAAGCAGCCACCAGCTGGTTTGATTCGCCTTCCTCTGACGATAGATTTTATTTTCCTAGACGATCTTAAGTCCATATTTTTAATCAATAAGAAAATGAAAGACCGAGTCCTTAATCTCTATACGAACTGAAATCAACTGTCTTATGCACTGACCATCTTCCTCATTCAAACAGCCGTAAACGAATCAGAACTCCTGTGAAAGGGAAATCCTGCAAACATTATCAGGTCTGTAGCTCTTACATAATCTCCATGTTCAAAATGGTTGTGCACCTTGCTCCTGTGCAATCATTTCCCACAGTGGTAGAAATTATCGCAAAAATCTCTGAAATGCTGTTGTCCAACTTCTCTTTTGTGCTGGCTTGTCAAATATAACCTTAAAACATCAAGGTTTAGCCCTAAGAAATATATGGACATATTTTTCTCTCATTTGGTCTTAACTAGTGACCTTAAGTATTAGGTACATGGTTCTGTAATTTGGCCTAGCATATTCAAGGGCAGACAGTGGCTTGTCGGGAGGCCCGCCTTGGTAAAGAAGGCAGTCTTATTTGGAGTTTTTAAACTAAATTAAGACCGTAATTGCAATGCTTTTTCCGTAAAACTAGGAATGAGTTTGTGAAACCATCAATACAAATTTGCATTTTTTGCCGTCTCCAATATCTACATCCTAATTCCTATTATTTATCAAGGAAAAGATCTTGATTTTTGTCTGTTTCCTTAGTGTTTTGATTTTAGAAGCTACGTCGAGATTAACTCAAAAAATCCATCTTGGCGTTGCCCAGACTGCAA
Source organism: Hypericum androsaemum (assembly GCA_963995505.1). NCBI lineage: Eukaryota > Viridiplantae > Streptophyta > Magnoliopsida > Malpighiales > Hypericaceae > Hypericum > Hypericum androsaemum. The sequence goes on along the minus strand of OZ023188.1, from coordinate 1,338,591 downwards.
TCAACCATGCTGTTACACTGACCTTCGTACCGATCAAAACATTGTTAAGGTAATTTTGAACTCTTGTGCATGTTCCAGTTCGCCTCGTCTAAGTTTTGACTTGTTGTTTGACCTTCTGGATTCATTTAACCAGGTTCTACAGGAAGTTGGTGCAGATGTAAATGATGTGTTCATCTCGGCTGATGGATCATGGAAGGCTGTTTTTGGGAGTGATAAAATATTAGAGCAATCACTTGAAAGACCTCTCAGCAAGGGACAGCCAGAGCAGCCAGAGGCAAGAACTTCAACTGCTGCACCCGATGTCTTGGATCTGACGGATGGTGATGATAAGATGAACTGTGCAGTGTCTAGTGATAATGAAGACCGCAAGCCTTCAAAAAGCACTCTTCAAAGTCAAGCTCCTGCTGATTCCACGGTAGCCGCCCCGTGGAATAATACAGATGATATTCTTCAATATGTTGACAGCCAACCAGGTCCTGATTTCTGGTCCAATTTACTTCAGGCTAGTGGGTCTATGACCCCTGGTTCTAGATCAGGTACTCCAGTCATGTCAGTGGCCCCTCCACTCTGTACTGTTCCCAATTCAACTGTGATCCCTGGTGCCGTTTCTGCATCCCCCAGCCACGAGGTTGGTATCGATCTTGCTTCTGCAATTCCTGCCTCTGTTAACTTGCCGCTCCAACAGCAGTCGCCTCTAGGTTCTACCAATAATGAGTGTAGGAGATTGCTACAGGCATACATGCACAGCATCTCGCGAGAAGATGAGGGCGTCGCTGTAAGGTCACAAACACCAATTCCACAGCAGATGCCAAGACATAACATAATCCCAGGAATATCTGGTGGGTCACACGGTGTTTCTCTGGGAATACCTGTTCTAAGAGCTGGGACTCCTGCCGGGTCCTCTCCTGTGTCTCATGGGACTGCTACATTCAGAGGACCGGTTAATTATCGCCAGCATATGCCAAGATTGAATTGGGATCAGGTATCAGATATCACCTCATATTATTGCAGCATAATAAGCCGTGTATGATCTTTTGAGGTTTTAGATAGTTTTGTTGCTCATGAATTATTGCAAGAACTAGTATTCGATTTCCTTGTTCTGGTTCTGGTTGGAGTATCAGCATCCAATAACACTTGGATTTGCCGAGCATCGTTTTGTTTGACAGTATTCTCATTCTAGCAGGCTCGAGCACAGGTTCCAAGCCAAACAATTCAACAAGTTGGTGGTTTTCAAATCCCAAATCCGCCCCCACGTGCTTCTACCATGTCGTTCGGGTTTCCTAGTGGACATCATAACTTGGCAGCAGTTCAGCAGGCACTTCGGGTCCCTAACTCTAGAAGTCAAGTCCCCGGTCCAACTCAATCATCTTTTCAACACAATCCTGGTTATAATCGGCAAGGGAGTGGACAAGTTGGCGTTGGTGTCGCCACGAGTGCTCCTGCAAACAACCAAGCTGGGTTCGTATCTGCTTACCAACAGACAGCCAGACCACCTCCTTCTCTTGCTGTTCAGACAGCCAGTGCTGCTGACCACAGGGCGCGGGAATCGACAACAGAGCAAAGAGGGAGTGTTGGAGGAGCAGTGCCAGCAGCTCCTCAATTCAACGGTTCAGCGAACTCGCCATCTGATCAGAACTGGCGTCCAACTGGTCGAATGCGGGGAAGCATAAGTGGGAGGGATTTTGAAACCCTCAAGGATATGGTGATTCAGCCTAGTCAATCAAGTCAAGTTCCAAGGCCGCTGCCACCACATATGACCTCGAGTTCTTCGCGTCCAGGCGCTCCACCCTCTTCGCGTACAAGTGCTCCGCCACTCCTGCAACCCTCTGTGCATACAAGTGCTCCGCCACACCTGCAACCCTCTGTCATTGTCAACAGGACCATACAGGTTCCCCGGCCTCCGAGTAGCTCAGCTACCGAGCCCTCTCATTCAGGTGGAAACCCCGGCAGTTTGCCTCGGTGACGCTTTAGTTTCTGATTATCTAGTACAGGATTGGCTTTTGTTGGGTAGTAACCAAAAACTGTAGTGCAAATTGTAGCTACTAATGTTGATTTTCTTGGGATTTTCTTGGGACTTGGGATTAGCTACTATTCGAGTAGCTTCTAATGGTGTTTTCATTACGATTTGAATCTAAATTAATCTCTCTCAAATATTTTTTGCATTATATTGACACTAGTTATAATGAAACTCTGGACATGTTTTAGTTTAATTTTCATGTTGAATATTGAAGATTTTATTTGTTTAATTAAATAAAAATACTTGAATTGTTAACTTATTATATTATTAATTTGATAATACAAGTTATCGACCACGTAGTATGGATCCAGAATTATCTTATTTAGTATTTAATAAATCCTTGGCTTTGGAATCCTAGTCTTAGGAGGGGGATCAATCTTTTTCTTGCCTATTATTTTCTCTGTCACATATTGTTTCGTATAGAACTCACAAGTGCTCCTGATGTATCATTGTGGTGTAGATTTAGGTACCAGCAGAAGTCCAAGCTCATTCAAAGATCTGTTACAAAGGCCTGGGTGTTACCTTAATCAGAGCCCAATTCGCTGTTCGAGTGTTCGATTCTGAATACCAGAATAAAAGAGAGATTAACTCAATGTCTTACTTGTTACGTTTTAGTATTGGACCAGGACATTGTTAGGTGATTTAGTTGATTTCATGATTTAAACAGGTAGAGTAAAAAAGAAAAGCTCGCCCTGTGCATCCACTAACGGAGATCGATCAATCACATAGCCTGAAAGTTTTAAACCTTTTTTTAAAAAAACTTTTGTTACCATAAGACCATTTTTTACACGATGATGGTCGTTAAGTACATATAATGAACTTAAAATGATTAACTGTTGACTTACAGAATTGAGATGATGTGATCACATCATTTTTGTGTGGGGATGATGAGCCACACGCTCATTTCAGATAGCATTAGATTGTTAAAGTTCAAGCCTAGTTGGGATTTGGCCTACCACCAACATGCAGATCAATTCCGAACATGTAGATCAAATTGTTCTAATTTAATAACAAATTCTGAATTCAAACCATAATAATGCAGTTGTGTTGAATTCAGTAGAGAGCTTTGACACATTTTGTAGTGATATTCTACTCAAATATGAATTAATAGTCTCAATAAATATTCAGAATTCGAACAATAAATTTATATTGAATAGCTACTCATAATTCTCATTTTTTTTTCTACGAATCAAATCATTTTACACAAGAATCCAAATTCCTAATCTCTATTAGAAATAAAATTATGTTTCCTATGAAAATTAGTTGTAATCACACCATTCATAATCAAAATAAAAAAAATGAAATTCTATTTCCAAAAATAACATTCCAAAACAAGTTCACGTAGATATTATATAGTATATATATACATAATTCTATAGAAATAATAGGAGCAAGTATCATTACAGGTCAAACGTGTGCATTAGCAACAGGTTTATAATTTGTGATCAATGTCCCCCTGCCAATCCCATAGGGAAAGAGAGGAAATAGGTTTAGTAATTGATTATTCAAGAAAATCAATGTAGAAAAAGTGAGTCGCAGCATAAAATCGCCACTCCATAAAATTCATACAATTAAATATACTAAGTCATACTCGTAGATACCATCGTAAAGTTTTCCGTCTAATCTCCCCAGTTAACTTGCAACGCGTTATCAATCGATTTCCAGAATCGGGACCCCTCCCCACTGAAGCAACTTTTATGAGCAGAAAGGGAGGGGAGAGGGAGAGGAGATCTCAAGTGCAATTGAAATAATTAAAACACGGGGCAGAGTAGGAGCCAACCCATTTCTCCTCCAATAAGCCCACACCATTCCAACAGGAAAAAAAAAACACACTCCCTCTCCTTAATCAGCTCGTGTGTTGGAAGATTTGTCGTCTGTTTATATTTTTTTATCGAAAATTCAGATTCGAGCTAGATAAGAACGGTTCCGATAGATCCTGGCAGATTTGTTTGCTTGCAAATCATTGAAAATCTGTAGCTCTCATTGCCAAACATTCGCCCCCATTTTCTTCTTCTGTTTCAAAGTTGATTGTTCCTCTCGTGATGTGCCAAGCGTAACAAGTGTGCTGCCTCCAACACACTTTCACTAGATAGTTCCAATTGAGCTGTTGCCATCAATCCTTTGCTAAAAAGCCTAGAACGACTTCTTATCAACTAATGGACCAGGAGAAGAATTATATGTCATTACTTTCCGACGTTCCATTGGGATTTTTTTTCCGAATCCAAGAGACAATATTTCAAAACCCTTCTCGGATTTTGCAACCTCCCCCTTAGATGAAAATGATATCTAACCTGTACCACCATGATCTTGGCTTATAGAGTCTGATGGACCGTCGTACACTTACGAGTTTTATTATGACTTTAGTAGAGTTGCGTATTTTTTTTAATACTAAAAATATCCGTTTGTGTGATTGTAATTGATATCTTAAAATAGTGGAAAATTTTGGTTTGGCAATACCTCTAACATAGTCAATTTGACGAATTGGGTTAAAAGAATTGGTGTATTTTTTTATTGTTTTCGTTCGTTCTCTTCCATTGTTGCAATTTAATTCCCGACGTATAAAAAATTACCTTTGTGATCTGACTCGACTCAATCTCAGGTAATACCATTTAGGAGGCATTAGTCACCGGGATGTACACTAATATTTATATGATTATTAATGATTACCTCATAAAACGACATATCACCAGCAATATTATGTAGCTTACAGCTATTTCGATCAATCCATGGAAAAGTTCACAAAAGAATTTCCAATCAAGTGATGGCAAAATCCTTTTTGTTGTATTTCAATCATAATCTCCTCAGTGAATTCTTAGGGTTTCTAGAAAGTAACCCATCCCCATATATTTACATCATTTTCAACAGCAATGCTAGAATTGGCTCCTACAAGGCAGGTCTCAATGATGGTCATGTCCCCTTTGGAAGAAGCTTCAGATATATACAACAAGTTTTTTTGTCTATCTAGTATTCGGACACTCGGAAATTCGATTAATCTAGAATCTAACCGAATAAAACTTTTGAAAGATAGCAAAGCTCTCTCAAGGACTCGAACTCTCTTAGTTAAACTATAAAAACTTTCTCACCGGTTGATCTAAGTGTCCGTCCATTCGATTAGATACATGCAACAAGTGAGAGAGAGAGAAGAGTGAACTTGAAGAGTTTGTAGCTCCCATGGAAAAACTATTGATTGAAAAGGTATATATGCCACCACGGTTGATCTCTATTCTTTGCCAACCTCCATCAACCATTAATATTAATAATATCCTTAACTAACATATGTCACAGGTTATTATTGAAATAGTTAACAGCATAGGTGCTACTCTTCCTCGTTAATACATTCCGTCGAGATCTTGAGGTTGATATAGAAATTTCAACATTATGTTGGGACAAATTAATATTGATACCCGACTTCCTTGTCGATGTTACGATTGAAGGAATATATTTAAAATCCCGTATTCATCATAATAAATATATTGCTACAACTAATTTTTATAAGCGTAGAAAATTAATCGTTGGTATTTATGTCTCAAATACTTGATCTGAAAGAGAAAACGATAGCTAATTTGGTGCGGAAGGGGGTCGATGTCAAAAAGGTTAAGATCCTAATAGGACCCTCCACAAGGATCTCCTTTACCAGTTTACGCTAGCTATTCTGTTTGTTTTATCATATTTCTTGTCTCTACCGAAGCTACCATTAATTTGAAATTATTAAAATTTTAGTGTAACATATAGTTTATAGTAGTTGTAATTTAATTTTTACCCGTAGCTATAGGTGTTCTTCTGATTAAATGTGTTACATGCGGAGGTTGATATTTAGGTCTCACCGCCCCAGATATTGATATTGAGAGGGTGGTGGTGTGGACCCCATATAGGGTGTTGATGAGCTCAATGATGCGGTCCGCCGCTTGATTGGCCGACCCCCCACCGTCCTACGTGTAATCTTACTCCACTTTCCTACTATGTATTAACAAATATTTAGATCAACTGTCAAATAAGTCATTTTAATTTTACCATAATGTATATAATTCGAATAATTGAGAACAACTTTAAAGGTTTGTTGGAAGTTCACACTATTCAAAAAATTTACATAATTCAAATTAAGAATAGTGGACCCAATCAATGGGTGTTCAAATACTAGATAATTTCAATCTTAAGAAACTAAGTCAACATAGTGACTAAATTGCTACAAATGATATAGTTGGCGAACTTGTAAGTTAAATTTTTTAGAAAGATCATTAGTACAAAAATAGTGACCGGAGGAATGACGAGTTATGTACCAATATAATAATTTATTACAATTTTTAATAAATGAAAATTTTAATTATATAAGACCAGTCGTAAGTAAGAAAAAAGTTAAAATTTTAATAATTGAGTAAAATAGTATATCAAAAATATATTTTTTTTAGAAAATTGAGAGAAAAAAAGTGAAAAAACCCTCTAACTTGTAGAAAATTATATGGCCAACATTTTAAGAAATTCCTCTGCTTAACCACCGGTCCCACCCTCACCGCCACTTTCGAATTTATTCTTTCCCCATTTGCCTATATCACTTGTTGCAGGCTTACTACACCGTATTTATCCCGCTTGGAATTAATTGTTTTATAATCAATTTAGTTTATGGGGTCTCACTCGATTAATTTCCTTAATTAATTAAACGAAAGAAATATAAAGTGACATAATCTCAACAGTAATTTTATTATACTAATGTTATTATGATCTCGACCTACCAAATGAAAAATAATTTTGGACCAATTTTTTAAATGGAAATTTAAAGAAACAAAGTACTTCTTGTAACATATAACATAAATTTAAAAATAATATTGAAATTTAGTGGTCAAATAAACCAAATAATAAACACATCGGAGTATACAAAAATTTTAGGGCAAATTATCCCGTAGTCCCTGGTGTTTGGTCATCCTCCCCATCGGGTCCCTGCATTTTAAAAACTGATTTTGTCATTCGCCGACTTTGATTTTATCAACTCTCAGGTTCCTGGGCCAATGAAGTGACATCATCGACTCTCTTTTTTTTATTTTTGCTCATAGAAATGACCAAAATACCCTTAAACAGAAATTAAAAAAAAATCAAGAACAACAAAAATGGGAAAAAAATTCAGCCAAGATCAAACTAACTATTTTCAAGAACACCAAGAACAAAAAAAAATTCAAACGCTGTTGTTTTGCTTGACGACGACTCCGCCGCCATTTTATTTCTCTCCCCCTCGATTACAGATCCTGGCTCGACGAGACGACGGCTTCCTGGACTAGGCGCTACGCAAGGCAGCTCTCTCTCTCTCTTCCCTCAAGGTCAAGGTCTTCGCCGACGTCGTTTGGGTCGTAGAGAAGAAATGTTGTTCGGCTTCGAGGTTTTGGATTAACCCAGAAATTCGTACTTGAACCGTGGAAGTGAAGAGGAGTGACAGGGTGGTTTTTGGATCCAGTCAACCGCACCGGTGTCTCCACGGGGACCCCTGCCTACGCCATCCAGCCCAACGACGGCCTCTACCACATCGCCGCCGAGGTGTTCGCCAACCTCGTTACCTACCCGGAGATCACTGCCGCTAATAACATCTCTAATGTTAACCTCATCAAGGTCGGGCAGAAGCTGTGGATCCCCCTGCCCTACAGATGCGACGCGATGGGTGGGGCCATAGAGGGGACTTTGATGGAGTTAAACGGTATTGCGAATGCACCCTCCCTCCAGGCCGAAAACCCACGAAGAAGGTGAAGCTCGAGAAGGTGAAGCTCGACAAAGGTTAATTGGGGTAGCTTGGATTTAAGGGTTTTAGTTGTCAGATTTTTGGATTTTGAGTTTTTTTGTTGTTGTTGTACTTGGTTGTGTTCTTGAAAATAGTTAGTTTGATATTGGTTAGATTTTTTTGTTATTTTTGTTGTTCTTGATTTTTTTAAATTTCTGTTTAAGGGTACTTTGGTCATTTCCATGACCAAGAATGAAAAAAAGAGCCGATGATGTCACTTTATTGGCACAGGGACCTAAGAGTTGATAAAATCAAAGTGTAAAAATCAGTTTTTAAAATACAGGGACCCGAGGGAGAAGATGACCAAACACCAGGGATAATTTGCCCAAAATTGTATAACCCAAACAATTAGATATGAAGACGTACAATGCACTAGATAAACTTCTGATTAGTCGCGGAGTAAGAAATCAAAAAAAATTATCTAAATAAGTCGAGATAAAATAGTAAATCTTTGTCACATATTTCTACATTCGAAAACAACCAATGTAAACTATTCGCCGACCAAATCACACACGTTAATCACATAAAAGATGTGCATTCTGAGTTGATGGTATAACTTTTTTTGGGATAAAAGTGGCGCAATACGTATATTAGACAAAGATTACAGTACAGTAAAGAAAAATATAAAGACATAAGAGGATAAAAATCAAACAGAAGACGATAACCATTCCAATGGCTACAGAGTGGCAAGGGGGGAGCGATGGAAAATCGAGAAGGCAAGAAAGCCAAACGATCGGGCAGAAATCTGCCGAGACTAAGCTACGTCCATTAAGCACGAGACGAGCTCGTGGACATTTGAATGCATACAAGATGCACACAAATGAGAGCCAAGGTCGACCAAAGTCAACCAAGACAAGGTTCCTCACCTGCAACCACAGAAAGGCACCGAGATCCAAAAAGATCTCACATCGAGCATAAGCCACGAAAACCCAATGAAGCCATTAAACAGAAATGGCTCGGGATCAAAAGCATCAAACACATGATAAACAATAATAAATACGAACAGAATAACACAAGGATCAGTTGCATAATCTGGTGAAGGCAAGGCTGAGCGGCGAGTTGAGAAGCTTGGCAGCTGGCCGAATGACGAGAGGCGGGGTTGAGGAGCTGGGCCACGGGTTGAGCGGCTGAGGCAAGCGACGGAGAGGCGAGGCAAGCGACGGAGACGGAGTGCTGAATTGAGCGACCAGCTGAGGCGATGGAGACTAAGCCGCTGAAGGTGGCGAGGTGGTGGTGGTGGTGGTGGTAATGACGGTGGTGGTGGTGGTGGTGGTGGGTGGGTGGGAGGACGGCGGCAGCGACAGATAAAGAAAGTATTAAACTCTAGATAGGAGCTCTCAGTATATGAGAGAGAAAGGAGCTCTCAGTGGGAGAGAGAACTACTGAGTTGATGGTATAATTAGGAGATACAATATTGCCTTATCCCAAAAACCCATCATCATTCTTTTGATAAATGTAAAATTTTATTGAATATATTAATATTTACATTTTATATTTGAGCCTAAATGAGTGTAAAATCTCCTGGTTTATAAGGTTGTAGTCGTAATTTTGTTAAAATTAATATATGATAAAATCTTGTGAAAAAAATCGAACCAAGAAGGAGCATCTAGTGTTTATGAAGAACCCATCATCTTGTTTTCTTTCGTCCAAGTAGACATGATGAAACATGGATAAGCTAGTGCTATGCATGAAAACCCATTGAAGGCAAGCAACGGGGAGTACTTCCCTATGACCTCGATACTCCACACATGGCATAGGCATGTATTGCACGCTCAAATCATGATGATGATCGACTAATAACATTAATCTTTTTACACCACTTATTATTCCCATCACATTGAATTATTTTTTTTTTCTACCACATTGCTAATTATAAAAATGGTAACTTTTATAAGTATTGAATATCAAGATTTTATGTTGGATATGAAAAATATAACATAAGAGCGAGTTATTCTTGTGTTCATTATTTTTTTTATGACCTCAATTTCATCATCTATTAACTTAATATTTTTGTTGGACATGGAGATTCTAACATCTCATTCATTTTCCATCTTCGACTCTTTCTCATCCCTTCTTTGTCGCAGCAGGAAGCTGTCATTGCCGTTTTCAGCAGTTACCATTCACGAGTATATAATCTATATGACCACAACTTTGTCTCCTGCTGTTTTTTCATCTTCCAAATTATGAAGGATGGGAATTATATCAATGCATGTACTTTTTTTTATTTTTATGAAATAAGAAGACCAGACACAGGTACCAGGTAACAGTATTTATGCCAATTTTATTATGAAAATATGCATTTTTTCAGCTCAAAGCAACTTATGTCAATTGATCTATACAGTAGTTTTTGCCACTTGAGCGAATTCATATATAATATGCGGGTCGATGTCAAATCTGGATATTATTATAAGTTTTTTTCTCCCAAACTATTTAGTATGTAACATTTGCTAGATCGAATAATTTATATTTGAGTTATGACGGATGACAACAAATGACAAAGTTTTTTTAGCCAAATTTTAACACGTTATTCCTGAGACTCAAATTTGAGACCTCTATTTAATTTAGAACAATTTATCATCAGTTGATCTACGTCCGGCCAATCATCTCATTTATTATTGAAGATGATGCCCCACTAATCCATAATAGTTAAAATTTTCTCTCTAAAGAACTAGGATATCATAAACCAAGTTTGTGGTAGCGCCTGCACAAACCGACCTGCGGTATAAATTACTGGGATATCTTATGCTCGGTGAAGTGATGTCCTACTCTTTTTTTTGCACATAGAGCATAAGATACAAAATTTTAGTGTCTTAATTTGAAATTTGAAAAAAATCTTCTCGCTCGCTCATAATATTTTTAATTTGTTTTTTATGATTTGTTCTTAAAAAAATTTAATTTAATAATACTTAGAAGTATTTTTGTCTAAAAATATTCAAATAGTAAAATATCAACTATAAAAACCTCAGTCACTATGTAAAATATTTTTTAACTACGCAGTAGTTGTATAATGCTTACCAAACCTCAATATACTAAAATAAACTTTTAGTAAAATTCAATGTCTGCTAACAAATTTCATCATCGAAAAAGAGTAATAGGGTTCGATCGATCATAAGAAATTGAAACCCAGAGATATATGAACACCGCCTAGCCTACAAGTGATAAGGTATTTTAAACGGGAAGAATATAAGTAGTTAAGTACCATAGTAGTGGGTAATCATGTCAAATTAAATGCAGGGAATAGCCTTTTGGCTTCTAGTTCTTTAATATCTTTGTCTCGTTTTCTCTACAAAAATAAATCTTTGTCTTGTTTGATGGCTAATAAATGCAAAAAGAGGGGGAAAAAAGGACGTCCACCGTTGTATTGACATTCCATTAGATTCTCCCACTTTTTTCTAAAACTATATCCAAATTGTTAGGGTGATGTGCACGTTAAACCAAAAAACGAAACAAATGCTGGTTAATGTAATTTCTTAGAAAAATGTAATATATATTTTTTAGACCGGCTAATAAAAATTCAATATTTTTTAAGTCACGGTAGTCCTATAGATTGGTTTACGTCGTAACATACTCTAGTTTGTTTTCATCCACGTCCAATGAAATTGTCACTAGTGAAATTCTAACATAAATGATAGTTTTATTGTAGGTTCTCGATTTCTCTCTCTTAAATTTATTATAAGAATAATGATTTAAATATTTTCATTTCGTATATAAAAATCACAATAAAATTACTCCCGGGCAGGGGTACTAAACAATAGCAATAACATCCTTGTCTTTTGGTTAAAAACTATCTAAAATTTGGGTATGGATTGGGTACGGAATGCTTAGATTCCGAACCGTTCGGAATGAAGATACACGGGGTTTTTTTGCAAATGCGCTAAAATACGGGGACCAAAATGAAAAAAATCACGCACAAACGCAGGCCGGATACAAATGCCATTATCACATAACTGCGCATGCCAGTATCACATAACTGCGCATGCCAGTATCACATAACTGTGCGTGCCAGTATGACCTTTTTGCAAAAATGCTAAAATACGGGGGACCAAAATGAAAAAAGGCACGCGCGCCATTATCATAAACGGGACTTGCCGCTGTCACAAATACACATGCCATTATCACATAACTGCACTTGTCATTATCACATAACTGCGCTTGCCATTATCACATACATGCACTTGCCGCTGCGGTCTCCCTTCACTCCAAACCGTATGGAATCAATTCTTTCACTCTGTACTCAATCCACTCCCCTAAAATTTTGGTAAATTGATTAATCAAATTACAATTTTAATAATGTCATAATTTTTTTCCAAATATTCAACATGTTCCGGATTCTAACCAATGTATCTCATTCTTTAGCTTAGCCTTTTTTGGTTTGTTGTCTTTAGCCTATCTTAGTTTTTTTTTAAACAGCTTATCTTTGTTTATCTTCTACGTAAAGTACAACAGGAGGGAAGCCGTTTACCAACCAGAGGCGGACACGTTGCCTCCCACTCTTTGTCCTCCGTGTACGTTTTCCTCCTTTTTCTACCCTTCTCTCGTATACTTGTCCCCAAATCATTTGAAGGCCGTATTCGACGCACCCGAAATTACCGTATCACCCCTGATGGTGACCCGTTACAGTTTGGGCACCACACTAAGCCGACCAAAGTTATTTATATATATTTTTTAACTATAAATATATTACTCCTCAAAAACAATATCAAAAATACTTAGAACCAGATAATTATATCACAGATAGAGCTAAATAATACTTATCAAAATAGCACATACAAAATAAATACTATATAATTCCGTGGATACCAAGAAAAAATTTCACTAAACACACAGCTTAGGTGAAAGAACACCAAAGCAAGCATACACCACGGAATCACCAAGAAACATACTCCAACCAAACAGAAGCCAAGTCAAGAAGAAATAATCCTATACAATATATGTTGACTCAAAATCAGGTTATTAATGGCACTAGATTTAATATTGGAATGGTTAATATATTTTTATTAACTTTTGTGATATATGGTTATTTAAGTGGTATCCATGTCAAAAAAAATGTCACATTATTAAATCAAATTAATTTAAGAAATAAACTTGATGTTCATAAACAGCCTCAAATTTTAGATCTATGGACTAAGAGTGACTATACTAAAATTTCCCCCGCAAGGCTCGGGGTTGGGGTAAGAGTTTGTCGAGTATGTGCCAGCGTGGGAGGTGTGTGCCGAAAAGTTCATTAAATGTGAAAAAGTAGTGAAAGCGATGGTTTCCCGGATTTTCACGAAAATTGCTCAACTCCACTCCCTGTTTTTAATAAGATGTAAATTTTATTAATAGTATGAATATTTACAAGTTACATATAACAATGTTAAATTCTTTCATATGAGTACGAAATTACATTCGTAAATTTTGTTAAATTTTTTATTCGATAGAATCAAATGAAAAAAATCGTTGCAAAAAAATATCTATCGTTAACGCTCCTAAACAAAAGTTAACGCTCCGAAAATGATATTCTGCACTCTACTCGATACTCTTCGTTTCCACCTATATTATAGTCCTCAAGTTCAATTAATATAAGTTTTATACTGCGATTTTTACTAAAAAGAAACTTTTATTTTTTGAAAAATTATTTGATATACAGACATTTAATAAGCCAATTAATCTAAAATTTAACTTTGCTAGACTATAAAAATTGTAAAACTCGCATTGTCATCAAATTTTAACATTAAAAAATTGAAATTCACCAATTCTGTTTAATATATAATAATGCGCGCTTGGCTCAGTGGTAAAAGGTTTTAATTACATTTCAACCGTAACTAAACGCGCATGTTTGCTTTCTAGAAAAGAAAATCAATTTTCTAATTTATCGCGAGAAGAACGAGATTAAACATATATACAACAAACCAAGGGAGTAATAATAAAGCATAGATTAAACTAAATAAATAAAGACTAAGGAGTAATTAATCAATTCGTGAGAGTATTGTTATAGATTAACAAAGATGTTTTGATTTAATTTTTTAAAAATTCAAAAGTATTAAAGACTTTATTACTTTTAAAGATCACATTGGACTCGAATGTGGATTAGTCCATGCAAACCGAAAAAATAAATAAATAAAGAGAGGAAAGCGACATGTTGAGAGGGAAGAAACAAAACAAACCACAGGGAAGTGAAGCAAGTAACTGGGGACAACAGCCAACCCATGCGCAATTGAGCGGTCCTCCCCTTCCCCTCTTCCATTCCTTCTCCTTTTATATAACTTCTCTTCTCTTCTCCTCACCACCACTCCCCTCACTTCCTTCTCCAACTAACAATCTCTTCCTCCTCTTCTGCTCCATTAATTAATCCTTACTTTCCCGTCTCAAGAACACAAAGATCATCGTGTACGTACACGTATACCTAAGGTATGACTAAATTAGAAATAAAAATTACATAACACATGCATGGATCACCACCCAGATGTGTCTTGAGCAATCTGGTATTCTTCGTCTGTAGATTTTTTTTATAATGGCTGGTATTAGAATATTCGCTGAATAATCCAGGTTTGAGTCACCGGTACGTATATTTCATGTATATGTAATGGGGTACGTCTAGAATATTGTGAAATGGGAGTCAAAGAATAGACTTGAACCCTAAAAACTGGAAAGAGATATTTGTGTACATGTTAGGTGGAAGGCACCAATTTCTGGTTATGAGGTTTTATTCTCATAATTTAGTGATTAATATTATTAGGTGACCCTTCACTCTCCATATTCCCACATCCAGAGCCCAACACACTTAAAATCCATAGATTGACCGCCTCTTTGACACAATAATAATAACGATCACTCACCAAATACAGATAGACATCCTCTCTGTGTGAGTGTCTCTTGACCTCTCGACAAGAAAATAAACCCTTCACCTTACCGATTTATATGTCTGATATATGTTAAACCGACTATTTCGAGTTCGAATCAGTCATTGCTATGGAATGTGTCGACAAAAAGGCAAGGTGTACAGAGGCAATTTCACCGGCAATGAGACACGGTCCCTGCAAGAAGAGCCACACCAGTTGCTTTTCTATCCTCTCTCTCTCTCTCTCGACCAACGCGTGCTCTTACTCTTTTTTCTGATGACGTCATGCTCTTTCTTCTAAATCGTTCCGATCCCGTTAATTAAATAGTTCTAAATTCGCGAAATTCCATGTTTCGGAAAGAACCCAAAAGGTTGAAACGCTTTTGCGTTATTTAATTTAATTTTTGGGTGATCGGTATTTTTATAATTGAATAAGTTATAGTTTCTTGGCTGTTGGGCTCATGCTATGTTATTTATATTAATCTATTTGCAACGGCGTTCTCTAATGAATCATTGCCTCCATTCACCAACACAAGACAACATCATTAGCCTCAACCTACAGATGTCCGTTTCTTGAATTTCTGCTACCAACTGATCATAAGTAGAGTGTTACTATAACTATAGAGACCCTACATCCGTCGGATAGTGTAAGAGTCTGATCTATAGAGTCCGAATTTTTTTTACCATCAAGCGTGGTTAAAATAGACCCTTGAGGAGAAAATGATTCTATGATTTATCCCTGATAACCACTTGTCACCTTTGCATTTGGAGGGGTAAAATTCATTATAACTATCTTTCGAGAACTTCCATTTCAATTCTCTCTTTTTTCACTTTTCATATAAATCCCTTTAGTCTACTTTATTCTAGCTTGCTAGCTACATAGAGATGCTGAGTAGTGGTGATTGATATAATTTGATGCAGTTCTGAAGCTACCGGTGGTTAAGATGGAGACGATGGAGTCTTGTGTCCCGCCCGGATTTCGCTTCCACCCGACCGACGAGGAGCTCGTCGGGTATTACCTGAGGAAGAAGGTCGCTTCGCAGAAGATAGACCTTGATGTCATACGAGACATTGATCTGTACAGAATTGAACCATGGGACCTCCAAGGTAAATAAACCTATGTATTGGTTTAATCCATACTAATTGAGCCGACTAAGCTGGATAGACTCGTCCGGGTTTGAAGTACTATTAGGGTTTTGGGTTTTTATTGTGCATTGACGTTGTGTCCTTTTTTGGTCTATAGAGAGATGTAGGATTGGGTACGAGGAGCAAAATGAGTGGTACTTCTTCAGCCACAAGGATAAGAAGTATCCGACCGGGACGAGAACTAACAGGGCTACCATTGCTGGGTTCTGGAAGGCGACCGGCCGGGACAAGGCGGTTTACGACAAGGCGAAGCTCATCGGCATGAGGAAAACCCTCGTCTTCTACAAAGGAAGAGCCCCTAATGGTCAGAAATCCGACTGGATCATGCACGAGTACCGCCTCGAATCCGATGAGAATGGCCCTCCACAGGTAAGAAAATAATCTCTCTATAATTTACTTTATAAGAATGCTTAAGAGCTATTGCAGATCCATATATGTCCCTAAACAATAACTAGGGTTCACTTTTGTTCATAATCTGAGAGGAACAATTTTAGGAAGAGGACAATTAATTAGCCCTGAACAAACTCTTGTCGTATATTTAGGACATGTGCATTAAGACCGAGTTCTTTTTTGTTTTCAACGGCTTCTTCTCTCTCTCTCTCTCTCTCTTTCTTGATGTGAGTGGGACAAAATAATTACCACTTCATGAGTTATTCCATGATCCATCTCATCGATCGACCTGTGAAAACACTAGAGGGGACCCCATATATGTTTTCCAATTTCCAAGCATAGGGCCACTAGTCTACATGTAACATCTGTAGCTATTAGTCGCATGAGAGACATCTCTTAAATAGGGTCGATCGTATAGTGCTCGAGTTGAATAACAGACTCGACAAAACAGATATCTCTCAAAGTCAAAAGCATATTAGGTAGAGATCTATTTCATAAAGCAACAGGAGAGTGTGGATAGCTTTCTCCAATTCCTTTTTCTGGAATGGTGGTGCCTCTCTAGTAGCTCCTTTCCCCTCTTGTCTTGTCAAAAAGAAATATTCTGTTTCTCCTTCTCTCACTCTTCGATTGACCTGTTCCACTACTTATATTTACCGAACAAAAAGGAATTGGATAAGCCTAGTAGAGTTCATTTATCCTCAAATTGGAGTGCATGCATCCAACATGAATTCGAATCGGGTATAACTTTAAAAACTGTAATTTTTTTCTTGTCAAAGTTTAAACTAAACTACAATCCAAATTAATTCGAATGCTCATGGAGTATCACATGCATCCATATTGCTTAAGATACTCTCAAGTTCAAACTCAAACATCTAATTAGATAAAGATTAAACCAGTTTTAAATTTCTAATTAACTGTTCATGATACATCATATTTGCTGAGAAAGTACAAAATCATAACAACAAATAGTATTTAACAATAATTAGTTGCAACTATTTAAGCTCAATTGTAGATAAACACTAAATAATGAAATGCTTTTCAAGTGAACTACATCTAGCCAAAGGGTTTGTAGCCCAGCCGTACAAGGCGTCGTAAATATTTAGAAGGTCCACGGTTCAAATCCTGGCATTATCATGGTGTAAAATTTACCTTTAAAAACAAAAGTGAACTACACCTAACATTAATCAGTGTTTCTCTGAATTGTTTTCAGGAAGAAGGCTGGGTAGTTTGCCGGGCATTCAAGAAGAGAACCACCACCAATGGGCAATCCAAGAACATGGAGGGATGGGACTCGAGCTACTTCTACGACGAACCAAGTGGCGTCAGCTCAGTGGTTGACCCGATAAATCACTACCTCTCAAGGCAGCAGCAGCCTAATCACCAAAACTTCCTCTCCCATAACAACTTGTTGTGCAAGCAAGAAACCTTGGAGGCAGACAGCCTGAGCTGCTTCATGAACCCGGACAACTTCTTGCAACTTCCCCAGCTAGACAGCCCTTCTCTTCCATTCATCAAGAGGCCGAGCAGTGTCTCGCTGATGTCGGAGAATAATTACGTCAATTATGAAGATGATGAATACGCTCTAGGGTTCAACAACTCCACGATCAATAGTGGAAACATGATCAGCTCGAGCAAGGTAACGGATTGGAGGGCTCTTGACAAGTTCGTTGCCTCCCAGTTGAGCCACGAACAGGATAGGTTTGATGTTGATGGTGCTTCGAGTAGTACTTTTGGTGGAGGAGGAGGAGGAGGAGGAGCGGAGATTAATAGGGAAGAAGGTGACAAGTTGGATGGTTTTTTGAGTTCTAGCTCCGGGTGTGATTTTGGAATATGCATTTTTGAGAAGTGAAGGGGGACAAACAAGATTTAATCATGATTAATTAGACCAAAGATGGGCTTTGGTTAAATTAGTGGAGGTGGTTATAAGATATATGGCCATCCATCCTTTTAATATCCGAGGAATATAAAATGTTTCATGTAAACATATGGTTTGTGGATAAGTGACATTTCGTCTCATATGGCCAGTTCAAGATCAAAAATTTATTAGATCGAAGTGAGCTTCCTTTAAAGGGAAATCCCGAGGGATATATATTTGCAGGGTTATGAGGATCGGGTCTGGATTGAGCACGGAGTGAAGGAATCGATTCCGTACGGTTTGGAGTGAAGGGGGACCGCAGTGGCAAGCGTAGTTATGTGATAATGGCAAGTGCAGTTATGTGATAATGGCAAGCGCAGTTATGTGATAATGGCATGTGTATTTTGTGACAGTGGCAAGTCTAGTTGATGATAATGGCGCGCGTGGTTTTTTTCATTTTGGTCCCCCATATTTTAGCATTTTTGCAAAAAGGTCACACTGGCATGCGTAGTTATGTGATAGTGGCATGCGCAATTATGTGATACTGGCATGCGCAGTCACGTGATAATGGCATTTGTATCCGGCCTGCGTTTGTGCGTGACTTTTTTCATTTTGGTCCCGAAGTTTTAGCGCGTTTGCAAAAAAGTCCCCGCGTGTCTTCATTCCGAACGGTTCGGAATCTGAGCATTCCGTGCCCAATCAAGACCCTATGAGGATCACTTCAACTTCATAATGTTTCCAAAGGGTGGAGTATATTTATACATATATATCCCTTTTCGATTAATTAAATCAAAATCACATTTCTATTTGTATTTCTATATATATAATATATATTCTTGGAGAATAAGGCTCAGGATTAATTGGAACTTCAGGATCTAGGCAGATCTTGTAACATTTACTTCAGGATCTTTGGGAGATTTTTAACATTAACTATATATCGAATTGGGTAGAAGGTTGTTAATTTGCTTCACAAAGTCCCAGTTGGCGAATTGTATGATCTAGGTTAAAAAACTTCTGGCCACTCGTTTTGTGTTTTAACCACAATAATGAATGAAATCATGGTTGTTACTTATTAGACTACAAAAATTATCTCTGAAAATTACGACTCGAAATTTGATATTCAACCCACATAAAATATTTCCTCTCATGTATTAATGCCAAAAGTTAGCAATTCTCAAAGTACTATTGTCCAATGTAATTCTATTTTAATCTTTTTTTCATTTTGGCATTTATTACTCGGCATCTTGTACGATATATTAGAAAAACTCACCTTCATTGATCTAGAATTTTGAGTGATTGGCTATTATTGTGAGTATATATATAGATTTCGTACCCAAAAAAGTATATAGCATAAAAAGTATCCATAACTTAGAGAGGAAATATAAAAGTACAAAACAAGAAATTGAGTCAAATTTTATAATCCGTTAGGAAATATATATAATCTAAAAAGTTTGCTTAGCATATGCATAATTTTGGAAAATAGCCCTATAATAATTATGTGGTTAAGCTACGCAAGGCTTGATGGGGCACCCATAAAAGTTAAAACCTGGTTCAATTCACAAAATAACTAAGTCAAGCTTTAGAATTACGATTCAAAATCAGGTTCAAATTTTGGATATGTAAAAATATCTACTTTGATACAAAAACATAGAAGATGTTTCAACAACAAAAAATGGAAGGTGGCAAAAACAGTTACTTTTCCCACTTAAGCATTTAAAAAATTAGGATAAATTACCCTCTAGTCCTTGGTATTTGGTCATCCTCTCCCTCGGGTCCCTGCATTTTCAAAAATGATTTTACCGTCTTCCGACTTTGGTTTTAGAAACTCTCGGGTCCCTGGCTGACGTCAGCACCCATTTTTTCATGGAAATGACCAAAATACTCTCAAAAAAAGAAAAAAAAACTTATCATCTTCAAGGGTATTTAAGTCATTTTTCTTGACAAAAAATCAAAAAAAAAGGGTGCTGACGTCAGCCAGGGACCCGAGAGTTTCTAAAACCAAAGTCGATGGACGGTAAAATCATTTTTGAAAATGCAGAGACCTGAGAGGGAAGATGACCAAACACCAGGGACTGGGGGATAATTTACCCAAAAAATTAAGACCAAAGTATTAGAAACATAGTATACGAAATTAAAGATGCTTATTTCAATATTTAGTTGGAAATATATATATATATATATATATATATATATATATATATATATATATATATATATATCTTTTCCATATATGGTGAGCATGGGAACATATGTATATCCGAGTGTGGGCTTGGTGGGCCCATGGCTTGTCTAGCATGCGCTATATCACGTTGGGCATGCTTTGTCTTTCTATGAAACATCTTTGAACCCTTTGCTATTTCCTAGCCTCACATGTTCTCTTAGTGCCACACATCACTTTGATGTTTTATGTAACTCATCTAAATAAGTTATCTTGTAAATTATCTAGACACTCGTTAGATTGATTAATCCGAATTTGAAATACCCTCACAAATCCACACGTCACTAAACTCGTCTAAATAGTTATCTCGTACTTGGTTTGGATAGTACCTTTTTTACTTTTTGCTCCCGCCTCCACCATTATGTGTTTTTAATCTCCGAGTGACTCGAAACATTCCCTACCTTTTGATAGTCCTAAGTAATTTTCTGGGACATTAATAATTTGTTTGTATTTTAGTTGTACGCTTGTGAGGAAGAATGATTCTCTAACTGGACCAATAAATGTCAACATTTCGGAACTACAAATGTAGCCTTTATACTCTAGGTGGACCAAAATTTGTTCCATGTTAGAATATTTGTGCCTGCTAGTGGCCATGTTCAGCTAAAACTATATACGATATACAACGTGCTTAGATGATAGTGACAGCTGGAACCGAAGAATGAGACAAGTCTCGAGATGAGGAGCTTGTTGTCGAGCCATGAAACTTGGCCCTAACGATGAGCTTCAGTTGGAAAAAATGACATCCAATTTATTCTCCAAAAGATTAAGGAGGCGGCACGGGAAAATGATCAAACAAAAACCTATGATCCTTCATAATTTAGGTGAATCACAAGTGGTAGGGCGTTAGAGTAGGTCTTTTTGTTTTTGGTGTAACTACGGCGTAACATTTTGGTCAGGTTGTCATAGCTGGAATATTTTTGGAATATGTACTTAGATAACGCTTATCATTGTATAGCTCTTATATGCGTTTATCTAGTA
The DNA here is from genome assembly GCA_963995505.1 of Hypericum androsaemum. Lineage (NCBI taxonomy): Eukaryota > Viridiplantae > Streptophyta > Magnoliopsida > Malpighiales > Hypericaceae > Hypericum > Hypericum androsaemum. The sequence continues at coordinate 1,317,409 of OZ023188.1, read as the reverse complement.
TCTTTAGTGTTCTACGTATGGTACAGTTGATGCATTACCTTTGGGTGATTTTTTTTAGAAGTAAAATATAATTTTACTTTAAAAAAATCATTCATCTAATACAAAGAGAAGTCTTGAATTTGAGATAAGAGTATACAATAATATTACAAACTTCTTACAGACTAATTTATGAACATATATGTAGTTCTGTTTGGGTTAAATACATGAATTAATGGCACACTTCTTTAGCAAAGACGGTAGTTGGTAACATGATTCAAATTCCTAATTCTTGTGTAACTTCTAAAAAAAGTGACAAAAATAAATAGCATGAACAAATTGGTAATAATTATTTTTTTAATCTCTGATATTCAGAGCCAGATCTAGCCTTCGTTAAAAATTAGTTCTCTTAATTATGTTTATTTTATTCTAAAAGTTTGAATCTAAATCTTAGATCTAGTACACATCAATTAACAAATGTGTCTACCTACCCAGACCAGGTACACACCAGCCCATTTGACTGCCGAACACTGATAATGAGTCGTCCACTCCAAGCGCGCGTTGACGCATTGGTCACGAGTATCGACCAATCAATGACGTTCCCTCCAAATATGAATGAGTGCAAATGAAACCCAAGTTTCAACAACATTTGTCATAAGCTGAACAGCCTACCAAACCATAGTGATTGCAATTAACAAGCACATATCAAATTATTTATTATAACTTAATCAAGAAGTCTCTAGTTTGAGTCATTGAGAATGCACTCGTGTCAAATATATTTTTTTACAAATAAAGTTTCATTCATCATAAAATAACCAACCTAGGAAAGTTACACCAAATGTACCGAGGATACCGGACAGCTGTGTCAAATATTTGTTGAGAGAATTTTGCTATATTTCAAAAATCTCACCCGGCTCAAATCTAAATTAGTCAGCACAATAATGTCCGAATACCAAATGATCTAAACCAAAAAATCATAGTGATTGCACTCTTGTTTCATTTGACCAAATTACAAAATGTACCAACGAATGAAATACATCCTAGCTGCAATCAGAAAATAAGAATTGGGTAATTTAAGTGTGGGTACGCAAAATAATTTTATATTCATCGTAGTTTCATTCAAAAAAATTGAAAATATTTTTAAATTTGAACTCAATAGTTTTTATGTTTTTTAAAATGTTGTTCACTTAAAAAATCTCATTAATATATTTCTTTGTGAGTGTGAAAATCCACCGGCCAACCAACCAAAAAATCCCATCAAGCTCGAACGACTTGGACAAACGTATCTATTTTGTGTCTGCACGAGGCAACTAACCAATGGCCTCCTCGTAAAGTGGTGTGGACGCTTTTTAACAAGGCTGAGATAAACGTCAATAATAGTTGGTTTAACTGGTAAAAAAATTGAATTTACGTTTTGAATTTAAGTTTTAAGAGACATCAGTCAGAAAATATCATCGAATATTGTTCTCTAATAATACTCGACTTTTATTTATCGATAAACAAAAAGTAATTGAGTGTAAGAGTTGACCAAAAGCGTACAAAACTATATTCCATTTTCATTGGGAGAATAATGATGAATGTAGCAGCACGCAACAATACAGATGAACCGCAACACATTGTTTATATGTGACCTTTTCATGCAAAAAAGATAAGGCTAGAACACATCAGAAAAAGAAATGTCACAAACAGGAAAGAAAAAAAAGATGCCAACAGTGGAACTGCTATTCTCCTACCTTAGAGGCAATCGAGAATTTCTTGTTACGGTTTGACAACTCATTTGCACCGCACCATATGTACATTTATTCTCCATCTTCCTTTCTATGGTCGTCACTTAATACAAAGTCTCGAGTTTGATCATATTGTTACAAGTTTTTTGAGTTTTGGATTTAAAACCATATTTATTTTTTCCGAATATAATATATTGTTGGGCAAAAATTGCGTTTGTTATAAAGAAAAATGCGGTACTTCAATTAGTAAAAGAGTGTGTATATATATATAAAATAACTTGGGTCTGAAATACACTATGAATAAACACTAGCAAAATTACAAAAGACGGGGTTTCTCTTGTGCTTATTATAAGGCTCTTTTATTAGTTCTTATTGACATAAAACTAAAATTCAAAATCGAAAATTATGTTCGATAGACTGACTACCCACCCAGCCCAGCCGCAACCTTTTCTAGTCAAAACGTCAAGATCGTGGCTCTCCGATTGGAGACAATAGGCTCCATGCAATCATTAATTTAAAAACGACCCATTTCCCAATGTTGGACCTCTTCTACTCGACAAAGAGATCCTAACTTTACACGCCTAGGCTCCTCAAAATCGAAAAGAATTAAGCAGGTAAAAAATTTAGATTTATTCAGATTTATTCAAGATAATTTTGATTCCAAATTTTAAAATTGTATAAAATGATATTAAAAAATTACTATTTACGTTAAATAAAATTGGACGGTAATCGATACGTGGAGATAAAACTATTGGTCCCCGACCACAAGCAGTAGAAAGGTGAATGGGCCAGTGAAGTCAGCGAACAAGCCAGAGCAGGCTTAATGGGCCAATTAAGTATATTTATGGGCCTATGAACTGGGCCAAATAATTATTTTATATGGGCCTATGACGGGCCACAATAAAGTGGACGTCGGATCCGTAAAATAAATCCAACCCGTAAAACATCTACGACTGCCAAAACGCCAAATGTCACGACCTAGCTAGCACAAGTGCCACGTGGCACGATCATGAGTGCACCAATTATTCCGAGATCCAGAACCTTCATCCCATTCTGGAGAACAAGACCCGAGGCTCCTCCCTCCTTTCACCGTAATCGTGTTCCAGATTTCCAGAAAATCAGTAATTTTATCGAATTAACATGTACTACGAAAGAAAGAGCGGTTACATTTCCAAAAAGGGCAAGATGGAGAAATAGTCACATGATCAGCGGTTACATCTCAAGCTCCTTTTTATTTGATCGATACCTATCTACAAACCCTAAACCAAAACGAGAGATAGAAGAAGGGACCACCGGGAGTAACCAAGCCTACTTCCTGGCCCTCTTAGCGGCGGGGGACTTTTTGATGGACTTGGGCTTGGCGGGGGCAGACTTCTTCGGCTTCTTCTTGCTCGGCGTCGCAGCTGCTGCTGTCGCCTTCCTCTTCCCTCCGGCGGCCGGCTTCTTCTCCGGTTCCGGCTTGTTAATCGACTTGGTCCGCCTCCTGGGAGCGGCGGGGGCCGGCTTCTTCTCCTTCGCCTCCGGTTTGGGCCTGGTGGAGGAGGAGGAGGCGAGCTTGTAAGAGGCCTTGACCTTGAGGAGCTTGCCCTTGGCGGCGGAGTTCTTGAGCTGGAGGGCGAGGATCTTCCTGAAGTTTCCGGGGAGCACCGACTTGTGCTTCTCCTCCATGTACTTGGCGATCGCGTATGGGCTCGACCCGCTCTTCTCCTTCAGCGCCTCTATCGCCTCCTTTATCATCTACTCCGTATTTCCGTGTTCGGATCTAGATTAGTCGCAATAAAAACGAACATGATATATATTTAGAAGATCGTGATACTTAAGCGGTTACCTGGAAGTAGGGAGGGTGGGAAGCGGTTTTGGCCGGCTTAGGCTTCTTCTCCTTAGGAGCTGCCTTCGGCTTCTTCTCCTTAGGAACTGCCTTCGGCTTCTTCTCCTTGGCAGCCTTGGGTTCCTTATTCTCCTCCTCCGTCGGCGGCTGCTGCGCCGTCGTCTGCTCCTCCGCTGCGGCGGGGGCTTCGGGTTCCTTTGTTTCCGCCATTGATTGCTGATCGCCGATAAGGTAGGTAGGGAATCTGTATGATACAACTCGTGGTTGCTTTATTTTCCGGTGGTTTCAGGGCTTGCCGGTATTTATATTCGAGGGGAGATCTTTGTGAGAAGGGGATCATGGCTTCTGATTGGCTGGTTAAATTGGGAGTGGATCGGTGACGTGTCCATGGAGTAGTGTGGGATGTACACGTGGAGCGGGATCCAGCCGTTGATCCTAAAGTGCGGATAAGTGCGGGCTCGCCTCGCCTCTCGTCGACCAGCTGTTTGTGTTGGTTTGCCTCCTCAGGTTTTGGTTTTCCTTGGAGAAACCAAAGGGAGGGGGTTTTTGTGTTTTCGTTGCTGGTTTTGGGTCCTTAATTCCATCGGATTTAATGGTTTTTTGGATGGTAATTTCGCCAGGATGAACATTATCAAGCGTTGTGTGTAATGTGATTAAAAAGGAATGTAATGCTTATATCATCTAGAACAAATTGAAACCATTCATGTCTTGAGTAGTTAGTTGTTATTTCTCTATTCAACTGAATAATATTCAAATCTATTGTATTTAAGAAGAGACGTGAACATTGGGATTATCTGAATCTGAATATCTAAATCATCAATTATTCGAATATTGGAATTAATTATTTTCATATTCAATTGCGAACAAAGAATATCCTATAATCAAATTTTTTTAAGATTCAAATAATCCGAAGGATAAGAATTATGAAACAGTGAATCAAATTTAGAGCAAAATTGTGATCTACATTGTAATTGTCACCTTTAACATTCTAACTCATCTGTATTGTGGGTAATTGATATACAAATCCATTGTTCCCTAGAAGTATTATTTGGGCCTTGTTTCGCAACATTCATACGTTCTTTTTACCTGCCTCGTTAGATTTCAACCTCGTATAAAAAAATTTAATAACCAGGTTTGTATAAATGTAAATATTTATACTACGATGGAATGAAATCAACTCATCAATAATGTTGGATTCTTGTGTCAGGAATTGGTTTCCATTTTGGTGTGTGATCAGTTCGGTGCTTGTTGATTATGCTCCAGTTAGGCAATATTCTCTGAACTGGACTACAATTGTCTAATCTTGTTTACATATATCTTGCTATTCATAATCCACCATTTACTTATCAAACAAAAAAATGTAGCACACACTGAATAGCGGGGGTCAATTACACTTGGTGAAATATAATCAAAGGCCAGCTCAGATTACAACAGCACTTCCCTATGATCTTAATCAAGGAAACCACTGCAATTTTGACCCAAAGACATCGCTCAGAACTGCTATTACATGTCTATGCTAACCCGAACGTATGCACCGTTACAGACAACATCTCAACGATGATCTTCGAGCTCCAGGAAGCTAAGGTGGAGTACATAAATGTACATTTTCGAGCCAATCTGTTCGACTTCCCAACACTACCTAATGAGCTGCAAATTACATCAAGCATTCATGTATGTCATGGTATATAGAAGTACCAAAACTGCCAGCCAGCTTGTTTAATGGAGGAGCAAAATGCAATGCATAATCCTACTCCCCCGCGCAAAAAGGTCGGAAGAAACATCAGAATACTGCAGCTACCAACGAGACTCTGCTATCGCTATATGTTCAAGTTAGAGTTCTCCAGATGCAGGTCAAGAAACATTTACTTCCCAGACTCAATCTGCTTATACTGCTGGTAGTCATTTTGCCATAAAAGTTTGACCTAGACGCAACGGAGAGATTATAAACTGATTACTATAGCAAGAAAACAAGATAACAAACTAAACAGACCCGACCGGAAAGCCTCCTCACTTGCATTGACCTTTGTTGCATCCTTCAAATTAATGCAACCAAAGACAACGACCTGCGGGAAATAGTCTCATTGAAATGAGCCACCTTTATATAACGGGAAAGAGAGCATGAGAGAGATGAAAACAAAAGGTAAGAGCATAATCATATGTCCTAAAGTCACCACGGAACCTATAGTCCATGACAAAGCAACCTATCCAATTCACCAAAATAATTACAGCAGACTCAATCTACCCTGACCAAGTTATTTCCTCTTCAAAGCCAGCTTTGTGATTGTTGCGAGGCATATGCAGCTCTAGCCTGAGCATGACTGTTATCTCCGATTACATTTACCGAAGCTAATTTCTTCCACGACAGTTGATCAATTCCGATTCCAGCAAATCAAAGGCAAAGTTGACAAAAGATCCTCCAACCATCAAGGCAATTTGATCATTTCCTGGACATGACCAATAACTTTTCAACTTTTTAGCCCCAAAGTATAGAGATCGAAGGAAAACATTCAAGATTCTAACATCATTTTGGGGCAAAAGACTGCTAAACTTTGAATATTACGGTGCGCCTGGAAATATTCAAACTGAGATCAATGGAAGTGCCAGTCCAAATATTTTGCAAGGATTGTGGATACAATAAGATCAGAACGGCCCCAAAAAGCTCGAGCGATCATGAAAAATCGGTGAGCAGAATCCCATTTCCGTTCTCCCGTTCGGCATATAAGGTCCTACACAATGGTTTTTCATTAGTAGTCCAAGGAAAATTTTCAAGGCAAAAGCAATCTCCACAAAGTTCAGTTCACCATACTTGAGACTTCCCACCTACGCGTTTCAATCACAACCATAAGAGCCTTGAATTAGAACCTTCCACTACCACAAGTGCCACCAAACGTTTTGGTATAACTCCACAAGGTTAGAAGTACAGAAAAAACGTCAAGACGAATCGGGCACTCAAGTCAACAACAATGCATCACTGAATGTCCTCAAACGTGTTCACGCTTAAACCAAAAGGGTAAGACATTGTCCTATCTACGCTAGAAAGAGACGAGAGTTCCTAGTATATATCCCCCATTGACACAGCCTAAACTACACCAAACGACATGGGAAAATTCAACAAACACGTTGACTAAGAAATAAAAGCCAAGAGACAGGCAAGAGGCAAAATGCAAAGCAAAGGCAATCATGATAAATCTTTTCCAGAGCAAGCCATTTGCATATCACCGAGGAACTGCAGCCTACGTTTCCAAGCCACCACCTACACAAAAAACTAGTTAGAACCTTTTCGTAGAGTAATCCTAAAAGAAATTGCATAGAAGTATGGGCCCTCGGTACAAAGAATTTGAATTACCGAAATTTCAGGCTTCTAATAATAGTACCCTCTTCCATATGAACGTTCACTCCCATAATATGGCGGAAAAGGACCATACTGCACATAAACACAGGGCATAAATGAACTGCTAACTGCTAGTGAATCTAAGATGAGCAGATGGCTGATTGCTTACATCGGGACCATAATATTCCCGGGAATACGGATCACGTCCTCCTCCATAAGCATCTTAAACATTAAGCCAAATGAGACAATAAGCATCTAAAGATAATAAATACAAATGCCAAGTAATAGGAAGTAAGAACATAGGCCATACCCTGATAAGTAGAACCATGAAATAGGAAGTAAGAACATAGGCCATACCCTGATAAGTAGAACCATGAAATGAAGCTCTTGGATCGGCATAATCTAGACGCGGTCTCGTCCTACTGGGTTCAACATACTCAGGGTGATGGTCCTAAAAATTAGATAAAAATCAAGAAAGAAACTTCAGGATATGTGAGGACGATAGTGAAGCTCAACGTAAATCAACGAATGGATATGTGAAATTGAACGTAATTGGTAGGATATCACTAACAAGAGGAAAAGAAGATGATCAATCTTAACATATCAAGGAAACAGTCGAAGGGCTTACATTAACAAAGAAGGGTCTCTTCATTCCGCGTGGACCATCATCATAACAGTAAGGATCATCAAAATGCCGTCCTGCAAAAGGTCTATCAAAGTTTTCCTCTGGCAAGAATGGTGGCCTCCTAAAGGGCACATGATCCCCAGGAACTCGTTCGGAAGCATTATACCAAGGTCTATCATAACTAAACCTTGAAGGGCCGGCAGCAGCAACACCTGTACCAGCTGGGTGATAGCCACCCCTGAGATTTCTACTACTTCCTCCTGCTATATAGTCAATGGTTAACATGATGGTGCCATAAGAAGCTAGATATATGCTGACCTTATAACATACTAGATCACCACTGCTTAAGTGTACTTGGACAAAGAAAAAGATGGAGATAAATGAAAAAAAATACCTCGTCCCATGTTTTGCCGCACTTGGTAGGCTGAATATCTGTTCTGATACTCAAATTCAGCTGGACCAGGTCTATTAATATGACCACCTCGTCGTTGATGGAAATTCCTGTCATGCTGAAGATGTGGCCAGTTGGTGTGACTGCCACCCCTTGCAAAGTTTTGTCCCCTTGCTATAAAAGGAAGCATAAATCAACATTCAAATAAGTACTGACACACCCAAAGCCACAATGAAATGTTACCGAATCTTGAGTGAGTCCCATCTCCAGTGCTACCAATTCGGAAACCACCACACATTCCTCCCTTTACAGCCTGGGTCTTCGGCAAAGGATTTGAGAGCCTTGCTCTGAGTTTTGCCTGTCAGAATATCATAACAATTTGCAGACAATTAGTAGAAATTTTACATCAACTAATAATAGGAAAATAATGCACTCAGACAATACCATCTCCCAACACTAAGTACATCAGTACATGACCATTTATGTTACACACAGTTCCAAAGGTGCCTGCAGCTGCAAGCATTCACATGAATAATGCGAAGTTTACATCAAAAAGTGAAAATTAAGACCCGAGGAGCATGGAGAAGCAAAGGAACGAAGAAAACAACTGTAAGGCAGGTAATTGCTAATGTCCTAGTAAATATGATAATAGAAAACACACCTTCCAGTTTCTATCACCTATCTCTGCGTTATTTATAGTTTCAATACAGGCAACAGCAGCATCATGGGTGCTGAAGTCAACAAATCCAAAATCTTTTCTCTTGGCGGTTGACATGTTCCGAGCGAGAACAATGCGAACAATCTCTCCGTGGCTTTTGAGCTGTTCCCTTACCTGCTCTTCATCCCAATGTGGAGGAAGCCCATCAAGAAATGCCGTCTTCACTTGGGCCATAACCTCTGGGTCTGGCTCGCGTACAGGCTCAGCAAATGCTACTTTAGCCGTTCTTTCAGCATGGCCGAATATAGCATCAGGTTTCTGGAGCCTTTTGTATGCCAGCATAGCATCAGCATGACAAGAGAACTCAATAAAAGCAAAACCACGGCTCCTTCCTTCATGTTGGGCATCTGGAACGAGAGTGATGTTTTCAACACCTTCGACGCCATAATCCTTCAACTTTTGTCTTATCTGTCATCGTAGAATCATTATAAGAACTTAGGTATAAGGTATTGGTGTTCTTTATACATGAGACACGGCTCTAGAAGGTAAGCAACTCCTTAACATATGAGACACACTTACAGCTTCTTTGGTCCATGTGTTGCATATATTGCCCAAAAATATGGTGTCATTGTCTTCACTTGGTGCCGTCCCACATCTCTTACCACGAATCTGGGAAGTCGAAGAGTTAGAAAAAGAAAAATTGCCTCTATGTAGAACAGCAGAAACATTCATTCATACCACGGGATTCTTCATTTCGGATAATGCGCACTTCACATGCTCTTTATTAGCAAACTTCACAAAAGCATATCCCTTATTTTTATTGGTGGAGAGATCCTTGTGCAACCGAACATCAACAACTTCGCCTATATTTTCAAAGACCCTTTTCACATCTTCCTCGGTAGCATCCCTGTCCAGTCCGCCAACAAAAATCTCAAACTCTTTCCTCGACTTCCGGCTCTCAGCAGCAGCAGCAGCTAATTCCCTGTGTTCCTCCTCCAATGTGTCAACTTCTGGAGCAGGCTCCTCGGGATCTTCCTCAGGATCTTCCTCGGGGTCCTCTTCTACGAGATCATCCTCGCCAAGATCTTCAAAATCAACTTGTTCGCCATAGTCCTCACAACTTCCCCCAACTTGACTGCACTGAACATCTCCAACAGACTTGTCCGTTTGGCAATCATTCCCTTTAGCAGAATTAGTTATATTCCCGTCCAGGTCAACAACACCTTTATCGACAGAGCCCTGCAGCTTTTCCCCCTCACTTGAAGCTGCATATACTTCCTTATGCGATGTCTCCCCGCTCACAATCTGTGCACCAGCAGATTCTTCCGCTTCCATCACAGCCTTCGCCTCAATTTCAACTCCACCGCACGCTTCCTCATCAGGATCCTCCAAAGCCGGTTGCTCCAGATCAATAACAAATCTTTTCACAGGAACAGCAGATTCCTCACCACTCGCAACGAATTGTTGCTTGTCGCTCAACTCCACGTCATTGTGAATCTCCTCCACCTTATCCCCATCAACCTCCGCCATCCCCGTCACTTTCTTCACTACCTTCTTCCCCGCAGCACCCGCGCTTTCCTTCTCCCAAAACTCCGCCCCCTCCCGTGTCAAATTCAAATCCCTAGTTCCTTACCAAGCGATTCAACCAACCTCATATATTTATATAAAAATTATTTTCCTTTTTCTTTTGAAGGATTATAAACAGTATTTTCCATGAACTGGGAAGCGCGAAATCACATACCTGCTGGTTGCGCCGGCTTAAGCTCTCAATAACCGCCACCCGCGCCGACAGAGATACGAGGAGGATGTGTGTTGTGTGTCCGAATGGAGAGAATGTACGCCGCTGGAAATAGGAAGCGCCTGGAAGCTAGCTAGCTAGCCATATAGGAAATAAATACCGAGAGCTGATATTGAAGAAGTGGGCTCTATTGGGCCTTCACCAGGTCCAATTGTGCTTCTAATTGGGCCTCTCTGGCCCAATTTTCCACCTATATTCAAGTAATATTTTTTCAAAAAATGTTGATGCTTATTCTTGGTCTCATTTTTCACTATTTTAAGAAGATGATAGTCTAATTTTAAGTCATTTGAGCCATCTTTATGGAACCTATAATAGGTTACTAGTCTAATTTCCAAAGTAAATTTTTTGGGTGAGACTTTCATCCTAAACAAATGTTAAGTAATTTTCTTCTAGAAAGCCAAGAAACGATACTAAGTGTGTTATTATTGATATTTTTTGTTACTTGAATATAGATAGTAAATAACTACAACTTATTAATATTACACATCATCTTTTTGGCATGTATGTATGTGTTTGGTGTCCAAAGTTCAATTTTAATCTTTTCGAAAATAAACTCTTCTTAATATCTCTTCTCATGTCCCAAAAATATCACCTAATGTTTCATTGATAGTGTTTTTATATTGAAGTACAACAGTTGTAATGCGGCATCCGCTTCTTCTTTGAAGGAAAAGCAGTGTGTCTCTGCCGAACAGTTACATGTACACGTAAGCGGATCCGGTGTATATGCTCTTGAACAAAAAAGGGATCCACTACTGTGTCACGGGCTGACTTCCCGGGTGCCCAAAGACGCCACGGAAGGGCGACGTGGGAGAGTTTGTCCGTAGAAAACCGGCTACAGGTCTCTTAGAACAGGCCAGCCCTTCTATAGAATATCGTTGATTTTGGCGTCAATCCTCTTTTGAGTCTTTGGAGGGCACTCTTCTGAAGCATAACCGTTTAGCTTTGCTGCAAGATTCGAATCCTCAAGCTCCTCCTCGGGTAGATTGCCCATTATCTGAAGGAGAAATGGGTTTCTCTTTAGCTCAAATTTCTGCGATTTGTCAACAAGCAATTCAGAAGTCGAGTCAGAGAATTGCACGAACCCTACATTTCAGATTCTCTCTATATGCAAAAGATTTTTAATTATTGGCTTTCAAAAGAAAAGGTGATGTCAGCTCTCTTGCAGATGCTTAGGTACCACAGGTATCATTTTGAACCAAAGATTCCAGGTGAAAAATACCATGGCAAGCTAATAACAACGAATTTCGCACGGGCATCGTCATCTTTTCTTCGATTTCAACCTAAAGCATGCCATCTTGTGCGGATCTTTTTAGCAATTTTTCATCAAAGGTCTCGCCATGCAGTGCACCACGATTAGAAGCATTCGAATCACTGAAAGGCGTAGAGGTCACTAAAGGAAACGGACCTGATGTTCAGGTTCGGCAGGATAAAATGTCTCAAGTTGTTGAAGCTGAGTTGTCACGATGCGATTTTAACTGCTCCTTCTCCTTGCTCACAGCAGCCAATCTGGACTCGTCGGATCCATTAGTAAAGATAACAGATCTGCTAACATGAAATGTCTCAAGAACAAGCAGATCGAACCAAAGTTGAACCTTAAAAAAGAGGAAGCCACCGTGTTCAGTTCACCTGTACTGGTTGCCCACATCAGGACCTTGCCCAAACACCTGCCTCGAATCATGGCTAGACCAGAAAACCTCCAGCAGCTGCTTGAAGCTGATCACCCTTGGATCGTACTCCACCTGCAGTTTCCCCAATTAAAACCATATCTCTCACAAAGCAAACTTCCACCAGAAATATAACAACTCTAGAACTATCAATTTTCTCAGAAAACAAAATCCCGTGTCCGGCGCCCGAATGTACTCAATCTCTAAAGCATCAACCTAATCCGAATCCGCATACAGTTAGTTATTCACTTACACAGGGACGAATTTAACAGAAATTCAAACCAAATTCATCCGAATAGTAAAATCTTGAAGCCAAAGGTTCCAAGAAATGCAGCGTCCTATCGGAACATCATCAAACACACAAAAAATAAACCGTCTTTTAATTTTCAAGAGTTAGTATTGAAGTTAAAAGTTTCAGGAAGCAGAAAATTTATCTGTCTTTTAATTCTTTTCGCTCTTGAAGTACCTCGAGATTAAGAACAATAACAACACTAATTATCAAAAAAATGAGGATCGGCGAGCAACCTGAACGGACTCCGCGTGGTCCCCGAGGGTACGGTACTCCGGATTAGGTTTGGATCCGCCGGCGTATTCGGCAAGTTGTGCGAACGACGCCGTCCAGGCACCCGAACACGGCCTCCGACCTCCAGAAGCTTCCGAGAGCGAACACCGCGGTCTTTAACGGCTGCTGGTCCGCCGGGACTCTTCTCCCGGAGCTGGAGATCCGATCCGGGAGCCTGATGCAGGTGACTTCGTAGGAGAGCGAAGATACCAATAGAATAATAACGGCAAGTAGCGAGCCATTTCGTTAATTGTGTTTTCGGTTATTTTGGGTTTTTATTTTCTTCTCTTTTTGGGCTGGAAATTTATTTGACGGTCCACTGAGTTTGCTCATGCATGGGCCTGCTGTTTGTTTTCTTTTTGTTAAAACCAGTTGGTATTAAAAATTTCACCGACTAATCAAATTCAATTTTGAATCCATTAAAACTTTTAGTATTGTAAATGACTTCAGAATGTTTAGCATGACAGTGGCCTAATCGAAAGTCTAGATCTGTTAATTTGAGATTATATCTATATTTGGATTTAGATCGGTCGGATTTTTTATTTTATGATTCGTATTAGACAACATGTCATGATGTGTATGACTTTTAGTTATATATATATATATATACTTTTTTTGGTTGGTGTTATATATTATATATGTGTATCTTAAGTTGGATCTGTATCTAGATTTAAATTTAAATAGTACAAAATACAGATTTGGATCCGTTCTAAAAGCTGTTTCCACTTGCCAGATCAACATTCATATTTTTTACACTTAGATTTTATGCGATCCCTAGCTGACTTTTCTGATTTGCGAAAATTACGCAGCTATGGAATCACTCACAATCAAGAAAATCACATTTCCTTGCCTGTATGATAGAAGATCCATATAAGCTCCAGCCGTCATTAAGACTAGGGATTATTTTAATTTTTCACGGATCTGAAGTTTTGGCACTTCCAAATATATTTTCTATTACCAGTAATATTAAAAAAAGGATTATCATAATTTAATCAGATTTTAATTTCGAGTACTTAGAAACAAAAATTTTGCAAATTTTCAAAAATTACTATCCGATTTAAATTTGAATTAAATGATCAGTGTGTCGCATAATAACCTTAATTGGGACTAATTAAGACTTTACTTATAACGCGCAGTATACTTATGCAAGTTTTGGGTTGCTCAACTGTTACTCACTCACGCGTAACTTGCCACACTAATTACTCTAGTCAAGAAACGAGAAACATTTTTAATAGCAATTAAATACAAACCAAAATCTAACATACGACATGATTTTCTTTTATGGTAAGTAATTAATAACAACCTCTTTCATTAAGAAACTAAAATAACAAAATAAGTTCTATGAACACGTGTGTCAGCAAAAGGAACGAACTTTAAAATTTGGTAAGAATAACTCAAATGCACGTATAACCAAAATTAATCAGTATATTATAAATTCCTAACAATTCGACGCATTGTTTTAAAATTTGACACAAAATTTTCTAATAATTTATTGTCTATATTGACTCTAATCTAAATTAGTTAGTAGATTCGAACATGAGTGAAGTCAAAAATTTTATACTTCACAGTCTTCACATAGTCCTAACTTTACAGGCCTCAATTGAACTAGAAAATCTCCTAAAAAAACTAGAACACTTTTTTTTATACTACTGTTATTTGATTCACAGGATGGAGTAATTAAAATTCTAGTCGATATTTTTAAAAAGTGACAACTTTTTTTAAATAAATACTTAATATAATTGTGACAAACTTTCACAAATACTCAACCGAACAAAGTTTATTTAGCCTAACCTAATAACATAAAAAATATAATTATTCGAGAAAATACAGTATTAAAACTCTGAATATAAATATTTATTTTAAAAAAAAACTCAACTGAAAATTAAGCTATACTGTAACAACATTTTTTTTTAAATAATCATCTATTACACAGTGTCACCCCGCAATAAATCCCTATAAATACCCGCGCTTCAACTTTTCCACATCCACATCACCAATCAGATCTCTCTCTCCTTCTCTCTTTTTTTTTCTCTATTCCATACGGATCCGAATGGCGACCGAGACCAGATCCGAAACCGGAGCTCCGAACGGGGAGCCCGCGGCGGGGAAAGTGGCGCTGATCACGGGGATAACCGGCCAGGACGGATCCTACCTAACCGAGTTCCTCCTGAACAAGGGGTACTCGGTCCACGGCCTGATCCGGCGGTCGTCCAACTTCAACACCCAGCGGATCGACCACATCTACATCGACCCCCACAACACCCACAAGGCCAAGATGAAGCTCCACTACGCCGATCTCAGCGACGCCTCCTCCCTCCGCCGCTGGCTCGACACCATCCTCCCCGACGAGGTCTACAACCTCGCCGCCCAGAGCCACGTGGCTGTCTCCTTCGAGATCCCCGACTACACCGCCGACGTCGTCGCCACCGGCGCCCTCCGCCTCCTCGAGGCGGTCAGATCTCACATCGCCGCCACGGGGAGAGACCACATCCGGTACTACCAGGCCGGGTCCAGCGAGATGTTCGGGGCCACCCCGCCGCCCCAGGCCGAGACGACGCCGTTCCACCCCAGATCGCCCTACGCGGTCTCCAAGTGCGCCGCCCATTGGTACACTGTTAACTACCGCGAGGCCTACGGGCTCTACGCGTGTAACGGGATTCTGTTCAACCACGAGTCCCCTCGCCGCGGCGAGAATTTCGTCACAAGGAAGATCACCCGCGCCGTCGGCCGCATCAAGATCGGCCTCCAGGTACGATGCCTGGTTCGTGTTCGTTAAAACTCCGCTGAGATATCGTGTTAATAGGGTGTTTTAATAATGTGCTGCAGAAGAAGCTGTTTCTGGGGAACCTTAGTGCGTCGAGGGACTGGGGGTTTGCGGGGGACTATGTGGAGGCGATGTGGATGATGCTGCAGCAGGAGAAGCCGGACGATTATGTGGTGGCGACGGAGGAGTCGCACACGGTGGAGGAGTTCCTGGAGGTGGCGTTTGGGTACGTCGGGCTGAACTGGAAGGACCATGTGGTGATTGACAAGAGGTACTTCAGGCCGGCAGAGGTGGACAACCTGAAAGGAGATTCGACCAAGGCGAGGAAGGTGCTCGGATGGAAGCCCAAGGTCGGGTTTGAGCAGCTGGTTAAGATGATGGTGGATCAGGATGTGGAGTTGGCCAAGAAGGAGAAGGTGCTTGTTGATGCTGGATACATTGATTCACAGCAACAGCCTTGAGCAACTTTACTTACAGGACGACAGACCTGCCTGCTGCTTAGATGAAACCCTATTTTACTTATTTAGTTCTGCAGTTCAGTACAAGGGGAAGGGGAGGCCAGAGCAGGGTTATATGCTTATATTGAAGTTGATCAGTCGTTCAAGTTTATCTGAAATCAATTCCATTTAATAGTAATTTATGCGCCTTTTGCCCCCTTTATTCTCACCAATAACACTTTTGAGGATAGGGGCAAGGCGTTTCCAATTTGATGGTTCCTACTCAACTTTGCCGCTATTCGTTAATTACTCTCTAATCTAGAGAGCACACGGAATACTGCGGGATCAACAATGGCTTATTGACTATAGGCAACTGCAAGTTCAAGAAATCAAAGTCGGAGAGTGTTAGTCTATAACTTGGGCACAATAGGTGGCGGATCTGGTACTTGTGTCACACATGCCAGAGATGACGAGCTGCGGCCGATCTCCGATACGGTGGTGATCCCCTCGTTTAATCCCCTGTAACGGCCGTTTGTTTTAAGTTTTTATAAGCCGGCTGATTAACAAACTGCGGTAACGGAGAGCAGTTGAGCTGTTAGGGAAAGAGCGCCGCGTCTCACTCACCGGAAGGCTTGAGGTTGAGGGCAGCGCGGATTCCGACGCGCCCATGCTGTTGTACGGGTCCCGGGTCGGGTCGACCAAGTGGACTGGTGACCAAGGGGGACGGGAGAAGCGACACGATCTTCTTCCCCGGGTAAATTCGGCAAGTGACATTGTCGTTCTGTGTCTGGGCCTTTTGAGCCTTGGTTCTTGGATTGTTTGGCGTTTGGGCCACAAGAAGAAGGCCCATTTGATTCTATAAATCTCCTAAAAAAATAAGTGATAAAAGACTTAGATTTAAGTAAGAAAATTTTGAATTTAAATATTAATGTAAAATATTTAATTGGAAAAGTCACTTCGACAGTACCAGTAGTGCAACTTTGAATATCGTAATTAAAAAACTACTAGAAATTACTGTCACGTCTCTCGGGTTTGATTAAATATACTCAAAAGTCCCACATGTTTGCAAAATATATGCCGACGTCCCTCGTGTTTGATTTTATTATACTTTCGGGTCCTTCACTAATGTCATCATCTTTTTTTTTATTGAAATGACAAAAATATCCCTAGAACAAAAAATAAATAAAAAATTGCTGACGTCATCTCTCTTCTCCTCCGTGTTTCTTCGTCAAAATCCAGAGCTTCAACAATTAAAATCATCCATTAAAATCAACCCTCTCTCTCGTCTCGATTTTTTATTTTTTACTAACAAGATTTCCACTAAGGTGTTTAAGACGAAGGGCTTCTCAGGCGTAATAGAGGTAGAATTCTCATTATTGCCCTTGCAAATCGGATAATAAGCGGACGGACGAGCTAGGTCGTCAGATTGGGGTCGGGCGAGCTTGGGGTAGTCGGATTGGGGTCGGGCGACGACGTACTCCCTCTGCTTTCGCTTCCTCGATTTGAAATCGAAGCGGTCTGCCGACCGAACTGAGTTGACCACCGATTTGAGAAAGGAGGGCAGTAGGGTGGTTCCCATATAACTCAGAGGCGAATTCAATCCCTCATTTGGGTTCCGGGGGAGCCGCCGCCACCACTCCCGTCCCAACTCTCTCTTTAATCCCTCAGCTGCTAAGTGGTGGTGTTGTCGTCGGTGGTGAAATGAGTTTATGTGTTCCGATCAGGCGACCCGAGGACTTCATTCTCGAGTTCAGGAACCAGGTAAAGATTGGAACGTTATGTGTTCTGATGGGTCGACGAAGGAGGAAGGATGAGAAATAAATGATGTCATCTTTTATGTTTTTGTTCAAGGGTATTTTGGTCATTTTATTGACAAAAATGAAAAAAAGAGCTGCTAACGTGTGCCAGGGACCCGAAAGTATAATAAAATCAAACACGAGAGACTCGTCGTGTATTTTGCAAATAGGAGAGACTTTTGAATATATTTAAGCAAACCCAAGAGACCTGAGAGTAATTTCCCAAAAAAATTATGTACCAACATTTGTTGGGTTTTTTAAGATCACGGACGAATATAAAATATTGAGCTTGGCCATAAAAAAATATAAGGGAAAAATATAGAACTAAAACTTCAGAAGCACTATAATGTTATTAATTACGGAAAAGTCATATTTAGTACCTTATAGTTTTAGACTTTCAGAATTAAGGTCAGGTAGTTTCACATTGGGAATTTAATACCCTGTGGTTTATATTTTTTTTCTCGGGCAGGTCCAGGACAGCTGCTCCGCCATCTGGATTTGTCATTTCATATTTACGGTCTACATGGCGTGCCATGTCATCCTTTTTTATCCATGCAATTGAAGACGTGGCAAGTTATAAAATTTTTGTATACAAAAATTTGGCACCATTTTAAAATTTTATGACTTGCCACGTCATCGATTGCATGGATAAAAAAGGATGACATGACACGCCATGTAGACCGTAAATATGAAATAGAAAATTCAGATGGCGGGGCAGTTGCCTTGGACCTGCCCGAGAAAAAATGTATAAACCACAGGGTATTAAATTTCCAATTTGAAACCACATGGCCTTAATTCTGAAAGTCTAAAACTATAAAGTACTTAATGGAACTTTTTCCTATTAATTAATGAGATAGAATTATATTTGTATTAGGACTAAAAGTCTTTTTTTATACAACAAGGACACCCATGTGATATGACGTCAAACAAGTTCCGCCATATAGAAGTCCAAGTCCTCTCCAATTGCAAAGTGGCCGTGGATTTTATCACACACAAAAAAAGTGACATTAGCAATTGAAAAAAGACGCTCTTTTGATTAAGTTATAGTTTAGGAATTCACATACGTGTACGCTTAGTTTTATTTCTAGGACAGCAAATGAGGTTTCTAGACGCCCTTGTTGCTGTTTGATGTTCTTTTGGGCTGCCATGTTTTTGTCATCTTTAATGTGAGGAGGGGAGAGAGAGGGAAGAGTGGATGTCACGTGGCGCCATATCATCAGCGAATTCTGATGTTGTTGGTCCAGATGGTTGGGCGGGGTCTGGGCAGTTGTCCGTGGACCTAGTTGATTTGTATTAGAATAAATTTGACTCAATTAATCAATTTTATACTATAATATACTAAAGTGATTTTTTGCGATACCATAGAGTACTAGCGTAGATATTTCCCTAAACAGTATATAAAACTGTCGAGGCCAAAAATTAAACTCCCAAGTGAAAACAAATACAACATTGACAGACGCCGCCCCTCTAGGGTTCCACCACCATCTTCTTTCTTCTCCTTATCTCTGTTTTTTTTAGGGGATCTTCTTTTCCTTATCTCATCTTAAAGCGACGCGTCCTTTTCCCATCCTCCTCCTCCTCCTCCTCCTCCTCCCATCTTTCCTCCCTCTTCTCTGTAGAAAGAAAATAGTGTAGGCGATTTCTTTCGCCTCTCCTCTTTCGTTTTTTGGATTTGGCGGAATTAAATCCTTTAATTCGCTTTAAGCTCGTAGCTGTTAATCGAGGAATTAAATCGAGAAAGCGGTTAATCTATTATATAGCGAGAGTTGTGGGAAAAAAAATCATGAGGCGATCGAGGAAATCGAACAGGGTATCGTGGGCTTCGGGTCCCAATCTCTGTCAGGTATATTATTATCATCGTCGTCTTCGTCGTTTTACCGTTACAAAATAATCGTTTCCCTTTCTGGATTCCCGAAGAATAGGTTCAAGCCTCAAGATTTATTTCAATTTAGGGGTTTTTTTCTTTCGAATTAACGAGATAAAAGAAGAAAATAATGCACCTTTTGTTTCAGCATTTAATATATAAATATTGGTAATTCCTATTGGTAATTAATTATATTAAAATCCGTCAATTCCTAATGATAATTAATTATATTGACTTGGGAGGAGAATTGAAGTACATTGACTGGTACTAATTTAACTAATCTGTGGATTAAGACTGTTTGGTGTTGAAATCTGTAAGTGAAATTGTCTGCGAAAGCCATGTTTAAATCTGCAGATGATGGAAAGTTTCATGACTATATTTTTGAGGGAAGTACATTAAAAAGGATGGAATAAGAATTGAACCTAATTTTGTGATTATAATAAAGGTCTCTATGGCAAGTTTGGGTGGTTAATGGGCTAATAGCAGAATATGCACCAGTATGAAAACCGTTGCTGTTTTCGTACCGGATTCGAACTACTTGAGATCTGTGATGGTAGTTCTTGCCATCAGAGTCGAGCCTTCTTTTGGAGTTGTTAGATTTGGAATGAGATATTCAGTACAAAAGTTGGTTGATTGCCAGATAGATTAGCGTTGCATGTGTTCGGTGCTAGCTAGCGTTTGGTCCAGGTTGTCCGAACAAGTCGAAATTGTGTTCTGGCCGCCTATAGGCAACAAGAATGTTTAGGTATTATGACAGAGCTGGGAGCTAGTATCTAACTTAAGTCATCAAGCTTCAGGTTGATAATAAATTGCCTTTTTTTGATGTACATTATGAGGAGCAGTCTCCAGAAACAGCAGTAGTTTAAAGCACATATCTACATACTTGCTATATATCATCCTCAGGTCATTCTTCTGCCAGGCGATTATTCCTTTAGATGATTGCATCCAATGTGTCCTTTACCCTTAGATTGATGGCTGATACCATCCTTTCATTTTATCTTCGTTTTTACTGTGGCCAACCATTTTGCGGGGACTGACTAGCTATTCTATATTCGCTTCTGGAATTGAACAGGTGAAGCTTTTCATATCTGATGATTCTCCTTCAAAAGTTAGCGTACCAGCTAAAGAGCATTTTATAAGAAAGCCTTCACAGGTTTTCGAGCATTCGAAATGTCAGAAAGCTAATGACCTTCCCCCAGGGTTTGACAGCATTCTCAGGCTCAGAAAAGTGAACCAGGAAGCACCTCAAATCCCAAAGATTGAATGGAGATGCCCTCCTAGTGTAAGATGATTCCTTCCTTTTTTTTGTTTCTTCATAATCAATTATGGTCTGGAGCTGTGCGCTTTTCTGTCATGTAGGCCGAAATGATGTTTAGTGCCATTTATTGATTGCCTTACACAGTTTGTTATGAGAAGCGAATGGTGTGTAGTAGCCGGTGAAGAGAGCCAAGAAAGCAGTGCTCAAGAATTGAGGGAAAATGGTGTTCTCGAAGCGATGTACCCCCGTCGTTTGACCATACCTCACAGGTACAGTTGTCTTCCCTGTTTTATTTTGGGAAAGGTTGTTTATTCATGCCATTAAGATGTATCCTCCCTTGCTCTTTGTATAGCCCGTATCTTTCGTCCGAGGTTGGAGCTGAACATTGGGATGATAGCCTGACGCCTGTTGTTCCTCTCATCCCAATGGAAGAAGAGGATGCAGCTGATCTAGAACCTTACTTTGGAGATCCTTCTAATCCACCTGTGTCTTCCCCAACATCCCAGCCAACCCAAAAGCCGAATTCTTTGGATATTCATGACCCTGTTTCCGAGCCCTTCTCCATCCAAAATTCTGCATTGTCCTACTCGGGTGCTGATCTTGTCACGGCTGCTTCTACAGCTTTAGCTGTGCTCGTGAAAAGTACAGAGCAGACTGACTTGATTGACACCAATTTGTTGGTCAAAATCTTCAGCGACCCAGAAATGATCCAGAATCTAATGAACTCCTGTCCCACTGCTGTTGCAACTACTCCACCAACTGTTTCCTCAAAGCCTGACTTGATTCCCCCCCATTGTGCTACACCTATACCTGCTACATCTTTAGCACCAACAGCTGTTCCCAGTTGGATGAAGCCCGCGTCGAAGCCAGGTATGACATTAATTCCAGCATCTGTTCCACTGCCTGCTATATTGAACCAGTCGCCAGTACCTTCCGGCGGAAGCTCGCAATTCTTAAACGGAGGTGTGAAACTAACCCCGCCACAATACTCTGTCCCGGTTCCCGAAATGAAGCAACTATCTCCCCCGGTCTCCATGCCCAGGCATGTATTTGAAAGCTTTCCCAATCCCACTATGGTGCAATCTGGATCAGTTAATGCTCCCCCTCGACCTAGTATAGCACAGAAATCCTCACCTTTCGCCATGAGGCCAAATGCCGTACCTAACCACCAGCCACCCTTCTCAAATGGAATCCGTACCCAGCCGAATAATAGTGTTCATCATGCTCCACGGGAGGCTGCGAAAATCGACACGGTGAAGGACATGAACTATATCAAGAACCTCATTAGAGAACATGGGGCGGACAAGCAACAAAAGAAACAATTTGCAACTCCTAATCTAGTCTTTCAAAACATGGAATTGACACACAACTTAAGGCCAGAGGTCGAACCGAAGTTTCGGAAGCCTTGCGCGTACTTCATGAAACCTTCCGGATGCCGAAAGGGATCCAGTTGCCCTTTTAAGCATGATCCGACATCACTTCAATGGCAAACTGGTAACAGTGTGGGGGTTCCAAGTGCAAAAAGAATGAAATTTGGTGGGGTAATTGAAGGGAGGTAGTAATTAGAGTGATGACTTTTCTCTAAATTCTAACTTCTAAAGTAGTCTAAATGTTAAAGAAATCTGAATTGGTGTACAGATGGTGGGAGGGTTACAGACGAGGACGAGGTGGTTTAGTGCAATTTAGAAAGGAATTTGGATTTTTGTTTCAATCAATTATTCCCGCCGTATTTGCGTTACTTTGATCGAAGTCCTCTTAGGTTAAAAGAATGATTGGAATGAAATATGTATAAATGAATGATAATGATAAATTAGTAATGGAAATAACATATAAGGTTCTGTTATAGAGCATTTAATGAAATATGGAAATGACAATATTTTTATCACAATTACTAAATTAAATTGTTTGGCACCCAAGGTAAATAGTAATAGATTTTCTAATGACTTTTAAGACCCACTTGGTATGGATATTCGATTGCATCCAACCTAACAACAATATTTTAGAAGTCAAAGAGACTTTAGGGTGGCAGAACATGGTCCTATGATCCTCGTCGTGCAAGTGGAGCATGATCTATCGTCATCAATGTAAGAAAAAGTTGTATCATAATCGTGATTTTCCCATGTGGAAGGTTGATATAACAATAGTAAATTGAGACGAGACAAAAGTGATAAAATTGTTGAAATCATTGTTTTGGAGATGGTAGTCCGACTGGTCGGACAATGAATCGGAGTCTTTGACGGGTCAGAAAATATGGTACGTATTGGCCTAACGAACCAGATGATTTTCGGTCAGACTAGGTGGTTGGTTCAGATTTTTGACCCCAAAAAATTCGGTTCGTCAAGTTTGACCCAAAATTGAACCAAAAAATCTGAAATTTATCCAACTCAACAAAAAAAAATTAGATTACATACTCGATCTTTTCAAATCAACTCAAAATAAACTAAATCAACAAAGTATAAATATGAAATAAATTGACCAATATATCGAGAATATTAATTTTTAAACCTATTATTTACTAAATATGTATTAAAAATAATATAAAAATCTCCTGTCGGACAGGCTGACCCAAAAGTCGGCCCAAAATCCGAGTCACTCCGGATCGTTTTTGAAAACAATGGTTGAAACTAACGTGTGAGGAAGACATAAAGAAATCTCCGGACACTCGTTCGATTAGAGCCAACTAGGTTTTGAAACAATGGCGAGATAATATCTGGACACTCGTACAGACTAATTTAGATTCAAATATAATAAATCGGTGAAAAAAATTCCAAGATGTCTTTACTATTTTACACGACCAACATGTCTTTTACTATTTATAACCTCACGCGGCCATCAAAATCGACCACGATAATGTGCAACTCATGTCGTAGCAGATACCGCAGATCTTTATTTCATAATCAGTTTGATTAGCCAAAAACACGGCCCAGAACTTCGAGAAATAGTATAATCCCACGCAAATGTCACAACCGTGTCACAGAGAGAATGCTCAAGAGGCAGAGCCCCAGTACGGGTCACAGCAAGCTAAATGGAAAGCATGGCTGCTCATATATAGAGCGCTCGAATACGTTGCTCGAGAAGCTTAAAGAATCCGCTTTGCGAGACTATAATCAGGCGGTTCTCAGGATGATGTGTGCTCCGCTATCGGTTTCAACAATGTCGCTTATCTCACCCACATTGAGAGCATATGTTGCCTCCTCAAATGGCTTCTGCATCTGGCCGCGACCAAACGGACCTGCAATTGAAGTTTATAAATAGATAGTGTTTAGCTGGACCAGCATGTTCAGATAGAGATGCAGCAGCGTGATAACATACTGTATCGTGCACATTGAACAGAACAGGTTTTCACTCATATTTGGTTAATCAGAAGATTAAGAAACTATACATCAGCTAAATACAGAGAAGCCACTCAATATGCCGAGCAAGAGTGTGAATGTACTCTATTGAACTAGATAAGAGCATGCACTTGGGATTTACGGGAAAGCATCAATTTCCCCTTGGTTCTAACTGACCAAAACATGGGCAGTAACTGTTGATTCACAGAGAAATTAGTTGCTCGCGAAGAACTCGTGGCCAAATCCAAGAGAGGATACCAGATTACTCCGAAAGAATGACGCATTTACCTGTAATTCAACCGACTACACGATTCGAGCTCTCGCAATTTGTTCTCGATCAACAGCAATCAACAAATAACCCTAGAGATATCACGCTACCGATAAACGGAAGCACAAAATTTTCTTGATCAAGAAACCCGGAACCGTGTCTCAAACAAAGAAAACCCTAATCATAAAAAAAAACCCTAATCTTCCCCCCAAATCGCCCCCGTCGAAAAAACCCTAATTTTCCCCAACCCAGACAAAGAAAACAAGAAATAGGCAGAGGGAGAGGGGAAAACAGACCTAGGTCGCCGCCGCGCTTGGCGGAGCTGCAATCGGAGACCCGGGACGCGACTTCGTCGAACTTGGCGTCCCCCGAGACGATGTCGTCGCGGATCTGCTTGAGCTGGGAGACGGCAGCGTCCCTGGTGGTAGCCCTGATGACGCGGCCCTCCGGGTCCTTCCAGGACGCCTTCCGCCTCGAGCCCTCGTGCTTGATCAGTATGTGGGACGCTCGGACCTGGCTCGACGACATCCTCGTCCTCTTCTTGTCCTTGTCCTTGTCCTTGCCCGCTTCTTCTCTCTCTACTTGGGCTCTTGGATCCTTCTTCCTCTTCCTCTCCGAATCTATTTTCGCTGTTGGGGGGAAGGTACACTAGACGAGGAGGAGCTTATTATTGCTGCTTTATGTGTGTGGGTTTGCGTTCTTGGGTTTTTCCTTATATAGGTGGAGCCGTGGAGGAGCTTCGGCGAGACTCACGGGACGATATATTTTCAAGGGAAAAGTCTCATAAAGTACCCTGTGGTTTCAGACTTTCAGAATTAAGGCCATGTGGTTTCAAATTGGGAATTTAGTACCCTGTGGTTTACACATTTTTCCCCGGGCAGGTCTAGGGTAGCTGCCCGGCCAATCGGACTTGAAACGTCATCATTTTAAGCATATGTGATGACACGTGGCTACCGAGTGGGATAAATTAATGATAACATGTAATGTGGCTAATTATCTAAAAAATACTCAAATTATTTATATTTTTCAAAAAACTCATTATTTAAATATATTATAAAAAAATTATCCTTCTCTCATCTGTACCCCTCCCCTTCCCTCTTCTTCGACCCATCTCCCTCCTTTCATCCATTAAATCAAAACGACCACCTCACCTACATCCCCATTCTCACTTTCCTCTCCAAAGTCCCAATCTTTCCCACAAAAACACCACTCCCCACCACCAAGACCCCCGTGATTTCTAACACGCTTCGGGAGAGCATCGGCGGCTGCTCATCATCATCAGCATCTCCGACCTCAGGTATAGCAGATCGGATGGATGTATGTCGCTCCACCTCTGCAGGCTGTGGGCCCACCCGACATACCCACTGTGGGCCCACTTGACGGTGGTGGGCTCGCTGGTGAAGAGCTAGAAGGTCCTCAGCGGCGGCTGGCTCCTGGGAAAAGAGCTTGAAGATCCTCCCCGGATAAACCCTAGAAAATCGGCTACTCCTCCTTCGGCTTCCAGCGCCCCGAATCTCAATCGCCCTGTAGGTTTATGTCAGCTCGGACGATGATGCTCAGGCTCCTACGCGCGAGGAACTCATCGTCGTCCACTTGAGGAAGCTCGTCATCCGCTTGAGGAAGCTCGTCGTCCGCTCGAGGGGGAAAGGGAGAGGGAGAGAGAGAGAGAGAGAGAGAGAGAGAGAGAGAGAGAGAGAGAGAGAGAGAGAGACGAGGATGGAAGAAAGAGAGGAGGAGGGGGAGAAGTGTAATTAAGTAATAATTAAAGTAGGGTTTTTTTTGAAAAAATATTAAAAATAAGGGATTTTTTTGATATTTTTTGTTAAATCATCCACAAGGATGGATCGGGCATAGCTGGCGTGCCACGAGGACAGAGTCTACGATGTGGCAATCCAAATAGCCCGGGCAGCTACCCTGGACCTGCCCGGGGAAAAATGTGTAAACCACAGGGTACTAAATTCCCAATTTAAAACCACATGGCCTTAATTCTGAAAGTCTGAAACCACAGGGTACTTTATGAGACTTTTCCCTATTTTCAATAATGGTCTCTCTCGTTTTAATATCTAATATTTCATTCTACCGCCGTTTTTTATTTTGATATGTAGTTCGTAGGTCGATTTTTATTATATATATTGATTTTAATTAGGTTTAGAATATATACATAGGTTTATTTTTTGATGTGTATTTCGATTAGGTATGAATTCTAAAGACGCTTACCCTACATTTACTAAATCCTTAATTGGATATAACCGGACCACAAGAACCGAGAGATAGATAAAGATGTCCTAATCAGAGGTGAGAACGACGAGAGATGACAGTAAGGTCTCGAGTAAAGACTTCAATTATGATTTCAAATTTAGGTTAGGCCGTTCGAGGATCTCATGCAATTGTGAATTGGAGAATTGTCTATGCGTATCTTTTCTATTCGAGAATAAGAAAAAAAAAACTAAGATACTGTGAGTGCTTATTTTACTAACATGTCTTGTTCAACTAAGATATTGCTCCTGTTTACTTTTGGGTACTCCTCCTGAAATTTTTGAAAAGAAAATCAAGTCTTGCACTAGTGACTTGATTGCTTGGAGTAGGAATAGGAATGAAAATAGACTATCTAGGATAGATTTCTTGACTTCTCAATTGCAGGTCATACAGGCCTCTAATCTGGTTGCTCCCTGTCACGATGAGGAGATCAAGATTAAATAGGAGCTTGGTTTTTTGATGGAACAAGAAGAGATTTTCTGGAAGCAAAGGTCCAGAGTGGCTTGGCTCAACTGGGGCGATAAAAACACGATTTTTTTCCATACTTCAGCCACCCAAAGAAGACAGGTAAACCAACTTGTTCAGTTACAGCTGGAAGATGGTTCGTGGATTGAAGATGAGAGTATTTTGCAAACTCATATTTTTGATCATTTTAAGAATCTGTATTCTGCGAAACCTACTTTGAATTCTGATGGGATTATTGGTTGCATTCCGCGGCTAGTCACCTCTGCTATGTCCGCTGATTTGATTGTTCCCATCTCTGTTGATGAAATTAAGACAGCTGTTTTTGATATGGGTGGTACCAAAAGTCCAGGCTCGGATGGATTTTCTGGCATTTTCTATCAGAAATTTTGGAGTACGACTTCTCCTGACTTGATTGCCTTAGTTAGGAATTTATTTGATTCTGGTCGTGTGCCATCTGAACTTAATAGGACCTTTATTGCTCTCATTCCTAAGATTCCTAATCCTAGCAGTATTCATGGTTTTAGGCCGATTGGTCTATGCAATTTTGCTTACAAGGTGTACTCCAAAGTTCTTGCAAATCGTCTTAAACCTTGTATGAAATCTTTAATCTCTGAGTGTCAAGGTGCATTTGTTAAGGGTCGTTCTATTCAGGATAATGTGATTATTGCCCATGAAGCTTTTCATTGCCTTAGAACTGCTTCTAGGAAGACTAAGAATTCCATGGCCATTAAACTTGATTTGAAAAAAGCTTATGACCTTGTTAATTGGAAGTTTTTGGAATCTGTTATGAGACAACTTGGCTTTCCTGAAAAGTGGATTGTTTGTACTATGAGCTGCATCACTTCTACTTCTTACAGCATCTTATTCAATGGTCAGCCTCTTCCATGGTTCCCTTCCTTTAGGGGAATACGACAAGGTGATCCCCTTTCCCCCTTTTTATTCCTCTTTATTTCGGACGCATTTGCACATTTTATCTCTCGGTCCAAGAGGTTGGGGGAGATTTAGGGATTTGCTTTTAATAGACATTGTCCTTCGCTTACACACGTTCTCTTCGCTGACGATACTTTGCTCTTTGGCGGGGCCAATGTTCTTGAAGCCACTAAGCTGGAAGAATTACTTGTTAGTTTTTCTAATGCGTCTGGTCAAGAGATCAACTTTGACAAGTCTAGTGTTTGTTTTGCTAGATGGGAGACTATTCCTAATATACAGGCAATCACGGATATCTTGGGAATGAAGCAAATGGTTGCTAATGACAAGTATTTGGGTCTACCTTCATTCTGGGGTAGATCCAAGCGTGAGGCTTTGAATTTCATTTTGGAAAGGATGATCACCAGGACCACGAGCTGGAAGTAAAAGCTTCTTTCTACGGCCATGTTATACAAGCTGGGAGGGAAGTTCTCATCAAGGTGGTTCTTTCTGCCATACCATGTTATACAATGCAATGCTTGATGTTTCCTTCTACTTTTATTGATAAGCTTAATGGCTTGGTTTCCAAGTTCTGGTGGTCGGGTGATGTGAGTATGAACAAGATCCATTGGCTTAGTTGGAGTAAACTTACTGTTTCTAAAAGATCAGGTGGCCTTGGATTTAAAGACCTTAAGGTCTTCAATACAGCTTTATTGGCCAAGCAAGTTTGGAGGTTACATTCTGACCAGACTTCTTTGTGTTTTCAGGTCCTCAAAGGTTTATATTTTCGTGATGGTGATTTATTGTGTGCTGGCCGTGGCTCTAGACCTTCTTGGGTTTGGAATAGCCTTCTTATTGGTTAAAAAGCTATTAAGGATGATGTTCTGATTAGGATTGGCAATGGTCTAACTACAAATATTTGGACTGATCCTTGGATTCCCACTTTACCTGGTTTTAAGTTGAACCCTAGGATCGTGATTCTTTGGGATATTTCTTCTGTTGCGGATCTCATCTGTTTGTCTACAGGTAGCTGGAGAACAGATTTGCTACATAACCTTTTCAACCAAGAGGAGCAAGTTGCAATTAGCAAAATCCAAGGATCGTGATCCTTGGATTCCCACTTTACCTGGTTTTAAGTTGAACCCTAGGATCGTGATTCCTTGGGATATTTCTTCTGTTGCGGATCTCATCTGTTTGTCTACAGGTAGCTGGAGAACAGATTTGCTGCATAACCTTTTCAACCAAGAGGAGCAAGCTGCAATTAGCAAAATTCGAGTATGTCGGGCTGGTACTCCTGACAAAGCAATTTGGCATCACTCGGTTGATGGCTCCTTCTCTGTCAAGAAGGGTTATCAGATTCTTAAGAACCAGCTTTGTCATCCTTTACTTGCGAATTCTACTCACTCTGATTTACCTCTTGTGGCTGTAGGTACGTGGCAGAAACTTTGGTTGGTGGATGCTCCACCCAAAATCAAACATTTCGCATGGAGAGCTACTCAAAATTTTCTTCCTACTGCAGCCAACTTGCACAAGAGACACTTAAACCCGTCCTCTTTATGCAAAATCTGTCTCATTGCTGATGAATCTGTTGTGCATCTTTTGTTCGAATGCTCTTATGCAAGAGCCGCTTGGTTTTGCAGCCCTCTCTCTTTCTGTTTCGACCCTATCCTTCACGTTAATTTTGGGGGCTGGCTAAAGTTTTTATTTGACAGTTTTTCTTCTGGTAGTAATAGAAGATTGTTGTCGTTTGCCCTGCACTTGTGCTGGTCCATCTGGTTATCTAGAAATAAATTTATCTTTGATGGCCTAGTACCTGATCCTCGTGGTATTGTTATCCAAGCCACTTATTTTTGTGATGAAACTTTGCAAGTTCTAGGTACTGCAGCAATTGATTCGTTGGGCTTCAACTCAACTTCAACTTCAACTTCATGGGTTGCTCTGGACGCTGGGACCTTGAAGTTCAACTGCGATGCCTCCTGGATTGAAGACTCGTCTTCCTCGGGAGTTGCTACAGTTGTCAGAAACTCGGATGGCTTTCTTCTCGAAGGTCAGACCATGCGGATTTTTGCCTCCTCTCCGTTGGAGGCTGAAATTCTCGCAATTCATGCCACTATCAAGATTATTCAACTTCGCTTTTCTCTTGTGGCTACTACAATCGAAACAGACTGTCGGCTAGCATACATCTTCTTGTCTGATCCTCACCCGAAGGTCCCTTGGCAACTGGAGACTTTGATTCTGGATCTTCGAGAAGATTTATGCTCCCTTCCTTTGTGCGAACTGAGTCTTATTAACCATTTGCAAAACCTTGTCGCTGATTGGGTTTGTAAACTTTGTAGGCTAGGTTCTCTACCTTTGGATTGGTCTACCATCCACCCGCTCGGGCTTGATGCTCTCTTGTATTCGGATTTTCCGACTTAATTGTTGTTTTTAATATATTATTTGTTTCCTTTCAAAAAAAAACTCATTGCCTACCTAGAATGAGTGTTTAAGGGAAAATTATATTGTTTATGAATCAAAGTTCTCAAAAATGACCCGGAGGCCGACTCATTATTTGGTCCGACCTCTGGGTCAACTGGTCTGACTAACTAGTCATATCATATGTCGGACTAATATTTTTTAATTACTAAAAATATATTTTTTAAATACTATTTAACTACCAATCCCTCTATGAGTTTTTGCCCAAAATGGTAATACGGTACAATTTTATTATCAATTTTGTGTTACTGTTGAAAAAATTCTGAATATGGTATTCTTTTACCCAGATCGAAAAAAAAATTTCGATTCTCCTTCTCAGGTCAAATTTTTTTTTTTTACTTTCATTATTAATAAAATTTTTTTGACTTTACCCCAAGTTGAAATTTTTTTCGACCTTAGGAGAGAGAAAGACCCAGGTCGAAAAAAAGTTTTCACATGGGGTTATCCCCGACCCTACACCAGAGGCCACACGGTACGAACGAAAAATCAAGATTGTTAATGGTGACATCTAATTAATTAATGGAAGAGAGCCCATGAAAGCAAAACCATGAAATTGGAACTGATATGGCTTGGCTGACGCTCAAAGATGGGCCTTCTTTCTTTGTTCTATAATCCATATCCGAATATAATAAAATTTTTTAAAAGTGGCAAAATTTTCGTAATAATTATTTAACATTTTTGTTTTTACAAGTACTCGAAATTTCTTAATTAAACTAGAACAATATTCTTTTAATTGATTTAAATAGTTGTTGATAGATTTGAACTATAGTAAAACTTTACAAATACAAGCAAGAATAAAAACATAAAGAAAATAAGATAAGTGAGATGATTTAAATAACGTGGGCACATTAATTTGACATATTTTCGGTAATAAATCATAGAAATTAGATTTTGATTGGATGTTCTCAATTGCATCGATCAGGATTTAGTAGAATAAAATTGTGTCAATGCATTAATTATGGAGATAGGAACAATTAATTAATTAAATGTCACCATTGACATAAATCTTAGTTTTTCGTTCGAACCGATTTGTGTGGCCAACCCTAGGTCGAAACTTTTTTTCAAACCTGGGTCTTTCTCCCTCCTCATGTTGAAAAAAAAAATTTTGACAATCAAAGTCGAATTTTTTTTGATTTCAGTCCCTGATCGAACTCAGGTCGAAAAAAAATTTCGACCTGAAAAACTGGTAAATAAACTTGTACATTAATGCTATTTTGGGCAAAAACCCTCCCTCTATCCTCGCTCTCCCCAAAAAATATTTTGACATTTTCCCATGGGAAGGAAGTTGAGCTCTTGTCTGGTATTGGTCCTTGGAAGGAAAATCTCGTAAGGAGGTCGGGACTCGGCGTCGACGATTTGCATCGGCTATTTGGGGGTTTATGATTATTTGGGATGGCAATTTGGGCGTCGGGGATTTGGGAGCAGGCGAGTAGTACCGATTTAGGGTTTGTTACGCAAAAATCGAGTTGGATTTCAATATTACCCCTTATTTTGGGGCCAACCTAACGAACCGAAAATTTTTGGATCGAAAATCCGATCAAACTGTTGGATCCAACAGGATTTCAGACGGTTGATAAGGTGAGCGAGTTTAAGTCCAAAGTCGGAACACTCTTCACTCTGATTCGTGGGACAATCAATCGGGCTACTGATCAGACCTCATTTTTAAAAACTTTGTTCTGAACTACCCGATCCACCACGGAGAACCATATTTTGAAGATTCGATCCGAACCAAATTTTCGGGCTGAGTCAGGCCGATTTCCCGGTCCACGATTTTTTCCTCAACCCCTAAGCCCAGTACTACCCGCGGGCTCCACGAACTTCCTAAAGCCCATAAACCCCAAGCTACGCGAACCAGGCGGCCCACTCCACAGACCTAAACAGCGCCAAATAAAACGACACCGTATATTCACCATCCACTCGACAGTATTATAAATGCTCCCCCGCGGAAACCCTAATTTCCGAGGTTCTCTCATTTCCCAGCCGCGAAACCCAAAACCCTAATTTGTCGGAGGGAGAGAGATGGGTCGCGTGATCAGGGCGCAGCGTAAGGGTGCCGGCTCCGTCTTCAAGGCGCATACTCACCACCGGAAGGGTCCCGCCCGGTTCCGCTCCCTCGACTTCGGCGAGAGGAACGGTTACCTCAAGGGAGTGGTAACCGAGGTGATCCACGACCCCGGACGCGGGGCCCCGTTGGCCCGCGTCTCGTTCCGACACCCGTTCCGGTACCAGAAGCAGAAGGAGCTCTTCGTGGCGGCCGAGGGCATGTACACTGGGCAGTTTGTGTACTGCGGGAAGAAGGCCACTCTCATGGTCGGCAACGTCCTCCCCGTCAGATCTATTCCCGAGGGTGCTGTTGTTTGCAACGTCGAGCACCACGTCGGGGACCGTGGCGTGTTTGCTCGCGCCTCCGGGGATTATGCGATTGTTATCTCTCACAATCCCGATAACGACACCTCCAGGTCCCGATCTCGCTATGCCATGCCGCACTTTGATTCTCCTTTTTCCGCTCTTCGGATTGAGATTGATTGATTGATTTATTTTGTAAACCCTAGAATAGTTGAACGGATGCCTTGTTGCCTTGTTAATAGTGTGGTAATCGTGTTGTCATCAGATGTGGTTATGATAAATGCTCGCTGTTGTATATTCCTTGTTTTGGAGTTTAGATTTGTTTTGCTGTTGTGGTTTGTAGGATCAAGCTTCCATCTGGTGCTAAGAAGATTGTCCCGAGCGGGTGCAGAGCTATGATTGGGCAGGTTGCCGGAGGAGGCAGGACGGAGAAGCCCATGCTCAAGGCGGGTAATGCTTATCACAAGTACAGAGTGAAGAGGAATTGCTGGCCCAAGGTTCGTGGTGTGGCTATGAATCCAGTCGAGCATCCCCACGGAGGAGGTAACCACCAGCATATTGGTCATGCTAGTACCGTCAGGCGTGATGCTCCTCCCGGCCAGAAGGTTGGTCTCATTGCTGCTAGGAGGACTGGTCGTCTCAGAGGACAAGCTGCTGCTACTGCTGCTAAGGCCGACAAGGCTTAGTTTATTTCTTTTCTAGCTATCACATGCCAATGCTTAATAGATTACTCGAGGACTCGTTTTGTTGTGAACCAGAGTTTTGTTTTGATGGTAAATTACCCAGCTACCTTTCGAGAATCGACATGCTTGGAATGGATATTTCAATTTTGCTACTTCATCATCCGTAACG
Source organism: Hypericum androsaemum (assembly GCA_963995505.1). Taxonomy (NCBI): domain Eukaryota; kingdom Viridiplantae; phylum Streptophyta; class Magnoliopsida; order Malpighiales; family Hypericaceae; genus Hypericum; species Hypericum androsaemum. The sequence continues at coordinate 1,283,830 of OZ023188.1, read as the reverse complement.
TGGTTTGTTCTTGGTAATGGGATTGCTGCATATTTTCTTTTCTGCTGCTGAGATGATACCTGATTGTTTCTGTTTTGTATATACGTGATGTTGCTTAAGCCTGAATCGAAGAATTTAGTTGCCCATCGACCAAGTATAGCTTGTATAGTTTCTCAATAACCTTGACAGATATTCTCTATAACTAATACAAACTAAAATTTTCTCTAGTCTATGTAATGGCTAATTATTTTTTCAGGTAAATGTTTTTTACATCAGTAGACAGAAATTGAACATTGTCCTCTCGTCAATTCATCTACTGAGGAATATTGGAAGTTCAGGTCAATTACAAGAAGAAATTGATATGGCGATTTGTGCTGGTTAAAGAGTGATTGATCGTGCTTATTATAGAGAAACATGATTAAGATTATGTCGATGGCTGTCTCTTGTCTATTGCAATGGCTCTCATGATTGTGAGAGAGATATAATAAGTTTAGGCCAATGACATGAAGAAACTGATATGGCGATTTGTGGTGGTTAAAGAGTGATTGATCGTGCTTATTATAGAGAAACATGATTAAGATTATGTCGATGGCTCTCTCGTCTATTGCAATGGCTCTCATGATTGAGAGAGAGAGGAGAAAGAATTCGGTTTTAAAACAAAATTTGGGAGACATGCAAGATGTATCTTTTCGTATTTTCCATTGGACACTTGAGATTTAAAGGATGGAACCTCGTAGATATAAAAAAGTCGTCGTACAATAGAGCATTTAATTCTTCCGGAGGATGTATGGACCGATTGAGTGCACATAGTCTAAATCTCGACATCATCCCTATTCAAGACCACTTTTATTCGATGTTCTAGGAGTGTGCTTAAAGTGTATATCTACGCAAATTACTAAGTGGTAATTTTTTTAACAGTATTAAGTGATAATCTATTAATCTTGGGCCATTCGTTGAGGTCAAATATTGCACTAGATTCTATTTGCTTACAATTGGAGGTATTAGCGCGGGTCATCGACCGAAGGCTTAGATATGGTTGTGAACATGTAATAGAGTTTGTAGAAAAAAGGACAGAACCAAGAAGAAAAGGAAGAAGCCTGTGGAAAATGAACAGTTTGGTGAGTGTCTTTTCAGTTCTAATTTGATTTTGTGTTAAACATTAAAATATGGAGACCCTACTTACGTTGCGATGAATAGTTTCTTGGATGGTTGCTTTTTGATAGACACTACCTTTTATATGGATGTTAATTCGGCTCTAAGAGTTGATGTCTTAACTAAGACATGCATATATTCAGATATATAATATGATATCTCAAAAATTATATGTTCCGTCTGAAATTTTTAAGTGATTTGATTGGTACTATTCATACCAACAAGTTGCACCTTTTTTTCTGGCACACGTTTTGAGAGAACTCCAAGGTTAAACGCGTTTGGCCGGGAGTACGATCAGGATGGGTGACCTCCTGGAAAATTTTCCGGGATGCGTGTGAGTGAAAACAAAACATGCTAGAAAAGACATGTGTTGGTCTGCAAAGGAATAGGTCAGATCACGGGGCATTACATATAATTAATTTGAAATTGAGAGCTTGAATGCATTATTACCCTGACCTCGTTTTGTATGAAACTTAAATTGTGATTCTCTAATGATAATTCATGCATACATTGTTAAGTTATTTTCAATAGAATTAATAGTATATAATTGTTGCGGATAAAAATTGTGAGATCGTTGGAAACAATCATGAAGACGAATCGGAATTGGTATACCCAAGAGCAATTCTAATAGAAATTCGTTATTCTTCCGCTCACGATTGAATGAAATGTGTATACATACAAAAAATGAAAGCGAATGTTGACTTCTCAATAGAAATTCATGAAGTAGATCAAAGCAACATTTCTCAACAATTATTGTTATTATAAGTACGAACACCGGGTGACTAGGGTTAAACAGCAATTAACTAATTATGAGTCTCAATTTGGCCGTGGTATCAATACAATACTCGCCAGCCTGATCGGTCCACGTATCACCCGAAAACTCAACAGAAAAGGAGGAAGAATGAATTAACTAGCTACTTGATCACCCGGGTTACGTTTATAATTTAGCATCCGGTTCGAACTAATCCCAAAACCAGCAGAGTCGGGCCGGTTCTCGGGTTCGACCCGGGTTTTGCTCAACCCGAAAAGATCGGTATGTATCCTCATCCGATCATCGCCGTTAGGGACTGGAAAACGTCTTCTTCACAAGGGATAGTGAGCCCCATGTCGTGTTTGTATCCGAACTCCTCCTCGGCTCGTCGGAGAAGGCACCGGAAGTCGGGGCTATCCAGCCACGAAATCGGTACAATGTACCTGCTCCGATTCTCCCCCACATACACGGCGAAGTGGCCCTTCGGTACGTCGTCGGGGAGGCCATCTTGGGTGTATCCATTCTTCTTCCCGAAGCTCGAGCACCTCTTTATGATTTGCTTTAGGGACCCTGCCTGTGTCAGCTTGTTGGATTTCCTCACTGCCATCTTTTGAGCTCTCAAAAAAACCAAGTACTTTTGTTGGGTTTTGGAGGAAGATGAGGAGTGGTATTTATGGAGAGAGCAAATAAAATATAGGGTAGTCCATTTATTTTTTTGAATTTTATCATTTTTAAATAATTTGTGTTTTGTTGTATATGGGAATTTTTTTGGGAAACAAAGTCACGTGGTATGTGGGGGCAAGGGACAGACCAAAGGGGTCTTAAGGTCAGTTTATGTAATGGAAATATATGGTTTCCAATCTCATTGAGCTTACCCTACACATATCATTCTTCTTAGGGGTTTGGATTGGGTACGGAGTGAAGGAATTGATTTCGGACGGTTTGGACTGAAAGGGGACCGCAGCGGCAAGCACAAGTATGTGATAATGGCAAGCGCAGTTATGTGATAATGGCAAGTGCAGTTATGTGATAATGGCATTTGTTTTTGTGAGAACGGCAAGTCCCCGTTGATGATAATGGCACGCATGATTTTTTTTCATTTTGGTCCCCCATGTTTTAGCATTTTTGCAAAAAAGTCACACTGGCATGCACTGTTATATGATACTGGCATGTGTAGTTATGTGATACTGGCATGCGCAGTTATGTGATAATGGCATTTGTATCTGGCCTGTGTTTGTGCGTGACTTTTTTTATTTTGGTCCCCGTATTTTAGCACGTTTGTAAAAAAGTCCCTGCGTGTCTTCATTCCAAACAGTTCGGAATAGTGACATTTTGTACCCAATCCATACCCTCCTCTTAGGACATTACAGTGACATCTTTTTTTCTCATTCATTTCACACCCCACTTCCCTTAGGCTTTCTCTCTATGTAGAAAATTTATTTTTCTGGAACTATTCGTATCTGAATACTCGCCAGATCAATTATTAATTTCAAGTTTGAGTCGAACCTCCTTACCAAATTCTACCATAGCTAAATATATAAGGCTTGAACTTGTTTAAGATTAACCGATTATACTAGAACTGTTATGAATTCAGCAACTAGAGAATAAAATGCGCAAAGAACACGGACACAAGAGATAGCGTGGTTCGGCCTAGTGCCTACGTCCACGGTGAGAAAGGAGAACTTTTATTGATAGATCCGAGTTACAAAGCTATATAAAAAACCTATGGTAACATGTCTTTATATAGAGACAAACCCTTGGTGTACAAATAACCTATCTAGGTCAGATTAGGAGTCCAAAACCTAGTCAGAATAGGAATAGGAATAGGAAATAAGTCTTTCCTATTTCTCGCCATCCCAACAATCTCCACCTTGGCGAAAAATTATCTCGTGGAAGAATCATGAAGCTCCACCCGAACTTCAACAAACTCCACCTTGACAAAACACCGCCCCATGAAGAACCATGAGATCTTGCAAAACTAATTAGACTCCACTGATTCCATCTCGGACCATAGATAACTGCATCAATAAGACCATCTCAACTTTCTCTTCACCTTTTGTTCAATCACTTGGAGCCAGCCCCCAAACTCGAGCTTTTGAGCTTGCTTGGCCTATTCTCTCCAACTTCCATCGAACCCCAACTAGCAAGTCCACCTGCTGAAGTAACTTTGCGACCAATAGACACACCTTCTATTTTTCGGTCAGCCCTATGCTCTGCAACCTCGAACTACTTTTCCGCTGGACCTTCTTGCCTCATACCAATGCTACATGCCATAGCATACAAAGGGCAACTTTTTGTTCTACCAAGTAGAACCATCGACATGCTACGAACTCCACCGTTCGGCCTTGAGTGAGATACCCGATTCGCCCATGGTACTACCACTGGCTTCGCATTCCCCATGCAAATCCTATCCAATACCTTTGACGTACACGTCTCTTTAGACAACCATAGCAGGAACTTGCTAACTTTGTCTCCGCGAATCCTAACTCCACTCAAACTATTCATGTCAAGCTTTCGCTCCATCATACAAGAGCTTTTCTCCCCTCTATCGGAACCCAAAAATGTGACTCCACCTACAACCGTGTTCCCCACTAACCTATAGGTGTTCCTAGCATTCCTTTTACCCTTCATCACCACCACAGCATCCTTCTCCACCTCCATTAGCCCGCTTACAATATTATAGTTGTACCCACTATAATCCAAGGCTCCTAACGAGATCAAATTCTTCTCCAACTTTAGAACATGCCTAATCCCACACAATTTTCTCTCAACACCATCCCACATCTTAATTTGGATATCACCTATACCAGCAATTCTGCAAGTAGAACCATCACCCATAGTCACCATACCTGAATCAACGAACTTGTAGGTGTCGAACCACCCTCTATTGGGCGTCATGTGGAAAAAGCAAGCGATATCCAAAATCCAGGAATCAGAATGCTTTGGACTTGACAAAACAGAAAGAAGATCACCATCCGACCCGTTCAAATATGAGGCCATATTCACGGAACCTGATTCTTTTTCCTCGCGATCCCGAGTTCTTTTTGGACAATCCTTGTTCACGTACCTTTTTTCTCTGCACTCAAAGTAATTTTCCTTGAACCTCCTTGACCACGACTTTGATCCCTTCCCATCTTTTGCTCCACTACGATCACCATGGCTACCCCTCACAACTAGCCCTTCCGCTTGTTCATCGCCAATTTTCCTTCTTTGATGAAATTCTAGCAGAGCACTTGTGATATCTTCCAACACCAGGGACTCCTTCCCCCAAGTTAGAGTTGTAACCAAATTTTTGTAGGAGACAGGTAAAGAATTCAGCAGTAACAATGCCTTGTCTTCTTCCTCGAACTTCACATCAACCTTTCTCAAGTCGCTCACAAGTTGACTGAAACCATTAATGTGGTGGCTCAAATCCGAGCCCTCTTTCATCTTGAGCCCATAAATCTTTGCTTAAGATAAAGCTTGTTCGACAAAGACTTAGACATATACCTTGCCTCCAATTTCTTCCATACCTCAGCTGCTGACTCCTCATCCATGACGTGATACATCACATCATCCGCCAAGCACAAACGAATTATCGCCACCGCCTTGGCCCCCATCTCCTTCCACTCTTGCTCCTCCATCTTCTCGGGCTTCTTCTCCGAGAGCGCGATGACCATTCCTTGTTGCACGAGGAGATCCTTGACACGCCTTTGCCATAACCCAAAATTTGAAGAACTATCGAACTTCACAAGAGCAAACGTCGCACCGTCCGTCATCCTCCAACCCAAGCTCTTGATGCCAATTGTTATGAATTCAGCAACTAGAGAACAAAATGTGCAAAGAACACAGACACAAGAGATAGCGTGGTTCGACCTAGTGCCTACGTCCACGGTGAGAAAGGAAAATTTTTATTGATGGATCCGAGTCACAAAGCTATATAAAAAACCTATGGTAACATGTCTTTATATAGAGACAAACCCTTGGTGTACAAGTAAACTATCTAGGTCGGATTAAGAGTCCAAAACCTAGTGAAAATAAGAATAAGAATAAGAAATAAATCTTTCATATTTCTCGCCATCCCAACAAAAATAATTGTGGATTGATATTCATTCTCTATGTAGAGTTGGCCCCTCGTGAGTGTTTCAATTTGTAGGTATTTCTTCTCTTGCGTAAGAGCACCAGTTTTGGTTTATGTCTTTTCGGGTTTTGGGAAATTTAAGATACGTGTTATTTTGAATCATCAATCCACTAGACAAAGAAAGTTCCAAGTGCCAGCACACAGTACATAATTGGAATGGCAGTCCACTAATATCTCCGATGTCTCCAATGGTTATGGCAGATCACTGGCTTCCTCGTATTATCCATGACAAAACAGACGAGGGTTCACATAGGATCAGCCTAATTTCATAATTTTTTATTCAGTCCCATCAAGTTCAAAAAATTTCCAAAATTTAATATTGATGTTGAGTATTTGATTCAAATTATATATTTGGCCTGGAGCTCGGAGTTTATACTTGTGATTATAGTTGTGCTTAGGTCTTACGTGTATAATTGAGAATTGTGAGATTTGAGAAATTTTATATATTTTATATCGATTCGACTCTCATAATACACTTTCTTTACCCATAATTTTTAAAGTGTTACACGTAAATCGGGTGTGTTGTAACTTCCTAACGAATGACAACTCTATTTGAAGTTTCAAGCTGATAAACTTATCAAACTGTTAGTAGTTCTATATACCATTAGCAGTAGACTATTAAGAGTTCTATATTTATATGTTAATAAAGTACATTTACCTAAAAAAAGAAACGTATCAAACTTGTTACGATAATATTTGGTTGTGATAAAGGATTATTAATAGTTTATTTACTGCACATTTTAAAGTTTTAACCACCTCCAGATAGTGTTGGAAATATTAGTGAATAAACTATGGTTTGAACATATATAAATCGTAAATACAATACTAGATGAGTGTAAGAGATAGCTTACAACCACACTTTGAACAAAATGTGAATATCGTCTTTTCCAAGGTAGGGGACTCCAGATTCTATCCTCCTCTTTGATCATCACGAATTTGAATTTAATCCTGGACGAGGCCACAGCAAGCCGTGTGCCCTTAAACTCTTATTACCCGCCTTATAGCTTCAGACCTCCATAGGTAAGAGAGTTCCCAAGGTACAACGCCCAATCACGTGTACGAAAGGAAGCACTTTCGTACACCTTTCGAACCTTTAGTGACCTTAGAACTCCGGCTCTTATGGAAGTGAGAATGCTATGCAAGGGGGAGAGAAGTAGAGAGCTCAAGGAAGAGTGTGAGTTAGGGATGGTTTGGAATGGAGGAGGAGGGCTCCTTTTATAAGAAGCCTAGGCCTCCAACATTCAAATCCGCATTAACTCTGGCCATTAACTAGGTGAGTAAATGGGTGGTTACTAGACCATACAAACCCCATATTAACTTGGCGGTTACTCTCATTAGGTTGGCCCAAATTTAATTTCAAAAATTCAAAATTTAAATTCAAATGCCAACTAGGAGAAGAAGGTTCTAGAGCGTGGGCTTGTCCAAGAGGAAGCCCAATTAGATTTTGGCCCGAGAATCGCTTCAACAAGTCCGGCCCAGCTCTAAAAAGATAAGGCCTTGGAACCTGGAACAATTCTCACAAACCCACAATCCTGTAACCCGCAGCTAGACCACCTTTAAGCCAATTTGTCATTCACCCCGAGAATTGGATCTTCGCAAGTGTTATATATATCGTTACGAAGCTTTATCAATGAGCTTCGTATTGATCTCACAAACACCCAAATTCAATTGGTGTGACATCTAATTATATTTAATTAAGATTCTCCCTCTAATTAAATATTTGGGCACATAGCCCAATACACTCAATTGTATTGGGCCATCTCTTCCTTGGTTATTAAACCAATTCTCCAACAGATAGTTGATTGAGCTAACAGTTTCTGATTAATAAAAGGTTAACCCCAAATTTTTTCCAATTAACACTGGCTAATTGTTCTTATTACCTCTATAAAATAAATTATCATGATCATTTCATATCCTAATTAACGTTAAAAATAACTTATATTGATTTTACTATTATAATTCACAAATAATTTACTTTTATTGTAATCCTAAGTTTAAAATGAAAAATAGTACAAGAACATTAGTATATTAATCATATTTTTCATTACAATTTGATTAAGTACATTATTTACCGTTGGCACGTTTTTTTATTATCAAATACTAATTTTAACTACTGAGCTGGCATGATAGCAATAATATATGGTTTCTTTTAAGCTTTGTGTATTTACAATCGAACAATATCGGACCATATTTTAGGATAATTAAAAAATAACATCTAGTTTAAAATTAAAAGTTTGACATCTGAGGTAATTCCAAAATTGGATTTTTATTTTTTCGCAATACATTGTAAAAGGGGCTATATATTTTAACTGCAAAGAAGTTCGAAGAATGTACACTAGTATTTAATTGGGGAAAGAAGAACGTTTTAGCCTATTACTAACGGTGTACTCAAAATTGTACAGTTGTTTGGGGATTTTGAGTTTTGGACGAAAGAGGAGGAAAATAACAACCATGTAAAATGGGATCCTGACTTGATATATTTCTTTAGGTTAATTAATAACATGACCTCAGATTTATTTTGGTCCCGCCACACCAGAACCTTGCCCAATTGAAGTGAATCCAATAGTACTCCGGATACCAGATACGCGCTCAGTCGACTAATTTATGTTTTAGGTAGGTAACAATTTTGAATGATGGCAAAAATCTTTCAACACTTATTTAACAATACTTCACTCTAAATGACTCAAATCTGAAATTTTTTTTGTTAAATTAGAATAACTTTACCGTTTGATTTAAGTATTTGTTAGTTGGTGCGATGATTGTTTTGGGTAATGGAATCAAGATTTTTTTGAAGTAAGATTTGAATTAATTTCGATAATAGGGATTGTATATCTTAACATGGTTGTGTCTCCTAAGTTGACTACTCGTGAAGCATGCAATGGATCCTAAGTTAGACCGGACCAAATTGTGCAACATTAATTGTGGTCGGCTCGTTAATGACTTGATTCCGCCGAGTACCAAACACCAAAGTGGTCGGAGACATTCTCACCATGTTAAGTTCGGGACTCTTCCATCTTCCATGTTGAGTCCTCTTTTTTTGTAAATGTATGGTGAGTCCTCGTAGTAATGAAGTGTTCTATTTTTAAAAAGAAGTATTGAATTCGAATCCTTAAAAATATAATATTATTAAATATTCGTTAGAGACATTATGGTCATGTTATTCTCAAGACTCGTCCATCTTACATGATGAGTCCTCTTCCATCTTTTTTGACGAGTACTCTTTCCCTATCACGATTTGGTCTCACTGAACTATATCGCGGTAAAATTTTGACGAGGCCGGCTGTTCTAATCTTGCAAAAGAGAATTCTACGCTTAATAGGTTGTAAATATATATTAATAAACTTTACTTACCAAAATAAAGCTCTTAAAAGTACATCAATGTTAAATACTTATCGAAAAAGCTCTTAGATACTTATCAATGTAAATAAATATATATATATATTAATTAACTTTACTTACCAAAACAAAGTTCTTAAAAGTACATCAATGTTAAATACTTATCCAAAAAGTTTACTATTATTCAAAAATTATACCATGCTCGAATCTGAATTAATCGGTGGCAAAATATCATGTTAGTATGAACCAAAAATCTGATCCACATCACATGGTTTCCCAACCAAAAGACAACTTTATGTTTTCCTAAAAAAAAGACAACTTTATGTTCACCTCGGTGAGGTCCTTAACCACAAATCATTTCAAAAACTTTAGTAATGGCTCCCACACAGGTCAGCTTTCGTTATTTGGTGCATGATTTTTGTAGCCCCGGATGCACAAATGACTTGGCCAGGATTGAATTGCGCAATCTGGTTGGCACTCCCAATTCGAAAATCCAACCAAAATTTTTTTAATTAAAAAGAAGGAAAAAGGATAATAATCCCATCGCTGTCCTAATAAAGACCTCGTTTTGTCCAATTCCTTTGTTGGTCGATCCGGCTTTTTTACACTTGGCCTAGCTTGCATATACAATTCACATGCATATCTACTTCGGTGAACAATCAGAAAGATACAACAATTTTCTTTTCCAATCTTATTTCACAAAGAGAATACTATAAACCGAGGTCATGTACTTTTGGACTATCTATTGTCCTGTATCCAAAACTTATCTGGTAAAAAATGACTTTAGAATATATATTATTCTTGTGAATGATAATAATTTTTTTAATGTTAGCAAGCTTTAATAATAAAATATAATAATCTTCAATCCTTTTTAGCAAGTTTGTAAATGATCGATTTGCCTTCCGAAGTCACAAGTTCATGCTGGATTTTTTCAGTTGGCATAATTCTTTACCAAATTCGCTCATTTTTTAAGAATTCGTATAAAAAATTCAGCAGCCACAAAAACTCAAACGTTTACTAAAATAATACAAAAATAAAAATGACTCTAATTTTTTTGCGTTTAATATATATTTTATACACACATCAATGCTGGTTAAAATTTATATAGTCGTATTTGTTCTCTTTCCATATTAGTCCATATCGTTAAGCCGTGTCAAATTCAGAACCGCTTGTTCGGTATTTCACAGCAATATACCATCAGTCACCCAATGGAGATATTGATAATAAGCCGAGTGTAAGGTATTTGGTAATTGTTAATGTCATCACATGATCACTAAGTTCAATGGACATATATTGATAATGGCATGGACTCTGCAGATATCTCGCAAATAAATTTGCATAAGATATAAAAAGGCCTGAACATGGTCAGTAAACTTTCTTTTCAAAAAATAAATATAAAAGAAGATTCCGTCCTCTTACAATTCCTTGAAATGTTTGCATAAAAATCAAATCTAAAATCTCCCATGTACTTAAAAAATACTTGCATACTAAGCCAGAACTCCAACCTTCAAGTATTTAATTTCTTACCACAAAAAAATGGGTGTATAATTTGCCCTAAATTTGTATAACATCTTTCCTCAAATATTGTATCCGAATTTACATTCAACTACTCTTATTTAAGACGTAAGAAATCAAAATCTCTTATGCACCAAATTTTTTTTTCCTTTGTCCAGACCAAACACATAGATTGGTATTGCAACAATTTCAGAAATGGTTCCCAATTTTGCGAGATTCATCACCCTAATTTGAAGAAATGTCCGGGAAACGACAATTGGGTTCATGGAAATTTAGATTCAACGCTTACTGGAATTGGATTTCGTCCTCTGGCCAGCTAGCTAACCCCATCGCCTTGCAACAAGCGAACTGCCCATGTGCCCTTACCTGCCTAACACCAAACAATATCAAATCAACCTACAGCCACATAGCAACCAACAAACAAATATTGTTCTAACTTAATCAAGATGTTTCGAATTCAAAACTTTAAAAATACAATAATATTAAATAATTATTACGGGAGTTCTTTACCTTTCAAAAATCTCATTGTGCTCGAATTTAGATTAGTCGGCACAATGATATTCAGATATGAAAAAAAACATACAACCACATAGTCCAGATATTAATTAGAAACACATTTTTCCACTTCCTCCTCTCTAAATTTGAGCACGACTAGTTGATCTTTAGCATGTTCTAAGGCAGCTCGTGACACTATTGTGACATTTCCCTACTATTTTTTTTCGGCCGGCAAACTGTTTGTTTCAGATTAATTGGAAGTCTCAAATTTGAAGTGTATCAAAGCACTCTTCAATTTTGTTTATTTCCCAGTATTAATTTCTCCTCCTATCTATCGACATGTTCTAACAAACAAAGAGTTATCGGAACCCTATAACCGAAGCAGGACCAACATTCAGAAAAAATTATTACCTAGCTTAATATGTACTTTGTACTTGTCTTAGGGGGCCTATTTTGATATTCTCCCCATGATAAGTCTATCCATTATAAGTGGATATATTAAGGTTCTTGTTAATGCCATGAGCATGTGCATCATATAGGAGACATATTTTCGAGTTCTAAATGGAGAAAAAACCGTTCCCGAAATTTTATCGTGTGTTAGATCAACCAGAGAATCTCTAATTGAAAGTGGAGATTAGTTAAATGTGATATATTTATTAATTGTTATAATATGCTTACTTATAAAATAATACGATTATATCCTTATCAACAGACGGTTGTTATCTTTGGTTGTTGCTAATTCATTATATAATTATTTTACTCTTTAGGTTTATGATAACTGGCTTTTCAAGTCATTTCCGTGTTTTTTTTGGGTTCATGTCAAATAAGTTGGCCTAATTCATGGCGTTTGATTTATAATTTAAGTTTGATTGTGAATCATTTTTTTATAGAAAAATATCATGGTATTGCACTCAATTGAAGTTCATCAAACTATCGATTACCAAAACTAAATTTAACCTCGTTATTTGTCCTAATCTAGATTGCACCTAATCCATGGTCAACGTGGCCTTGCAATCAACATTCTTTTTGCGTATTCTAAAATATTATATCTTAATAGTAGAAAAAATACAGGAGCAGTTTCGAAATAAAATTACGTTTCATTATTCTGGTTGTTCAATTTGTTTGGTTTTAGTTTTCATATATTTTCAAAATATTTTAAGGTTATTTTTAGACCCCTGATCTCGGGCTATATTAAAGGCTTTTTTAATTTAATTCAAAAAAAAATTACGCGCTCCAAATTAATATTTCCACGCATTATGATTTTGAGCAAATGGATATCAATTGGCATTCTGTATGATTGTTGCCAGAGCAGCTTGAGAAAGGAAACTGCAGAAAGCGCCTTCATTGGCCTATATATACTGATGCACACCTGCAGAAAAGGAATTCTCAATAGAATCCCGAAACACATTCAAGAACCACAGAATTTACAGCTTCCAGCGATGGCATATCCGCCCGGTGGCGTTCATCGATCAAGATTTCGCGTCCAAAATTGCAAGAATGTAACAAAACAGGACTCTGAGCTCATTATAGTGCTACACATATGTGAAATCAATTGTTTCCTGAGCCGACATTTTGCGCTAATGCTTTGTATTTGATTGCGGTGGCAAAGAAGCGACAGGCCGTCTACCGGCCACCACATTTAACTGCAGAATCCTGCCGAAAGTCAAATGTTTAATAGTGACATTACCTTGCATTGTTCATTCATGGCCAAGAGCTGTGCCTCTTTTGTGTCGAGAAGTGCCGTCATCCTGACATTTTCTTCCATCAGCTTCTGGACTTCGACCTCTTTCTGCAATTTTTCACCCTCAAGTTGTGTTGTCTTGGCAACTAGCCTGCTTCACCATGGACCCAAGTAAGGAACGAAACCAACACAGCACACAAGAAATTGTTTGAAGCTGAGGACAACCACACAGAGAGAGGCAGACCCACGAAAAATATAAGAGGCCCTTGTGACTGAATAATGAAATTGCTCAATAAGAAGAATATAAGAGGCCTCTTTAAAAGAACGGAGAATATATGAGGGGATTCTGAAAATATCAGTCAAAAAAGGATGGCAGGAATACAACATGTGGTCATGAGAGATCATGCATAGATGCTCATAGCAATGACTAAGTGCAGACCTCAATCAGGACACAAGTATACTCAAAGGTATCCGGTGTATCCATATCATGGCTTACTACCCGGACATGGGTATCCTGTAGTGACGAGATGCCAAGTGCATCCAAATACAGCTCGACTATTGCCCACATCCAAAGCTTTCAAAACTATGCAGAAAAACCTCCTTGAAGGTAAAAAGTTCACTCACCGTTCAAAAAGCCTCTCAATGTTTTGAAACTGCTTCTCTGAAGAAAAAAGTGTTTCCCTCATGCTAATGAGGCTGCTGACGTATGACTTCAAAGAATCAAAGTCCCTTTTTACACGGGAAAGCTCTTGCTCATTTTCAGTAGCTCTCTGCCTCTGCCTCGATGTTTCTTCGACCAAATCCTCAACCCTCTGGCTCATCTCAGTGAGAATATCCTTCGTACCAAGTGCAAAATGCTCCAACTCTTCTAATTTCAAATACATGCTTTCCAATTGGATTGCCTTCTTTCTGTTATCTTCCTGACATAAGCACACCTTCTCCTTCTCACTCGCAGTTTCAGTTTCAGCAAGTATTACCCTTTTCACAAGAGCCTCCATCACTTCTGATACAATGTGCGCAGACTTCATTAATTCATCATCATATGCTTCGTCATGTTCATCAGAACTGCCAAGGGGCCAGCTAAGTGTAACCCGCGTATCTTCATCTGAACTGTGAAAAGAAGAACGGCCGCATGATGTTTGGGCTAAATCAGGAACAGCCAGAACCCTAGCCTTTGATTTCAAGTAGGTAAAACATGTAGCAGCAGCCTTTACTCTTCTCCAAAGGACATCACATTCCTTCTTTGCAAGCTGATCCGACACCCCCAATCTAGCCTTCACTACCACAAGTTTCGCCCGCATTAGATCCACCTCGGATTTATGTCGTTCCATCTCCTGTTTCCATGATTCATGACTCTCACCCGTCCCCGAAATCAAACTAGGCATATCACCATCCTCTCCTCCTGCCATATCTTCCCTAATAATAACATCAAACAAAAGAAACCTCTAAATGGAGAAACAAACCCAATCACAAGAGCCAAGCTGAAAGCACAGGTATGCAAAAGCATCATCTGCTTAAGAATCCATCACAGCCATCGATGATGTCACCTTACAGGTAAAACAAAAGGCTTAAAAGTCCTTGCTCTGAAGACGCTAGGAAGAATTACACTAGGGGCTACCATAAACACGACACCACTGTCATTCTACAATCAACTTAACTCCGGGTTTCTTCACAATCAACAATGCAAAATGAGCATTAACCATCCATATTGTGTGCTCGCTAGGATGCAAATAGCTTTCCTCCCAACTTAAGACCAAGCCACCATTCCAACTCGCTATGATCTTAACAAAAGCAACCTCCATCTTGAATCGTTTATCAGAACAATTCATCGTCAAGTTTAGTAGCCAAATAGCAAACAACAATAGTGCACTCTTCCAGAAATACTCAAAGCTTTTTTTTTTTTTTGAGAAAGAAATACTCAAAGCTTAAGCTCGCTACAAAAACCCAATTCCGATCCTCCACCAAGGAAAAAAAAAACCCAATTCCAGTCATCCAAAAGGGTACTTAAAAATGCAAGCTTTATAAGGAAACTCGAAACCCAACAAAGGATCGGAGCAAGCAAGCAAACCCATTCAAAAAACGAAGATAAACCCTAGCACCGGACAAGGGAATTCCCTAATCTTAAAAAAACAAAGCAACAAATTGACACCGACTTGGCATTCGGAAGACAAGACGAGAGGAAATATACCTTCGGAGATTCTAATCAGATGGTAGGAGCAGCAAAAGGAATTTGATTTCGGGCCCCGGAGAGGGACGGACAGACGCGTTCTTCCCCCTAATAAGAGGATTAAATTCCCAACCAAATAGGAACTTATTTCTTAAATTTATTGGTGTTGGTGTGATTAATAAGTGTTTTATATATAATATCTTTAGTTAAAATTTGGCAAGAAAAAATTATGTTGTAATTTGATATGTTTTAAATTTAAATTAGTTTAGAAGATATCCAAAAAGGATAGAATTTTGACCAAATAAAAATCTGATTAACAAACTACCATCTGCACCTATATAAACGGATGAAAGGAATATAGTTAATCAGATTGTTTGACGAGGCCGGCGGTTGTAACTCCGTTCTAGAAATGGCTTGGGAGAGCATCTTATTTAGGATGTATATATTATGACGATTAATAAAATATACCTTTCAAAAAAATTGTTTGAGTTCTCAATATATAATAACATTAAAATTCGCTAAGAATAACTTTTTCGCCTCTTATAATCCAATTGTCTAGAACGCAAATTAATCAATTTGTACATTGGAGGGTTAAAAAAAGGATTAACCCAATTGAAAATGCAGCATATTAAATATTGAAAATAATTTTGATTTTTTTCACACTTTTCAAAAATTCTATTTGGCTCAAATCTGATTTGTTGGTTTAACTAACCGGTTTTTTCTATACTTGTCACCGGCAGTATTGTTGGGTAGTGGATTTGGGTTCGAAGTAAAGAGGTCAATCCAAACTGTTTGGACTGAAATGACCGGTAATGACATGCCACGGTTACGACACTGGCATGTCACGGTTAGCGATAATGACATGTTGGTGATCCCCCTGACAGACCGATAATAGCATGCCACGGTTACGACACTGACATGTCATGGTTACGACAATGGCATGCCCAGTTATCGATAATAGCATGTTGGTAATCTCCTGCCGGCGCACGAGCTTTTTTCATTTTAGTCCCCAGGTTTTAACTTTTTTGTAAAAAAAGCTCTCACGTGTCCTTCATTCCAAACATTTCAGAATGGCCCATTCCGGACCCAATCCAGTCCTATATGGTTGGCCTATCACTAATTGCCGTTGGAAGCATAGTAAAATTTTATTTTGATCCCTCATATAACTGGAAACTATCTGTTACCTCCCTCTAACATAGTTATTATTTTGGAAAAAGTACCATTTGAGTCCTGTAGTTTACACAAATTTTGCGATATGATCCTGAAGTTTGGAAATGACTTTTTTGGTAGTTGTGGTATCACGTTTTTTGCGTTAGAGGCTCGGAAAAGTTCCCGAGACAAAAATAGCTCCGAACCTAAAAATGGTGCCGTTTTAAGGGTGATGTGGCACGCCACGTCAGACTTTTTTTACCGGTTGGCAACGTGAGTTGGCACGACTTAAATATCATTTTTAATCCCTTATCTTTTTATAATTTTTCAAATTCTCCCTTTCTTCTTCTTCCCCTCCTCCCCTCTCTCTCTTCTTCTTCTTCTTCTTCTTCTTCTTCTTTACAGAATCTCTATTTTGATTATAATGTAAAGCACGGCCACCATATGGTACTTGCCCCTAAAATCTTGTTTTTGCCTTTTACCTCTTGTATGTATTCCTACCATCTATGAACCACAATTCTTTTTACCTCCGTTGGAGTAGTGTAGTTCTTCAGGGACAATTGATCAAACACCTTCTGTGCATAGCCTAGTACACCCAACCTTCAATCAGTTGATCACATGAAGGTCAACCGTGATCATCGTCAACCATTCTTAACACAATATTTAGCTAAAACTTCTCTAAACAATTTGGTTGGGAAAAAATAACGAGGGAAAAGATAATGGGAGGAAAAAAAATAGTGGGCGACGGCGGTGCGGTTGTTGAGGTCGGCCCACTGGAGAGGTCCCCATACGCCGCCGCCGCCGAAGATGACGCATCTGGTTCCCCTTCCGTCGGCGTTGTCTTCAATGACCACCTCGATCTCTGACGACATCGGTTCGGAGCTCGATCTAGGACAAAAAGATATGAATTTGGTTAGGAATAGAGATTGGGGATTTCGATTTAAATAGAATTGAGAGTGAGAAAGGGCGGAGGAGGATATTGGGGCGACGGGGGAGGAAGAGCAGATGTTGGCTGCAAGGGGAGGAGATGAACATATTGGAAATTGCGTTCTTACAGAGAGAGATGTGGGAGAGGGAAGAAGAAGAAGAAGAGGGGAGGAGGAAGAAGAAAGGGGGTGCCGAGAGATGAGTGCAAATTTTTAGGTATTTTTTTGAAATTTCCACTATGACACCTCATATTGCCAACATGAAAAAAATTTCCAACGTGGTGAGACACCTCATCATCGGACGACGTCGTTTTTAGGTTCGGAGCTGATTTTTGGCTCAGGGGCCTTTCCGAGCCTCTAACGCAAAAAACGTGAAACCACAACTATCAAAAAAGTCGTTTCTAAACTTCAGGATCATATCGCAAAATCAGTGTAAACCACATGACTCAAATGGTACTTTTTTCTTATTATTTTTATTGAGGATTGTGGCACAAAACTTAATATTAAAGAAATGAGTTACAATAGTGAAAATATGAAATATATGGACAAAGAACAAATAAACTAAACAGAAAACGGAAATCAATCTAAAAACAGCGGAGTGGCATCGATGGATGGAAGGATAGGTGGTCGAATAGTTGCGAAAGCTAACAACCAAAACAAAATACTGCCGAGACACACAACAGCTAAAAACCACAAGATTATATCATAGATACAAATTCGTAGGCATTTAAATGCGTACGAGATATTTCACCATGAGAGTTACTAGAAATTACATAAATATATCATCACAGCACAAATCACGCAAACCGCACACGTGCTTCCGGTCCCGCCCCGGAGCTAGGTCATCTGTGGATCCGGGGACCAGGTTTCAAATTTACCAGAAACCCTAAAAAGGACGACACCGCTTCATTTCCCCACGGAGGACCAAGGGAAAAGTAACCGCCGTACCGGAGATAGAAGAGAAGAGATGGGAGGAGGAGGAGAAGGGAGGGAAGGGGATTGGGAGTGCGGAGGTTGCAACAACAGGAACTACGCGTTCAGGACCTTCTGCAATAGGTGCAAGCAACCCCGCCTCCTCGTCGATTCCAACACCGCCGCCTCTCGGTCCGCCGCCTGGCTCCCCCGCATCGGCGACTGGATCTGTTCTCGTAATCTCCCGCCTTTTTCTGTTAATTTTTTTTTACCTCCTGAGGGTTTTGTTGGTTGAGGAATCGTTTAAGATCTAGTCGATTGGAGTTGGTAGATGGATAAGACGGGAAGCGGCCCGGGGGGATGTTGCGTATGTGGTGGTTGCGTTAGAGTTTATGTATCCGACCCAAAACCGAAAGTGCGGTTATGGTATAGTGAAGATGTTGGTGAATGTTGCGTATGTGGTGGTTGCATTAGAGTTTCTGTATCCAACCCAAAACTGAAAGTGCGGTTATAGTATAGTGACGATGTTGGTGTATGTTGCTGCGTATGTGGTTGCGTTGAGTTTCTGTATCCAATCCAAAACTGAAAATGCTGTATTGTGGGACCGAGTTTCGACGACATAAGAGTTCTTGGTTCTGGCTTTGACTATAAACCGGATGGAAACTCAACTCAGTTTTGCTAAATCGGGGAGGGGGTATTGGATTTGCTCTTGTAGCTTGAAGGAGAGGCGGTATCGTTGTGATACATCTGTTTGTTTTTGGAATTTGCATAATTCTATGTTTTGTTTTGCTTCACTGGAACTAAATTGTTGAATTATTAAGTAGGTTGAGCTGGTTTTTGTGTTTCTTTTTGTTTTATGTGTTTTGGTGGTGGTGGTGGTGTGGGATGGCCTGGTTGGTGTGCGTATTCCTGGATTCCTTTCCATCTTCGTGGCTGCGTTGTGGGTTTGCGTGTGTGTGGCAATGGACCTATAGGTTGCACTAACAACAATTATGCGTCGAGGGAAAAGTGCAAAAAGTGCGACCAACCAAAGGAGTTTGCGGCGATGCCAGCAGTAGCAATGCCTGGAGTTTCTCTTGCTACTTATTCAAACTATTTTGGTAGGGCTCTCGGAGAACAGCAACAAAGGATGAATGGTGGACTCCAGCAGCCTCTACCTTTCATTTCTAACTGGTCTGTTGGAGGGCCTGAAGGCTATGGTCCAGGGTCAGCTTCTGCTTGGCCTCCAGCTGGAAGTCAGATAGGTGGAATCCCAATTGTGAACCAGCCTCTTTCGGTTCCAAAAGGATGGAGAAATGGTGATTGGATGTGCCATTGTGGGTTCCATAATTATTCATCACGAACTCAGGTATGATCATGTAATCTTAGGCATTACTTTCTCCTTTTCGACTTATATCTGGTATTCCCACCTAACCCTTTGTGGTTATGCTTGTAGTGCAAAAGCTGCAACGCTTCTTCACCACCAGGTATGCTCTCATTTTACGATAAAACCATGTTGTTCAGTGTAGCATCTTGATATTTCTTTAGTTAGTTTGTGTTCTGTTGTGCACTTATTGGATATGGATTGCTGTGTTTCTACCAAGTATCAGAAATTCACATCATTTTCATGTATTTCTGTTTATCAAACTTCTTCTTTCACATACATGTAGTGATGTTTCACAACAATTTTTGGGTTGATTTGGAAAAGGAATTCTTTCTCCCATGCTTGTTTTATTCCTAGCATTTTGACCGTCAGGGTTCTCTCATAGTTTTCCTTGGCAAGTCACGTTCGCTTGAAAAAAATGGTTTCTCATCCTGTAGTGTTTTATGTTTCTCGTCTCCTTTTTGTGTGTGAAGCTCTTGGAACCAAGCGATTGGCATCTGATGAATTTGCTCAAGATTGGGATAACAAGAGGTTAAATTTAGGAAATGTAAGATGTTCATTCTCGGTCTCATATCTTTGCCCCTTGTCTAATCCTTTTATATACATGGTCCTTATTAAGTATATCCTCTCAGACAAGTGGGCAACAACAAGCATATCCGGGACCTAATCAAACCATTGGAACCAGTAGGGATCCAGAAACTGGTTTGCTCACTCCATATCCCAGCATTAGCACTCGAGTGGCCTCTACCTGGCAAACACCAATGCAGTTTCCGCATCAAACAATGATGCCCGCCCTCCTTGGAAAAGGGTAAGTAAAGGTTAGGTTGTTGCTTCCACACAAGAAGTAAATTTGTCTGGTGGGAAATACTCTTAATAGTAATTGTTTATTGGTGCCTTTGGTGACCATGGATTTCTTTCCCTTTGTCTCCATGAACAACGTACCTGCCGAGCCAAGATGCTGGTAATTGGGAATTAATTCTGTTGTCACTCCTTAAACGCCAATGCTGGTCAATTTACTTTTGGGACTATGGTTTACTGTTACTAACGAAACTTAACCTAGAAAATGTATACACCTACTCATTAACATATACGTCTGGTAACAATATAGGATACTTTAGCATGCCTATATGCATAGTTGTGTGACTAAAGATCAAGTCTGCACGGCTAGCACTAACACCATATCGTCATTTCATCATTACCAGGGCTTATGTTTTCATCAAGTAACAAGTTATGGTTCTTTTCTTTGTGGGCAGAGCAAAGCATTGGCGTGATGGAGATTGGATGTGTACCAATTGTGATAACCATAATTATGCCTCTCGATCACAATGCAACAGGTTGGTAATTTTCTCATCTTATTGAAGCTCCTCTACCATTGATAGCATTTGGTCACTTGCATGCTTTGTGTTATGCCTGCTAGATTTTTGCCATGGAGTTTGTGTCTGCAAAACAACGCCGTATTATCATTTTACTTCCTCGTGTCAAATAACGCTGCTGCATCGACACCAAATCTGAAATGTTATATGGCAGGTGCAAGACGAAGAGAGAAGCAAGTGACAATCCAGCCTCTCAGCCACTCACAGCCATGTAGCTATAAGTTTTGACAGCTCAAGAAAGTTGTACCTTCTCTGTGATTGTTCTAGTGTTTGTTTGGTCTTGTTTGAGTTCTCTACTCCATAATTTACTCCATGTGGATTTTAGTGGTTGAATGTTTTGAATACTAGAGAACAAGATAAGAGGCGTGGTACGGTGACGTGGTGCGCCAGACAATAAGCTTTCCGATCAGTGCTCGTCATGTGGGTTTAAATGACAGTGATTTCTCTCTTTGATATGTACACCTGTCGTTGTTGCTAAAGCTGCAGACGAAATTCTGTAGTTTCTTGATCTCTAGGAAAACCGTTGAACAATGAAGAAGGGGCCAGGGGAAGAGTATCCAACTGGTAGAGATTCAACGCTGGGCCAACAAAATCCAGCCTCAAATTGCAATGAAGATGGAAGCATAAGCAAACTTACTGAGCCAAAACAGCATTCCCCTTCTCTCCCATGTGGCTTTTTTATGTCTCATCTTTCTCAGATACAGGTGACTGTCTAAATCCTCCATCCAGTGCCTAGCCTGGCCAAGCACGTTAATAGCCTGGTAAGTCTCCCCTTCCCGTAAATCAAACACTTCACTGCTTCAATATCTCTCTCATCGCAGCACCGACTGAGATCGAGACGCCTGTGGCCGTGGGAGTCCTCGGTCCCTTCCTCAACATCTTCTCGGGCACATCTCGTCAACCAGGCAACTATTGCACAACGCATTCAAAAGAATCCCATAAATCCTTGCCATTCCCTTTATAAGGTAGAAATCCTCCAAAACATGGAATGCAGCAGATACGTAGCCGCATCAGCCCTCGCACAGACCCTTCATAAGGATCCTATGATAGCTCTCCCTGTCCGGTCCGGACAACACCCCCGGAAATCCATCGACCCCGAAAGCAAGGTCAAACCCTATTTAACCTAGAAAAAGCACCCATCAGCAAGTTCTCGTTGAAGGCCCCAAGTATGTGAATCATATAGGAGACATATTACCGGGTTTTCAATGGCTATTAGACCGTTCACAAAATTCTATCGTGTATTAGTTAATCAGTTGCTTTCAAGAATCTCGTATTGAAAGCGAAAATATTAAAAAATTATAGTGGTTTGAGTTGAATATTACAAAGTATTTACTTATAAAATGATACAATTGGTTACATCCTTATAAAAAGGTTATTTATTTTACTGAACAGGTTTATAATAGCGTGATTTATCGCGTCATTTCCATTTTTTGGGGTTTGAACTCTAGTAAATTAACATGTCAAGTCAATAATTGGCATACTTCATGGCGTTTGATTTCCAATTGCAGTGTAACTGTGAATCATTTTTTACAGAAAAAATATCATGAACTCAATTGAAGTTCATCGAACGGAGTACCAAAACTAAATTTAGCCTCGTTAATCTGTCCCATTCTCACATTGGCACAAATGATGGTCAACGTGGCCTTGTCAACACTTTTTTTGCATATTCTAAAATGTTCTTAGTCATCAGAAAAATACAGGGGTAGTTTTGAATATTTCTAAGTTCCATTATTCTGGTTGCTTAAATTTTTTGGTTTTGGGTTTTCAGATTTTTTTTTCAAGATACTTTAAGCTTATTTTTAGACCCCTTATCTCCGGCTATTCTGATGTTTTTTTTTCTCAATTTTTTTGGACATGCACCAAGTTAAAAATTTTACAGATATATGAATTTGAGCAAATAGATATCAATCGGAATTTTGCGTAGTTGTTGCTCCGGCCAGAGCAACTCGAGTGAGGATATGCACAAAGCACCTTCAATGGCATATATAAACTGATGCATAGCAACGGGAAAGGAATTCTCAATAGAATCCTGGGAACACATCCAAGAAACACAGAAGCAGTTAAACCCAAAAAAAAAATAGTGTGTAAGAAATATGTCATGAATGAAAGTCTTAAATCAAGTTGGTTAAGGATCTTTCTCACCCAAATTTTCTCTTTTGTAATCTGTAATTCGAAGAATTCTATTAGTTACAGGAGGATATTTATAGCCTACGTGTTACATGGAAGAATTTTTGGGAGGAGAGGGGATGAAGCGAGTCACATTTAGCGATAGAAACTTGGTTGGACAACCGGGTTGTAGAGAGGCCAAGCGGGTGACAAGAAATGACGTGGACGACCGGGCGTAGGAATATCGGATGACGAGTTCGCGAGCAGGCAACAAGAGAATTAGAAGATCATTGTTGCTGGGCTTTTTGTTGTTGTGGCCCATTACCTTATTATTAAGTGGACCATAGCTTTGTTTTATGCTGTAGTTTTTGTTGGGCTTAGGAAAAACTACTATATATGTAATGAAAGGAAGAAACCTAGGAGACTATTGATTTGTCTAATGGAATTTGGTTTCTTAGAGTTGCTCTAAGAAAATTGGCCAAGTTAAACTTGGATTCTCTTCTTTTGCTCATTTTCTATCAAAACTTCAAGTATCTCTTTGGATTTATCCGAACAGACTTGATTTTATCGAGTTCTCTTCTAGTGTTCAACTCCAAGAAATTCATCCTCTATCACTACGATTTACGGTGTCATTTTACTCCTGCTACGATTTGTAATCTCATCGTCTGTCTGGCAGTTGGGAATTAATTAATTCTGCTCTCACTCAATAAACACCAACGTTGGTCAATTTTACTTTTAGGACTATGTTTTACTATTATCATCAATACTTAACCTCGAAAATTTGTCCGTGATATATGGGCCTGGACTCATTAGCATTGGGCCTAGTCTAGATTGCGAATTTTTTAAAGTAAAATATTATATATCACCTAGCACATACATGATACATTCATCGGTAAAAAGATATTATAAAAGACAATTTAGAATTGATTGTTTTTTCCTTTCCCAGGTCCCAAATAAGGAAAAAACAGGAAACTGAACTAAAAATCTTCCCTTGGAAGGAACGAAACCCAACCCGACTAAACAGGAAACTAAAACCATACCCCAACGACATCGTTTTGGCACTCGTCCGATTCCAAAACAAACAGAAATTCAATTTCCCTCAAATATATATATATATATAATATTATAATTGTCGAGACGAGACTCACGGGAGGCAATTCAATTATTTTCCTCTACCCTTGGAAATCGCAACAAAGCAAAACCATGGACCAACCTCTGAAAACCGGCGGAGGAGTCAACGGCGGAGGAGTGGAAGAAGATCCGTTCCTCCTCCAGTACCAGCCTTCGGATCTCCGGATAGCCTCCGAGTTCCTGACCACGTGGCTGCCGTTCCTCTCACGTGACCTCTGCTCCGACTGCTCCCTCGCCCTCTCCAACCGCATCCGATCCCTCTCCCCGACAGGTGAATTAGGGTTTCCGTTTTCTTGATTTCGACTCGGAATTCTGATGATCTTGTGGAATTGGTCAGGGACGGCGCCGGCCAAGTCCGACGAAGGGGAGGATACGAACTCGCTGGAGAGTTGGAAAGACGCGGACGAGGGTTCTGCCAGCCGCGGTCCGGTCCGGCCGAGGATGTCGTGGGCCGACATGGCGGCCCAGGAGGACGAATTGGCTTCCCCTGGCGGAGAGGAGGAGGAGGAGACGGGAGATGTCAGGGAGGTTAAGGGTCCGGGTTCGGAGCCGGTTCAGGTCCGGGAGAAACCCAAATTGTCTAGGGACCAGAGGGAGTATCTCCGGTTTATGAATGTGCAGAGGAAGAAGGATTTTATTACCTTGGAGAGGGTCAAGGGGAAGCCGGTCAATGTGCTCGCAGGGCTCGAGCTGCACAAGGGGATTTTTAGCGCAGCCGAGCAGAAGAGGATCGTGGATTATGTGTACCAGCTCCAGGAGATGGGGATGAGAGGCGAGTTGAGAGGTCAGTTTAGCTCTCTCTTTTTCTCTTCTGATCAAGTGTATTTGTTTGGAAGAACTTATATAAGGAAAAAAGGTAGCGGCTTTGAGGAGGCGTGTAATGTTGTCGGGATGTTGTTCTGATTGTTATAAGGGAGTCAATTCAATTCGTTAATGGTTATTATTGAGATTTTATGTTATGCTGGCTTTACTTGTACGGTGTCGTAAACTTATATACGGAAAAAAGGTAACGGCTTAGGAGGCGTGTCGCGTTGTTCGGATATTGTTCTTGTACTAATTGCTATAAACGAGTTAATCTGCTACCGTCGATGGTCATCGTCGAGATTTCTGTTCTGTTGGTTATGCTGTTAAAATTTGAAATTCTGTCCAATGGTCTAGAAGCCTTTAGTGTAATGTCTTACTTTTTTCGTGTGATAGTCTTTTGAGAGAATCACGTGTCTTTCCAAAATTGTGCAGAGAGAACCTTTACTGCTCCCCAAAAATGGATGAAGGGCAAAGGGCGCGTGACTATCCAGTTCGGCTGCTGTTATAATTATGCCACCGTGAGTATTCTCTTAACTCGGAGCATTATTTGCTCATTGATGTGAAGATCCGTTCTTCTGGGATCAGAATTGATATTTTTTTACTCTATGGCCAGGACAAGAAAGGTAACCCACCAGGGATCCTCCATAGTGAGACCGTTGATCCAATACCATCACTTTTGAAGGTGATTATCAGGAGGTTGATCCGGTGGCATGTTCTTCCACCGAGCTGTGTGCCTGATAGTTGCATCGTGAACATATATGATGAAGGAGACTGCATTCCTCCTCATATTGACAATCATGATTTTCTCCGGCCCTTTTGCACAGTCTCCTTCCTCAGTGAGTGCAACATAGTATTTGGAACAAACTTGAAGATTGTAGGTCCAGGTGAATTTGATGGTCCTATTGCAATTCCTCTGCCTGTGGGGTAAGTCTGATTTGCAGTTTTGTTTACTTCTAATGTTCTTTCTGGTTGGCCTTGTCTGTTTTATAACTTGCCATTTTGATTTTTTTTTTTCCTTCTTTCAGTTCTGTACTTGTCTTGAATGGAAATTCTGCTGATGCGGCTAAGCATTGTGTGCCTTCAGTTCCTACAAAGAGGTGCGACTTGGAACTCTTAATACGGTGTTGACCTTGATTATGTTTGCCTGTTTTATCGGGTTTACATTGTCTTACATTGCTAACATAGGGTGTTTCTTTTAGGATATCAATTACATTCAGAAGAATGGATGAAAAGAAACGACCAGCTTCTTTTGTGCCAGAACCTGATTTGCAAGGTATTCAACCACTGTCCTATGATTCTAATACCACCGAGGATAGAGCCTCTCCCATGTCTGAGGATCGTATGAGAAAGAAAGTAGATGAGGAGCGAATAAAAGAAGCTAGGCCATATATAGAACGTAGCTATCATTCAGAACCCCGCTACTCGAATCGTGCTCGAAGAATGGATGAAAGGAAACACCCAGCTTCTTTTGTGCCAGAACCTGATTTGCAGGGTATTCAGCCAGAACCTAGCTATCATTCAGAATCCCGCAACTCAAATCGTGGTCGAAGAGGGTCTACATATAGGCCAAGGATCAGGGTCAACATGAACAGCTGATACTTGAGGTGCTGCTCTTCTCAACAGAATTCCTACCCGTTCCATCAAGATTTGGCAATTACCACTTTAGTGAACATACATGTGATCAAGGCTCGTCTCCGAAACAGCTGTAGTTCGACTTATTTGTGTCTCGTATAATCCAAAGTGATCTGCGGGTTAAGTCAGTGTCGTTTGCAGCCGGAGTTTGATTGTCTGGGCAATTTTGGTTTGGATGGACAGCTTGAAGGTTATAGCTGAAGCAGCAGGGCACCCAAATCAAGTGTTGGGGCGTGCTTGAGACATCTTTTTTTGTTTTATTTTGGTGAGGCTGTTTATAGTCTGATATTGTCATTATTCTTTAAACGCATGCCATAAGTGGATCAATTTCCTTCTGTAATTCAAACTTCATAAGATTTGTAGGTATACTTGTTCTTTATACTGTTACTACAATGGATAAGTTTCAACTCAACTTTTCTCAATGGTACTTTTTTTTTTGAAGATATTGTCAATGGTACTTTTTTTTGAGCAGCTACTTTGTTGTTGCACTGTCGCGGATGTAAATTATCTTTTATGTAACGAGTTCCTGAGATGTTGATGGCATGGAGCCGAGCGGTTTTTCTTTCCGAGATGTATTACCTAGTGACAGTACAAGATTAGGTTGTACAATACACTAAACGTTAATGGGGACTTTCCTTCCCGAAGTACTCTTTACCAATCACAGATCTTTTTCACTGGATTTTTTTGTGATATGGTTTTAACAAGGCCAACAGTCGCAACCTCACAAGAGGCCGAGAAGGAATCTTGCACTAAGTAAGTTATAATTGGCCATTTTGTTTATATATTTAGAAATTTTGTCACTCCACTTCCACCAAAAAAAAGTTATTTTTTATGTAACCAGTTCATGGAAAATGAGAAATAACTGGTAGTCAGCTGGTGTATGTCAATCACCGCACGGGGGATAGACGTGTTCTAACTTGTGTGATCGTACAATTATCTTCGATTTGGATTCAAAATTTCTTAAATTAAAACGACCTGTCAGTATCACTTGATTCTTCAAGTAGCTTACTGCGATTATATAGATCAAAATTTACTAGTATTCAGATATTCCACAAATTTAATTTATCTGAATTTGATTTGAGGCGGATTACATAGATCAACAAAATATCATACTGAAGTTTAGCACTGCAGCATTCAACGAAAGTGTCAATCGAGACATTTAATTTTACTAAAACAATCTTTATCAGCTAATAATCTTCTCGTCTGAGTGGTCCGGGACCTTCTAATAATGCATCAAAGTGACACCACTTGTTGATCAATAGATCTCAAAGATAGATACCAATATATTTATACGATTCAAAGTTCAAACAGAACCGTGGTCATCGCTATTGTTAGCCGAGCGTCCGGTGACATGCTTAAATGCAAGAACTCGGTCCAACCATAATAATAATAATAATATTATTATTATTATTATTATTATTATTACACTACAAAGGAAGTGGTCGTAAATAAATACCGAAGCTATAGCTTTCCTTGATCAACTTCACCTATTGCAGTAGAGTAGAGGGACAGAGGAATTATATCTTGTAGAGAGAGAGACAGCCATCAGTAGAGTAGAGGGACAGAGGAATTATATCCTGTTCAGTTGCTTCGTTCTATGTTATTGTATTTCTTTTTCCGTATTGTAACCTGCTTTTTATAATATAGGCTTCGCGTCACCCTTGTCAGAGAGACAGCCATCAAATAAATGTCGGGTGCAGTGTCCAAAGTTGAAATTCAAAGAACATTTAGTCGGCCACGAACAGATTGGCTAAATTAGTTCTTTTTTCACCTCGGAAATGTATAATCCATCAGTGTGGTCCACCTACAAAGCATAGATACCTGCATCCAACTATAGGATTGGAGTATAATCTGAAAAATATCAATTAGACTTATAAATAAAATATATTAAGAATATTCATCAATATATATAAGTTAGTAGCACGCAATTCGACGATTTTTTAATAGGTACAATATAATTTAGTTGTTATAAGACCCAGATTTCTCATGCATTTTTATCCATGATTTTTTTTACCTGATACTTGTGTGAATGGTCACGTCCGCGACATGTTATTTTTTCACAAATGTGTTGCAAAGCCATATTGTTTAATTTAAAATATTTTATTAATTTAGAACAATTCGTTGATATTTTACGATAATATTCGTATTCTTTCTTAAGAAAAACCCTAATTTCTGAATTACTATTCAAATTTCTCTCCTTTAGGCTTCAAGGCACTCATTATGATTTCCACTTTGGAGAAAACGACAATAATAGATATGGGAAGTAGACGGTCTCCATCTGAGAATTAATGGGACTGGACAGAGAGAGAGTGAAAAAAAAGATATATGAGACTACTAGTGGATTAGCCAGCCAAAATAGAAGTGTATAAGAGAGGTCAGTAGGGTTAGGTTAATAGATTTAGGCTTCCTATCAAAGGTATTTAGCTTATTAGCAAAAAAAGTGCAATTATTTAAAAACATAGAGTTCAAATCATGATTAGCCGTAAGATTTTATCTTTCAAAAAAATATAGACCTCTTAAGAAAATAGATATGGGTGTGATTTTGTGATGTTTCTCTCGGGATACGAGAGGAAGAAATTAAGAGCAGAATGATGATTAACCATGAGAAAATGGGGTAATTTTTTAAAAGGGGATTTATTTCCCCGATAATTTTTTGAATGGGATTGTTAGGGGATGTTTTCTTTGTCTGGGATCGAGCCAAAAACTGCTCAGCAGAGAGCATTTTTTGGTTTGCCAAAAATCGCTCCACCGGGAGCGTTTTTGTGGTGTCACCGAAAAAAAAAATTAGCTGCACTGAACAAGGGGGAGAAAATCCAAATAAAAACACACAATAGCTCTTGTTCGGAATCGAACCGAAGACTTCCAGAATTTTAAATAGGGAAAAGTGCACTTTAGTACCCTGTGGTATCGCGAAAAATCCCGTCAGTACCCTGTGGTTTAAAACGTATCAATTGAGTCATACTTATTCCAATTAACATCAATTAGAGGCCCGGGCAGCTGCCCGGACCTGCCCGAACCTACCCGACCGCTGCCCGAACTACGTGGCCAGCCACGTCACCAAATTTTGATGACGTGGCGCCACGTGGAGAGGAGGAGGAGGAGGCGGGCGCGGGGAGGAGGAGGACGTGGGGAGGAGGAGGAGGACACGGGGGGAGGAGGAGGAGGAGGAGGAAGCGGGGGAGGAGGAGGAGGAGGACGTGGGGAGGAGGAGGAGGACGCGGGGGGAGGAGGAGGAGGAGGACACGGGGAGGAGGAGGAGGAGGACGCGGGGGGAGGAGGAGGAGGAGTACGCGGGAGGAGGAGGAGGGGAGGAGGCGGAGGAGGGGAGGAGGCGGAGGAGGAGGAGGAGGTCCACGTGGCGCCACGTCATCAAAATTTGGTGACGTGGCTGGCCACGTAGTTCGGGCAGCGGTCGGGTAGGTTCGGGCAGGTCCGGGCAGCTGCCCGGGCCTCTAATTGATGTTAATTGGAATAAATATGACTCAATTGATACGTTTTAAACCACAGGGTACTGACGGGATTTTTCGCGATACCACAGGGTACTAAAGTGCACTTTTCCCTTTTAAATAAGCACTCTAACCAACCAATCTACAATAGCCTATTGACTTATAACTTTGTAATAAATAATATATTACATATATACGATTTCTATGAAATATGTAATATATTACATAAATACATATTTATATAAAATAATATTTATTACATAAATACGTATTTATGTAATATTTTTTATTACATAAATATGTATTTATGAAATACATATTTATGTAATATATTATCTATATTTATGTAATATATTATTATTTATGTATATTATATATATTTGTATTTATGTAATATATTATTTATTAAATAAATATGTATTTCATAAATACATATTTATGAAATATATTATTTTTAAATAAATACGTATTTCATAAATATATTTATAAAATATATTATTTATTAAATAAATATTTATTTATGAAATAAGTCTTCATTTTTTTGTATTTAGCTGGGTGTATTATATTACGAAATTAGTTGTTCATATTAACTTCAAGATAGAATTTTTTATTTGGAGTTACTTTTTCATTGCAACCTTATCAAAGGGAATTCTAAAATATTATTATTTTTAATAAACATTACTTCCTCTTTATTTTTAATAAACAAGTTGTATAATAGTTAAGACCGGGTTCTGGTTTAAATGGGATAATTAAATTGGTAAAAAAAGAAAACGCTCTCGACGGAGCAATTTTTGGCAAAAAAGAAAACGCTCCCGGCGAAGCAATTTTTGGCAAAAAAGAAAACGCTCCCGGCGGAGCGGTTTTGGCAAAACAAAAAATGCTCCCGGCGGAGCAGTTTTTGACAAAAAGTTTTTTCGGTAATTTTCCTTCGCTTTGGGTAATTTTGTTTGTAACCCTTATTTATGTAATATATTACATATTTCATAGAAATAGTATATATGTAATATATTATTTATTACAAAGTTATAAGTCAATAAACTCTTGTAGATTGGTTGGTTAGAGTGCTTATTTAAAATTGTGGAGGTCTTCGGTTCGATTCAGAGCAAGAGTCATTGTGTATTTTTATTTAGATTTTCTCCCCCTTGCTCAGTGCAGCTAATTTTTTTTCGGTACAACCAAAAAATGCTCCCAGTGGAGCAGTTTTTGGCAAAACAAAAAATACGCTACCCGAGCTGCGATTTCGTGCGAAAGAAAAACGCTCCCCGCTGAGCAGTTTCTGGCTCGACCCCAGACAAGAAAAATATCCCCTGACAACCCCATTTAGGGAATTATCGGGGAAATAAACCCCCTTTTGGAAAATTACCCGAAAAAATAGATCAGCTACTGGAAGGCTGCTTTGAAGTTTGAACACTACCAGGGGGACCTTTAGACCATCTCTAGTGGCCAATTTGTCGAAATAGATTATCAAATAAATAATTATTTTTTTCATTCACATATAACCCAACTCAACCAAATATTTTCTTACTTAGAGTAGTGATTTGGTCTTAATCATGTTATCAAATAAATAATTTATTTATTTTTTATCTACATAAATGTATTATTTATACGAATTTTTATAGAGAATTAAAAAATCGGAATCTACATGAATTGAAAATATTATGTTCAATTTATAGAGGATAAAAAAATATAAATTTCATATTTTTATCGAATAATATTGTGCCAAGTATCATTACATTATATTAAAAAAATAAAATAATAATAAAATAGTGGGTTAACCCGGGCGTGTGTGAGGGGCGGCTCACAAGCCTCGTACACCGCCCGGGCGTAGCAATTGATTTAGTTTTCATTGTTTGTTTTAAATTTTTTTTTGTCTTTTTCCTTGACCTAGTTGTACAAAGAGCACTACTAGAAATGGTCATATTTCTAACATGGTGCCCAAACAATTTGACGAACAAGTCGTTAAGACTCCCATTTTATCACATAGATAAAAGAATATTAAAGTCCTAACTGTTGTGTAAACTTTAGACAAAATATTTTCAGTCGACTTCTTTTGACATGATATGTTGAAATATGAATGCTCGATACTTTGCTTCTAGGAATATACATAGAGTTTTAGGGTGAGATAAATGAAATTCTGAACTACATTGAAATAATTTTCGAATATGAAATTTGGATTAAGATTACATAATTCAAATATCTAGATAAGAGGCACATTTTTTTCTCCTAGGATAGGTTGTCCGGAAAATATAAAACTGATTGCACAAAAAAAAATCGATCAGAGACAGAAATTTTGGACTAATTGTTATATCAGGCTCAGGAAATAAACAATGCGAGAAAGAAGAAAAGAAAGAAACAAATCCATTTTAAAAAAGTTCGACTCGCAGTGAGAAAGCTTCTTAGGACATGAAACGTAAATGCATGAGAGGGAGAGGAGAGAGAGACTCGTGATGGAACTGTTAAAATCGACCATTTACACACACAATATGAATTGAGAGAGAGAAAGAGGGATCGAAAGAGGTCGGAATTGTTTGAAAAAGGGGAGGTCGCTCTTCCAAGTTGGCTCAGGAGGTTGTAGATTGCCTTCCCTCCCCTATTTCCCAAACAAATTACACACGCTTGAGAGTAAATTTATGGTTGTTCTTCGTAACAAATTGCAAGATTTAAATTATTTATCTGTTTAATAAAAATTAAGATAGAAAGTAAATTATATAGGTTGATCGTATTGATGAAGTCATATTTGTTAAAGGACCATTATAAAATTTTTCACTTTGTAAAGTACTAGGAGAAAAAGTTGATGTGAATACCTTTTGAACTTTTGAAGATTGCAGAACTCCAACTTTAAACAAATATAAGAATGCTATACTAATAGGGGAGAAATGAGAGTAAAATTCTTTTTGAGTTTTGGTGTATTTCAAATGAGAGGAGCATGTCCCATTTTATAGGGTGAATTTGAGACCTATTTAATTATGAAATAATAACGATCATTAATTCTCTTATTAACCATGATCAATAAATAAGCGGCTAGAACTATTTACGCTCCCTATTAACCACGGTCAATAAATGAGTAGTTATACGATTCATAAATCTTAAATTCATGACGAAAAATAAAACTGTATCACTTCAAAACTAATTTTTATTTAAACCGAGAATTAATTTTTTGCAAGTGACATTTATCGTTACCAATTGGTTGGTGTGACTTACATTATAATTACCACAAAGTTTATAAGAGATTATATTTAATTAGAATTCTCTTTCTAATTAACCTCTTAGACTCAAGCCCAACATAAATATTTGTTGAGCTAACTTGTTGGATTAAAAATCCAATTGGCCAACACTAACCAATGGGTACTAAACCAAACATCAACTAATTATTACGCAATAGAATGAGTGAAGATTCCAAACATTCCTTTGTTAAGTATGCATCCTGTACTGCTCACTGTACATTTATGGGAATGATGGGAGGTTTTCGATGATGGTCTACTTCAAATCTTTGAATGCCTTTTCCATTTAATTTCTACGGCGCATGCTCCCAGAAATAATGGACTACTTGCAAAAATTATCGCAGAAACTTGGTAATGCTCTCTTTATTATCGCCAACGAGCTTTTCCTTCGGTTCCACTTCTACCATTGTGGTTTTCTGTCCTTTTAGTATACTTAAAAAAAACTAGTTGGTATCTGGATAATATCTTTGAATATAACATAGTTCATCTAACGATTAATTAAGGCCAATGTATTTCCAAATGATCGAATTTAAGATTTATTGAGCTAAAATAATTTTACTGTCGGTTTGTATAAGTGATTGTTGATGCATACTCTAGTCGTTGAAAGAATCACATTAAAAGTGACGAGTTGTTTGACCTAATTTATAATTAAGAGATTGTGTCGGATTGTTGAGGTACAAAAATACCCCTTTTACCCGCAACACATATATAAAGATTAATCTAGTATAGTATTATATTATATTTATTGCAAGACTCACAATCTCATAACATATTCGAGCAATACAAATTTTGGTGCAATAAACTTTTTTTAGAAGTACGACACACATATCATATTGAAAGTAACAAAATCATGAAGTATTTTGTTAAAAGCCATAGTCTTTTATTTCCCCTGCAGCTAGGGCCATCACTGTCTTACTATTGGTCCTTTGCCTTCAAGTTGTAAATGAGTGTTGGTTTACTGAAGATTTTTTTTACACTAAGTTACATATGTGAGGATTGAACTGTAAATTCTTGTCGATTTATTTCTAGGCCTCGTGCTATTAGGACAAACGAACTTAGGGGAAGACGAGTGAAAGTGGAATAGCTTTTGTACTTGCCAATCTAGGGGATACTTTTTGTAACACACCGTGATCCGACCGACTGTCTCCACATATTAATACAGGTCATTTTCATCGTGTTTTGTCCTCACTCACACGCATCCCGAAAAACTTTCTAGGAGATCACCTATCATAATCCTACTCCTGGCCAAACGCGTTTAACCTTAGAGTTCTTCTCTCAGGATGTGTATCAGAAAAAAAGGTACATATTATTCATAATCAAATCACGTAAGTATTTTAAACCGTACACATCATCACACTTTTACTGTGAAAACTAGCGGGCCTCTATTTTGAATGGCTCTGCCTGGTATGCTGCTATAGCGTACATAATACCGATTGGAAGGTACAAAATCCCAGAAATTTTTGGTGGGCAAATGAGCTTCATCAACGGACTATAAAACCCAGAGAAAGCACTAATTGCCAAATTGCGACACCAACTAGCAATCAAATATATTTATTATATCCGGAGAATACTAACTCGACTAATATGAATTAGATAATAAAAAATTACAAGTTTGGATCCGAGCAACATTGATAAACTATAAAAAAATTTATCGATAAGAAGTGATAAAAGATAAATGATTTAGATTCAGTAAAAAAATCTTGAATTTTAATTTTAAGAACGTAAAAAATATTGTTAAGAAAAATGTCTCTTAAAATAGACTAAACTCTAAATAACGCAAAAAAAAAAACCTCCAGATTTGCATAGTGCCTTGTTTAATTCATTTCGATGGTCCAGCTCGAGTTAGGGTTATACAAAGGAGTTTACACATTCACCCCTATATGGGCGGGGAAAGTACATAGGATATCTTGTATAGCCTGGAGGAGAAAGGGAAGGCCATATCTCCATTAAAAGAATATAACCTTTTTCTCTGTGTACATATCATGAGTTCTAAATCTCGCATCAAATAATTTCAAACCCCATTCATTATTTTGCCCCTCTCTTCTTCCTTTCTTTCTTTCATTCACAAAGCATCATCCTCTCTATCATTTCACAATTCCTTTATGGCTCCTCATCCGAAAAAAATGCAAAAAATATCCATATAGCTTCACTTCACTTGGTCGGCTAATAATTGTTCAAATCGGATAGAATATTTGATTAATAACACCAATTTTTTAACAAATATTTAACACTCTTGCTTTTTAAAAGGCTTAGATATGAAATTTTTTGCTTAAATTGAAACAACTTCATTTTATCACCGGTTAATCTAAATATTTGTTAGTATTGTCTATTTCAAAAAAATGCAAAAAAATGACCATTTTGCTTTATTCTGTCGATTAATTTTGATTCAAATCGGATAGAATTTTTAAATATTTACAAAAATTTCTTAATAAATATGTAACACTATTATTCTTCAAAAGAATCGAATTCGAGAAAATTCTGGTTAACTTAAACAACTTTATTATCATTTGATTTAAGTATTTATTTGTAGTACATAGTTTAATATAAAAGCAATATAGGTATGATAATAAATAGATATAGGTGCAAATTCTTTTTACACTGGTGCCCTCACCTTTCTAAGCCCTCTTTTGTCCCTTATCTTTTTACAAATTCTTCTGTGTCACATCAGTCCTTCTCTGTCAGATTTCTTCTGATATGCTCTTCCCCCATGTGATTATCCCCAATCTCCTTTTATACATGCACTATTCTTCTCCACCATTTTCACCTGCAAGCCCTTCCCCCCCTCACTACTGCCTTTTCCCTCACCAAACCCAAATCCCACTTTCTCACTTTTTGTTGGCTTCAAATGGAGCCTACCCAACAAAGCCACCAACCAAGTGAAGATACCAATGTTGGAATTGGTGGTGGTGGAGCTAAAGGAAGCTTCCTTTGTAGGCAAAGCAGCACTAGGTGGACACCAACCACTGACCAGATCAGAATCCTCAAAGACCTTTACTACAACAACGGCATTAGGTCCGCATTTTGGTGCAACTCTCGTAAAATTTATTTGTGTCGTTAGAGTACATATTTAATGGGGATCGTGCAGGTCTCCGAACGCGGACCAGATCCAGAGGATCTCTGCTAGGCTAAGGCAGTACGGGAAGATCGAAGGGAAGAACGTGTTCTACTGGTTCCAGAACCACAAGGCCCGCGAGAGGCACAAGAAAAGGTTCACACCCGAACACCAACTTGTCGCCCCGGCAAACGCCACCAACCTACAACATCAGCAGCAACAAATAGTGAGGAGAAACAACTCGATGATCGATTCGAGTACGAAGGCGGCTGCCATTTGGAAACCTGATCGCCATGGCACCAAGTTCCCTGTCAGCTGCATTGCAACTTCTGCTTCTGCTGCTGCTGCTGGTATAGATAATAATTACCCTTATTGTATGATAATCTTTTTTTGAGGGAGTTATTGTATGATAATCGGAAGCTATATATTTTGTCCTCGCTCCTTCATTTATTTTCCTTTGATTTTCTTACATGATTTTATTTACTTGTTTTTAATTTGGCTATTAACAAAACTTCTTACACTAATTTCTTTGCTCATGATTACCCCTAAAAACAAAAAAAACAAAAAATGGTCCTGGTGCTACATAGAAAGATACCCACCTCGATCTCTTATGCACTTTAAATTAATATGTTAATTCATGCTTAAACTAGGTTATAAATACATATTTTTTGATCCAGGTAAACTGGTTATTTTTACTTATGGTGTACATACCATAATCGAGCACTATCGTATTCTATAAAGTCACGACGTCTCTTCGTTGGTAAACATCGAGCCAAGACTTTCCTAAAAAATCCAAGTCGACTTAAACCACATCTTATTTGTACAAATTGAGTTGTATTGGATTGTCTGTTTCTTAAATCCATACTGTCTCTTGATGATGATGATGATGATTTCTAGGGTTTCCAGCAGTGTCTTCGTCTCCAGCTGGTCTGGTTGGCGTTGGACAGACAGGGAGCTACGGGTACGGACCAAAGACAATGGAGAAGAGTTTCAGGGTGAGTGTCATTTATATTTCTCTAAGTAAAATTTTTGCACCAAATTACACCGGCAGTGGACTAACAACAACCCATATAACTCCGTTAATTCTTCTTTACGCCTCGGTATCATTTCATTATTTCATTTAGAAGGGATCATCCTTGGGATACGCCCATCCTCCTGGCTACTGTTGTGTTAGTGAAGTTTGGTGTTTCTCTTTACTGTTGAAAAGGATCTCAGTGGACGTACCAACCCAGTTACTATAGAATAGCAAGAACCTAACGACAGGTTCCCTTCCATATGGATACTGTGTCAGTTCAGTTCCCTTCCTTTCTATAAATTATTTTATTCACAGCAGCAGGAATTGAAGAATAGAAACTAAATACCTTCTGCCATGCTCGGAAGTTTTTGGTTTGTGCTTTTTGGTTAAAACTCTGCAAAAGATATATTTTGCTATTAATGGACATCAGTTTAATTCGTGAGTTGACAAGATTAATGAATTATTTCACTCAAAAAATGGTTACCTGGAGTATTTGTTTAGCTTCTGGAATTTTTTTTGTCTGTACGATCATCACCATGAATGTGTATATGGTATGTGGGGAGTACAAATAACAAATCTTTTAATTTATAGGAGACAATTTCAATGAACTATGCAACATAAAATATTGGTTTAATCTAATTAGAATTTTGAGAAAAATTTTAACAAGTGCATTACGGTGTAATCTTTCTAAAAATTATTAGCAAACAAAACTTCATTAACCCGATTATAATGGATTTGAGCTTGTTAAACCAAAACTACAAACTTTAACTCGGCTACATTAATTTCTATAACATTTTAGTAACAAACAATATTAATTTCTATTATTTTTTTTTTGAAAAATAATTTTTTTTCTTCATCATACCAAGAATTAAACCCTGGATTTCCATGAAATTCTGCTACGCCTTGTGCTGTTAGAGCAAATGGTGTTTGGCAAAATCTATTGTTTTGACTGTAAGATTAATTAATTCAATTTTTATGATCAAAGCAGGAGTGTTCAATATCATCTCAAGCAAGCAGCACAATTGGCGGGTCAAGAAGCCATAACTATGGATGGATGTTTACCAACACTAACTACGAACCCTTTGGCCCATCTTACGGCTTCTACGAGTACAAGCCACCAAGGAGATCCGACGAAGAAGAGGATGAAGAAGAGGAAGAAGAAGAAGAAGAAGAAGAAGAGCTAGCTTGCCAAGTGGAGACTCTTCCATTATTCCCAATGCACGAAGAAGATCACTTCAATGGAGGATACTTTAGGAACAACTTCAAGAGGAGCCCATCAAGTGATTATCACTCTGTTTACTACTTCGGCAACAATGGCGGCTCCTGCACTTCCCTTGAGCTCAGCCTTAATTCCTCGGTTGGCCACTCACATGATGCCCTCTAGATGATGTTATGTTAGTGTAATAATTAATTATTAATTATCTGGCTTAGTGAAGGATTGTTCATCGGCTAATTATATGCGTACTTGATGGGTTCCGTACGTTTCTCTCTCCTAAAGTGATTAATGATGTTGTCCGAGTCTTAATTTGTTTGAAACTTGTGATCTTTTATGAGCTACGTGCCCGGAACTTGACATCTGTCTTGACGAGATTTCTTACAAACAATCATACAAGAGAATTGTATTCGTTTATTAAAATTTCGAGCAGTGAGTGTTGGATACTTGATGAAAAGATGGTAAGGCAGTTGAAATGTTCTATTATCTTAACATAAGACTTTGCTATTACTTTTAATATTCAATTCGAATTTGGACTAATAAATTCAATAAATATCTCGTTAATGGGATTTGGATTCGGGGGGACTAAATAAAAATTATCCCCATGGTATGGACTAAATATGGGTCTTTAGATTTGATCAAATTCTTTTTTTACAGATCTGATGGTCAGATTTTGTTAAGGGTATTTTCGAGTTTTTATCCAAACATACTCATTATGGTTCCACCATTTTCTTATATAATCCCACAAAAAAAACCCTTAACATCATTTTTTAGTCCAAATGATGTCAACCCCCCATCCCCTCCCTCCTCCCCCCCCCCCCCCCCCCCCCCCCGCGGCGACGTCCCCGTTCATTTTTTTTCCGCCGCCCCCCCTCCCTCCTTCCCCGCCGCTCCCCTCCCGCCGTCCCCGTTTATTTTTTTCTTGAAGTCTCATTCCCTCTTTTATTTAATCCTTTTTTTGGATTTTTTTCACCAGCTTTTTCGTTGATTATTTGGTCAGAAAGAAATGACCCATATGCTGTTTCGGCTTTGATTATTGCTGGATTGGTCGATTCCATGTGGTTCTGATAATTTTGTATTTAAAGATTGGAACTTTATGTTGGTGTTTGTTTGTTGTTTGAACTTAGTGCTTAAAATTCTAGCAAAAATTCATAGATGAATGATATCAATATTAAAGTAGAATGATACCAATATTCGAGAAGAATGAAATCAATATTCGAGAAGAATAAAACTAATACATTCAAATGGTATACATTTTCACTTATAATGGGATACCAATATTGGAGAAGATGAAAATCAATATCACGGTGGAATGAAACCAATATCATAGTAGAATGAAACCAATGTCATAGTAGAATGAAACCAATAACATAGAAGATGGAAACCAATATCCGAGAAATCGAAAACCAATAATTCCCATACTTGTTTTTCCATAAATTGTATTATTTTGCTGATATATTTTTTAATTATTTTAATTATTGTATTTCCAATATTGCTCCTATCTCTTTCAATAGAAATTTCCCCACTAAATTTGAACCTCTCGTTAATGCCCTTACTTAAAACTCATATTCAATTTCATACACGTCTAATAGATATAATTAGTGATCGTTTGCCGTCCCCATCACAAAATAAATGTGATCAGGATTTGTAAATTGTTCGGTATCTTTTCTTATTTGGGACGATGCTGAGGCATTTAATCTTCCCATTAAATGCATAACTAAGGCAATCGTAAAGGCGAACCAGCAGGATATTAATTATTTCGCCCAGCAGGGTCCAGAATACCATATTAGACGGGTCTTTCAAATGTTTAATATCCTAATATTCTATAAAATGATAACTAATTAAAATAACTATTATTGTTAAAAAGCATATAAGAACCCATGACCTCGACCAATCCCGAGCATTGGGGAAAAGAATATTTGATTATGTTTCCGTGTGAATGGAAAAGGTTGGAAGGAGAAATAGCATAGGAGCCGTCTTGGCAGAAACAAAGTTGATGGTCGTTCATAGAATTTTGAACCCACGTGTGTATATATTCATTTTATGTGCTATAGTATTGAAATTTTTTTTAGGGGTAAAATGGGGCGAGCCTAAAAGAGTTACAGAGCGATAATGAAAAGTACAGATACAAGACAAGAAATTCAAACAGAACACGAAGCCAGTTCGATGATAGCAGGGTGACACAGGGGGAAGTGATGGGCTGTCGAACAAGCATGAAGCCAACTACCGGGCGGATTTTTACCGAAACAAGTTTCGGCCAATAACGAACATCTGAATGCATACGAAATATACTCAAATGAGAGTTAAGGTCGACGTAAATCGATCGAGACAAGGTTCTCTACCCGCAACCATCGAACAGACAACGAAATCTTTTCAGATCTCAGATCAGACAACAGTCGAATCAAACAAAAACAGAAACAAATAAACATAACCCCGAGCCCACGAGACTCGAGATCGCACACAAAAACCACAAACAAGAACGAAAGCAACAGCCAACTTATGTGCTATAGTATTGAAAATTTGAAACAACCTTTTTTTAGGGGAAGTATTGAAACAACTTTTTTTGAGGAAGTATTGAAACAACTTTTTTTGAGGAAGTATTGAAACAACTAATGTGCGCTTCTGGTAACAAAATAAAATATTTTGGAATATGCCAAAAAATAATATTATGGCTTGGGATTTTGAGCTTTGCAGCGGCCGATGAAGGATCATAATGTCATTACCCGATACCATTTATTTATGGTGCGCTGAAAATCGGAAACCTTTTTGAATGTTTGATATTTTTGCCCCAACCAACTCTAGTCTAGGACATCACCGACTTATATGTAAATGCTATAAATACACATGGATGGAATGTTATACTTGATTTAACAGATTTGCACATTTATTTTAAATATTCGACAAGTGATAGAAATTGCAGATAGTATTTTTTTATTTGTTCTTAAAATTTTAATTTAATGATTTTATGAGTATTTTTGTCCAAATAATTTGTTTCAATTAGAAAAATATGTGACACTCAATCGAACATTTTTAAATTACATAATAATGACATTCAAATGGGTCAAACTAGTTCTGATTTTCGTTTATACTGTGAATGAAAGACTTTAAAACAACCATCGTTTCATCCGAAAACTAAATTGATGATCAAATTGGAGGGCTCATCTCGTTTAAATTCTAAGTTTATTTATCACTTGCACATGCTTTCAGCTCACTCCCCAGTGAAATGGGTATCGGGTTAGTCAGTCACACTCATTATGCGATGATGTAACCAAAAGCCAGCAAATACATTTATTTATTTCTGAACCAGAATGAAACTTATCCCATTCTCCCAAGAGAAGAGATTGTAATAATTTCTGAAAGGGGTCCCCATCAGAAAGATTTTGGGTGGGGATGCACCTACTTTATTTGGATTGACATAATTCCACGCCTTCTGGGTTAGTATGACCCTAATGTCATTTAAGTCACCAGTTGGCTCTTTTCTTTTCTCTCTTTCCAAATGGTCCAATTCTTCAAGTAATTTTGTCGCGGATCCAAGAGGATCTTGGGTGCCTTTTCGGAATTCTAAGTACGTAATGTCCTCTACGAATATGTGAAGTTGGGACGATGCGTCACGATTTTTCAACCAATTTGATGAAAGGTGACTGACCCCAATGAGTCATTTCTGGTTGCTTTTCTTTCCTTTTTTTGTCTAGCCCACGAAGCAGCACGTTGTTGCCTGCAACCTCCCATCGGCCAAGTAAAAATAATTTTTACCACTTATAAACAAAATCATTACACCTGCAATTGATAATGTTGTGATCGTAATGCAATGCATCCTCTCAAACGAAACCCGTGAGACCAAAATTTGCACGAATTTTGATTTTCATAACGTGCCATGACACGAGGATCATGTGAACAATGAACTACAGAATTAATAGGAGCAATTGAGTCTGATACCATTATAATCTTCGTATCTAACTTCAAATTTTAAAACGATTGGTCGATAAATTTTCGAACATTTACAAACAAATATCATCCGTCCTCTTTCCTATTGTATTGAATGACATTAGGCTAATTTGAATTCTAGTGTTGACAGCTACTATGTTGAGCTCAACATATTCTGAATCAAATCTAACCACCGGATTAACATCTTTCGCATAGCAAACGTACCGAGAATAGTCGCCCTCAGGAAGGGAACTTTTACCACCGGATACAAGTGACGGCCCAGTTCCCAGACTTCCATTGTTCACAACATGTGGAGCTGAATGTGTAGAACTAGAGGCTAGCAACATCAAGGGAACTTCGTCCGAGCCGATGTGTTATTCGTGGAGGAAATAGTTCTTCGTTTTACCTGCAGCACATAGTGCAACATGCTTGAGGTAAGTGTCCAGAAAAACAAAATTAGAAGCCCCAATAAGAGTATATAATTGAAAGGACATCGTGTTCGGAGCATAATTCTTATT
This sequence comes from Hypericum androsaemum, assembly GCA_963995505.1. Taxonomy (NCBI): domain Eukaryota; kingdom Viridiplantae; phylum Streptophyta; class Magnoliopsida; order Malpighiales; family Hypericaceae; genus Hypericum; species Hypericum androsaemum. The sequence goes on along the minus strand of OZ023188.1, from coordinate 1,240,849 downwards.
CTAACTACATCGTGTTACCTGAAGATTGATGTTCGACGATGTGAGGTTAGCAGAAGAGGTGCCAGGAATCAGCTGCCCTTATAAATTTCAAAAAGAACCTTCAACTGGTGATATCCGTTAAAGAGCTTCTTTGTGGCTGCGGAATTCTTGTTCGGTGCATAATTAAGTTGATTCACTTCCTTCCAACATAAGCTGACAATTTAGACAGATCTGGGATCCAAAATGATAGCTCTGAAGACCCAGTTGCAAACATAAGACTTCCAGGTGCCCAAGTTATGACATGAGGCTCGGTCTCGCAAGTCATCCAACTAGCAACCTGGTCCAGGAAACACAATTGTCAGTTCCAGATGAAATTAAACAGATAAATATTGACACTATATGTATCTCCTTAATGCAACCACACAGATGAAATTCATGCATGCTCTTCTGGAAATTAGTGAAGTATGTCCAACACATGAATTCGCGCCAGAAATCATCAAATATAGAATATTATTCTAGTGTGCATCTCCGCAAGTATCATGATTGTTATGGAGACTTTTCGTCATCCGAAGATTCCGAACAGAAAAGGAATCATGATATTTGGCAGACAGGTGATGCATGAAAAGATAAAAGGAGGTTTTTTTGAGGAGGAGGTTTGATCATCCTACTTCTTTCCCACTTCTGATGCTCCATGCATGAACACGGCCATCACCCGAACCTATCACAAGAAAAGAAGTTCTTAATTCACATTTGTTTGAGATATCATATAAGCAAACCGTTTTTCAACACAAGAACTACGACTATTAGAAGGCGGCCAACAGTATAATCACATCAGTTTATATGATGCACTGCAAGCAAATCTTATAACACACCCATCCACATAGCACTCCCTTTTTGCCAGGTGGTCTCGAAAGGCAGAAGCAAGCAATGAAGTGCAAAATGGAACAGAACCAGGAGAATATAAAGCTAAGTAATTGAAAAAGAAAAAGCAAATGGTAGCAGAACTGCAGAGTGTAGGAGCATACGAAAACCAACATCAGAAGGTGCAATACCTGACACAACAAACATTCCCTCTGGGCTGAAAGATGCCTCGAGCGTTGAATTGCTCGATACCGGCTTTACCTTGAAGCTGGATAGCTGACACAACAAGGAGCAGTAATGCATAAGTGCTTAGTTCGGAAAATTATGAAAGACAATAAGGAAAAAGAAGACAGTTTTAGAAGAGCTCTTAAGTGTTGGACTCACAAGGGTTCCGCAAAAAGAATCAAGCACATGAATATGGCCATCCATGGTTGTCAGAAGCATAAGCCTGCCATCGTTGCTGAACTTGATGACATTTGCATCAGACACGTCTCCTCCAACAGCAAAGATCTCAAATGGACCCTATGAGAAATGCCATTCAGTAACTTGAGCTTGCCAATGCTCAAGGATGAAAGAGGGAAATACTTTCATACGTGCAATTGCAACCAGTAATTTAAGCAGACATACCTTTTCATACTTTCTGGAATCAAACATTCGAACGCATCCTCCAAACGCCACCGCAAAGACCATGCCTTGATCATCATACGCTGCTGCTGGCCTTGCTTGCACGCGTAAAAGACCCTGAAACACAGACCAAACAAGATATAAACAAAAGAGGCGGGGACAGAGTGACTGCTTTCTCGGTTGAATTCTAGTACCGGAAGAACTCAACCTGACACTTCTCGGCACGTTGATCCCAGAGCAGAACAGTCCGATCAAGTGAACCAGAAATAAAGCACTCGTTGCGAGGGCACAGGCTTAGAGATACAACCCTGCAAAAAGTCAGCACAAATGTCACTCCAAAACCACTACTCATTCCTTCTCTTCTCTCATTAACACGGACAAACAACCTCCGAGAGAGCACAAACCTGTCGTGATGACCTTTAAAATAACGCAAGTACTTGTTATCATTCAGCGACAGAAGCCGCAACGATTCTGAAACAAGAACCCCAGAGGTCAAGCGCCAATCCAAACAACCACATTACAATCACTCGCGTCAAAACCATACCGTCCCATCCGTTCCGCGACGAGTATATAACAGTCGTCGGATGAGAAGTAAAGGAGACCAGATCGATTCCGTACTTTTTGCTGTTTATCGTCTTCAAGCACCTACATGTCCCAAGCAAATAACAGCCACGAGCCCTAGGTTACTTCTCTTTCTTTTTCTTAGTAAAAAGTCGAAAGTATCCGAACATCAATTGAGCCCGTTCAAAACCCTAATTAAAATCGGGGAATAGCGTACGTGGCGGTGGAGACGTCGTAGAGGCGGATGGACTCGTCCTCGCTGGCGGTTACCAAGTAGCTCGACGCCTTGTGGAAATCCATCGAACTTATCCTACCATTCTATTGATTAAACCCAAAAAAAAAAAATTATTCGTATAATTTTTTTTTAAAAAAAAAGGAAAGGGGAAAGAAGGTTAATGGATTACGTAGTCGCGGAAGACCATTCCGACTTCCATGCTCTGGACGATCTCTTCGTTGAGCTCCAACGATACTCTGTCTTCGGCCATCTCTGCCGCTGCTCGGAGGGGGAGCGAGGGGGCGGAAATCGTCGCCGGAGAAGAAAGAGGCCGGAGAGAGGTTGATGTGGGTTTTCCGTTTTGCCTTTTCCCTTCGGGTGAGGTCGATTTGGGCCGGGCCTTTCTTCCGCGTCGTTTTTGGGTTTAGATTTGGACGAATAGTTGTGTCGGTTGACATAAATTATTCAATTTTTTAGGGCAAATTACCGTAATACCTCTCTTGTTTGATTTAATCGATGATTTAGTTCCTCTAGTTTTGAAAAATATTCTGACATCCCTTTCTTTGATTTTATTATACTTTTGGGTCCCTAACGTCATAATATTTAATTTTCTCCGACGAAGGGCCACTTGAAAAGACAAAAATACCCCCTTGTATTCTTTAAGGTAGCCTTCTTCAACCAACCCAAATCAAAACCGAGATTGAACAGAAAAGAGATGACCTTGAAAAAAAAACAACTCAGACCAAACAGCACATATTCTTCCCTTAAAAATCACGATACATCATTCATCTTCTCCTCCTCCTTCAAGACCAACCTAAAGCTTACTATATTCCAAAACCTTAATTCACAAATCAAAACCTCGCCTAGATCTTCCTTCCTTCCCGATAATCCCCTTCCTCTTCACTTCAAACTTCACCTCCACGTTAGGAATCAACCTAACTAAATATTAGCTGGGCCTCAATTACTTTCTCTTCGGCCCACTTATGTAGCTGTTCCAAATCCACCAAGTATCTCGGCAGGAATATTCGTTGGAGACATGTGGGTCCCTCTAGCATCAGAAAATGATAAGCGGGGACAAGGTTGTTAGTGGGTCTGAGACACGTCATTTTATTCCCTTGATTTGTTAAGATTTGGTACCACCTATATGGTGTGTATATAGTATACAGGGTACACTTGTAAATCCATAAAGAAAAGTATCAGAAAATGAGGACCTTTCGTTTTCCTCACAAATCCATCTTCCTTCTTTCCCTTTACTTTCTTTACTATTAAAGTTTTTCTCAAGGAACCCAAAACCTTGAGCTTACTTTCGGACATGGTATCAGAGCACCACGAACATCAAGTGGTATAGATCCTATTTTTCCCTTTCTTGATTAACCATGGCGAAGGAGGAGAGTCGTCGTTTCACCGTGGACGAATTCTGTCCCTACTATTTCCATCCCAGTAAAACAACAAATCTTGTCCTTGTCACCCCTCTGTTGAATGCTATTAATTACTACTCATGGAGCAGATCTATGCTGCTTACCCTTGGTTGCAAAAATAAGGATCAGTTTATTGATAAAACTATTAAACCACCTCGTCGGAGTGATGCTCAGTTCTCCGCTTGGAAATGTTCCAACAACATGGTCCTAAACTGGATGATTCGGTCTGTGGAGCCCTCTATTGCTCAATCAATTTGTCACTTTGACAGTGTTGTAGCTGCTTGGAATAACGTCAAGCAGAGGTTTGGACGAGGAGATGCTATCTGCATCAGCAACTTGCTTGAAGAGATCCACGGTTTCCATCAAGGTGTGTTGTCTGTCACGAGCTATTTTACTAAATTTCAGACTCTATGGGATCAATTGGAATAACTTCAACCAATACCCAGTTGTGAGTATGTGAAAAGTGATAAGGATGACGATCTTGATAATTCATGTGAGGCTATTCGAGTTGTTAGGAGATATTATGAGACTAACCAAGTCATTAGGTTTCTTAAGGGGCTTAATGAGAACTATGTTGGCATTCGATCCCAGATTCTCTTAGCAGATGAGCAACCTTCACTAACCAGGGCCCTGTATTTGGCTCACCAACATGAACAACAGTATATTGCCCCTTTCCCACCAGCTATGTCATATGGTGTGTTTCATGAGCCTATGCAGTACTCTAGATCTGGATCTGGCTTAGATTCAGGAAGCTTTGCAGCCCAGGACAACCAATCTTACAAAAGGAGCTGGAATGACAATGGTAAGAAGCATCAATGCACTTTTTACAATCTTTTTTGTCACACTGTGGACAAGTGCTACAAGAAACATGGGTACCCTCCTTGTTATAAGTTTTGGTCTCAAAGTCGGGATAAAAATATGCAGAACAATGGTCGAATGGTCAACTATGCAGCACCTGCTACTCAGCCAAGTACAACTGACTTTGGTCATGAACTCTCTAAGTTGAGTTTGACATCTCAGCAATGTTCTAGCCTGATGCACCTGATCCAGCAATCTTCCATGTTTGGTAAGGATACTGGACCATCCACAAGTGGTCCTTCTGGCCATTTGTCTCATGTTAATTCTAGCCTTTCTAACGTTTCCTCCTCGGGTAAGGTTATCACCTCTTTTGTTAGTTCATTCACTTTAATTTCTCGTAGAACTTGGATTATAGATACTGGAGCCACAAACCATATAGCATGCTCACTAGACTCATTTGTAGATTTTTATTCTTTGACTGATACTCATATTTTGCTTCCAACTGGTTCATGAGTACAGGCCACACACATAGGTACAGTCATTTTAACTGATTCTTTGGCACTTAACAATGTTCTCCATGTCCCAACATTTACGTTTAATCTTCTCTCCGTTAGTCAGTTATTGAAAACATCTACATATATAGCTAACTTCTCTGCTGCACACTGTCTCATATAGGACCTTGCCACCCAGCAGACGATTGGTAAGGCTGAGGTCATTAACGGGCTTTATCTTTTTCAAGCAGGGCGTCAGCACAAACCTTCTCTTATTTCCTCTAGGACGATAGCAACTCTCCAACTTATACACAATGATTTAGCACTTTGGCATAGTCGTCTAGGACATTTACCTTCCTCTAAATTACAGGTTATGAAACACTATGATTCATCTATAGATCCCTTAGTTCCCGATCCTTGTGAAGTGTGTCATTTAGCCAAGCAAAAATGTTTATCTTTTTCAATCAGTAAATCTCTTCCAGTACAAAAGTTTGATCTCATACATATTGATATTTGGGGACCTTATGGTGTTCCCTCTTACGATGGTTACTCATATTTTTTAACAATTGTTGATGATCATAGCAGAGGTCTTTGGACTTTTCTCATGAAAAACAAAAGTGAAACTCGTTCTTTAATTGAACAATTTTGCATCATGGTTGTCAAATAATTTAACGCTAAAGTTAAGGCCATTAGAAGTGATCAAGGTAGAGAATTTATCATACAAGATTTTTATGTTAAAATGGGCATCATTCATCAACAATCTTGTGTGCAAACTCCTCAACAAAATGGGCGAGTACAAAAGAAGCAGCAACATATTTTATATATTGCAAGATCTTTGTGCATCCAAGCTCATTTACCTCTAGCTTTCTGGTCTGATTGCATATTACATGCCACATACCTCATTAACAGAACACCATTTTCTTTGCTGCATAACAAATCTCCATTTGAAATATTGCATAACCAAGCACCGAAGTTGAGTCATTTGAAGGTATTTGGTTGCCTATGTTATGCCTCAACTTTGAGCAATGGAAGATTAAAATTTGATCCAAGAGTTGCACCCTTTCTTTTTCTTGGAATACCTCCTGAAAGGAAGAATTTTTTTCACCCCTCTTGCAATAATGAGTAAGTAAGCGATTGTCGTCCCACAAGGACTAAGCTAGGCCGCAAACTCGACTTTACCACTAGTTTAGGACAATAAAAAATAGAGGTGTCAATTCCAAACACAATATTCTACTAGAAATGAAATTGCAACTAAACAAGGTAATGGTTTAAACACTTAAAACAAGAGTGAGCTTGGTGCCAATGAAATTTACATAACCAAATGACATATGAGGTTTATTAAGTTCATGATATGGTCCGGATGTTTCGAAGGCAACTAATCAACGCTCTCGCGACAAACTAGTCTAAATCGATTCTTAACTAGACTTAGATGAACTAACCACACTCTCGCGACAAGTTAGCCATCTAATCTAACTAATCACCAACTATAATCACTATCCTTTAGACAACTAGTCACCTAAGGTGATCTCTCAACAATAGGTTTCTACTCAACTAGTTAAATGGTCCGTTAATCCTAACCCCTCTCGGCAATTAATATTAACTATGTTCATAATCAAGGTGATCAATCAAGATTAAGCATTAAACGCATTAACTAGTTCACAAACCTTAGCATTTTAACCCCACTAAACCATTGGCTAAATAGATCCATCAAGGCACCAAACCCACTAAACAACTACTCACACGTATCAACTACACAACTAAACACATCCATTAAATGAAGCAAGTAAAGCCTAAACATAAAAGAGAGGGTTAGAGAAAGCTCAAGATGATCTTCAAAGCTTCCAAAAGTTCTCCTTCAAGTTCTCTACAAGTTTCAACAAAGGTGAGCCAAGTTTCTCTTCAAAAGAGAGAGAGTTAATGGAGAGTTGTTACCAAAATATCTAATTCTAAGGTTCTAAGTTGGTTCCTTCTAAAATAAGCCAAGGAAGCTATTTATACAAGTTTTTGGCTTAGGAAGTGCCAGCCACGACATTCACTATTCATGCCCAAAAATGGGCCCAAAACAAATCCTAAAATTTGGCCCACTCGTCAGATTTATTGGCAGATTCGAAAGTCAACTTTGGACGCGATTTTCCTCCCACTTGGACTCCGAATTTGGAGAAGCCCATGAAGATAAAGTTGTAGTCCGGATGTCTTCTTTCCAGCGCCACCTTACTTGACTCCATTGGACTTTGGATAAGAAAGTTATCGGCATTTGAGTCGCAAGGGGTCAGTTTTGCTCCATGCTTTCTTGGGTCTCGTAAAACGCCAATTGTCCCGGCTGATCCGATCGCCTATGACACGCTCCAAAGTGCACCAATATCCTCCTTGCATCACCACATAGTCTCCTAGTAATAAACAGGAACGAAATATAATAAAAATCACAAGAACAATACTAAAACGTTTAAAGCACAATATATAACAATACAACGATACATAACACACAAAAACACTAGAAACAATAGAAAATCGATACTAAAACATACATGGATGATAGAGTGTTTTCACACTCATCACACCCTCACACTTGAATCATTGCTTGTCCCCAAGCAAAGCTCAACACATGAAAAACGAAAACAACATCACACAACAAGGAAAAACACAGCAAGGAATAGACTTGGCATGACAAGTTCACAAATTGACTCCCCTCAAAATCTCAAACTTGCATCAAAAGACCACCCCACTACCTAGCTAGTTCATCAACCCAAACACAAAGAGTAAGACCCGGTAGATACCTCACCACTCGGTGGTTTAAACAAGTGTTATCATTATGTAAAAGACACTAGAAGGTTAACCACTCAGAGGTTCGGAAATTTTTAGCTCACGATTTGTAAGTAGCCAACTTCCTATCTCTCGCGTACATGACCGATGTCTTTCAAAATATCCTACGTCCTACTCAACAGTGTCTCAAAGTCGTGTGGTTGCACGTGAACATGGGGCTTTCAATCGGGTTGTAATGGGGCTAAGGTATTGGTGAGATAATATATATGGATAGTAGTTAAACCACCCAATCCGAGGACTTGTTGCCAAAGCATTCTAGTCTCTCGTCTATTCTAAACATCCTCACCATAATTAATTAAAGCACACTCTCAAAATTCACCCATTTCCTAAGACCGCGTAGCACGAGTTATGCCAATAATTAATGCCTTATTCAACCTTCACTTCACTTCCCTTTTTTTTCTTTTTTTTTGGTTCTCTTTTTTTTCTTATCTTTTTTTTCTTTCTTTTTTTTCTTTTTTCTTTCAACAAACACAAACATGGCATTTTCTAGGCAAAAACTCGGCTTCTTTGTATGGCCTCTCAACTACCCAAATTCCCAATAAATTAACCCATATGAACACTAAGCTACCAACTAAACCCAATACATAACATCCCCAAAAGGTGTAAACCTATGTGTCCTCGGATCGGATGACCAAAGGTCGGGAAGATGGTGGATATAAGGCTTAGAGTTGGTATACATATAATATGATCAAAGAATGGCTAGGCTCAATGGGTTAAAGTAATGGATATAAAGGTTCTTGGCTCTAAAGCGCTAGGCTCAATTTCAAAGGATTAGCCCCCGTCATTCACTAACGCCACACAACCAAGACCATGTCAAGTACTAGTAGGATACCTCGATCACCCAAACTCATGTAGGCACCTCATGAATAAATGAAGACGGTTGTCTCCTCCTTCGGCTCAAAGTTCCTCACAAGGTCACTCATCAACCCTCTAGTCTAATCTACATAGTGAGACCACTAGTCTAAACAACCGAGGGTGAGATTTTTACAAGTTCTTAGGCTTGATGCTCGAGTTTATTTCCTAACTAGGTGTGTGGTAAGCTTCTAACACAAGTTGAAGAATTTTGAAGGGGGTCAAATTTTGAAAATTCATGCCAAATTATTGCCTAAACTAGACAAACTAGACCTAAACACACAAAGGATTCCTAAGTAGAACCACACCCCCACACTTGAAGAACACCTTGTCCTCAAGGTGTAGGGAGCACATATACATCTAAACAATTGAACTATACTAACAAATTTATTAAGAAGCAAGCATGGACATCAAACAAATAAGAAGAACAAAACATCACAAATATATAAAGCAAACTCAAGACATCACGAAGACAAAAACAAAAAATAATTAAAGAAAAATAAAGTGATAGAAAACTCCCCTTAGTCTTGAGGTGGAGAAGGTGGTGGTGGCGGGATGTTGTATCCGGATCACTCCATCGGTCATTTGCGTGGATTGGGAGGATTTAGGAGGTAGGATTCTAATAGGTTTAGTTGGAAAAGATTTGAGACCCCTTCCACCCTGAACTCGAAGAAGTCATAAAGTACAAAGTTGTTGGCCTATCTCTTAGCTTTCCGTAGCAACAAGAATCACCTCAATCCGAGTCTCGAGCACCAAGATATGGCCTATTTACTAATGATAGCGCCAGCTGGGCCCTGACCGTGGCCTTTGATGATGAGCCACGAACGTGGCTTTTAGGGCCACGACCGTAGCCTTCAAGCTTTTTCAAGGCATGGACTTACAGAGAGTTTGCCACGACTGTGGCCCCCTTTTTTCATATTCCTTCGATTTGAGACCCCTTCTACCCCGAACTAGAAGAAATCATCAACTACAAAGTTGTAGGCCTACCTCTTAGCTTTCCATAGACACAAGAATCAGCTCCATCGGATGCTCGAGCACCAAGATATGGTTTATTTACTAATGATAGGTGAGGTGTCCTTGTGCCTTCAAAAATGTCCCTGACTTCTAGAGAAATGCCACGACCGTGGCCCTCGCTAAGTATCCAATCGTCTAAGATAAGTCCGAATTTCTTGAGATCACCTTCAAAATGCAAAGAAATACCATTAGCATTAATCGATGCTTCAAAATCATACCCGACTAAAAACAAACGTAATAAGAAAAACACAAATAGACTATGACAATATAAAGACAATACAAAAATATGCTAAGTTATAGTCGTTAGCTTGACTTTACTCCCCTTTTTCATGCATCGGAGGGTGAAGTCACGGGTTGCACCTCCGAACTTCGTTCAACATCGCCACCAAGGTAAATCTTACACCTTTGGCCATTCACCTTGAAGACTCATCCATTACTTCTTTCCAATTTGAGTGTTCCAAATGGAAAAATTTTTACCACCTTGAAAGGTCCACTCCACTTGGACTTGTGTTTTCCCGGAAAAAGTTTTAACCGAGAGTTGTAGAGTAGCACTTGATCACCTTCTTTGAACTCCTTCTTCCCGATGTGGGCGTCATGTTTCTTTTTCTTATCCTCCTTCTTAAGCCTTTCCACTCCCGGCTTGGCTTCCTCCTCCAAGTGGATGTAATGCATAATCATGTCAGGATTTATCCCCTTCATATCAGATTTTTGGCATGCCATGGCCTTAATCCATTTGTTAACAACTTCAAGCACCTTCTCCTCTTGCTCCTTAGAGAGCTTGTTGGAGACGATAATGGGGATTCTTCCTTCATCCTTTAAGAATGCATATCGTAAATGGGAGGGTAGCTCTTTCAACTCCAAGCTTGGAGCCTTAATGATGGAAGGTGGAGTAGGATACTTCAAATCAAGCTCCAAATCCTTATGGTGACCTTTTTTATAAGCTTCTCCCATGAACTCTTCCAAGTCATCCTCATCTTGTTCTCCATCATGCTTTTCATCTATTCCACCTTCAATCTTCAATGAGCTCTCCTTGCCCAACTTGAGGACACAATCTTCAACCATATCAATCTTCATGCACACGCCTTCGTCAAGAGGGTGGCTCATTGCATTGGACATCTTGAACTCTACTTTCTCCTCCCCTATTCGGAGGACCAATCTTCCTTCATGTACGTCCACCAAGGCACGTGCCGTGTTGAGAAACGGTCGGCCAAGAATTAGTGGACAACTCTTGTCCTCTTCGTAATCCAACACCACAAAGTCCACGGGAAAGATAAACTTATCAATCTTCAACAAGACATCCTCCACAACCCCGAATGGCCTCTTTATGGTTTGGTCCACCAATTGGAGACGCATAAAAGTGGGTTTCACCTCACTCAAGCCAAGTCTTCTCATAATAGAAAAAGGTATCAAGTTAATGCTAGCACCTAAATCACATAAGCACTTGGGAAACTCAACATCACCAACAAAATCAGGAATAGTAAAACTCCCTGGATCTTTTAGCTTTGTTGGGAGATCTTTGGAGATGAGAGAGCTACATTTCTCCGTGAGGGCTACCGTCTCTCCATCTTTCCACTTCCTCTTCTTAGTGATGAGTTCCTTGAGAAACTTCGAGTATTGTGGTAATTGATCCAACATCTCAAGAAAAGAAACACTGATCTGGATGTTCTTCATCTTCTCCATGAAGCCAATAAACTTGTCATCCATCACATTCTTCTTCTTCACTCTTTGAGGGAATGGTAGTCGAGGAGCTTTAGGTGGTGGTGGCACGTAGACTTCTTCTTCAGCACTCTCAACCGGGTGACTTCTCTCTCTCTCTGCCTCTACTTCTTTCTCCTCGTCAATGGCTTCCATAGGATCGTCATTGTTCTTCCGGGTTGCCTTTTGAGAAGCTATTTCCTTACCACTCCTCAAACAAATTGCACTCACATTTTCTCGAGGTTACACTTCCGTGGAGCTAGGAAGAGAACCGGACGCTCTGTGGACACTTGCATTTGCTATTTGCCCAAGTTGCCTCTCCATATTATGCATGGCGGTTGCTTGACCCTTGAGGATTTGTTCAAGGTTATCTTGCCTTGATCCTTGTTGTTGTATGACGGCCAAAATTTGGCCTTGTTGGCTCCGATTTCTTGTATGAACTTGTCCATCTTGTCGATCCTCTCCTCAATAGCTCCCATCCGATCCATCAAAGAGAAATATGGTTGGAAACCTGGAGGAGGCCCTTGAGGTGCATTACGAAGAGGAAGTCCCTTATCCGGAACAATCACCATGTTATCTGTACTACTTCCTCCCGTACCCCTCCAAGAGAAGTTCGGGTGATTTCTCCAACCTGGATTGTAAGTAGAGGAATATGGGTTGTTTTCCATCCTATTTGCTCTTTGACCTTGGCCTTGTCCTTGGCCACCAACAAAATTTACTTCCTCCATAGAAGAGCCCAACATGGCACACTCATTCATCTCATGGCCAACATTGCCACAAACTTCACAATTTGTTTGCACAGCCGCCACATTGCTTTTGTTCAAGCTTAGTTCCTTCACTTGCCTTGCTAATAAAGCTAATTGAGCTTGAATTGAGGAGGCAATGTCAACATCAATCACTTCTACTTGCTCCTTTCTCGGTTGCCTAGCTCTCTCATTGGCCATTAGGATGTTTGTAGCTGCTAATTCTTCCACGATGTGGTAGGCATCATCCCTCTCTCTTCTCAAAAAGGATCCATTAGAGGCAGCATCAACCGTCCCCCTTGTAGAGGGTCCAAGACCAAAGTAAAAAGTTTGGAGTAAAGACTCCGCTGATATATTGTGGTGTGGACAACTCCTTTGTAATCCCTTGAATCTCTCCCAAGTTTCACTCAACGACTCATTCTCGAATTGTTGGAAGTTGTTAATCTCCTTCACGAGTCTATTTGTCTTGGAGAAGGGAAAATACTTGTCAAGGAAGGCATTAGCTAGCTCTTCCCACGTCGTAATTGTTGTCCCAACCAGATCCTTATACCATATCTTTGCTTTGTCCTTCAAGGTAAATGGGAACAACCTAAGCTTCACAGCATCGTCGGTAGCTCCATTATGCTTGAAGGTGTCGACTATCTCCAGAAAATTCGCAATATGGTAGTTGGGATCTTCATTCGGTAATCCATAGAATTGGACCGAAGCTTGGAGCATGTGAATCACCGCTGGCTTGATCTCAAAGGTGTTAGCTTGAATAGCAGGCCTAGGAACTCCAGACATTACCCCTCTCAATGTGGGCCTAGCATAGTCCATGAGAGACCTTCGAGGAACTCCAACTCCTTGTGCATCGCCTTGCGGAGCTCCTTGTGGAGCTTCTTGCACATGAGGTTGTTGATTCATCCTTGCTTGAGTCCTTTTCTCTTGTCGTAATACCCTTTCCAAGTATCCAATGTCAACGTCTACTCCGATCGGAATGTTGTTTGTTGAGCGAGTTGAGCGCATCCGACAAATAAGTACTTTGTAAGATAAACAACAAAGACACTAAGTAACAGTAACCAAGTAAACAAAAAAATAAATAAATATCTCAATCCAAGTTCGTAAGCCAAATTAAGCGTATAGTACTTAATCCCCGGCAACGGCGCCAATTGAAAGGAAGGATTTTTTTCACCCCTCTTGCAATAATGAGTAAGTAAGGGATTGTCGTCCCACAAGGACTAAGCTAGGCCGCAAACTCGACTTTACCACTAGTTTAGGACAATAAGAAATAGAGGTGTCAATTCCAAACACAATATGCTACTAGAAATGAAATTGTAACTAAACAAGGTGATGGTTTAAACACTTAAAACAAGAGTGAGCTTGGTGCCAATGACATCTACATAACCAAATGGCATATGGGGTTTATTAAGTTCATGATATGGTCCGGATGTTTCGAAGGCAACTAATCAACGCTCTCGCGACAAACTAGTCTAAATCGATTCTTAACTAGACTTAGATGAACTAACCACGCTCTCGCGACAAGTTAGCCATCTAATCTAACTAATCACCAACTATAATCACCATCCTTTGGACAACTAGTCACCTAAGGTGATCTCTCAATAATAGGTTTCTACTCAACTAGTTAAATGGTCCGTTAATCCTAACCTCTCTTGGCGATTAACATTAACTATGTTCATAATCAAGGTGATCAATCAAGATTAAGTATTAAATGCATTAACTAGTTCACAAACCTTAGCATTTTAACCCCACTAAACCATTGGCTAAATAGATGCCATCAAGGCACCAAACCCACTAAACAACTACTCACACATATCAACTACACAACTAAACACATCCATTAAATGAAGTAAGTAAAGCCTAAACATAAAAGAGAGGGTTAGAGAAAGCTCAAGATGATCTTCAAAGCTTCCAAAAGTTCTCCTTCAAGTTCTCTACAAGCTTCAACAATGGTGAGCCAAGTTTCTCTTCAAAAGAGAGAGAGTTAGTGGAGAGTTGTTACCAAAATATCTAATTCTAAGGTTCTAAGTTGGTTCCTTCTAAAATAAGCCAAGGAAGCTATTTATACAAGTTTTTGGCTTAGGAAGTGCCAGCCACGACATTCACTATTCATGCCCAAAAATGGGCCCAAAACAAATCCTAAAATTTGGCCCACTCGTCAGATTTGTTGGCAGATTCGAAGGTCAACTTTGGACGCGATTTTCCTCCCACTTGGACTCCGAATTTGGAGAAGCCCATGAAGATAAATTTGTAGCTCCGGATGTCTTATTTCCAGCGCCACCTTACTTGACTCCATTGGACTTCGGATGAGAAAGTTATCGGCATTTGAGTCGCAAGGGGTCAGTTTTGCTTCATGCTTTCTTGGGTCTCATAAAACGCCAATTGTCTCGGCTGATCCGATCGCCTATGACACGCTCCAAAGTGCACCAATATCCTCCTTGCATCACCACATAGTCTCCTAGTAATAAACAGGAACGAAATGTAATAAAAATCACAAGAACAATACTAAAACGTTCAAAACACAATATATAACAATACAACGATACATAACACACAAAAACACTAGAAACAATAGAAAATCGACACTAAAACATACATGGATGATAGAGTGTTTTCACACTCATCACCTCCCTCCATTAAGGGTTATAAACTCTACAATCTCACCACACAGGACATTATTTTTTCACGAGATATTATCTTTTATGAGCATATGTTTCCATTTCAAAACCAACATGTTTATCAGCAAACTATGTTTCAACCTTATGATCCTTCTTATGTTGTCATACCTTCATCATGTCCACTTACTAATTTTCCTGATTCCACTGTCCATGACCAGATGCCTATCATAACACCACTATATACACCTGCGTCACTTTTCCTATGCTCTTCTATGCCTGCTCCTAATAGCCACCATCCTATTCCTAATAGATCACACGTCTGTTTTGATGAACCAAATTCCCCACAACCATCACCTAGTAGCCTCAATCACCCTATTCCTAACAGAACACACGTCTATTTTGATGAACCAAATGTTACTTCGTCACCAACTCTGGTACCTGCTGATGTTCTTGTAAGAAGATAGAGAGGATTCGAGTACCTCCTGCCTGTTTGACTGATTACATATATAATTTAGCAGTCCATCTTACCAATCCTACTGTGAGCAAGGTTACATCTCTTTATCCAATTTCCTCTTTTTTCTCCGTCGATCATATATTTGCTGCTCATAAAGCATTTTCTTTGAGTCTTCTCGATACTGTTGAGCCCAAAACCTATCTAGAAGCCTCTAAACATGATTATTGACGTGCTGCAATGGCAAGTGAACTCCATGCTCTGTTGTCAAACCATACTTGGGACCTTGTACATTTGCCTCCAGGCAAAAGAGCTGTCAAGTGCAAATGGGTTTATAAAGTGAAGTACAAAGCTGATGGAAGTCTTGAGCGTCACAAGGCTCGATTGGTAGCCAAAGGCTACACACAGGCTCTTGGTATTGACTTTATTGATACTTTTTCTCCAGTGGCCAAGTTAACCACTATTCGTTTGTTATTTGATGTGGCAGTCCAAAAACAGTGGCATCTCCATCAGCTTGATGTAAACAATGCCTTTGTTAATGGTGATCTTAAGGAAGAAGTTTATATGGACACACCTCCTGGTCTTTGTTTACAGCCAGAACAACTTGATATGGTCTACAAACTCAACAAATCTCTTTACGGTCTCAAATAAGTGAGCCGTCAGTGTTTTGCAAAATTGACCTCCATCCTTCTTCTATTTGGATTTGTTCAGTCACAATATGATCATTCTTTATTTACTAAAGGATCTGGTGATGTCTTTATTGCTCTCTTAGTCTATGTAGACGATATCGTGCTTGCAGTAGCTGATCTCAGGGTGATTAATAAAGTAAAACAATTTCTTCATACCCATCTTAAACTCAATGATCTAGGCCATCTCAAGTACTTCTTTGGTCTCGAGGTTGCAAGGAAGGATGCATGACTTCATATTTGTCAGAAGAAATACACTCTAGAGCTGCTACGTGACACTGACTTCTTAGGTTGTAAGCCTGTATCTACACCTGCAGAAGCCAATCAACATTTGGAGCCGACTTTTGGCACTTTACTTGATGATGGCCATGTATTCGATGATGATGACGATTGGGATTTGGATCCTGATAAGGTCATCACCTCTTCTACCTATCATAGGTTGATTAGTCGTCTTATCTACCTTACCAATACTCGGCCTGACATCGCCTTCGCAGTCTGGCAATTGAGTCAGTTTCTATCTTGTCCAACTGATGTTCACTTAAAGGCTGCTCACAGAATTCTCAAGTATCTTAAACAATCCCCTGGCACTAGTAATTATTATCCAGTAGGTTCTTCTTGTCAATTTAAGGCATATTGTGATAGTGATTGAGCAAATTGCCCTATGACTCGAAGATCTGTTACAGGTTTCTCTATTTTTTTTGGTGACTGTCTCGTGCTCCTCTTCTGAAGCCGAGTATCATTCTATGGCCACTGTTATACGTGAACTACAATGGGTTAAGTATTTACTCCAGGATCTTCAAATTCTTCACTCAACTCCTGCTCTCCTCTTTTGTGATAACAAAAGTGCGATATACATCACTGAAAACCCAGTATTTCTCAAAATCTTCCATGTTCCTTAAGCTCTTCAGCTTTCAGATGTATTCACAAAAGGGCTTGCTGCTCCTCGCCATCATCTTCTCATTTCCAAGTTGGGAATGATCGACCCTCATATTTCCACTTGTAGGGGGTATTAGCTGGGCCTCAATTACTTTCTCTTCGGCCCACTTATGTAGCTGTTCCAAGTCCACCAAGTATCTCAGCAGGAATATTCGTTGGAGACATGTGGGTCCCTCTAGCATCAGAAAATGATAAGCGAGGACAAGGTTGTTAGTGGGTCTGAGACACGTCATTTTATTCCCTTGATTTGTTAAGATTTGGTACCACCTATATGGTGTGTATATAGTGTACAGGGTACACTTGTAAATCCATAAGAAAAAGTATCAGAAAATGAGGACCTTTCGTTTTCCTCACAAATCCATCTTCCTTCTTTCCCTTTACTTTCTTTACCATTAAAGCTTTTCTCAAGGAACCCAAAATCTTGAGCTTACTTTCCGACACTAAATACAATTAACTGATCTTAACTGACCTTGGAGGGAGCAACGGTGAGGATGGAGGAGGGTCGGGGTCACCGAGGCGAAGGGAGATTTGGCAGAGGCAATGGTGGCCGGGGTCGCCGAGCGACGGCGAATAGGTTCCTCGGGGCCGCGGGGGTGGAGGAGGCAGAGGAGGAGAAGACCAAGCGGGACCCACCATATTTGTTCTTCCCTTCCTTGTTCTTTCTTCTTCATTAATTTGGGATTAATATGTCATAAAAATTTTCAAATTGGATGAACCCTAATTGCGAGGTTTCTCCCCAATTACACTCCCGATACCTTCACCTGCGAACCCACTATCATCGATGACAACCAGCAATGGGCTTCACCTGCAAACCCAATACCGATATCTGGGTCGTAATGCTTTGGTGCTTTTAACATTTGTTGTCTTGAAATAGATCGAAGTTGGAATCTTGGCTCTAATTTCTTGACTCGAGGAACTCTACTTTTATGGAAGGAATGCAACAAATGATTGATATTTAGCCGATGTTGTTGCTGTCGAAAGTGTTGGTGCAATCTGATTTTTGTTTATGGGTTGGTGTTCTTATTGTTCATAGTAGTTTGTAGGTTGAAGAAGGTTATCTTAAAAAAATACAAAAAGGGGGTATTTTTGTCTTTTCATGTGGCCCTTCGCCGGAGAAAATTGAATATTATGACGCCAGGGACCCCAAAATATAATAAAATCTAAGAAGGGGATGTCAGAATATTTTTTAAAACTAGAGGGACTAAATCATCGATTAAGTCAAACGAGAGAAGTGCTTCAGTAATTTGCTTTTTTATTGGCCGAAACGTACTACTATGTATATTGCGATCATAGTAAAATTTTGGATGAAACACAGTCGGTTTGTTTAGTGTCAAAACATGTGGGTATCTAAATCAACTCGTGATATTTGTTGTAGTTTAATAAGAAATTTCAAATTTGAACTACGAAAATGTAATGAGTTGAATTATTATTGAAATTTTTTATGATACTTTGTGATTCAATTTAACTCAAATATAGATAAATTTATATCCAAATATTACATAATTTTGATATTAAAAAAGTCCATACGGATAGCTAGTAATATTTTATTGTCACAATAGTACATGCCAAAAGATACTGTTAGTTGTATACACCCATATTGATCCAAGTGGGGTCATCAGGTGGCTTGCTTATGAACATGCCACGTAATTGTGGGCAGTTTCCACGTACACTTCCCTGGTGATTTTCATTTCCTATTGAAGAGGAACTAAAAGAGGATAGTGAGGGGGGTGAAAGAGGGAGACCGAGGCAGGAACCAAAAACCATTTTTGGTTCTTTGTTTCCATTTTCTCTGCACATAAACGAAGCAACCAAAACAATGGTTTTGGATTTTATTCTCTCGTGATTACCTCAAAGAAATTTAGTTCATGAAAATTATTTTTACTTCGATTATTCGTGAGTAAGAACCGATCGATGACAAACCTCGTTACGATCCTGGTAAATCTCGCTTCAACAAATAAGTATATTTACATTTAAATAAATTCGTTCATTTATTAATCTAAAGTTTTAATTATAAGATTAAAATCTATAATTATGGAAAAACCTTCAGATACTTGTTCTAATAATATAAAGCTTCACAGTATATAAAAATCTATGTACAATACTGTAATTTTTTCTTTCAAAAATTAGGTCAATCTGGTATATGAATTTCATTGCTTCGAATTTACATCATTACTATGTTGTACTAAAAGCACTCCTGCAGCTATCATACTCTCTATTAAAAGGGAAAAACTATCATATTCAAATATTAGAAACAATTAAATCACGAGTATTCCAATCGCAAGAATCCGCCGACCATTTCCCTGTTCCCCGTTTGTTTATACTTTACGCCAAATTTTTTTATAAAGGAGATTGATTAACTAAGCAATCTCTTCGTCTTCTCCATTATGTGATGACGACTTTACTTTGTATTATATTTTTCTTGTCACACTCGAATTGCAAGCAATGGAAAGGAATCTGAAACAAACAAGAGAAAACGAGCCAAAACAACTCACTTGCTTCAATCATCGAGCACAACCCGACTGATTTGAAAAGTCGGGTAGATCCAAACTCGAATTAATCGATAAGTAAATAATTGATACTAGATTATTTTTAGAAGAAGAAAAATACTATCGCCGGTTGGTACCGGATCGTAATAACTTGAAGATCATGAAACGAAAGACCAAGTTTCGAACAAATTAATAACAACCTCAAGTACTCAACTATATAATCAAGGAAATACAACCACGCTCACATGTAAATTGGACGTGTAGATTTCCTATACAAACTTCATATAGAACACGAACTATAACTAGGAGATAATGCGTCCTAACACTGTTATGAAATAGACTGACAAGAATCTCATAACTCGACGTTCTAAGACCATGTTAAAATTTTGGACGAGAGAAATTTACATATAATAAGATGATAATTCACTCGTTACATAACTGGAACCGGCAATACCATCTCATGGTTGGTTGTGGCAAGGTCAGTGACCGCGCCACCCGACTCCCGATGGCCCTCCTTTTCGTCGTCCTCGCCATTCCAGACAGAACTCCTCTTGATGAACTCTATGCAATCCGCGACGGCTTCGCTGTGGTACTGGTCTGGAGGATTATAGCAGCTGCAAGGCCTCTTTGTATGGACAACATTCATATCCTCGGATGCTGCAACGTTGGTGGCACTACTGTTGGACTTGGACAGAGCTGACATCATCATCAACCGAAAAACCGCCTCCCGGAAGCGCTCCAAGAGGGTCATCGGGGACAGCCGGTGGCTTTTCGGGGCGCCACCTCCTCGGTTAAGCCTCGGCAAGCAGAGATGGCTCTTCGTTGATCTCTTGGGGCTAGATCCTCTCCGGTCCATATGGTAATTGAGCTGGTGTTTTTGAATCAGTTTTAACTAATTTGTTGGTTCAAATCACTCTTTGGCATATGGTCACCGGTCGTTTGTATTTATAAGGGAATCTTAGCATATGAGACAGGATTGTTATTTTATGCACGTACTATAGTTCTGTGTGGCTAGGCTGGTTTGGCTGGCTATTCTCTAATACTGCGCTTCATGTGACATATTGGCGAGCTTTTTTGATAGCTGAATATCCGTTAGGTTGTTATCAAATTGGATGCAACTTTTCAATGATAGTAACAAAAATACTGTATTTAAGTCATTATAATCATTGTTTTAAAATACGAGTTTTGGTACGGGCCGGATTTTGTCCCTTTCCCGGCCCGACCGGTCAGACCGAATACTTTTTAATTAAAATTTTAATATTTTTTGAATAATACGTAGACTAAATAGTCGAAATATGAGTTTCAAAATTCACATTTTAGAAATATCAACCAATTTATAACATATAAAGTCTATTTTCCTTTGTTGATTAAGAAAAATTGAGCATACGATACGACTTTTTGTTTAATTTTTTCTTATTTGAATAAAAGCCAGTCAGACCGGGTGGTCTGAGTCAAAAACTAGTATGAACTACTCGGTCCGATCATATTTTGGACAGTCTGACCAGATGACATTTTTATCCCTAAAAATGGACCGATATGATAATTGATTCACAGTTCGACCGATCAAACTACGTTTTTTAAAATTATGATTATAACCTCTAAGTAATTGTTGATTGTCACATTGGCTTCTCGAAATTTTGAATCAAGAAAACAAGTATTCTTTTAGCCGTTACGTAAAGTATTATTGATTCTCGGTCAAATAATGTAGGCACGGTTTACCATGTGGTGTATGACGTAAATCCAATAATTTAATTTTGCTTTGAAATTGAGTGCGAGCATTTATTATTTGCCCAACATTTAAGTGACATCAATATTTACATAATTATGTCCAAATTATTGTATTAGAGATTTAAAATACGACCGAGTCCTTGTCGTTTGCTGAAATGGCCACCAAAGTCAACGACCGAGACATTTTTTATAATTTACAAAATATACATGCAATTAGATTACCAGCATGCTCCAACATAGATCATAAAATAAATAATTAATTTATCTCTCATCCATATCAACCCAATCTAATTAAATATTTTTTTTACTCAAGTCAGCAACCTGCCCCAACCTAGATCACGTAATAAATAATTAATTTCGCTCTCATCCACATATTATCTACTATTATTTTTTGTTTATATAAAAATTATAATAAATATACGAAAATAATTATTTTGTAATTATAAATAGGAAAAAAATTATGATTAAGTAACACAATTAATTACAAAGGTTGGAATAATATATCAAAATATGTCAATATTGAGTTCTATTTATAGAGATTTTGGAAAAATATGAATTATTATATTGTTTAAAGATAACTTCAATTTTTTTAATCACACAAATAATATTCAAACAAATTTATTTATACGAATAATATTGTATCAAGTATAACTAATTAGATAGAAAAAAACAAACGCACCACCCTTTATCGTTCTTTTTTTAAAGGAAAAAGTCTACTTTAGTACTCTGTGGTATCGCCAAAAATTATTTTAGTATCCTATGGTAAAAAACTGATCAATCGAGTCATACTTATTCCAATTAACATCAAAAAGTTCCTCGGGCAGCTGCCCGGACCTACCCAAACCCTGTCCGAACTACGTGGCCAGCCACGTCACCAAATTTTGATGACGTGGCGCCACGTGGAGAGGAGGAGGAGAAGGAGGAGGATGCAGAGGAGGAGGAGGAGGACGCGGAGGAGGAGGAGGAGGAGGACGCGGAGGAGGAGGAGGAGGAGGAGGAAGAGGAGGATGCGGAGAGGAGGAGGAGGAGGCGGAGGCGGAGGAGGACACGGAGGAGGAGGAGGAGGAGGAGGAGGAGGGGAGGAGGAGGAGGAGGGAAGGAGATGGATGTCCACGTGGCACCACGTCATCAAAATTTGGTGACGTGGCTGACCACATAGTTCGGGCAGGGTTAGGTTCGGGCAGGTCGGGGCAGCTGCCCGAGGACCTTTTTTATGTTAATTAGAATAAGTATGACTCGATTGATCAGTTTTTTACCACAGGATACTAAAGTAATTTTGGGCGATACCAGAAGGTACTAAAGTAAACTTTTCTCTTTTAAAAAAAAGATTTCAAGGTGGGGGGCGTCCCCGATGGTCTTAGGACCTCGACCTCCTCTCCTGCCATATTATTAAATAATTTAAAATTTGAAAAAATAATCAAAAAGGTAGTAAAAAATGCCCTAATTTTCTCTTACATCTCTCTGTTGCTCTCTTAATTCTGTCAAAGAAAATCAATTCCTACAAAATTAATTAACAAAATTCTCCATATTACTAAATCTCGCATTTTCCCTTGTTCTTTGGCAGAAAATTTGCAGGACTAGTACTCCGGGGTCAACTGTCAAACTTTGCACACTGTTGAGGTATAAAATGTCACTTCGGATTTTTCGAGTTCGTGCGGAGCAACTCGTGCTTGGGTATGAAGTGTTGACCGAGTGGGCGCCTTTTCTTGGAATGGGATGTTCGGGTGAGCATTTTTTCTTTGATGTCCGGGTAGGCGCCCCATCCTTGGAGTTCGGATGGGCGCCTTGCTTTTGAAGTCAAGGTGGATGCCCCATCCGTGAAGTCGAGGTGGGCGCCTCATTTTTTGAGCGGGACGTCCGGATAGTCACATGGTCTTTGAAGTCTGACAGGGTTCATAAAGCCTGGGTGTGCAGTTCATGCTTGGAACGGGATGTCCGAACGAGCGTCTTTCTTTTAAAGTTCGGATGGGGTACCTCGGCCCAAAGCAGGATAGGGCGCCTCGGCCCATTAGGCGGGAGCCCGATGGGGCACTTTGGGTTTTGGAAGAGGTGGCCCGGATGAGTGCTTTAAGAGTTAATTTGGACGATGACGGGCATAAGACGAGATTTTACATGGAAGGTTCGTGAAGGTTGAGACGGCTTATATTTTCTAAGTTAAGCCGGGATTCCCAAGATTTAGGCAAGATTTGGTAGGTTCCTCTTTAGACTACGATTGCTTGGTCGGCACGATCGGAATATTCCTATGAGAGGACGAGGTCTACTCATTTGGGGAAGACGGCTTGGATTTTCTTATTCTGAGTCGGGTTGATTTGGAAGCAATATATTTGTTCTGGATGAATTTTTCTAGTACGAAAGGACGGTTTAGCTAATTCCTATTCGAGGCCGGGTGAACGGAGGTGGCCTAATAGAGATTTCTCTTAACTTGAAGGCCAAGGCTAGGTCAAGGCGTCTACTATATAAGGAGGACTCGGGCGAGAGAGCAGACATCAACAAACCAACAACCAATTACTCTTCTATCTTTATCATTTTTTCTTAGTTCGTAGCCCATGGCTAAGCATAGCCTAACATAGTTAGACCGACCTTGGAACGACCACTCCGGATCCGTCTCTTTTCCCCGCAACACACACAAACAAAAGAAAAAATCGACACCCCAGCTTCTACAATCCATTGAATTGTCGTTTAACGTCAATTAGTTCCTAAAAAAAAGGTTTACGTCAATTAACATTAAAACTGTCAGCTTTATAATGTATTAAAATATACTATTGGCCTAATTATTAAAAAAATACTATTGGCCTGCTAATTAGGGTTAAATTTAATTGGTCATTTGGTATATCCTAAATTGTCGTAACTTGATTATAGTATTAAATTGGAATCCTGAATGTGTTAAATTTACCGTGAATAATTTTACCACCATTTAAAATTCGAACATAGGTTACCATAGTTTTAAAAAATACGGTCCGACCGATGGTTCGACTGGTTGGACTGCGAAACGGACATAAGACCGGGTTGTTTTTAGGCTTTTGACCGGGGTCTATACTAACCGGACTAGAGTGGAGAGATAAAAAATTAAGTCTAATTTTTTTGTATGAAAAATAAGTATATTTTAACCTACATATATATTATTTAAAATATTAAAAAATAAAAAATTTTGGTCCGACCGGTAATTTGCCCGGTCCGACCGGCCGACCCGGAGGACGGGTGAAATCCCGAGTCGACCTCCGGGTCGTTTTTTAAAACCATGTAGGTTACGACAATTAGTCGGAGAGAAATGTGCCGGAGATGAAAAAAGAATAGAAAAACTTGTCCTGGCTGATTTGGGATCACATGGCTACATGTGCTTTTAATGCACTCAAATCAACGTGCTTCGTTATCCCTCGTTCCCCTACTTGTCAATTTAGCTGACTTAGCCACCAATTGATTAATAAATAATCCATTCGTCTAGTATCCCAACGCGATAGTTAAACAAGTTGTCTTAAATATTTGTTGAGATTTTTGTTATTTTTTAAAAATTTTACCAAAAATAAATTTGGATTATTTTAGTTAATGAGTATTTCAATATTGAGTAGTATAAAAAACAAATATAAGCCACTAGTGAGTGTTGAAATAAAACTTTTACCTTTAGAGTTTCCCAATAAAGATATATCTACTTAAGAAAGAAGACTATGTACAATGTAATTCCTACTGCACGCCGAAGGGGAATTTATGACCATCCTGAGTGGCTAGTTGTCTTGCGTCTAGCTTAGGCCTATCAGTGTGGGATCTTCTACCGCGGAATAATTTTTTGGCAAAATAGTTATAGGTTGTAATTGTTTGAAAAAATTGATTAATCAGGACAAATTAATATTATTTAGTCCTTCATGTTTCATAAATCAAGTTGTTTAATCTTTAGATTCAAATTCTGGCAACTTTTCTACCGAAACTCTACTTAAAATACGAAAATACTCCTAACTACAGAAATTACAAAATTGCAAGTCTTCCCTAAGTCCCTAACCTCTATCCCTAAATCCACCATGCTCTCTCTACTCGTCATAAAAAAATGGGATTGCATCTCCGTTGAGTTGGGGCTTTTCCAATCAATCGTCCATCAAGTATTATATTAGAACCAACGACTCAACTGGTGAAGATTGTAAGTAAATGAACTTTGATTCATTAATGAATAAAGATCGATTCTGATTTCATTAAAATAACCTTAATTAAATATAGATCATATGATATTCCGAAAATAATATGTTCTGTGTGAAAGCCTTAAGTAATTTGATAGGTACTAACCATACTAACAAAATGCACATTCTTTTCTGGCACACATCTTGAGAGAACTTCAAGATTAAACGCGTTTGGCCGGGAGTAGGATCATGATGGGTGACCTCCTGAGAAGTTTTTTAGGATACGTGTGAGTGAGGATAAAATACGCTGGAAAAGACTCGTGTTGGTTTGTGGAGACAGTCGGTCAAATCACGGAGCTTTACAAATCATCATCCCTTCGATTCTTGATTTGGTGGCCTTCATTTAAAAATGAGACAGCACACCATTTTTATTCCCACATGTCAAAAAGCGTTTGTATCCTACAACCAAACAATAATTTATTTTTATTCTTTTTAAAAAGGTATTACATTGCCAAATAAGAGAGGTGGGTGGAACTAGGGTTATGGGGTTATGAGAAAGAGGAAGAAGACACTCCTCACTGGATAGTCAGTTCTGATGTAATACCCTACATATTAGGGGATAAAGTTAGGGAAGAATGGCAATTTTATAATTTTTGTAGTAAGGGATATTTTTATATTTTTAGTGGAGCCTCGCTGAAAAAGTGGCCAGAATTTGGGTCTAGGGTCTAAACAACTTGATTTAAGTAATATAAAGGACTAAACAATACTAACTTATCCCGATTAATCAATTTCTTTAAACATCAGAGACTTATGACTATTTTGTCCTAATTCTTTTGTTTTGTCTGGGTGGATCAAATTATTAGCTTTCACAAAAAAGTAAAAATTTTACTTCAGTACCATGTAGTATCACAGTTTCTTACTTGGGTACTCTGTGATTAGGGGTGACCAAAGTTCAAACCGAAATGTAGAATCGTAGGTTCAAAAACTAGAGGCTCCGAGAACAGGATTCAAAAATATGGTCAAGGCTCCAAAACCATCCTAGAACCTTCTAAAAAGGTCTAGTTACAGTTTATGATTTTTTAAGAATTTAAAATGGAGGTTCCGGTTCTAGAATCGTAACTGGATGTTCCGAACTGTAGCGAACCTCTCCCGTTCTTAAAAAAATATATCATTCATTATCAATTAATCATATTATTAGCTACTAAAGTACATTATTATTATTATCAACTAGTCATATTATTAGCTACTAAAGTGTATATTATTATTATTATTATTATCAATTTGTCATATTGATAGTATTAGCTACTAAAATATATTATTATATTTATACAACTTAATTTTGTACATTAAGTACAAGACCAATCTATAATTATTTTTTAAAAAGAAAAAAATAACAAGTAGAATATTGTAAACGGAAGTTCTGGAACCGGAACATTGGAATACGGTTCCACCTTTCGGAACATCGGAACCGGCAGTTCCACAACTGTAACCGAAAGTTCTGAAATCGTAGTCACCCCTATCTGTGGTTGAAAATGCATTAAACAAGTTTAACTTTTTTTAATTTTTATCACTTAGAGGACCTGGACAGCTGCCCGGAACTATCCGGCCATCTGGCTTGAACGCCAGATTTTCATTTATGAGGTGGTCTGACGGTGAAATGTTTTGTATCCACGTGGAGATGACACGACAATTGAGAAAAAAATTATAATGGTCACAAATTTCTTTTATAATTTCCAGTATTTATAACCCCCACTCAACCCCTTCCAAAGAAACTTCCCTCTCCTTTCTTCGACCTCTCCCATAATTTTTCTTGCGTGTACACTAAATGCGAGTATTGTTTTGACATAATTCTTCTTCCAAAGTAATTCCTTTTACAAAAGCAGCATCCCTTCCTTTAACCACTGTTGATGGCGGCCCAAGTTATAATCTTCCCCCACAAATTTCCTCACAAAAAAGATTCTTACTTTTCAACCTCAAGTTTATAACTAAACTAATGACACCCATATTGGGTAACAAAATGATATACATGATCACGAGAAATACTTGTTCTCACTATTCTTCCTCCACGACCTCAAGCGTTAGAATCACCTCTAGAACTTAAGAATCTCTTAACAGCTTGGGCAGACGGCTATTGGCTACTTAGGAAAGCACTTGATTCAACAGAGGAATCATTCTTTTGAAGAGATTGCATGAGCCTCTTTCTAGATTTTTCCTTTTGACTTCTTGCACACATAATATTTAGAGGTGGTAGGTCAGCAGCAATCAGAATTTGCTCCATAAGGGACTCAAATTCTGAACCAATTCCCATCAAAATTATGAAGATCTTATCTTCATCATCTCTTTTCTTCAGAATCATGGGATCAGTGGTGGCTGGTCTTAACATTGTCAATTTATCCCACATTACTTTAAGTTTGCTAAAGTACTCAACAAAAGTCTTGACTCCCCTATGATGCTAAAAAATACTCTTCTTTAGTTCGAAGATTCTATAAAGATTTACTTGTTAGGAGTATGACTCCTTGATTGAATCCCAATGATATTTTGCACTTTCTGCAAAGTTAAACAGATCATGCAAGCTTCCGTCAATGAAGTTTAGGATCCATGTCATGATCAAGTGATCATTCATGCTTCATTCAACAAAGGATGTGTCTGAGGAAGAAGGAGAATGGATACTTTCATCTATAAAGCCCAGCCTTCCTCTAACACTTAGAGCGATGTGAATCGTCTTGGACCAGGAGAGGTAATTGTTGCCATTAAATGACACAATGGTTATCTTTAAACCAGTGTTCCCTTCGAAGTCTGAAACCTTTTTGAAGCTGGTCTTCCCTAAGCTTGAAGCAATGACCACGTGGGAATCGCTGTGGTGGAACTTTCATTGTCCGCCATAAAATGTCGAGTAGCTTTAGAGAAGAGAATTAGTTTTAGGAAGGTAAATAAGACATGCTCTGATATCATGTGAAATTAGGGAATGGAATAATATATTTTCTTAACTCATAATTATAACTTTACATATGTTATGTACAAGGTAAGTAGAGTAATTAGTGTTAGATTATAACTCATATACATTAACTAATATAGATGTTATATATGGAAAATAAAGCACTAGTCGTTGATGGTATAAAGAGGGGAGAGAGGCGCGGGAGCGAGATCACCATCTAACAGCTACTAACTGTTACACTTCCAAGGGCGCGTAATGACCATAGGGGAATTGTTGAGGTGGAACTTTCATTGTCCGCCATAAGATCTCAAGTAGCTTTAGAGAAGAGAATTGATTTTAGGAAGGTAAATAAGACCTGCTCTGATACCATGTAAAATTAGAAAATAGAATAATATATTTTCATAACTCATGATTACTGCTTTGCATGTGTTTATATACAAGGTAAGTAGATTAATTAGTGTTAGATTACAACTCATATACATTAGCTAATATAGACGTTATATATGAAAATAGAGCATTAGCCGTTGATGGCATAAAGAGAGGAGAGAGGCGTGGGAGCGGTAACTCCATTTAATGGCTACTAGCTGTTACACTTCAAAGGGTGCGCAATGACCACAAAGGAATCATTGAGGTGGAACTTTCTTTGTCCGCCATGAAATGTCGAGTAGCTTTAGAGAAGAGAATTAATTTTAAAAAAGTAAATCAGACCTGCTCTGATACCATGTAAAATTAGAGAATGAAATAGTATATTTTTTTAACTCATAATTACAGCTTTACATGTATTTATATGAAAGGCAAGTAGAGTAATTAGTGTTGGATTACAGCTCATATACATTAACTAATATAGACGTTGTACATGGAAAATAGAGCACTAGTTGTTGATGCCACAAAGAGATGAGAGAAGCGCGAGAGCGGGAGCGCCATCTAACGGCTACTAGCCGTTACACTTCCAAGGGCGTGCAAGACCACAGGAAATCGTTGAGGTGGAACTTTCATTGCCCCCCATGAAATGTCAAGTAATTTTAGAGAAGATACTTAATTTTAGGAAGGTAAATCAGACCTGCTCTGATACCATATAGAATTAGGGAATATAATAATATATTTTATTAACTCATAATTACAGCTTTAAATGTGTTTATATACAAGAGAATTAGAGTAATTAGTGTTAGATTACAGCTCATATACATTAACTAATATATACATTATATATGGAAAATAGAGCACTAGCCGTTCATAACATAAAGAAAGAGGAGAGACAGAGCGGGAACGCTATCTAACGGCTACTAGCCGTTAGATTTCTAAGACTACCATTATCAGTGACCCCCACAAAGGGGTCACAATTTTTTAATTAAAAAAAAAAAACAAAAGTTGATAGTGGAGGGAGGGGCACGCCCCTTGGGACCTGACAGCCCTTGGGGTGGTGCCCCTACCCCCCAATACTTTAATATAGATATATATATATATATATATATATATATATATTATTTTTCAATCTATTTTAGTTATATTTAACATAATATTATTCGTATAAATAGATTTTTTGGATATTATTTGTGTGGTTAAAAAAATTAAAATTATCTTTAACAAAACTAAAAATAAATAATATGAAAATTGCAATTTTGTAATTTGCATCTTCCCTATTTATAATTTATCATTTAAAGAATCATTCTAATTTTGTATTATAATTTTTGTAATCCTGATTATGTTAATTATAATTTTTATATAAACAAAAAATGATAGTAGATAATATGTGGATGAGAGAGAAATTAATTATTTATTTCGTGACCCTGGGTTACTGATGTGGGTAAAAAAAATATATAATTGAATTGAGTTAGATATAAATGAGAGAAAAATTAATTATTTATTTCGTAACCCTCTCCCGTGTTGATGCAGGTGGTTTAAGGCGCACAATGACCACAGAGAAATCATTGAGGTAGAACTTTCATTGTCCGCAATGAAATGTCGAAACACAACCGAGGTTTGGATGAGTTATGTACCGTGTGGGCTGGATTAGTATGGATGGGCCCAGAAATTATCCCAATTCGAGCTCGTTGAGTGTCAGGACTCAGGACCCGGGCACCGACTTTTTTTTGAGGACCCGGGCACCGACTTAGTTAGCACATTTCGTGCCATTAAATCTCGCCCTATAAATAACCCCCAAGTTTTATTGAAAAAATATATATATATAACCCCAAGTCCTCTCACTCCCGGAACAAAGTCTCGCGTCCACGTTCGCCGGAGAATCTCAACTCCGGTCAACTCAGACCAGAACCCCAACCGGCGTTGATAAAAACCCTAATTTCGCTCGCTCCAGAAAACCCCTTCCCTCCGCTCTTAACACCACCTAAAAACCACAGTGGAGAAAAAATAACCGCTACAGTGTAACGGTTAGACTCTAACCGGCCTAGCGGGGAGTTAGGGTTTAGATTTTCTCCTTAACATATTTTTAGTTTTTATATTAATTTCTCTCGAAGCGGGAGAAGAAGAAGATGAGTCCTATACAGAACTTCGAGCAGCATTCTCGCCACCTGGTGGAACCCGATCTCCGTACTCTTCTCTCTCTCTCTCTCTCTCCTTCCGACTATTCTCCGGCGTCTTTTATTTTAATTTCTGTTATGATATTTTTTTGGTTGCGGTTTCTAATGTCGTGTTTGTTTCGAGGGGAAAAAACAGCGATACAGGCGAGGTATCAGATGGCGATGGAGGTGAGGGACAGCCTGGAGATAGCGCACACGGCGGAGTACTTGAACTTCCTCAAGTGCTACTTCCGCGCGTTTTCCGTAGTGCTCTTGCAGATTACGAAGCCGCAATTCATCGACAATTTCGAGCATAAGTTACGGAACATCATCGTGGAGATCCTCAACCGCCTTCCCCACACCGAGGTACTCCGCCCCTTCGTCCAGGACCTGTTGAAGGTGGCAATGCAAGTTCTCACCACAGATAACGAGGAGAACGGGTTGATTTGCATCAGGATTATCTTTGATCTGCTTAGGAACTTTAGGCCCACGCTAGAGAACGAGGTGCAGCCGTTTCTGGATTTCGTGTGCAAGATTTACCAGAACTTTAGGTTGACCGTTAGCCACTTTTTTGACAACGTGAATGCGAGTGTCGCTGTTCCCATGGTGGAGGATGTCAAGCCCTTGGAGAGTTCCTCGACGTCCTCTGATCAGGGAATGGTTGGTCTTAGTGGTGCTATCGGACATGTTACTCCTGGGAATGGGCAGCTTAACCCTAGCACTCGGTCGTTTAAGATAGTTACAGAAAGTCCACTTGTGGTGATGTTTCTGTTCCAATTGTACAGCCGGCTTGTTCAAACAAATATTCCCCACTTGTTGCCTTTGATGGTTTCTGCCATTTCTGTCCCCGGGCCTGATAAGGTCCCTCCTCATTTGAAGACTCAGTTCTTTGAGCTCAAGGGTGCGCAAGTCAAGGTAATTAATATGTTTCTTTGTTTTTGTTATCTTTCTTTTCTTTTATTGTTTGTATTGTAGCCAGGGTTCTAGTTTGGTTCCCTTAAAAAAGGAATTGTAGTTTGGTTGACAGAGACAGGCAAGAGGGGAGAAATTTATGTTGTCCCGCTCTTTGTAGGATAACCTTTATCTGGTTCTTCGTCGAAACCCACACTATCTTCTAGTTTCACATCATGCCTGTTTTTTCTCTTCAAATTATTTTTTTTCCTTTTTTGCCTTGTTCTGCCTTGCCCATCAGTTGACTTGAATGTTGACTGTACTCTTCAAAAACTTCCGTTTCAAAATTTTGCTGTATGAACTGACATTGTGATCTTCACTCGTAAGAAGTTTGTAATTGTTCGGATATGGGTTTCTGATAGCAAACATGGTATGATATTTTTGAAGAATCATATTGGAGATTTCATTCTGTATCTATATTTTGAACATAGTGGGTCTGCGTAAGCTAACACCTGAAAATACCTTGTGCTATTGCAAATAAGTTGCTGGTGAAACTTTGAATGTATTTTTGGCATTCTAATGTCTTCAACAAAAAAAGGTACTCTGAAAGCTTACTTGGAAAACATGACATGTTTGTGTTGCAATTCATTTGGATTTCTAAGAGCATCTGACGCAACTCTTAATATGTTATCATTTTGAGCCTTGCAGACGGTTTCCTTCTTGACTTACCTCCTGAAGAGTTTTGCTGATTACATTAGGCCACACGAGGAAAGCATTTGTAAAAGCATTGTTAATTTGCTTGTAACATGCTCAGACTCTGTATCTATTAGAAAGGTGAAAGAACTTCATCTTATATTTTTATGCTAGTACCATCTCTCTTCTCTTTAGTTATTGTGATTCACATTTGAGCTATTTTCTGCAGGAGTTGCTTGTCGCCTTAAAACATGTTCTTGGAACTGACTTCAAAAGGGGTCTATTCCCATTGATTGACACACTTTTGGAGGAGAGGTAAATGACTGCAAGTAGAAATTGCTTCATCTGTGAGATCGCTGGAGCCATGCAGGACATATAGCTGACAAGAAGTCACATTTTGATTCATCATGCGCAGATTTTTTGGTTTTAGATTGTCATGTGCATTTAAGCTCGTTTACCATAGGGATTTCTGTCTTCAGCTGTTCGCCAAGTTGATAAATAATGTGTTGCAGTTTTGCTTCTATGCTGGTTTCCATACCTTTTCAGCCAGTGAAAACCACTTGCAGGAATGGGCTTTACTAAATATTTGAAACAAGGTTGTTTTGTTATCATGTGGGTCTGCTGCCCTTCTCATGCATCTCTAACATTTGATTGTTCTTACTTAAAATCCAGAGTATTGGTTGGAACTGGTCGGGCTTGCCTCGAGACCTTGAGGCCACTGGCTTATAGTCTGCTGGCAGAAATCGTTCATCATGTTCGGAGTGAACTTTCCTTGCCACAGGTGTTAATCTTTGGAGTTATCTCATGCCAAATTATGATTCTATTGTTTCATTTGCCAGATGCTGTATGATTTCTTTTATTTAAGGTCATTATCTCAGATTATCTTTTGATTCAAATCTTAGAATTGCATACATACCACATGAGAAAGTATTTGACTAGCAAGGGTGCTTGACTGAACAATGCTGGTATCTGAATGCAAGAGCACACACTTTGCAAAATTGTTCAGATCCCTGCAGTCTCTTTGTTGTCTAGGATGTCTCTTATGGCATGTTTTGCTGATGCTGTTAGGTTTAAAGATCTCTTCTTAAGGATCTTATTGGATGAAAGAAAGCAGTCTATAGCCAATTTAAGCTGATCTGAAGTTACATGTCATCGATTTAGCTGCATTTGGTTTATCCTATATTTATTGTCATTGTCAGCTGCAAACTTTTATACGAACAAATTCTCTTTTCCTTTCTCAGCTATCACGGATAATTTACCTATTCTCCCGAAATATGCATGATGCTTCCTTATCGCTCAGCATCCACACTACATGTGCCCGGTTGATGTTGAATCTGGTACATACCTTTCTTATCCATGAAGATCTTTGGTAGCCAGTTTTTCTATTTTTTTTAGAGAATCTGCTGTATTGTTTATGTAACTTTTTATTTTTGCTGGGTTTAGGTAGAGCCAATTTACGAGAAAGGCGTAGACCAAGCATCTATGGACGAAGCTCGAATCCTGCTTGTATGTTGTTATAGCCACTCTCCTTGTATTGTCATCTTATTAAACTTTTTGTTCATGAAATGATTCTACTTCTTCTTAGGGACGAATTTTGGACGCTTTTGTTGGAAAATTTAGCACTTTCAAGCGCACCATTCCTCAGGTGATTTACTCCAATCGATTTTCCGTGTATTGGCGCCCTTCAATTATGTTGATGTATATGTATGTTTCAGGTGCCTTGATTTGCTAGGTTGTCTTTTACTATCTTTTAGCGGATTCTATGTCATCCAAAGCAATGCTGCTGCCCTAATGTTCATGAAAATCTTTCAGATTTCTGATGCCTCATTCTTGATAGGCCTACTATTTCATGGCAGATTTTTTAGTCTCAAAGTGTGCAAACATGTGCTGTTGCCTTTCTTCCTTAATATGTTTCTGTGATTCTGTCGGTTGCTCCTTTTGGTATCGCCACATACAGTTCTATGATTCTATGTCATCCAAATGCAATGCTGCTGCCTTATGTCTATAAAAGTCTTCAGGTTTCTGATGCCTCAATTCTTGGTAGGCTTACTCTTTCATAGCAGAATTTTGGTTTCTATGTGTCTAAACATGTGCTCTTGCCTTCTTCCTTTATATGTTTTTGTCTGTTGCTCCTTTTAGTATTGGTACAGACAATTCTATGATTGTTTAATCAGCCTTGTCATCTATACTGTTTGGCCATCTTCTATCCATATGTTGTCCAAAGGTTATGAAGTCGTAAGACTCTACCGTCTGCAGTATTAACTTCTTATGTTTATTCTTTGCCACCTTTGTTTTTGCATTAACCCTAGTGCACTTAAATTCATATCTGTGCCAGCTACTGGAGGAGTCTGAGGAGGGCAAGGAACGAGCTACATTGAGGTCAAAGCTTGAGCTTCCTGTGCAGGTCTGTTTTGCTGTTCATCACTTATTTTGGCCACCTTTTAAGAACTTCTGCATGAATTATTTTTAACAGTGCTGTGCCCCTGGTTTTCTGTCATCGAGGCTGTGCATTATATCAGTAAGCTGCGGCCATCTGAGGTTCAAAGCTATCTTAACTTTTGAACTTTTCATTAGGTCAGGTCTTCAGTCCGTTCGTGTCTTGTCCATGGCATAGATTTCTTTTGTCAAAACCTTATATATGCTTATACATAAGCGCTCTCCAATATTCACAAGTCCTATTTCTGCCACAATCAATATCTTGTGCTGTGTTGTCTGATAAGTCTGTCAAAGCCAACTTGATTGTTGGGACTAGGAGTTGTAATGTTCACAAACATCATAGTTCTTTCATGTGAAATTTGGTTTATGCATAATGCACTGTAATATGTCTCTAGCATCTGCCTGTTTTGTGCTTCTATGTAAACTAGCACATGATATTATTCTGTCAGTGTGAGTTTCAAGAATATTCTTCACTGGATGTTTATTGGGAGAATCACTTGCAGTGTCCTTTGTTCTGATGCTACCCTCAACATTCATAGTGGCCATTTGCTGTCATCCTTGAGCAAAAAGGAGGATTCCTTACAATCATTGCATGATTTTACTGCCGGAGTCTTGGATCTGTTTATAGGAACAGGTTTCCTTTGAGTATTCTTTTTTTGTTTGCAAATATTGATAGTGCCAATGCCGTATGTATACTATGGGAAGGTATAGTCACTAATTCTGTAGACAATGTTCTGTTTCTTGGGCATTCTTCTTGCAATTTCATGTCATGAAGGTGCTTGGATAACTTTTTAAAGCTTGCTTCTTGTATCTTGACTCGAGTTGATCTCAGGCAGTTCTAAATTTGCAAGTGCCAGCTGAGCATTCTAAGGAAGTCAGTGACTGCAAGAATCTCATCAAGACCTTAGTGATGGGTAATTCACCTTGAGAAGATGCTTTTTTTTTTCTAGTTTTGTGGTGCTTATTACGAGAATACGTGATTTTGTCTATCCTTTTACCTGCTCATCAGTTTCTTGTTAATTGTTATGCATCTTCAGGAATGAAGACCATCATTTGGAGTATAACTCATGCACATTTGTCACGATCACAGGTCTGCTGCTTTCCTGTTAGGCAACCCCACTTTTTGACTTCCTTAAAGTAACTCTTGATAATCTTAATCTTTTAGGTCTCCCCCTCAGCGCATGCTGTACAATTGCAAGGGGTTATTTCATCATCATCTAACTTAATGCCTCCTCAAGGTTTCAAAGGGATGCGAGAAGATGAGGTGCTTTTTAATATGCAAGTTCTTGGTATCTTTCTACGAGGATTTTTGTTCTGACTTTTGTGATTGACAGGTTTGGAAAGCCTCTGGTGTGCTCAAAAGTGGTGTCCATTGTTTAGTCCTATTCAAGGAGAAAGACGAAGAAAAAGAAATGCTTAACCTCTTCTCTCAGATTCTGACTATTATGGAGCCACGAGATCTCATGGATATGTTTTCTCTCTGTCTGCCTGAGCTCTTCGAATGCATGATTAACAACAATCAATTGGTTCACATATTTTCCTCCCTGCTGCAATCTGCCAAAGTGTACCGGCCATTTGCAGATGTCTTGGTTACGTTTCTTGTAAACAGCAAATTGGACATTCTGAAACAACCGGATGCCCCAGCAGCTAAGCTTGTTTTGCACCTTTTTCGATTTATATTTGGCGCTGTTGCGAAGGCCCCTGCAGATTTTGAACGAATTTTGCAGCCTCATGTTCCTATTATAATGGAAGTTTGCATGAAGAATGCTGCTGAAATTGATAAGCCACTCGGATATATGCAGCTTTTCCGTACTATGTTTAGAGCTCTTGCTGGGTGTAAATGTGAACTTCTTCTGCGAGATCTGATTCCCATGTTGCAGCCCTGTTTAAATATGCTGCTGACAATGTTGGAGGGTCCAACTGGGGAAGAGATGAGGGACCTTTTGCTGGAGCTTTGCTTGACATTGCCTGCACGCTTAAGTTCAATGTTACCCTTCCTTCCTCGCCTTATGAGGCCTCTTGTATTGTGTTTGAAGGGAACTGATGAGCTTGTTGCCTTGGGCTTAAAGACATTGGAATTCTGGGTAGATAGTTTGAATCCTGATTTCCTTGAGCCCAGTATGGCCAATGTTATGTCAGATGTAATTTTGGCTCTATGGTCTCACTTGAAGCCTGCGCCATATCCTTGGGGCGCAAAAGCACTACAACTCCTTGGCAAGTTAGGCGGCCGGAATAGGCGTTTTCTGAAAGAACCACTTGCGCT
Organism: Hypericum androsaemum; assembly: GCA_963995505.1. NCBI lineage: Eukaryota > Viridiplantae > Streptophyta > Magnoliopsida > Malpighiales > Hypericaceae > Hypericum > Hypericum androsaemum. The sequence continues at coordinate 1,204,040 of OZ023188.1, read as the reverse complement.
CGAGTGCAAGGAAAATCCAGAGCATGGACTCAGACTGATTCTTACATTTGAACCATCAACTCCTTTTTTGGTGCCTTTGGACCGATGCATTAATCTTGCTGTAGCTGCTGTCATGAATAAAACCATTGGCATGGATGCTTTCTATCGGAAACAGGCTTCAAGGTTCCTGCGTGTTTGCTTATCTTCTCAACTTAATTTGCCAGGAAACTTCTCTGAGGAAGGATACATAACCAAACAATTGTCAGCTTTGCTAGTTTCTCCAGCTGACTCATCTTGGCGGAGGTCCGACGCTTCAGATATAAAGGTATCATCAACTTTGCTGAAACTAGTTTCTGCAAAATGACTTTACTAACTAGTCTTATTTTTTTCTCCATTCTGGAAAGTTATAGTTATTAACTGCTTTAGGAGCTTGTAATAACCTGTAGCATGTTAAGAAACTTGTTCCTCTGAAGTTAATTTTGGGCTTGTGATAAGGTCAACATTTCTTTCTCTTTCATTTTAATCTGGTCTCTATTTACAGTCTACTTTTGAAAGCTGGTGCCATTTTATTATTTTCTTATTCTAAAATTTCTTGATGTTCTGAACAAATTTGTAATTACTGCACGTCCTATGCTTTCAGGGGGACTTGGGTGTGAAGACTAAGACCCAACTCTTGGCTGAGAAGTCAGTCTTTAAGATCCTCTTGATGACCATAATTGCTTCCAGTGCAGAGCCAGATCTGCACGACCCAAAAGATGATTTTGTTGGCAATGTTTGCCGCCATTTTGCCATGATATTTCATGTTGATCATTCATCAAACAATGTTTCCTTCCCAGCTGCTGCACTTGGTGGTCCAATGAGTTCTTCAAACCCTGGTATCAATTCCAGGTCAAAAAACAGTGCCTCCTCTAACCTGAAGGAGCTGGACCCTTTGATATTCTTAGATGCTGTGGTTGATGTGTTGGCAGATGAAAATCGGATCCATGCCAAAGCAGCTCTTAATGCTTTGAATGTGTTCTCTGAGACACTTTTATTTCTCGCTCGTTTAAAACATGCTGATGTCCTTATGTCCAGAGGTGGCCCTGGAACTCCTATGATTGTGTCTAGTCCATCAATGAATCCAGTATATTCACCACCCCCAAGTGTCCGGGTCCCAGTTTTTGAGCAACTTTTGCCTCGTTTACTGCATTGTTGCTATGGTAGCACATGGCAAGCACAAATCGGCGGTGTCATGGGACTTGGTGCGCTAGTTGGAAAGGTCACCGTTGAGACTTTGTGCCTTTTCCAAGTAAGGATTGTCCGGGGTCTGGTGTATGTCCTCAAAAGGCTTCCTCTTTATTCAAGCAAAGAGCAGGAAGAAACTAGTCAAGTGCTTACTCAAGTTCTTCGAGTTGTAAATAACGTTGATGAATCTAATAGTGAAACACGCAGGCAAAGTTTTCAAGATGTCGTTGATTTTCTCGCTTCGGAGTTGTTCAATCCAAACGCGTCAGTTGTTGTGAGAAAGAATGTACAGTCATGCTTGGCATTTCTGGCAAGTAGAACTGGTAGCGAAGTGACAGAGCTGCTTGAGCCTTTGTACCAGCCTTTGCTCCAGCCTCTTATCATGAGGCCTCTAAGATCCAGGACTGTTGATCAACAGGTATATTTTTCTTGTTCCCGTCAATGTGTTTGTCGAGCCTTTTGAGCTAACTTGACTATGATGTCACGTAGGTTGGAGCAGTCACAGCGTTGAACTTTTGCCTTGCATTGAGGCCCCCTCTTCTTAAGTTGACTCCAGAACTCATTAACTTTCTCCAAGAAGCATTACAGATAGCCGAAGCTGATGAATCTATCTGGGTTGTAAAGTTCATGAATCCCAAAGTGGTGACATCCTTGAATAAACTTCGGACAGCCTGCATTGAGCTGTTATGTACTTCCATGTCATGGGCTGATTTCAAAACTCCTAATCATGCAGAGCTGCGTGCTAAGATAATTTCCATGTTCTTCAAGTCTTTGACCTGTCGTACAACCGAAATTGTGGCTGTTGCCAAGGATGGCCTGCGACAGGTTTGGTTGACTTATCTCTGCATTAATTTGTATCTGCCTTTTATATCAAAACAGATTGTATGTGCTGAATGGTTAGGTTTTGCTAAGCCAATGTCCTTGTGCTAGAAGAGATTTTGCAGTAGGGTGAGTTGCAGCTGTGATCTTGTCCAGGCTCATAGTAACATGTTAATGCTAATGAGGTGCAACATTTGATTCAACAACCTAGACATTGAAGAATTAGGCTGGAAAAAAGAGAAATCAAAGGATGGAATATGGTTTTACCTTCATTTTGACTTGAGATTTTTTGGTACGTAATAGAAGATTTTTATTGATCGGCACCAAAAGGGGTGCAACCGTGCACACCAAGACGAGTACAATATTCTTGATGCTAGCAAAGTGTTTTCCACAATACCATAAGGAAAAATTTATGTCATCTATTCTCAGAGTCTCAAAAAGATTATATGCTAGCAAAGTGTTTGCCGTGAACTTCATTGCTTCCACGTTTTATCTTGTAGTTACTCCTCATGTGGAATATACAAGCAATTCACTTGTATTATAAATGAATCTTTGTTAGGTCATCAATCAGCAAAGGATGCCCAAAGAACTTTTGCAGACCAGTTTAAGGCCTATATTGGTTAACTTGGCACATACCAAAAATCTTAGCATGCCTCTTCTACAAGGATTAGCCCGCCTTCTTGAACTTCTATCTAATTGGTTCAATGTGACACTGGGTGGCAAGTTGCTGGAGCACCTTAAAAAATGGTTGGAGCCTGAAAAGCTTGCCCAAAGTCAGAAATCATGGAAAGCTGGAGAAGAACCAAAAATAGCATCAGGTATGGTACAAAGCACATGTACTTGTGAGCATGGCACTAGCATTTGCATTTAGTTTTGAGCATGTATAAAAAATGAGTTGCCTTAATTTTCTTCTCTGGTTGTTGTTTCTGTCCGCAGCTATTATCGAGCTTTTTCACTTGCTTCCGCATGCTGCTTTTAAGTTCCTTGACGAACTTGTGACATTAACTATAGAGATGGAAGGAGCTCTCCCTGCAGGGCAAGTTTACAGTGAGATCAACAGTCCTTACCGTCTTCCTCTCACTAAATTTTTGAACCGATATGCCACAATTGCAGTTGATTATTTTCTTGCTCGATTAAGTGACCCAAAGTACTTCAGGAGGTAAGATAAGATGTTGTTGTAAATATCTGAGGACGGTTTTAAATCATGCTAGTGACCATTGTTCATTATATGCAGGTTCATGTACATAATAAGGTCTGATGCTGGTCAGCCTTTGAGAGATGAATTTTCAAAATCGCCACAAAAGATACTTATGACTTCATTTTCAGAGTTTCTGTCAAAATCTGATGCAGCTGCGGCACCTGGATCTTCAACACAGCCTGCTACTTCACTAAGCGACGAAGGCCTTGTTACCCCCTCAACTGATGGGTCTAGTTTATCTTCTCTTACTGCTACAGCAACTCCCGAAGCTTATTTTCAAGGGCTTGCACTGATTAAAACGTTGGTCAAGCTAATGCCCAGTTGGTTGCAGAGTAACCGTCCAGTGTTTGATACACTAGTTCTTGTGTGGAAGTCGCCTGGTAGAATATCTCGATTACAAAATGAACAGGAGTTGAATTTGGTTCAAGTAAGTCTTTGGTGATTCAAATTTGCTGAGCTTCTGAAATAGATCCTTGTCTTTCAGTGACATTGCACAAATCCACTATGGTTAATACATGTGTGGCTGATTTTTGGCTGTAATGTAGAAGTGATATAGATGAACTGGGACAAAGTTAACAACCTGTCTCCCTTCTGTTATTGTGTTTCCATGCCAGTGTATGTTGCTTACAGCGTGGTTCTTGACATTTGTGTAGATTTAGGAAACAACTGAAGGATCATCTTTGTTAGTGCAGTTACAGTGACTAAGATTTCAAACACTACTTAGGATTGGAGCTATGGTATTCTGTTTTAGGTGTAACCTGTGTTGTTCAATCTTAACTCTGGTTCATGCTTGTTCCGTCAATGCAGGTCAAGGAAAGCAAGTGGCTTGTTAAATGTTTCCTGAATTACATAAGACATGACCAAGCTGAAGTTGACGTGCTCTTTGATATGCTCTCCATCTTTTTGTTTCGTACTCGTATTGACTTTGCTTTTCTCAAAGAGTTCTATATCATCGAGGTACATCAACTCTTTGCATATTATTTGGTGATTTATTGTTCGATCATTCTCCTCCCCATTATGAACTTGACAAATGGATTCCATGGCAGGTTGCAGAAGGTTATCCACCCAACATGAAGAAAGCACTTCTCTTGCATTTTCTCAACCTTTTTCAATCAAAGCAATTTAGCCATGACCACTTGGTGGTTGTGATGCAAATGCTCATTCTTCCGATGCTTGCTCACTCATTTCAGAATGGCCAAACGTGGGATGTTGTTGATGCTGCTATTGTAAAAACTATTGTAGATAAGCTTCTTGATCCACCAGAGGAGGTAACTTCTGCACTTTCACAGCCAATGATTGGTGTCATGGATTTCCAACTTCTTTACGGGTGTCCAGATTTCATGTCTTTTTTTTGAACGATAATTGTTGAATAATATTATTATTGATGACTAGGTTTCTGCTGAATACGATGAACCTTTGAGGATAGAACTGTTGCAGCTTGCCACTTTGCTCCTCAAATATCTCCAAAATGACCTTGTTCACCACAGGAAGGAGCTTATAAAATTTGGTTGGAATCATCTCAAACGTGAAGATAGTGCTAGCAAGCAATGGGCTTTTGTAAATGTTTGTCATTTTCTGGAGGCCTATCAGGCTCCAGAAAAAATTATACTTCAGGTACCTTCAGTATCCGGACTTAATTGTTCTATTGCAAAATTATCTCAGTTCATGGTTTCTTATTTCAATTCTCTTAAATAATGGATTCTAGCAATTCTTATTTGTTAAAGATCCTAGTGGAAGACTAGCTTGGCAGATCTTATATCTGTAGAAACAAAGGTTACTTGAATTTTTGAATGCTCTTACAGAATGTAGTATAACGATGTTGTGCATCATTAGGAAAAATAATACTTCAGGTACCTTCTGTATCCATACTTGCTCTATTGGAAACATTTCTCAGTTCGGAGTTTCTTATTCTAATTTTTTAAATAATGTATTCTAGAGGTTTTTGTTGGTAAAAGATCCTAGTGCAAGACTAGCTTGGCAGATCTTATAACTGTAGGAAAATGGGTAGTAATTTTGTTTTATCAAGTACTTGCTGCAAATTTCTGAATGCTCTCACAATTTAGTGTAATGGTGTTACGCATCGAGGTGATAGCTAGACTAGTGTCTTGTGGTACATTCTAATGACCCTAAACCGTATTGGTTGAATCTGGCGTTCTGCGTTCCTGTGCACTACCATTGCCCTAAATTATCGCCACTTCATATGCAGGCTTACATGTTAGAACCCTTGAAGCCTGCAATTTTAGTAGGAGAATACTTTTCATGTGCCTGAAGGCATTTCTAATCCGAAAAAGTTGTGAAATTACTTGCATGTGCAGGTTTTTGTTGCACTTCTCAGGACTTGCCAGCCAGAAAATAAGCTGTTGGTGAAGCAGGCTCTTGATATTCTAATGCCTGCATTACCACGGAGGCTTCCTCTTGGGGAATCTCGCATGCCAATTTGGATACGTTATACAAAAAAGATTTTGGTTGAGGAAGGCCACTCCTTAGCTAATTTGATCCATATCTTTCAGCTCATTGTGCGCCATTCAGATCTATTCTACAGCTGCAGAGCTCAGTTTGTCCCCCAGATGGTAAATTCAGTAAGTAGACTTGGATTACCTTACAACACTACAGCAGAAAACAGGCGTCTTGCAATTGAACTTGCCGGATTGGTGGTTGGCTGGGAGAGGCAAAGGCAAAATGAAATGAAGATTGCTGCTGATGCTGATGTCCCAGGCCACTCTGGTGATGTCTTTAACCCTGGCTCTGCTGTTGCTGATATTAAGCGTGGAATAGATGGTTCTGCATTTCCTGAAGACGCGAACAAGAGAGTCAAAGTTGAACCTGGCCTTCAGTCCCTCTCTGTTATGTCACCTGGTGGCGCGTCCTCCATACCTAACATAGAAACCCCAGGTTCTGGTGGTCAGCCTGATGAAGAGTTCAAGCCAAATGCCGCGATGGAAGAAATGGTTATCAGTTTTCTCATAAGAGTGAGTCTTGCTAATGAACCATTTTCCTTTTCTTCAGTAATGTCTCTTGAAGGTGCACAATCAATCTATTGTTTTAGTTTGCATTTGACCGCTAATGGACCATTCACAAGTCCTTTCCTTACCAAGTGCATGACAGCTAGTTTTCAGTGGAAACGTCTCAAACCTACTCGTCATCCAAATCCAGTTTTGCTATAGCTAAAAGGGATGCCATATAATATTTGAAGTTGCTGCTTCTGACACTTAACAGAGACCTAGATGACTCTGGTTCCAGCTATGTTTATTCGTTTTCAAGGAATTAGCTAACTATTTGGGTCCAAAATTTTCTTGTGTTTCTTCGGCACCTTTCTCATAGATGTTTTCGATATTGTGTATTCTTTTGCAGTCTTTTGCTCCTTGTTCGCTCATGCATGATCTGCCCTGGTGGTTTTTTTTAATTCTTACAGAAAAAGGGTGAACATGAGATCTGCCTTGCTTGTCTTTTCTATCTTTTTTTGTATTATGTCTCTATTGTTGGAGTTGTCTACTTATCCTATCTCATCATTTTTGAGTTCTCTTGCATGTAATGAAGCTATTTGTATTTGCGCTGGTGAAAAAACAGGTTGCATTGGTCATAGAACCCAAGGACAAGGAAGCAAGTACCATGTATAAACAAGCTTTGGAGCTTCTTTCTCAAGCTCTTGAGGTGTGGCCAAATGCCAATGTAAAATTCAATTATTTGGAGAAGCTGATGAGTGGCATTCAACCATCTCAGTCCAAAGACCCTTCGACTGCACTTGCACAAGGTTTGGATGTCATGAATAAGATTTTGGAGAAGCAACCTCTTCTGTTCATCAGAAATAACATCAATCAGATCTCTCAGGTACATTTATTGCAATAGTTGCTCTCTCCCCTCTCTCACATGCCTACATGCACTCATCCATACTCTAGAACACGCACACACTCCACAATGGCCTTTTGGTTGATTCGGTTATTGAATATCTGGCTGCTTATCAATGTACTTGTTTGAGCAGATTCTGGAGCTCTGTTTCAAATATAAAATGATGGATGCTGGTAAATCTTTGAAAATGGTTTTCGCCACTTTTCCACCGGATGCTGCTGCTACACCTCAAGATGTGAGGCACTTGTATCAGAAGGTCGATGAGCTGATTCAGAAGCACGTCAATAATGTAACAGCTCCTCAAACATCAGGAGAAGATACCTCTGGTAGTTCAATCAGCTTTGTGCTCCTTGTGGTCAAGACGCTGACGGAGGTGGAAAAGCACGTAGAACCATACATCTTGGTTAAAATTGTGCAACGTTTGGCACGTGATATGGGATTGGCTGCAGGTTCCCATCTAAAGCAAGTATGTCCTACGGTATCCCAATCATTCAGTTGTCTGCAGATCCAGTGTCTTGTTTTGGTAGAAACCAGTCCGATTTTCTTATCTAAAACAAGTATGTGGTACGTTGCAGGTTGCATAAGGGATAAATCTTTTTCAATGTGCTTTTGAAGTCTCACTTCTTTAGTCATTACATTGGTTGCTCGAAGTGTGATTCAAATCTTGATCTAGACTTCTACTTTAAACTAAGTACTAAATATTGAAAATCTTTCATTCAGTCCCTGAATATTCTTAGCATACCATTCTGGCATTCGGGGCCCTGATTTTTCTGTCTTTTGAATAAGTTGACTTGGAACAGTGTCAACAACATGTCCTGCATGATATTCATCATGGGCATTTACTTGTTGATCACTCTCAAGTTAAATGACATTTGTTTTCTCTGTGTGTTGGCCTTCATATGTATGGTATTTTCTCCCCAGGCCCAGGTTCAGCGGACAGATCCAGATTCAGCTGTATCCTCTTCTCGGCAAAGTACCGATCCTGGAGCAGTCATCTCCAATCTAAAATCTGTTTTGAAGCTTCTCAACGACAAAGTCATGGTGGTTCCAGAATGCAAAAGATCTGTAACACAAATTTTGAATGCTTTATTGTCAGAGAAAGGCACCGATCCCACTGTTCTTCTTTCCATATTGGACGTTATAAAAGGTTGGGTTGTGGAGGACTATGGTAAACCCGGTGCAGTCACATCAAGTGCTTTTCTTAATCCTAAGGAAATAGGATCTTTTCTTCTAAAACTCTCGCAAGTTGATAGACAAGGCTTCTCTCCTGATGTTTTGGTAGAGTGGGATATGAAATATCTTCAGCTTCTTTACTGTGTTTGTGCTGATTCAAACAGGTAAGTCATTTTAGGCAGTCTCGAAACAATTTCTGTAAGCATGCTAGGAAGATCTAAATTGGTGCTCTGACTTGCAGATATCCTCTGCCACTTCGTCAAGAGGTATTTCAGAAAGTGGAGAGGCAGTTCATGTTTGGTTTAAGGGCAAAGGATCCTGATGTCCGGATGAAGTTCTTTTCACTTTATAATGAATCATTGGGAAAATCATTGTATCAAAGGCTGCAATACGTTATCCAAGTTCAGGACTGGGAAGCAATTGCCGATGTATTTTGGCTGAAACAGGGCCTTGATCTTCTTCTGGCAGTGCTTGTGGAGGACAAACCTATTACTTTAGCCCCAAATTCTGCCAGGATTTTGCCGCTTGCAGTCTCTGGTCCCCTTCCAGATACAACCATGGCGAATCAGCAGATTGCTGATGCGGAGGCACACGAGGAAGCTCCTCTGACCTTAGAGAGCTTTGTTAATAAACACATTCGGTTTCTCAATGAGACAAGCAAGCTAAAGGTGATGTCTTTGAAAAATTCTTTTTTGTGTAATTCTTTTGTTTCCTTGGGATAGCCCGGAAGAAAATGTTTTATTAATCAGTCACTGAAGTGTATGCTCTTTTTGGTCTTCTCCAGGTGGCAGATCTTCTCATTCCTTTGAGAGAGCTGGCTCATGCTGATGCTAATGTTGCATATCATCTTTGGGTGCTGGTATTTCCCATCGTGTGGGTTACCCTTCAGAAAGAAGAGCAGGTAACATTAGCCAAACCAATGATTGCACTCCTGTCGAAGGACTACCATAAGAGGCAGCAAGCAAGTAGGCCAAATGTTGTGCAAGCACTTTTAGAAGGACTTCAGCTGAGCCACCCTCAACCTAGGATGCCTAGTGAACTCATCAAATATATTGGAAAAACTTACAATGCATGGCATATTGCCTTGGCTTTGTTGGAAAGTCATGTTATGTTGTTCATGAACGAAACAAAATGCTCCGAATCCCTTGCTGAGCTATACCGTTTACTCAATGAAGAAGATATGAGATGTGGGCTCTGGAAGAAAAGGTCAGTGACGGCAGAAACCAGATCTGGTCTCTCTTTGATTCAACATGGTTATTGGCAGCGTGCTCAGAGTCTCTTCTACCAGGCCATGGTTAAGGCAACCCAGGGAACGTACAACAATACAGTTCCCAAGGCAGAAATGTGTTTATGGGAAGAACAATGGCTCTACTGCGCCAGTCAACTTTGCCAATGGGATGCCCTGGCTGACTTCGGCAAAAGTGTAGAGAATTACGAAATACTTCTGGACAGTCTCTGGAAATTGCCTGATTGGACGTACATGAAAGAGCATGTCATCCCCAAGGCCCAAGTTGAAGAAACGCCTAAACTTCGTTTGATCCAGGCTTTTTTTGCACTTCATGATAAGGGTATTAATGGAGTTGACGATGCAGACAACATTGTGGGAAAAGGAGTGGATCTCGCTTTAGAACAGTGGTGGCAGCTGCCAGAGATGTCTGTTCATGCAAGGATTCCCCTCTTGCAGCAATTTCAGCAGGTTGTTGAAGTTCAAGAGTCTGGTAGAATTCTTGTGGACATTGCTAATGGTAACAAACTTGCAGCCGGTGTAGCTGGAAATCCTTATGCAGATCTCAAAGACATTCTGGAGACTTGGAGGCTTCGAACTCCTAATGAGTGGGATAACATGTCTTCTTGGTATGACCTGCTCCAGTGGAGAAATGAAATGTACAATGCCGTTATTGATTCGTTTAAGGATTTAGCAGCTTTAAATCCACAACTTCATCATCTTGGTTATCGTGATATGGCATGGAATGTGAACAAGCTTGCTCATATTGCTCGTAAACAAGGTCTTTATGATGTTTGCGTGACAATTCTTGAGAAGATGTATGGCCATGCAACCATGGAAGTACAGGTATACGGTCCTAAAATTTTGAATGCTCTCATATTTTGACTCTTGGAAGCTCCTTCCAAGTCTTAACTAGAAGATGGTCGAGGCTGATGATTGGTTTTAGCCTTTAGAGCATATGATTTCAACTCCCTGTCCTGTGAATTGAATCCTTTTTCAGTTGTGCTCTTGGTTGTTATTTTTGATTTTGTTTCTGTGTTTCCTGGAATTGAGTTTGCAATGCAGTAGATTACCACTTCTTTGTTGCACTGTTCAGGAAGCTTTTGTCAAGATAAGAGAACAGGCGAAAGCTTATTTAGAGATGAAGGGAGAGCTGAGGAGTGGTCTCAATTTGATAAACAGCACTAATCTGGAATATTTTCCCGTGAAACACAAAGCAGAAATCTTTCGTCTTAAGGGGGATTTCTTGTTGAAGCTGAATGACTCCGAGGAGGCTAATCTTGCATACTCCAGCGGCATTAGCCTCTTCAAGAATTTGCCCAAAGGGTGGATCAGTTGGGGAAATTACTGTGACATGGTAAATATTGACCTTTGCATTTGTGATTGTTTCCTGGGCAGTTGAGCTGACATTAGTATACCATCTTGCTTTTCAGGCTTACAAGGATACTCACGATGAAGTTTGGCTGGAGTATGCTGTTAGCTGTTTTCTTCAGGGTATCAAATTTGGTGTCTCCAATTCTAGGAGCCATGTAGCCCGTGTTCTCTATCTTCTGAGCTTTGATACACCCAATGAGCCTGTGGGAAGAGCATTTGATAAGTATTTAGACCAAATACCCAACTGGGTTTGGCTTTCTTGGATTCCACAGCTATTACTGTCCTTGCAGAGGGTGGAGGCACCTCACTGCAAATTGGCTCTACTTAAAATAGCAACTGTTTACCCGCAGGTATATTTTTTAAGTCTCTGTTTAAAAAATTCCGTTACAATTTTTCTGAAGAGGATCCTGATTTTGTATAATGAATTTCTAGTCTCTTTATTACTGGCTCCGGACATATTTGCTTGAGCGCCGTGATGTTGCACATAAGTCCGAACAGAGTAGTAGGATGGCAATGGCTCAGCAAAGAATGCAGCAACATATGTCTGGATCGGGTTCTGCTTCTCTTGGTTTGGCCGAGGGGACTTCAAGATTACACAGTCATGGTGGCGGTAACTTAGCAGCTGACAACCAGGTTCTTCAAGGCCATCAATCTGGTGCTGGTGTTGGATCTCATGATGGTGGAAGCTCTCAGGGGCAAGAAAATGACAGATCTGCTGGAGCTGAGAGTAACATGCACATTGGAACAGATCAGCCTTTGCAACAAAGCTCTTCAGCAATCGGTGAAAGTGGCCAGAATGGAGTGAGGCGCTTGGTGGCTGCTGTTGGTGCTTTTGATGCTGCTAAGGATATAATGGAGGCCCTTAGGAGCAAGCATGCTAATTTGGCCAGTGAACTTGAGGTAGTGATTCCATTCTAATTCATTGGGAACTAGGTTCTGCAATCATAATATAATGATTTGAAACAGTTTTTATGCATGCACTTGATATTTAGCTTCAGTTGTTTGGTAGCGTGACAGGTAAAAGATTAGTTTCATTTCCACCGCTTGGAACGATAACAATTGTGAAGGGTCTTAAGACACTTTTGAAACCATTTGCATGCTGCATTAGTGTATAGCTCACTTCGGAATCTTTTTTTTTCCTCAAATTGAATTTTTCTGTCTTTATCCTCCTGGTGTTCAGGTACTACTCACTGAAATTGGTTCAAGATTTGTTACTTTGCCAGAGGAGAGACTTCTTGCGGTTGTTAATGCTCTACTTCACCGGTGTTACAAGTATCCAACTGCCACTACAGCTGAGGTTCCTCAATCTCTTAAGAAAGAACTCTCTGGAGTTTGTAGAGCTTGCTTTTCTGCAGATGCTGTTAACAAACACGTTGATTTTGTGAGAGAGTACAAGCAAGATTTTGAGCGGGATCTGGATCCTGAAAGTGCAGCTACCTTTCCTGCCACGCTTTCAGAATTAACTGTGCGATTGAAACATTGGAAAAACATTCTACAGAGCAACGTGGAGGACAGGTTTCCGGCTGTTTTGAAGCTCGAGGAAGAAAGCAGAGTCTTGCGTGATTTTCATGTTGTCGATGTCGAGGTCCCTGGGCAGTATTTCAGCGATCAGGTGAGTGTAACTCGAAACTGGCCCCAGTTAAATACCTAATTTTCTCGCTTGTACAAATGACAAACTACGACTTTTTGTATCACTGAAGGTAGGGAGAAGCTCATTTTATTTCCCGTAGTTGGGATTTCCACTATTTTTGCTACTTAAAAGAAACTGGAGTGGTTTCTCAAACCTGTCAATCCGATTTTGATTTTTTTTTTCCTTCAGGAAATTGCACCAGACCATACAATCAAGCTAGACAGAGTGGGAGCTGACATTCCAATTGTTAGAAGGCATGGAAGCAGCTTCAGGCGTTTGACATTAATTGGCTCAGATGGTTCTCAACGCCATTTCATTGTCCAAACATCTTTGACTCCAAACGCACGAAGTGATGAACGCATACTACAGCTTTTCCGAGTCATGAACCAGATGTTTGATAAGCACAAAGAATCAAGACGCCGCCACATTTGCATTCACACACCTATTATCATTCCTGTTTGGTCCCAGGTAATACCCTTCGTAGTTACATTTTGGGTATTTTAGGATGTCAAGCTGGCAAATCTTATCTACTGGTTTGGAAACAAAAAGTGCATACAGTAGTAGGAAAAAAAGAGAGTGCTACTTGGATTTTGAACTTGTTCATGCACTAAAATCTTTTGTTTCTTCTGCATTCACTCTCATTTATACCTTTCTTGGAAAGTGCCTGTGTTGAAGATAAATAATGACCCTACTTGAACAGGTTCGCATGGTCGAAGACGACCTGATGTATAGTACTTTCCTTGAGGTCTATGAAAATCACTGTGCAAGAAATGATAGAGAGGCAGATCAACCCATTACATACTTCAAGGAGCAACTAAACCAAGCTATATCTGGCCAAATCCCCGCTGAATCTGTTGTTGACCTGCGCCTCCATGCATACAATGACATCACAAAATCTCTTGTTGGCGACAGCATATTTTCACAGTACATGTACAAAACCCTGCTTAGTGGAAATCATATGTGGGCTTTTAAAAAGCAGTTTGCCATCCAGTTGGCGCTCTCAAGCTTTATGTCCTTCATGCTTCAAATTGGAGGAAGATCGCCTAATAAGATATTATTTGCCAAGAACACAGGGAAGATATTCCAGACAGATTTTCACCCGGCCTATGATGCTAATGGGATGATTGAGTTTAATGAACCAGTCCCTTTCCGTCTGACAAGGAACATGCAAGCATTCTTCTCGCAATTTGGAGTTGAGGGTCTTATTGTGTCTGCAATGTGTTCTGCAGCTCAGGCTGTAATCTGTCCCAAGGTAAGTCTCATCGAAGGGACGTGATGGATGCATGCATTTACTTGCTAGGATGTCACTTGCATGAAATTTCATTCCGAAATTAATTTTGGCTGTCCGTTGTCCATGCATTGACCCGTGTGAATATTGCAGCAAAGTAATCATATATGGCACCAGTTGGCCATGTTCTTCCGGGATGAGCTTCTGTCTTGGTCTTGGAGAAGACCACTTGGGATGCCTCTAGGGCAAGTTGCCGGAGGGGGTAGCATGAACCCAGTTGACTTAAAACACAAGATCACTACCAATGTTGACCACGTAATCAGCCGCATCAATGGAATAGCTCCTCAGTTTCTATCTGAAGAGGTGAGTTTCCAGTTATTATTTTCCCTTATCTATGTAGTAGTTGAAGAGCAATATCTCTGGAAAAAGAGCGCAAGGTTTTAATGCAAGATTGCTCAAAATGTTTATTAGTACCTCCTTTTTCTGTTTGAGTTGCATGTTAAAAGCATATTTGATCTACCTCTGTATTGGTACAGTCCCTTAAAACTTCTGCTGTTCTAAACGCAGGAGGAAAACGCGGTTGACCCTCCGCAATCAGTGCAGCGAGGTGTCGCTGAGTTGGTTGAAGCTGCCTTGACGGCTAGAAATTTGTGCATGATGGATCCAACGTGGCATCCGTGGTTCTGAGCTCTCCGATATTCTCAATCCTGGAAGCAGCAGCATTTGCCTTTCCTGCTTATCGATCCGAGGTTCATGTAAATAACGTGTTGTTAGTTGTAAATTGTAGCCATGGAGAATCCGATCTCGCTCGCAGTCGTAGATTAGGTACAAGGGCAATCAGTTCATTTAAAGTATCTCGCTGTTTGAGTCGATGGAAACGATTTGTGTGTCTTTACGTGAAATTTCTATGCAAGAAGATAGAAGTAATTTAATGCTCTCAGCAACCTAAATTTTATTGATGGAGTTTGAAAGCTTTTATACAAGGAAGAGAGAGCTTAAGCCGTCTTTGAGTAATCTGCAGAATATAGCCGTTGCAATCTGAGATTAGACATTTCACTAGCTAGCTATTATTTTATTGTTTACAAGGTAGGAAATTAGTGTATTTAGTTCCTTGGACTTTCTAGTCCTAATTCTAATGATAAACTTTTTTTTGAGGAAACTGGGCATGATGATCATGCAACTTCAGTAGCTTCTTAGTCTGCAGGATGAACATCAAGTAGCACTTCTGAAGATGATGAAGTGTACCAGACATACATTATTATGTGGTGATGACTTCCTCTCGTGAGTAGTAAGTGAACTTGTCTTTAGCATCATCTGCACCTTCTTCTCTTCTTGCTGCTCTTCTTATTCTTGACGGGTTCAGCAGTATCTTCTAATTCTGTAGGACAACAGTTGCAAGTGCCTGCCTGCCATAGGATAAACACCATTAAGTTAGCATCAATAGAAAATGGAAAAATTACTCTCAAGTCCCTCGGGCTTGCTTAAATGTACTCAAAAGTTCCCCCCCCCCCCCCCCCCCCCCCCCCTCTTTGAAAAATGGTCTTGTTGTCCATCTAGTTTGATTTTATTTTACTTTCGGGTCCCTGGCGTACGTTAGCAGCTTTTTTTTCATTTTTTGACAATGAAATGACCAAAATACCCTTAGAACAAAAAAATAAAAAATCGCTGACATCATCTCTTCTTCTTCCTCCTAAAAAATTTCCAATTGTGTAAGAACCCTAAAAAATTTTCAATTCCTCCATTGGAAACCCAGAACAACACCTCAAAAATTCAGACGGCAGGATCGACTCCAATCGCCACTAGCCCCACACTGACAACGTCATCAAGAACCACTAGAACTCCACCCTCAAGCCCCGACGATATCCTCCCTCGCCGTCGCTCAATCGAGACCCCTTCTTCACTGCGTGTCGGCGATCGATTGTTGGGCGGCAGCGGGAGCTCGGGCGACCGGTTTGTCTACTCTATCAAGGTCGATTGTAACCCCACTCCATCGAGTCTCCTCCGACAGCTAATTGCGACGACAATTCTCATAATAACAAAACCCTAATCAGCGACGACGATGGTTAATCATTAAAATCAAGTTCCAAGCTGCACCACCGGTTAAAGGGATGACGACGGCGGCGAGGGATTGGGTCGATTCCCCCAAATTTTGACGAGCTTAGGGAAGAATTGGAATTCACATCTCGGCTCTTGTGGACGAGAATTGAGAGCGAGGGACTTCTTGTGGACGATGTGCTAGCCGACGGGGATGCCCATCCCGACTCGTCTATGGAGGGAGAATGAAGCGAGTCTCGTCTGAGGTCATCAAGTCGATAAATAAGAACAAGGATTGCCAACTGGGTTTGGATTTGGTTATAGTAATTTGAGTTTTGTTTAATTGTTTTGTTGTTTTTGCTGATATTAATCGACCTGGGTTTTCGTCGAATACTAGTTTGTTTTCGGGTACGACGATGAAGGTACGACGATGAAGATTGGCCTGAGAGGCGAGGAAGGTACGAGGTAGAAGGAGCGATGATGTCATCAATTTTTTTTAAGGGTACTTTCGTCATTTCAATGACAAAAAATGAAAAAAAACTCATTGAAGGACCCGAAAGTATAATAAAAGCAAACTAGAGGGACAACAAGATCATTTTTTGAAACAGAGATGACTTTTGAGTATATTTAAACAAACCCGAGGGACTTGAGAGTAATTTTTTCATAGAAAAATTTATAGAATTAGAGAAATTCTTCTTGTTGGATGAAATGATATATCCTGAATCATGTCGACAAAAGTTGATTATCATAATCCACAAAGAAACAATCCAATTGATCACAAGATGTACACAATGAGGAGTGAATACCCCGGAAGCCACAGGTAGAAAGAAACCCGGTGAACGACCTTTCCAAGCCAAAACAGCAGCGGGAATACCTGTGCCCAAAACCGACACTGGTCGATAATGTCAATTTTTTCTTCGTTGGCATTTACGACCACCTTTTTTCTAAGCTACGAGGAGAAGACGAGTTGGGAAAATTAGCACTGATTTTCCTTTAAAAAAAATTAGAGGTAAAAATGCTCCTAGTTGAGGAACGGTAGTTTGACTGGACCGAATATCGAATCGAATTGGCTTGTGGTATTGGCTTAGTAGTAGTGTTGATGATGATTGTGAGGTTGGGAAGAAAATATTAAAATGCACTTGAAAGAAAAATATGGAAAGAAAGACAGAGACATATAAAACGCAGGCAGCCACCCAGCCATTGGACTGAAGAAAATACAAGTAGGGTAGGTCCCACCCAAATGTGACAATGACATCACCAGCAGTTATGCCTTCTCTTTAGCAAGAACAAGAAAAACAAAATAACAACAAAATGAACTTCTTCAAAAGTAAACAAATCATCATCAGTGTATCATCTCTCTGTCACATTTAAGCCCTACAGAAAGAAAGATTAGTATCATCCATCCATCCATTCATCCCCTCCTTGTGTGTGCGTGTGTGTGTGTCTTTGTTTAGTCGTCTTCCTCGCCCTGGAAACGGAGATGCTTCCCTTTGGGAGTCGGGACTCCCTTCAACCGAACGACACCATCCGCGATATCATCATCGCCTTCTTCTCGGACTTCAGCAATCTCCGAGTCGTCGCTATCGTAGACGAACCTGCTGTGCTTCCCACACTTCACATTGATCTTGCTGAGACCGTCGCAGAGCGCATCCACAGACGACGACATCTCTTCCTCTGCTTCAACTTCGTATTCGTCGTAGTTGTCAATGTCGTCATCAGCATGATTGTAGCTGTAATCGTAGTCCTCGGTTTCTCCCTCTTCGCTCTCTTCCTCGTCCTGTGCGCTCGTGTTGACCTGAACAGACCATACGGATGAACTGTCGTCGTCTGTTGCAGCGGTCATTGACTTCCCTTGGGATGGATAGTCTTCACTCGAGAGGTCCGATTTGTCGGAGAAGTCGAAGAGCAGAGTCCTGTTTAGGCTCTTCTGGGACTCGATGAGGCCGTCAGCGGCTACATTCTGCATGCATACGGGTAAGTAAATAAATCACAAGATATCTAGTAATCTTGGTAAATTGGAATACATGGGAAAGAAAAAAGTACCTCAGAGATCTTAACCTGTTGCTCTACGACAAGAGGAGAAGGGGTATCAGATGCGAGTCCGGATTCAACGCTGCCCGAAAGATCAGATACTTTCGGGGTATTGGCGGGAGTGGGCGCGAGTAGGCCCATCGGAGAGGAGCCAACGAACCCGTGTTGGTTAATCCTCATGAAGGGTGGGAGGGTCAGCTTGGAGAGATCTGCCTCTTCTTCAACTTTCTGGAGAAGGGTCTTCACTTGACCCCTGAGCAGCGCCTCTCCGGACCCGGGAGTGGCGACGATTCTCTTGTTGGTCTCCTCCAAGAAGGATCCGCTCGCTAGCCCCACGATTGGCGAGTCGTTGGTTATGTCGATTAGCGGCCTCTGATGGTTCATGTCCCTTCTTCTTGATCCCGAATCATCGTACTTCTCTGCAAAATCATAACCAAACAAACATCAAGACAAGCGCTTCGACCCGATTCTCGAATCAAGAAACAAACAGAAGGGAGAAAAAAGAAAGGAACTTGAGAATCAAATCGAGAGAAACGAAGGTACCCACTTGACAACGGAACGTTGTTGGTGTGCCTCTTGACCGATGATGGGGTCTCCATTAGAGAAGAGAAAGTAGAGAGAGAGAGAGAGAGAGAGAGAGAGAGAGAGGTTAGAGATGAACAAGAATTGGAGAGTGAGAGAGAATTGAAAAGATGTTTCTTTGGGTTGGTGAAGCGGCTTATAAAGAGGAACTTGCCAGAATTGATAGGTTTGCAATAACGGGAATAAAATAAAATAAAAGGAAATGGAGGGGGGTTTTAAACGGTAATATGACCGTTGGGAGCGTACCTGCCTATTTAGGAACTAGCCGTTGGAAATTCTATGGGCTTTTTACATTCACGCGCTTTGGCCCAACGGCTTGAGCCATGGATTTGGCTCATGATTCCTGGGCTTCCATCTCAGGTTTGGAAACGGGCGTCTGGGCTTTGAGTCCTGGACTCGGCCCATTCTTCGGACTAAGTTACTGGTTACGATTCTGGAACTGCTAGTTTTATGGTTCAGAAAATATTTAACTTAAACTGAACCTTTCTACAACGTTTGTAGACGGTTCACAAAATCGCTAATAACAGTTTCACGTATATAAAAAACACGAGTCATTCCTAGGATTCTGCAATACTCCATTCTGAATATTAGAAAAAATAATCCTTTTGGCGAATAAGGAATTCGACGTGTTGGGAATGGCGAGAAATTGAGGGAAGGTAGCGAACGCTAGGGGGGTTACAGCAGGCTGAGGTTTTGGGGACCTAGCGGCCGCTAGGTGGTGCTGACAGTTGTTTCCTGTTTTGCTCGGACTCTTCTTTTGGACTCCTAGGACGATCTAGATAGGTTTCTTGATGTACAAGAGTTTGTCTCCATATAAATGCATGTTACCTTAGGGCTATGTATGGCTTTATTGCTACTCATCAATAAAAGTTCTCATTTCTCCCCGTGGACGTAGGCATTAGACCGAACCACGTAACTCTTGTGTCTGTATTCTTTGCACGCTCGTGTTCTCTTGTGGACGTAATATCTAACAATTGGTATCAGAGCTAAGGTCGAGGGATGGCGGGTCACGACGCGAAGTTCAGCTTTGTGAAGTTTGATGGTGCAACAAATTTTGGGTTATGGAAAGGCGTGTCAAAGATCTGCTGGTGCAACAAGGGATGGCGAGTGCGCTCTCGGAGAAGAAGCCCGAGAAGATGGAGGACCGAGAGTGGACGAAGATTGAGACCAAAGTGATGGCGACGATTCGCTTGTGTGTGACGAATGATGTGATGTATCACGTCACAGATAAGAAGTCACCATCTAAGGTTTAAAAGAAACTGGAGGTAAGATATATGTCTAAGTTTTTATCGAACAAGCTTAAGCTTAAACAAAAGTTGTATGGACTTAAGATGATGGAGGGCTCGGATTTGAAGCAACACATCAATGGTTTCAATCAACTGGTTAGTGATTTGATACGGATCGATGTGAAATTCAGGGATAAAGATAAGGTATTGTTGCTCCTGAATTCCTTACCGAGTTACTACGAGAATTTAGTTACAACTCTAACTTGGGAGAAGAAACCCCTGGTGTTGGAGGATATCACAAGTGTTATGCTAGGATTTCATCAAAGGAGAAAAACTGGCAATGAATGAATGGAAGTGCTGGTTGTGAGGGGTAGCTATAGTCATTGTGAAGGAAAAGATAGAAAATGATACAAATTGGGGTTAAGGAGGTTCAAAGAAAATTGCTTCGAGTGCGAAAAAAATGGCACATGAAGAAGGATTGTCTAGGAAGTACTCAGGATCATGAAAGAGGATCGATATTCATGAATATGGCATCATACTCGGATGGGTCAAACGGTGACTATCTTTTTGTTTTGTCAGGTCCAAGATACTATGATTCCTGGATTTTGGATAGCTTGTTCCTTTCACATGACGCTCAATAGAGGGTGGTTCGACACCTGCAAGTTCGTTGATTCAGGTATGGTGACTATAGTGATGGTTCTCCTTGTATAATCGCTAGCATAGGTGATGTCTGGATCAAGATGTGAGATGGTGTTGAGAGAAAATTGTGTAGAGTCAGGCATGTTCCAAAATTGGAGAGAAATTTGATCTCATTAGGAGCCTTGGATTATAGTAGGTACAACTATAAGATTATAGGTGGGCTAATTGAGTTAGAGAAAGATGATATGGTGGTGATGAAGGGTGAAAGAGATACAAGGAATACCTACAAGTTAGTGGGGGGCACAGTTATAGCTGGAGTCACATCTTTGGGTTCCGATGGAGAGGAAAAAAACTCTTATATGGAGCAAAGGCTTGATATGAATAGTTTGAGTGCAGTTGGGATTCACGGAGACAAGGCTAGCAAGTTCCCGCTGTGGTTGTCTAAATGGACGTGCACGTCAAAGATTTTGGGTAAGTTTGGCATTGGGAATACGAAGCTGTTAGTGACACCACGGGTGAGTCAGGTATCTCACTCAAAGTCGAACGGTGGAGTTCGTGATATGTCGAGGGTTCTACTTTGTGGAACAAAAGGTTGCCCATTGTATGCTATGGCAAGTAGCATTGGTTCGAGGTAAAAAGGTCCAACGGAAAAGCAGTTTGAGGTTGCGGAGCATGGGGGCGACCAAAAAATAGAGGCGTGTCTATTGGTCACAAGGTTGCTTCGGCAGGTGCACTTGCTTGTTGGGGTACAATGGAGGTTGGAGAGAATACGCCAAGCAAGCTCGGGAGTTGCTCGAGATTGGGGGCTGGCTCCAAGTGATTTTACGAAAGGGTGGAGAGAAAGTTGGGATGGTCTTATTGATGGCGGTGTATCTATGGTTCGAGGTGGAGTCGGTAGAATCAGTTTGGTTTTGCAAGATCTCATGGTTATTCATGAGGCGGTGTCTCATCAAGGTGAAGTTTATTGAAGTTCAGGTAGAGTTTCATGGTTCTTCGCAAGGGATAATTTCTAGCCAATGTGGAGATTGTTGGGAATGGCAAAAATTTGAGGGAAGATTGCAACCGCTACCCCCTAGGGAACGCTAGGGGGGTTACAGCATCTAGCGACCGCTAGGTAATGTTGACAACCGTTTGCTGTTTTGTTCAGACTCTTGTTTTAGACTCCTAGAACGACCTAGATAGGTTTCGTGATGTACAAGGATTTATTCTATATAAAAATATATTATTCTAAGTTATTTATGGCTTTGTAGTTACTCGTCAATAAAAAATTTCATTTTTTTTTGACGTACATATTAGACAAAACCGTAATTTTTATAACCCGTAGCTATCCGGGTATTTACCTACCTACTCTTCTAAAAAAAGGGTACTTACCTACCTACCCGTCAACGTGGCCGTTGCCATCCACATTTCTTTTCTCCGATACTTTTTTGGTTTCTTTCTTCTCTTTTCTGGGTGGGCAGTGGCCACCAACCCGTCGTAATTTATTTGTTAGCTGTTCCTATAAATATAGAAGGTTCTATAAGCTCAGTACTCTTAATTTTCTTGTCTTTTTATTTTTATGGCTTCTGGATCCAACCGAGAAAATAATTCTCTCAGAATGTCACTAGAAATACTCTACCATAGTTCCATTCGGTTACGCATAAAAAGACTTAAATTTATTTTAAAAAATATGAATTTGTGTCAGAGCAAATATTATTAGTGGAGTTTGACTCTAAATACAAATTAATATTGTAAAAAATATTTCTCCTTTTTAACCGTTGTTGGATAGATGGGTAGGAAGCCAAAACATATGCATGACCGTTTGGTTATTAGGTGCACATAATAACTTCCAAAAATTCCAGAATTCGAGTGTTAGCAATTATTACGACTTACTATTAAGATATATATGAGCTCCTCCAAAGAATATCCTTAAGAACTTGATAATATAAACTTAAAAAAGTTGATTTAATGTCTATGTATATTCCGTGGGCCGACCCCTGTTTTCTTGCCCTTTGATTTCTGACTATTAATTCGTTGAGATGGCAATGAACATGATCAGCTGGAGCCAGATTTTTACCATCGTTTTTAAGAATAATTTCATACTCGTACTCTTATCATCTTAAAATTAAAGATGAATATGAGCCATGAGTCTATATTATTTAAAAGTCGTTTATTAGTAAAGAACGAAATTATAAGTGCCATAGGAAAAATGAAAATGTGGAAGGTAGGTAGCTAGGGGATTCTTCTTTCTTCTTAACTTTTTTTATATTACTCTTGGAATAGCAAACACCGAAAAGGAAAACTTAAAATCAATGACTTGAAGATTGATTCACGTTAATATGCAATGTTAGATCCACGCTTACGTTACTTGTAAAAACAATACTAACCTCGTTCATTTCAACTAAGCAACCGCATACAAACTTGTTAGGAAAATTACCCACTTCTCGTGGATTCAAGCAACGCAATGGAAGCACATACGAGCAAACTACGATAACCACGAGAAGCACAACACACAAAGCACAAAGAAAGTACAAGGAGGGACACAAAATTTTGGTTACTCGATTCGATCCACAACGATCTACATCCGGGGGCTTCCAAATCAAGAGATATTCTACTATATCACGCTCGAGCTTCACTCGCTCTCACAACAATGGATGCCTTCACTCGGCTCACTCTCTCCTCCTCTTCTCTCATAGGCTACCCACACTCTTGAGAGCTCTCACTCTTGACAAAATCCTAGGCTTGGGCGCTACCCACTCTTCGGGCAAACTCTCCTTCACTCGGAGAGTACCACCTCCTTCACTCGGCGTGGCTAACCCTTCACTCGGGCTCTACCCACATGTCAGACAACTCTCCTTCACTCGGAGAGCACCACCTCTTTCACTCGGGGTGGCTAACCCTTCTTCTTGGGTTTGCCCTTCACTTGGAGTTCTTCTTCTCTTCCTCCTTCACTTGGAGGCAACCCTTCTTCTTGGGTCTTTTTCTTCTCTTCCTTCACTTGGAGGTAATTTTTCACTCGGGTCTTCCATCTTCTCCTTCATTCGGAGGCAACATTCACTTGGGTTGGGTGCCTTTGGGGCACACTTCTTCTTCTCCTTCTCCTCCTTCACTTGGAGGAGTGAGCACTTGGCCTCTCCTTCACTTGGAGGGCCTTTCTCTTTCTTCCCTCTTCTCTCTTTCTCTTTGGAGAAGTGGACAACTCTTTGTCAACCCTTCTTGGAGGCCATGTAGGGGTATTTATAGTGCGCACAACCTAGGCAACTATTTGGGGGTCTTGAGGGGCATTTTGGTCTAAGTTCAGTAGCTTTTCCGGCCCAACTAGCGACCGCCAATCAACTGGCTATCACCAGTGGCCCTTCCCAGAAGCTCCTGCCTCGCCACACTAGCGATCGCTAGTGCACCAGCGCCCGCCAGTGCCACTAGCGCCCGCCAGTGCCACTAGCGCCTGCTAGTTGGCTGGCGCCCACCAGGTGCCTCAGGCACGTCTTCACTCGATGCTTCGTCTTCACTCGACGCTTGACCCAATCGATTCCCAATCACCCTCAAGGCTCTTCACTCGAGCCACACGACCCTCGGATGTCCTCAATGTCTTCACTCGACTCTTGACTCGATTGATTCCCCGAGTGTCCCCGGACTCCGAACCCAATCGATCAACTCTCAGACCATCCTCACAGCTCTTCACTCGAGCCACCCGAATACTTCACTCGTACTCAGATTCCATACCCAACAAAACTTTGAGTAACTTTATAATAGCCTGATAATCATCGAGTACTCAGATCAATTTTGTGTAAAGTTATTCTAATTTAAAAAATTAAATTTAAATATGTTAGAACTTATTAAGGAGAGATTTCTTACGTTTTGGATCAAATCTGGATTAATTATATAAGAATTTGCATGTCTTAGTATCTTACTAACATTTTCCAAAATTTGTTGCCGATTCTCTATTACATAACGTCTGCATGAATATGTAAATTTTGGCAATTTGAGCAACCAATTAACTTTATTTCCACTAACCTAGAGTGCCCAATCATAGCATATGAGCAACAATCTGATTGATGAATAGCGACCGTTGAAATATTTCATGCCCGTAGTGCTGTAGCATTGCGGTACTAATTAGGAGAGGCGTCACACTCCTAGACGCCAACGTGCTTAACCCATTCAAATTGTAGGAACTTTGACTAAGTATACTCTTAGTATTATACTACATAATTTATTTTGGTTCTCGTACGTTTTATTGAAATATTAATAATCTAAACATTATTATTTAGTATAAAATTGTTATTGGAGACTTGAAATAGGTGAGAGATTTGTAACATTTATGGTTTCGGCCGTATTCTATATTTAGTCCCCCGGGATCGGGAATTTGTAGTCAATCAACTGAAACAAATTGGACCCAAAAAATCCCTTTTTTTTAAGAATTAACCCTGCTTGTATTAAGAGAGACTAAATTGATGGAATTGACCGTAAAATAGACCAAATTCTATTCAAATTGGGGGCAATACCCCTAAAATACTTTAAGAGGGATTGCACAAATTAGGATTGTATCTATTTTTTTAGTGGAACTACACTCATTCATCACGTATCAAGAAAAAAATTGTTATGTACTCGAACTTTGACCATAAATTCAATATAAAAAAATTAATATGATGAAATTTCAATCATTAAATATATCAAATTATAACCGATGGAACTAAAACTTTAATGTTTAGGGCAGAAGCCGTTAGGAACTCTCCTAAAGGCTCATACAAATAAATAGGCTAATTAACTAGTTTCTAGAAATAAACGAATAAATAGGGGAATGCAAATTTAATTAGTTGATAGTTTTTTTTGGTAGCTAAAACAGGCCAAAATGGAAGATCATCGACTCTTCCACCCCCCACGAGCTCCGCTAACCGGAGGTAGTTGCCATCTAACACCCTTTGGTTAGTTCACACGTTGACGATACAAAACCCACATGAATACTCTTCATAGTATAATAATTTTGTACCATATCTTATAGTTGTTCTAATTTTCTCCGGTTCAACCAATAAATTTTTAGATCAATTAGTGAGGGTGTTATTCTAACTTAATCAGTTTTCGAGTTTGAGTCTTTATGAACGCCGCAGTATTAAATACTTGTTGGGAGAGCTCTAAAACCTTCCAAAGAACTTATTCGGGTCCAACCTAGATTAGTTGGCCCAATAAACTCGATATCAAGTGATATAAACCAAAAAACTTAATCGAATTCAAATACTCACAAACACAACAATGTTAAATAGTTGTTTTGAGAATTATTTTTTTTTGGCATTAGAAAGGTCTTATCGAACTCGAATTTTGATTAATCGATCTAGTAAATATAAAAAATACAACGCTATAAAAACCAAACTTATATATATATGTCCACACCCTCCACCAGAAATCATTAACATTGCATTACCAACTCCAAAATCTACAACCAAATATACTACCAAACCCTAGTCCGGAAAATTTTATCAATATGGCTCCAACACCAACAACGCTCACTGCCCTTGAAGGGGAGACAACCCTACAAGCCAGCTTCGTCAGGGACGAGGATGAGCGCCCCAAGGTGGCCTATAACCTGTTCAGCAGCGAGATTCCGGTGATTTCCTTGGCCGGAATTGACGACGGAGGCGAGAAGAGGGCCGAGATATGTAAGAAGATCGTCGAGGCTTGCGAGGAGTGGGGTATCTTCCAGGTCGTTGACCATGGCGTCGACACTACGCTTGTCAGTGAGATGACCCGCCTCGCCAGAGAGTTCTTCGCCTTGTCGCCGGAGGAGAAGCTCCGGTTCGATATGTCCGGTGGGAAGAAGGGCGGGTTCATTGTTTCCAGCCACTTACAGGTAAGGGATATATTTATTTGGTATATTTTTTCAATTCCTTAATTTATTTAATTTTAGTCTGGATTAAGCTCCTTAATTTGCCCGTTAAGAGTTTAATATCTTTTGACGAGGTCTTTTGCAATAATGAAATTGAAGTAACGGTCCCGATGTCAGTCACTTTATTAAATTAAATATTAAATAATCGTCGGTCTTCTTAACTTTTCTCTTCGAAGAAAATATATCAGAGGGCTAGTTAGAATACTAGCACCTAACAGTCAACGTGTTAGAAACCAAACCATTGACGTTGCTTGAGATGAAACGAGATCGTTCTAGAATAACAACAAATTACGAGGATAATATATTTTGATACAGTGTCAAAATTCCTATACCAAACTAATAACTTTAATGTAACGGGTAAACGAATTTCGAACGTTGTCTTGTTGTAATCTCGATACGAGTCAACTGGCATCCAACATTCTTTGATTTTCCTTTGCGCTTGCACGAGGACGTTTACTAATGAACCCTCCAATTATTTTATTTAAAATAGGTCTGATCCTTTGCCGAATTTCCAACTACAGCATAGCTAAATTATTTGGTGAATCTCCTGTACTAGATAGATAGTGCATATTCTTTATTTTCGGCTTTCCTTAATTTATAACGCGGACAACTCATTTTCCGTATTATTTGAAAATTTTGTATACCGCAAGATACTAAAATGAACTCGTTCCTAATTAATATTGCAGGGGGAGGCTGTCCAGGATTGGCGCGAGATAGTGACGTACTTCTCTTATCCGATTCGAACCAGAGACTACTCGAGGTGGCCCACCAAGCCCGAGGGCTGGATGGATGTGACCAAAGAGTACAGTGACAAGCTCATGGGCCTAGCCTGCAAGCTCCTCGGCATCCTGTCGGAGGCCATGGGCTTGGAGACCGAGGCCCTAACCAAGGCATGCGTCGACATGGACCAGAAGATTGTGGTCAACTACTACCCCAAGTGCCCCCAGCCGGACCTCACCCTTGGGCTCAAGAGGCACACTGACCCTGGTACCATTACATTGTTGCTCCAGGACCAAGTTGGTGGGCTTCAGGCCACAAGGGACAATGGCAAGACCTGGATCACGGTCCAGCCAATCAAGGAGGCTTTTGTCGTCAACCTTGGCGACCACGGACACGTGAGTGATTAGTTGGTCTAACGAGTATTCTGATACCATATAGTTTCGATCTTAACCCGACAATGTGATTTTTACAGTATCTGAGCAATGGAAGGTTCAGGAACGCGGATCATCAGGCAGTGGTCAACTCGAATCACAGCAGATTGTCGATAGCCACGTTCCAGAACCCAGCACCAGATGCAACTGTGTATCCCCTGAAGGTTAGAGAAGGAGAGAAGCCAATCCTGGAAGAGCCAATTCCCTTCACTGAGATGTACAGGAGGAAGATGAGCAAGGACCTTGAGCTTGCCAGGCTCAAGAAGTTGGCCAAGGAGGAGCAACAATTGAAGGACTCGGAGAAAACCAAGTTGGAGGGCAAGCCCATTGATGAGATCTTTGCTTAGTTCTACCACCTGCTACTGCTAAATTGAAAATTTGGTGTACCCTTGAACTCCAAATCATTTCGCATAACGCTTGCATCCTCTATCTTACTACGATTGCTTGCCTAATGGATCTAAAACAGTTGAAATTACTTCTACGTGGTGTTGGTGTTGCCTCTTATTATTTTTAGATTTTTTTAGTATGTTTCAAGTTTCATATCCTGCTAGTGGATGAGAGCTTTCTATGTTTATGTACTATGTAAGCTGCATTAATAAAGGAAAACAATCATGTTAGGAAATCCAAGATTCCCAACAATTATTTGATATTTGTGCATTTAACAACTAATTTTCGTTACCGAGAAATGTGGGCCTAGCCCGCTTCAGGAGGCCCAAAAGCCATGTGGTCATGAAGATCCCAAAATGACAAGCCACTGGCAGGAAGTCCAAGCCTGGACATATTTCAGTTTTTGGTAAATGAGAACGAGACTTGAATCAGATAGAGGCCCAAGCGAATGCCTGACTTCTGCTTTTAATCTTTTATTATTTATTATCCAATTTGAGGTTAGATGGCAATAAAATCTTCTTTGGGAAGCTATATTAGATAGAAACCAAAAAGTTTCGGAAATACTTAATTCCGAACACCAAATGCGTAAACAAATTAATTTAAAAAATATATATTTTAGCATGACCAAAAACTTTAATTACAACAAGTAATTGGCAGGAATATGACAATGAAAGGTATACAGTGACAACTACCGACCGACGTGAACTATTTCTTATTCGCTAAATCAAAAGGTTAGAACCTCTAAGAGCTCCAAATGGTTAGAAAGACGTATAACTTTGGCAAGAACAACATTCTGCAGAATATATGACTTGTGCGCATTTGGCTTCGTTAAATTATGTAGGTGGGTAGTTAATGACATTTGCTAATTACACATTCCACCGCATGATTCACAATGGCAAGATTAAAGGTATGCGTTACTTTTATCACGCCAGTGAGTAGCCACATATATATGTTGATTTTTTCCCCTCCATGAAGCAGCACCAATTACTTTTATCACGTACCATTTGTTTCCACCCATGTCATTCTGCTACATTTGAATTAGTTTTTATTATCTATTTGGTATCTTAATATTTTATCTAAATTTTTTTTTTCTATTTTATAACCTGTTTATATAATATATGCTTAGAGCCACCATTCTTAAAAAAAATTACTTTATCACGCCAGTAGCCATATATATGTGTTACTTGTCCCGATTATGACTAGATAGTAACGTGTAGGATCTGAAAAGCTGAAAAATCTTCCATCCCTTTTGAGCCGCCAATGCCACAATCATCCGAACAGTCTCCATCCTTGCCACAGGAGCAAACACCTCAGTATAGTCAATTCCATGCTCTTGAGAATACCCTTTGGCCACTAGCCGAGCCTTATACTTATCCACGTTTCCATGCTCATTAAGCTTGGTTTTGTAGATCCATTTAACTCCAATAACCTTGCACCCTGGTGAGAAATTAACTAGTGACCAGGTTTGATTTTTTTCGATGGCATCTAGCTCAGCATCCATTGCTTGTCTCCATTTAGCAAAACGTGCAGCTTTTTCATATGTAACTGGATCAGTAGAGTCCACAACAACCATGTTTGCTTCCATCTCATCTTCAGACAATCCTTCTCCAGTAGTATACTCCTCCAAATACCTTGGAGGATGGCTGATTCTTCCAGAAGCTGTGCGTCTTGCTTGTTCTTCACCAACACCTTCATTTAGTGGACCATGTATCTCCTCTTCATTTCTCACCAACTCATCTTCATTATGTTCTGTTTCTTCATTCATTTCAGCATTCTTCTCTTCACTTAAATCATCATCCAAGTCACCCCATGTAAGGTCTTGCTTTTCATCGACATCCCAACTCCAACACTTCTCCTCTTCGAACACCACATCTCGACTGATAATAATCTTTCCATTGATAGGATCATATAGTTGATAGCCTTTTGACTCCTCACTTACTCCCAACAGCATACAAGCATGACTTTTATCTTCTAGCTTGGTCCTCCTTTTGTCTGGAACATGAACATGACTTAAGCATCCAAAAACTCTAAAATGACTCACCGATGGCTTTACTCCTGACCATACTTCTTCTGGTGTTGCATTTTGCACTGCCAAAGTGGGACTTCGATTTAGAACATAGATTGTCCAATTTACCGCCTCAGGCCAAAATGGTTTTGGAACTTCCTTTGCTGATAGCATGGAGCGAACTAAGTTCATCACTGTGCGATTCTTTCTCTCTGCTACACCATTTTGTTGAGGAGTGTAAGCAACTGTAAGTTGCCTCTTGATGCCCTAATCTCAACAAAATTGATTAAACTCTACAGAATTAAATTCACCTCCTCTATCAGTGCGTAAGAACTTGATGCTCAATCCAGACTCTTTTTCAACCATGTTCTTGAAATGTTTGAAATGACCAAAAGCTTCTGACTTCTCCACTAGAAAGTATGTCCATGCCTTTCTACTGAAATCATCAATAAAACATAGCGCATACCTCTTCTTGCTGTTTGATTCAGGTGTCACTGGTCCACACAAGTCAGCATGAACTAGCTGCAGTTTCTCTATTGCCCTCCATTTACTCTTCTTAGAAATTGGATCACGATGTTGTTTTCCAACAAGGCAATCTACACAAACTGATGTAGGAGAGGCAAGCTTGGGGAGTCCATGTATCATATCTTTCTCCTGTAGTGTCTTCAACCCCTTGTGACTTAAGTGAGCAAAACGACAATGCCAAAGATTTGTTAGATCTTGAGCACTTGTGTGAAAACACTTTTCTTCCAGTGTGTTAGCTACTATAATGAACATTCTGTTGGCAGTCATGGTTGTCTCAATGATAAGACCTTTCTTTGGATGGTACACCCTACACATCCCTGCATGCATGAGAATGGCATGCCCTTTTTCTTGTAATTGACCAACACTGAGTAGATTATTGGTCAACCCTGGCACATAGAATACACTTGTGATAACATGAATAACTCCATTAATATTCAGCTTGACTGTACCTTTTCCTTGGACCATCATCTTATAATTATTTCCAAGCTTCACATGCTGTCGAAACTCATCATCCATTTCACTGAACTTGGAGAGATCACCACTCATGTGATTGGAGCAGCCAGAATCCAAGAACCACACGTCTTTCCTCTTTCGTTCAACAAAATCTACATGAGCCATAAGAAGCATCTCCTCTTGTTCTTCAACTCCACATAATTGGCTTCCCAAGTTGGACACTCGTATTGAAAATGACCCAACTTGTGACAATTGTAGCATTCTACGGTTGCTTTGTTGTAGGCCTGCCTTCCTCTCCCACGTCCTCGACCCCGAAAAGAGCCTCTCCAGCTACCTCGACCTCTTCCTCCATTCTTTTCTCCAGAACTTACGTTCAACACTTGATCTTACTCTCTACTGTGTCGCTGAAACTTTTGTTCATGAACAACTAGGGAGCTTTAAAGCTCATCAATTGACATAGTCTCAATATTGTTTGACTCTTCAATTGAAACAACCACATAAGTATACCTTTCAGTTAAGGTTCTGAGGATCTTCTCGACCACTTGCGTATCTGTTATAGCTTCTCCATTACTCCGCATCTTGTTAGCTACCGCCATGACTCGTACGAAGTATGCTGAGATGCTCTCACTTGTCTTCATCTCCAACACTTCGAACTCCCTCCTCAAGGATTGTCGAAGAGATCTCTTGACACGATCATTCCCCCCG
The DNA here is from genome assembly GCA_963995505.1 of Hypericum androsaemum. NCBI lineage: Eukaryota > Viridiplantae > Streptophyta > Magnoliopsida > Malpighiales > Hypericaceae > Hypericum > Hypericum androsaemum. The sequence goes on along the minus strand of OZ023188.1, from coordinate 1,172,749 downwards.
AACTTTTTCTTCAATGAGTCCCACATAATCTTGGATGTGCGCCGGTCCAAAATTTGTTCGAACACTTCCCGATCAATTGCCTGGAACAGGTAATTCTTCATGATGTGATCTTTAGTTTTTGCATCCTCCAACAGCCCTCTTTGTGCATCAGTTAGTGCACTAATCCCAGTGGTTGGCTCCTCGAACCCGTTCTCCACCAAGCTCCATAATCCTTTGGCTCTCAGCAAATTCTCCATGAGCTCACTCCAGTGGTCATAATGACCATCGAAGTATGGAAGCTTAGTAAGACCCTTCTCTTCACTCATCTTTCTCACTTCTCTGTAAGTCACTCGAAAGACTGCAGCTCTCTTTTATCTCAGGCATCCAGTGGAGTGCTCTGATACCAGATTGTAAGGTACTCTGTTATTAAACAACAAGCAGAGGTCACGAACAATATGGTTGAATGACTACCTTTATTGAATGAAGAACATTGGCTTATGTAGCCTTCCAGATAGTAACCGAAAACAACGACTTCCCACGTTAGACACGTTCTACACTAACTACTCAACGTGAAATAAGGATTAGAATAATTCAAATAACAACAACCTAAAAAATGAGTCTTATTCTAACAGACTATGACCAAGTAAACAAACCAACGACTCATAAACTACTAACATTAACAAATGAACATGTATAAACACCATTGTCGTTTCGACAAGAGTGGGGTTGTTGTAATTATAATTGGCTGAATTTATTATTATTTTCCCCCTTTTTAATATCAGGTTGTGGTTAATAGTTCCATCAAAAATCTTTACAAAGGGGTTCTTTTCTGTTTTAGGTAAAATAATTATCAAAATTTGACCAAATCCGGACCTCACTTAAATTAGTTGGTGAAATGTTATTCTATATTAATTGATTTTTTTATCTAAATTTCTGTAAATACGGGTGCATTAAACTTCGGTAACAATTTTTTTAACTTCTTGATAAATAAATAATATACCTAAATATGCGAGTGATATATCAAATAGATGACAAATTTCACTCCGAAATTCAATATCAAATATATCAATTTTTTTACCTCGAAAAAAATAAATATTTGTATACCTAAATATTCTCGAGTTATCGTTAAATGGGTTAGCCAATTATAAAATTCAAAATCTCTAAAATGTGCAAACCACATGAAGTGAGAAACTAGATTTTCTACATAACTTTTTTCCCCCAACAAATAGAGACCACACATTAATTGGGGAGTACGTCGGCGACTTGGATTAGGCCACACTCTATGTTCTATATATCGAACTTCCCAGCCACGAGGAATAATAAAGATTCTCAAAGTGCCAACTTTAAAGTAACCCTATGTACTACTTTTTGAAGAGAAGCACGTGTTTTCTAGGTTGATATCATTCGGTTTCCGGATTTTGATTGAGTCAATTAATATAAGTTTAAGTCAAATAAAATCTATGGATATTGAAAATTTTGTTTAAATAAATATTTAACATTATTCAGTTCTTACAATTTTCAAAATTCTACGTGTCTTAATTAAATTAGAATATATTTTTTATCGATTAATTTAAATGATTTGGTAAACACGTGATCTTTTTGCACCGCATATTGTTGAGCGGGCCTTGAGATGGAGTAGGTGCCGGGGTTCTACATACGTGTTCAAACTTGAGTTCAATTGTAATTGGCCAGATTAATTACATCTAAATCTTGATTTTCTCGACTCGCCAAAAAAGAAGAAGTTAGATATAGCTTTTCCCGTCGCTTCAAATAAGACATGTGATTTGCTTTGTGATGGAAATCTTTTCAGAGTATACGTAACGATAATAGGTGTAAAATAAACGAGGATTCTTTCATCATTTCATGCTCTAGAAGATTTAAAATTATTTTATTAAAAAAAAGAAGAATATATATTTTATGATAATTCTTTCACATATTTGGATCATTAATCAATCAATAAAACTAAGGAGAGAAAAAATAAATCATGTAGGATTATCATAAGATTGTCACCAAATAAAATTACCGAGTCATACTTATGGATTAACCAAAAACAGAGCAGCACTTTCTGATCTAAGTTAAGACAAGCCCAATGTTTTTTTCTCTCACGAGAGTTTTCTCCTTGGGATTACCTGAGTTGGCTTAGGGTACTATATATTATTAGGCTTTATTTCTTTTCCAAGCAAAATTTTCCCAAACCACAAGTTAGTTAGTAGTGTATGTTGTATTTATAAAATTTAAATTTAAATTTTTATATAAGAATTTAAATATTTACCACTTTTGCGGCTATATCATAATATAACTGGTTATCAATAACTTATTTAATTCGAAACTATCAAAACTTTGAGACATCCTTCCGACTTTGGATTGAGTCATGGCCACTAAAAGTGGGTCCGACCATGCTAAACGAAAGGGGAGCCACTGAATTATATCAAAATGATATGTTTTGTTAATGTTTAAAAATATTTATAATAATAAACTAAATAATTAATTAAATAATATACTAATTCGATTCATTATGGTATACTAATTTGATTCATAATGATTTATCAATTCGATTCATTATGATATACCAATATGATAATATTTAAAAATATTTTTAATAAAAAATTAAATAAATAATAAAATATTTGGATTGGCTCCCTTTTCCTCTTTTGGAGCTTTTGGCATCCAGGGGGTTCACGCGCAAGCTACAACACGTGCCTGTGTATCTTTGATGACCCCTTTTTTTGTCCTTTAATTGATATTTAATTACAAGGTTGTCACTAGAGAGCCTCTTTCCTTTGGATCAGGTCTGTCTTGTCAGGCCTGAATCCAGTCCCCATCCTTTCTGGGCTCGAGTTATCAATGAGATACTGTTCTATTAGAGTTAAAATTCTAGCCTTTTAAGGGTCATTACGAGAGCTTGATCAGCCGATGATTTAGAATTGGTTGCTCCTCTCTTGACATCATCAGCCAGTTCACGCGGCTTTTGTTCTTGGGAGAGCATCGAATTTTTTGACAAATCCCGAAAGAGGGTTGTCAGAAAAAAAATTTCTTGTCTGAGATTGTGTCTGAAACCGCACAAATTCATGCTGTTCCATTTGCACAAAATCATGTAATTTTTGTAAAAAAATGCACAATAGTGTACTTTTGGTGAGATTCGAACTACACACCTCTCACTTAGTAAAGTGATACTCTAACTAACTAAGCTACGATAACTCGTTGACAACACCTTTAAAATAAATTATATGATATATAAAAACAGACTAATGCATTTATACTTATTACAATGAGTGAATTCTATATCAATTTAATATAATTTAATAGATGCAAACAATGCTCTCAATTTTTTGGCATATTATTTATGCTCTCAAATTTAATAGATAAGTTAATATAATTTTATACAATGAGTGGTATATTACAATGTAGAACAAATTTAATTTGGCATATTATTTATGCTCTCAAATTTAATAGATATGTTAATATAATTTTATACAATGAGTGGTATATTACAATATAGAATAAATTTAATAGAGTATTATTCTCATCTATTAAATTATATTAACTTGATATAGAATATACTACTCATTGTAATAATAATGATGTTCGTATCTGTAGTTAAGTAGAGAATTACATAAATTTATAGTTGGTTAATTGTTTTTTTTAAGGTTGGTTAGTTTTGTTGATGTCATTTTGTAAAAGTATAAATGCATTAGTCTGTATTGATATATTATATAATTTATTTTAAAGATGTAGTTAATGAGTTCTCGTAGCTTAGTTGATTAGAAAATTACTTTACTAAGTGGGAGGCGTGGGTTTGAATCTCACCAAAAGTACTATATTTTTCTTGAATTTTTTCGCTTCAACTAAAACCAAAAAAGATTTCGCACAAAATCGCACGATTTTGTGCCTTTTTCACAAAAACTGCATGATTTTGTGCAGTTTTGTGCAAATAAAACTGCACGAATTTGTGCAGTTTCAGACACAAACTTAGACAGAGAAAACTTTTTCGGACAATCCCTTTCGAGATTTGTAAAAAAATTCTACGCCCCCAAGAAAAAAACTCAGTTCACACCCACCTGTCCATAATTAATTATTCAATCAAAACCAAATCAACACGACAGGCCAAGTGGCCAGTGTAATAATTTAGCAGTACATCAGATGGATTATGAAAATATATATATCATATACATGAAAATAGATGGTGTTGACCACCACCGTAATGAACTTTTGACTTTGGAGGTCTTAACTCCTGCCAAGACCAGGTCATAACACTGACAAGTGAGAAAGTTCCTACTTCCTGCCCACTTCTTGGACGACAACAAAACAAAACATTGAAAATCATAGGTATTTCATCTAAATAGTACTAGATTCTTTGGCGTCGTGTAAAAATTAATCTTTTAAAAAAATAGTACTAGATTGGAATCGGGTGAAGTGGCGTAATAATAGTACTAAAATGTAACAATAATTGAATCAGATATATCTAACAAAATTTTTTAATTATGTTTTACAGAAACTGTATGATTGTACTTCAGATTTCGATTCATATCTCTTAATTAAATTATAATAATTTGTATAGTTTATTTGTCCTATGTGTCATATGTGGCATAACATATCTCAACAAAAATTTCAGCAGAAACACGCGCTTATGCTATGACCAGTTGATAAAGTAACTAATAACTAATATCGTTCTTCAAAAAAAGTCCGGACATCCAATCTGATCGACTTCTTTCTTGACACTGATCGCAATTTCCAATCTAATCATTAAGATTCGTTTCCCACATTAGATTGGACATCCGATCAGCGTCGACATAATTGATAATTGCCTTTCTTAATTAGAACTTGCCATTATTTCCTCTCCGTGGAGCTCTAAAATTTTACGAAGTTCCCCTCACAATTATAATTTGGTATAATCAATGGTTAATTTTTTTAGTTCATCGTATGTCCTACAACGTTGATTTTCTCTCTATTGAATTTTACTAAAAGATCAATAGTACAAACATTATCATAAAGAGACCAACATAACATTATTCTCAAAATTCACGTTAAATATTGCTAATTATAGATTCTTAATTTTTTAAGCACGAGAAAGAAATCACGCACAAAAAGTTCTATAGTACCTTTGGCCGTATTGGAGCATTATTAGTGGATACGTATATCCCATCTAATTGACAATTATATCCAACCTAAGACAATAATTAGAACAATTCCTTATTCAGATACCATCGACGCGTAGGAAAAAATGACGTTGCCATTATTTGTGTACGTTCACCTTTTTTTATTTTTTGACCAAAATAAAATTTTGCATATTAAAGGAGTCTGTCCGACTAGGTAAGCAGTTTTGCATTTAATCATGGAAACTTTGTTATTTCTTGCAAGAAACAATAAAACAATAAATGGCAGGGTAAGAAAAGGTCAAGTAAAAGAGAGATCCAGATCATCCATCATCATATAAACATTCTAGGATGACAAATATACAATTCACCCAATTGAGAACAAGTAAGAACCATGTATCTAATACCCTAAAAAAAGAACCATGTATCTAATTAAATTAAACAAATCTCAAAGGAATTTCCACGGTCTGCATTACCTGTGAACATGATTTTGAAATTTGTGTTGCAAACAGCCTACAACTGTTTGATATTATGTTAAATTTTATGTATCAAATATAAATTTTTAATGCGAGTTGGTAGATACTAAAACTATGAATATTTTGTAAACAAAGTGAAATTCATACCCCAATACATGATAGAAATTTTTTTTTGCACCAACCTTGAATTTGGCAATTAGGATGAAATGGCGATTGTACGAAGATAATAATGATGACATGATCACCTAGTGTAAAAGTTTCATACTCAACCTAAAATAGTAAGGTAATTATTACATAAAATTTTTTAACTTATAAATAAACGTACTTCTATTACAATTAATAATAAAAAAATCTCAACAAAATTTATTGAAAAATTAGTTAGAAGCTAATGTATACACATAAAAATTTAAAAACCCACCTCAACACCCTGTTTATGTAATTATCTTTACGAGTGTTACGTCATTGAAATTACCCAAGTCATAGACTATATACAACGCTTACACGTTATGTAAAATGCTGAAGCTTATCCGGTAATACGCACGCCACAGAACTAAATATAATATTAGATTTAGGACAAAAGTTTAATTAAACAATGTTAATAAATAAATAATATAACAATAAATACTTAGATCAACAGACTAATAAATGTTCGAATATAAAGAGCTGCCCTTTCAACAGCTCTCCATCCCAGACATTTTCAAAAAACCGGTAAAGATTCCTACCCAGGTACCCGCAGTTGCCACCCTTTCATCTCCCTCCAATTTGGTAAAAAAAAAAAGACTAACAACCAAAAAAATAAACAAAAAGAAGGAAGAGAGAGAGAGAGGGGGGGGGAGAAGAAGAAGAAGAAAATCTCAGCTTTGACCACCACCATTATCAACCAACCAACCAACCCATTGGTCTCTTTCTTCTCTTCTTCCTCCCATCTTCTTTTCCCTTTCCTCTCCTTCCCCCCAATATCCTTATAAACCCTAAAACCAGTTGCATTATCCTCTCTAACATAGTAAGAAACCGGGAAAAATAAATAATCAAGAAGGCTCCTTTAATTATGGGTGTTTGTTTCTCGACCATAAAAGTCAGCGGCTCGAACAGCACGACGTCGGCCGGCGGCGGCGGCCAGCGGAGGGAGCCGGCGAAGGCCCTGGTGGTGGCGGAGCCGGTGACCCAGAAGCGGAAAGGGACGATCTTTAAGGAAAAGAACAACGCGGAGGGCGGGAGGGCCCACCGCCAGGTGGCGACGAGCTCGAAGAGGCAGGGTGGGGTGATCCCGTGCGGGAAGCGCACGGACTTCGGGTACGCCAAGGATTTCAGCGGCAGGTACACCATCGGCAAGCTGCTCGGACACGGGCAGTTCGGGTACACCTATGTTGCCACCGATAAGGTCACCGGCGACCGGGTCGCCGTCAAGAAGATTGATAAGAACAAGGTGGGAAAAAAGGGACCCTTTTGTGTTTGTTGCATAAAGTTTGAATCTTTTTGGTGGGTGCTTTTGCCAATTTCCATTTTGTTGGGGTCGAAATTACCTGATCTGGACTAATTCAAATTCGATCCGGGGAGTAACGTAAGAGTTTGCTTGGCGATTGGTTGATGATCATGAGAGGTGGAGGGTGTTGGTTGATGGCGGGGTGGAATTCCCTGAAAGTTTGGTAAAAGGCTTTAACTTTTGGCAATTAGATGCGATGGGGAGTGGAGGATTTTCTGTGGGCACTTGGGTTGAATAGAAGAAGGCTTTTTGATCTGTTGGTCTGTTGTTGGTAATAGTGATCCTTGGCGCTTGAAGATCGTCTAGGATTGATTAGCTCTAGTTGGACCTCTGTAGGTTGGCCGAGTTTTTTACTTGCAGCTCAACCTGATGGGCACTAAGGTAGAAGTGATTCCACTTGGGGTTTTGAAATATTGGTTATTCGTTTTGGGGTAGCTTGATTTCTAGTGTGCATACAGATGCCATGGTGACTTTGTAGGTTTTCCGGGATGGCTGCTTGTGATGCTTGGTACGTTGTTTGATGCGTCTTCGTTTTTGGTTGCAGATGATTCTTCCCATTGCCGTTGAGGATGTCAAACGAGAGGTCAAGATATTGCGGGAACTTACAGGCCATGAGAATGTGGTTCAATTCTATAATGCATTCGAGGATGATAGTTATGTATATATAGTCATGGAGTAAGTTCCATTTCCTAACCACTGTCCGTTATCAGCTCATTTTATTGTTTCCCCATGTATCAATTTTCAGCCCCATTTGGTATCTATTTTGTTCTAAATTTATCGACTATTGAGTTCAAATGTCCTTGTTCCTATGTATAATCTACTTATGTTCATTTTGCTGTGTCAGGTTGTGTGAAGGCGGAGAATTGTTGGACAGGATACTAGCAAGGTGAGTTTGCTTGTACCAGATTCTGCAATCTTTCCGTTGTTTGAAATCAGAGTGACAGCTTAGCTGAAATCAACTAGTCGAGTTTTGATCATTGTCTTCTTTGTTCGTATAGGAAGGACAGTCGTTACTCAGAGAAAGATGCAGCGGTCATTGTTAGACAGATGCTCAAGGTAGCGGCTGAGTGCCACCTCCATGGGCTGGTACATAGGGACATGAAACCAGAGGTATGTCAGTTTTATCAATATTTTATGTTTTTGATTTTCGAGCTTTCTTTCTGAACTGGAATTAAACCAGGGATGAAAACCATGCTCCTCGGCCACTAATCCTAGGCTCCTCTTGGCTGCAGAATTTTCTTTTTAAGTCGACTAAGGAAGACTCATCTCTGAAGGCCACAGATTTTGGTTTGTCAGACTTTATAAAGCCAGGTAAGGGATTCTTAAGATCTTTTGGATTCCTTTGACAGAAGTAATTTTTTCAGTTTAGAAAGTCTAAAGCTTGTCCCGTTGATCAACTGATTGTAGGGAAGAAGTTTCAAGACATAGTTGGTAGTGCCTACTATGTAGCGCCAGAAGTATTAAAACGCAAATCTGGGCCGGAATCAGATGTCTGGAGCATTGGTGTAATCACTTACATTTTGCTCTGTGGGAGGCGCCCGTTCTGGGACAAGACCGAGGATGGTATATTTAAGGAGGTGCTATTACAATCTTAATTTTGCGTGCTGCCTTTCTCACGTCCTTTCTGTTTTAGCTAAACAGAGAATGACAACCGCTCTTTTTTTCCATAAACATCTGCAGGTTCTCCGAAACAAGCCAGATTTTCGTCGTAAACCATGGCCAACTATCAGCAGCAGCGCCAAAGATTTTGTTAAAAAGTTACTTGTGAAGGATCCTCGGGCAAGACTAACTGCAGCTCAGGCCTTGTGTATGCCTCCTTACCAGTTTGGAGATTGACATATTTCGTAGTTACTACTGAGTGATAGTATTGTTTACAGGCTGCTGTTTGGTTAACTAGTGGGTGATTTCTCCCCCTTTTTCTGAAGTTCTTATTGTTTTTCTACTCATTTCCAGCACATCCATGGGTTAGAGAAGGAGGAGATGCATCTGAAATTCCAATTGACATCTCTGTCCTGAAGAATATGCGACAGTTTGTGAAGTATGGTCAATTGAAGCAGTTTGCTCTTCGGGTAGGCATCTCTTCTTTTGTTCTCAAGGACATAAACAGTGCATCGTATTGCTAGAAATTTACTCACTAAGCATTGTACTGCGAGGAACAGTGTCTGAAAGATATTTTATGCTTTGCAGGCATTGGCTAGCACACTCGACGATGAAGAGATATCTGACCTCAGGGATCAATTTGACGCAATTGATGTAGATAAAAATGGTTCCATTAGTCTAGAAGAAATGAGACAGGTATTCTTCATTTCCCCCCTCTAAGGTTATGACATTAACTCAGCATCTCTCGTTTGATCTCTTTTACCAAGGTCCTGCTTATCTTGTTCTCATGTATTAATGATTTGAATGCAGGCACTTGCAAAGGATCTTCCTTGGAAGTTGAAAGAGTCGCGTGTCCTCGAGATTTTGCAAGCGGTAAGAAGATTCCCGTTAGGGAGGTCAATTTCCATTTAAAATAGTAAAAGTCGTTCCCTCCTTATTGATGTTGCCCTGTGATTAACTGGGTTATCTGACTATTGATACAGATCGACAGCAACACTGACGGGCTAGTAGATTTCGCGGAATTTGTTGCAGCAGCTCTTCATGTGCATCAGTTAGAGGAACACAATTCTGAGAAATGGCACGAGCGATCACAGGCTGCATTTGAGAAATTTGACATCGACAGAGACGGTTACATCACTCCGGACGAACTTAAAATGGTAAGTACGGTATCCTAGAAATAATAGTAGGTTATGATTCTTACTTCCTTGGCATCTGAGTGGTGGATTTCCGAGTTTGAACAGCCAGTGGAAGGACATTGCACTGGATATGTTGCGGTTGTACATATTACAAGCAGTAGCAAGCTGCTTCTAATTTTTCTTGTGGGTTCAGCTCCAGTTAACCAGTCTTCTTTTTCTTTTCGGTTACAGCACACGGGTTTAAAAGGATCCATTGAGCCACTTCTCGAGGAGGCTGACATCGACAAGGACGGCAAAATCAGCCTTTCGGAATTCAGGAGGCTTCTAAGAACTGCTAGCATCAGCTCAAGGAACGTGCCGAGCCCCAGGGCCCTTCGGAATTCTCGAAAGATGTTGTAGGATACATTCGTGGCATTGAAGATTTGAAGGACTAGCCAAGGTTTCCCGGGATGGAGCTTAGTTTGAGAACTCTTGCACTCATCATGGTTTGTGATTCCGGGTAATCCTCTTTTCACAAGGCCAAAGATTCCGTGAGTAGTATTTTACGCCGATTCGGGGCGAGCGAGGAGGACGACCACAGGCATACATACGGCGAACGATGGCACGGCCAAGGGTTCGAGGGGATCTGACCGATGTTTTTCGCTCCAAAACACAGGAGGTGGCGGCTTTGTGTGTTGTAGTTATTTTTGTTGTACATTGTCCCTATGGTGCTTCCATTGTTGCTTGTGGCTCACAAAGTGTAAAACCAACTAAATTATCAATTGGAATCTTTACCACTTTCTGTACACTATACTTCGCACCTTGGATAGAAAGTGTATCAATTTAACTATCAGAAAATTAATTCACAATGTGCTAGAAAAAATGATTTCAAAAATGGAACCGGCAAAATACTTCATACCAAATTTTAAGATCTACGCACTCGATTGATCTAGAGACGCAACTCGGTGATGAACTAGAACAATTTGACAGTTGTGGGAGGGACATTGCGATGAAATGGGGTTGTCTGGTCTTTACCACACCTGTATAGCCTCAGCTCTGTAGGGTTTTTTTAAAGATAAATCTTTACATCATAACACGTGACAAGATTTGAATCATGAACCTCCTAAATGTTTATAACGTTTTGTGCCGTTAGGTTAGAAGGCCTTTGGAAACGAACACCTCCGTAGGCTATTGATGGCATTTCGGTTATAGGGCCCACGAGAACAGGAAGGTCAATAGATACATATGGAAATTCATTCTCTGGCAGAATTCCGCACTTTCGGGAGCTTCCAAGCGTAGTAAATGTGGAATTTTCAGCGCCGATATTCAGGTTGGATTTTTCTGTACATCTGATTTACTTTACTCGGATTATCGAAAAATATCTCGTATTAATTGATAAATGTAAGTTTGAGTCGGGTTAAATATACAATAAAATGTTCTGTATCACTTCAAGTCAGAATATCACAACGGATATTCATTTCAATAACATATCTTATATTATCCTTTTCTGGCCGGCACTTTCTAACATATCTTATAAATTTTAGGGAAAAGTCCATTTTAGTACCCTGTGGTATCGACCAAAATCACTTTAGTACCCTGTGGTAAAAAATCGATCAATCAAGTCATACTTATTCCAATTAACATCAAAAAGGGCATCGGGCAGCTGCCCGGAGCTGCCCGAACCCTGCCCGAGCTACGTGGCCAGCCACGTCACCAATTTTTGATGACGTGGCGCCACGTGGAGAGGAGGAGGAGGAGGAGGAGGAGGCGGGGAGGAGGAGGAGGAGGAGGAGGAGGGGAGGAGGAGGAGGAGGACGCGGAGGCGGAGGAGGAGGAGGAGGAGGAGGGCGCGGGGAGGAGGACGCGGGGAGGAGGAGGAGGAGGCGGGGAGGAGGAGGAGGACGCGGAGAGGAGGACGCGGAGGACAAGAAATCCCGGAATCCATTTCCTTCCCCCCTCCTCCTCCTCCTCCTCCTCCTCCCCGCGTCCTCCTCCTCCTCCGCGTCCTCCTCCTCCTCCTCCCCTCCTCCTCCTCCTCCTCCTCCTCCGCCTCCTCCTCCTCCGCGTCCTCCTCCTCCTCCCCGTGTCCTCCTCCTCCTCCTCCTCCCCGCCTCCTCCTCCCCGCCTCCTCCTCCTCCTCCTCCTCCTCTCCACGTGGCGCCACGTCATCAAAAATTGGTGACGTGGCTGGCCACGTAGCCCGGGCAGGGTTCGGGTAGGTTCGGGCAGCTCCGGGCAACTGCCCGAGGCCCTTTTTGATGTTAATTGGAATAAGTATGACTCGATTGATCAGTTTTTTACCACAGGGTACTAAAGTGATTTTGGTCGATACCACAGAGTACTAAAGTAGACTTTTTCCTAAATTTTAATCTGACATGTAGGTAATGGTGATACCGAATCTTTTCGGGCGTGTTTGGATCAATTATAATTTAAGAGGAAATGGAATCCATTCTTGTTAAAAATCAAGAATTGGCACTCTTTTGCAATTAAATATCTATAATATTACATCTGTACCAAGTAAATATCTGTAATATCATTCTTAATATATTTCTAATATTTAGTTTGAGGGATAACGTCCTTAATAGACAGTTTTAAATTGGTCCCAAAAATGAAAAAAAAAATTGAATTTCAATTCTTTTTTCACTTGAGTTCTAACCTCACTGTACTCAGATGGAAAAGAGAACCAAACAAAAGGAAGGAACAGCTTCTCCTTGCTGCCAAGATGCGACTATGATTAGAGAAGTCGTAACAGGCAAGTGCCGAACAGATGGGGAGATTACAACACAGCAACTGACAACAATTTGCGAACTTCAGCACCAGTAGCCTCTGTAGAAGTAATTTACACGGCGCGCGAGCCATCGACAGATCTGCAGGGCCTGCCGAGCAGTTCTAGACCAGGGTCACATCTGAGCTGACCACAAGGCCATTTCTATGGTTGTACACCGCGACGACCTGCTCGCATCATTCTGCATATTAGCAAGAACGGAGTAGCCTCTGGAATGGGAACTGAGTCTTGAGGAGGACAGTTATCTATCTGCTAAGGTACAAGGTCATTCATTACTGGGTAACAACTAACAATCTCAGTTCTTTGAATTCGGTAGGTCTCCTACACTGTTCGAGGAGCTATCCTGAATGCTTAGTGATGAAGAATATTGCGTCGAGGTGCTGCCATTAGTAATGTTCCTTCCCTTGTTCAGTGACTGCTTGCCTTTCTTCTCTGCTTTCGATGAATCCTGCAGACGAGCATACCAGTCATTTTCATCCAGGAGATGTGTGAATGATGCATTTTATCTGCGTAGGTGGAAAATTCATAGGTTACCTGCTGGCCAGATGATCCGGGCATTTTCAACTCAAGGTCTGTAGCAACATCGTCAGAATCATCACATCTGTCAGTATGATTGCCTTTTACACGATCTGTTGTCTTAGTCTTGGACTCTTGTTTGCTAGAATGGGAAGAAGATGCATACTGGGATAACTGCGGTTCATTTGGAGGAGGATTGGGAGGAGTTGGATAATGTATAAAGGTTGAACAGGGACTCGGAATAGGACCAGGATTCTGATTACCAAAGAATGGAAAAGGCTGCATTGATGGATGCATGGGAATTGTGCCCGGAGGAACATGCATAGGTACTGGATAAGAATAAGGTGGGGCCATGACAACAGAATGATCGACAGTGGTCCACGGGAACATAACCCTGACTCTTTGCTGGTACTGGGCGTTTAAGTTCTCGATATCAGATTTCAAAGACGCCTTTTCTTCTCTGAGCTCGTTCTTCTCCTGCGTAAGCTGTTCCCCAACAAAGATAAACCGATGGTACGGTTCTAGTAAACAGACACAAAAAAAAAAGACAATATCAAGGATTAGAAACATGAAAGAATAGTCACCTCACGTGATTCTTCTGAGAGGGCTGCACACTCGGCTTTCAACTTCTGCACTTCAGCTGTCAGATCCTTCAGCACCTGAACAGTGTCCGTCAAAATGGCTGCCTTATCATTCTTTGGTCTATCTGGATCTGCAAGCAAACTCAACATAATGTCAGTATAAAAAACACAAATTGTTACCATTCTAAATAGACAATTAAGCATCCAAGAATACAACCAAGAACAACACCCTTAAATTATATCTCTGCACCAAAATCTTGTCGATCGGCAAGCAGTCAACAACAGAAGGTTAGGACGCAGAAGAATCAAAGCAAGGAGTTCTTTTGGTACCATCCAACTACATCCACAATCATTAGAGGCCTAACACTATTGGCAGTAGCCCCAAAAAAACTCCCTACATAGGAGAATAAACCCTTCGCTCCAACCAATCCAACCAGTGTAAGCACCAGACCTCAATTTGGGATTAGCTCAAGACAGGAACGAGTCGACAAAACGACAGGAAAGCAATGCAATGCCAGTACAGAACTAACAATGCACGATACAATCGAATAATATAGAACCAACTAAAGGGCTCATTCAGTGGGCGAGGAGAGGCTCCTGTTGCGCAATCCACTGGCCATTCAACAGCATCTTCCCAAGAGAAACAAACAAAAAGTTCAAAAAAACCGAAATGGTGGAAGTACCAAGAGTGTGGCCCAGCTCAAGGAACTGCTCATTGAGACGGTCCCTTCTCAGCTTCTCGCGATCCGCCTTCTGAACTTTCCTAGCCACAACTGGGTCCTTCGCTTCCCCTCCCTGGCTTTGCCTACACATAAACACCAACCAACACCTCGTCACTTCACCAATCTCCCCCCCTCCGAAAAAAGCACAAAACTTTAGCTTAGTACACAGCTTAACCCTATCCCTAGATCCCCTCCCCAACCCAACAGAACCTAAATCGATACAATTTGGGAGAGGCCTATATTGTCTGACCCAACTCGAATTCAGATTAATCGGCCTAGTGAATATTCAGATAACTAGCTATTTCTATTTCCGTTAAAAGGAACATTAAGGGGGGGAGAGAGAGAGAGAAGGCGGACCTGGGTTGGTCGGAAGGAATAAGAGGGCCGGGGTTACTACGGCGGAGGGTGGTGGCCGGAGAGAAACCGGCGGACGGCGTCGTAGCAGTGCTCCGCTGATCCATCCGCGTCCTCCCTCCCAAACTCCCTCTTTCTGGGGAAATTAAATTAAATTGTTGGATTTTATTTATTTATTATTTATTGTTTGTTTTATATTTCCCAGGAAATCCAGACTTTAGTGACACCTACTTGTGCTTTCCACGAGCCAAACGGCCCGTACGATAATTATTTATTTCGAAAAAGAATTAGGTGCTAAATAGCTTTAATTTTTAAAAAAGTACTAATTATATTTTTCAAACCAGTGGAAATTAAAATATGTAAATCTAATCCTCTTTAATTTCGGCTTTTCGATTTTTTTTTATTTGTGACGACAATGGCCTAGAAGAAACTGGTCGAACGTTGCGGGCTTTTTGTTTTCTGAAAGGAATACGTTATGGGCTTCCGGTCTCCGAATGAACTGGGCTGGGCTGCACCCAGACGACAGGATAATTTACATAATTTGTGGAGTTTACTTGATTTGCTAATTTTAAACGAACCCACAATGTGGTTACGTCTTGGTAATGTATATACGGTTTTTGACTTCGTCACTCTACAATGATTAGAAATGCGTGAAGATAATAACAAGTATAACTCTAATTTATTTTAATATCATATTAAAATCTTGTATCTATTCCAAGACAGATCAGCACAAAATTAAAAACTAACTATGAGTTGGTAGGTCGAAAATGTCCCGAAACTAACTACTCTCTTTCTAATTGCAATACAAAACGGGTAAACAACCGATTCTTGACCACCCGGCTTGTGGGTGTACTCGAATAGAGTTATTGTTATGGCAGCAGGTCAACCTCTAGGGTTGCCCGTTCGCCTTGGTTTTTCCTTTGTTCTCTCTTTTTTTTCTCTCTTCTCTCGTCCCCTTTGTAATTTTCTTTTTCTTCTAATAAAGTTCTTAATTAGTAAAAAAAAAAAAAAATTACCAATCCTGACTCCTACCAAACGAGTTTTATTTTATAAGATGATATATATTGAGCCGATTAATTCAGATTCGAGCCGGGTGAGACTTTTATAAAAGGTGGCAAAACTCTCAAAGTATTTAATATTGATACGTACCTAATAACTCAAATTCAAGACCTGATTAAACTATAACAACACTCTTATCAATTGATATAAGTGATTGTTGGTTCCTATGGGATTCAGTCTAGACCAATAATCCTCTCGTTCTTACCTTAGTACGAAATTAGTGTAGCTTTATTATAGCAATTAGGAGATGGTTTGCACCGGAAGAGGGGTGGCTTAAGGTCGATACTGATCGAGTATAGGCTCAGATGGAGGTGGGCAGGTTGGGGTGGTTGTCAGGGATCATGCTGGGGAGTTGGTGTGTGGATTGGTTTAGATGGTACCTCATGTGGTGCATCCGCTGATACTGGAGGCGGATGGGATGTTGACTGGTGTGGAGTTTCCAGAGAGTGATTTTTGAGACTGACTGCTTACCTGTAGTGCAGGTTTTCACCAGTAGAGGTGAGGATAAACAAAAAAAATGGCAAACCTGACCACACCGACGGACTGCCAAAAATTAACCCGACCGTAAAAATGGTATCGTGGGTTAGCTTTGATGTTAAACCGAAGTTCTCAGTATTGGGTTGGTGTCATTTTTTGACAAACCCGTAACACCAACACATCAAACACAATATAAACACATAATTACCCACCCTTAAAACTTAGCCCCACTCAGCCGCCCACAAACCCAACCCTGCCCTTTCTCTCTGAATCTTCTAGAGAAGTGAGAACCCGCTCCTCCTCCCTTCTCCGGCCACCACTCCTCCTCCTCCCTTTTCTCTCTTCGCTGAGTTACTAGTCCGAGTCTTCCTCCACCAAAGTGCAAAAATCCTAAAAACCCAAATCATTAGAAACCCTGAAATCCCAAATCGTTCACCATCCTCGTTCCTGTCTTCTTCCTCTCCAGTGGGCTCAAACTCTTAACTCGCTCCTGTTATAGGTAATATTGCTTTTCGGTTAATCCTGCTTGTAGATACTTGCATGCATATATGTTGTTGAAGGAGGTTGATGATTGTCATATTTCAGTATGCAGCCTTGGAATGGTTAGAAGCTTATGTTGTGAGCATTTCTATTATGAAAGCCTCGAAGACAAGTGCATATGAAGCTGCTGGATTGACTTTTGACTGAACCTTTGAAGCTTGAATCAATACTTTGTGTTTAAATCTGCAGTTTAATATTATCAAACTTGGTGGATTTGAACTTCAGCAGATTATATATTTATTAAATATGTTGTTTGTGTTTAGACAACGTCTATTTTTTGTTTGGATCAATTTGTTAATATTAATTGGTCAACGTCAAATGGGCCTAGAAAAATGGTTGACTTTTCAACCCGTCAAACGGCCAGCCCAAAAGTTTACTGTCCACACCGACACACCGATACACCATCAGTGTTGGTGTACACCGACACACCGTCGGACAACAAAAGGGCAAATTTCTCCCTTTGGTGTCGGGCCCAAACTTGGGCCAAAAACTTTGACACCGAAGGATACTCACCCCTACTCACTGGTCCCAAGGCTGATAGAAGCGATTTTGGAGTGGTGGTGGAGGATTTTCGGATGGCGGATGGCGGCTTGGGGATTGCCTGCTTACCAGTTTCAGTTTGCTTTCCGGGAAGCGAACGAGGTGGCACATGGTTTGGCAAAGATGAGGTTGGAGGTGTGGACGAGGAGTTGGTCTTTCGTCTCCGTACCTACTTCTCTTTCAGGTGCATTTTCTTGGGATGCTTCTCGGGTGGGAATGAGTTAAGGGTGGTGTTTGGTCATTCGAGATGGTATGGGGTGAATCATGGATCAATTCGTAGTGTTCGTGCTTTAGCAGTGTTATCGCTATGTACTTTTTTTCATGCTTCAATTTTTTCTTAGTGTGACGGATTTTTTGGAGTAGGTTTTGATGAGGGCGGCTACTATAGGGGGATTATTAGGTGTTGAAGGGTTGAATCTTAGGAGGGTAGTGTACCATTCTCGGTGTGTAGCGATTTTGTTTCGGTTGTGGTTTGGAAGCTGAATGTTGATGTTATCCTGTACTGGAACAGTTTTGTTCTTTTGATTATGAAATGAAATGATGCATTTTCCCCTAAAAACAAAATTTAGGGGAGGCATATAACTGTCTAAAAAAATAGGAGAAACATAACTGTCAGTTAACTAGCTTAATTAACCTGACGTAGATGCTAGGTATGTAGCTTTATAGCAATATAAGATAAGACACTAGCTTAATTAAGGAGCCTATATACAGATTTCATATCAAATCCCCTCTTAAGATCCAAAATTAAAAAGGAGGCATACATTTAGTAAAAGATTAAGGTTGAAGCGTTATAATCTGATCTACCGTATGGTCACAACTCGATTCATCAGTTTATTATTTTTGTTGGCACTGGGACTTCTAACCAATCTAGTTTAGAATCGGATATGAATTTTTAGATGGCGACAAAATTTTTTTTAGAAATATATAACACAGTGGAAGGGGTTATTCTACCCTAAATGTGAATGCATGTTATAATTCAATATGAAAATTTATGTTCATTTTAAATTTGAGTTGGTCAATTTAATGAATAATGAGATGGATTTTCTTTTTGGTATAAGAATAACGAGATAGGTAAAAAATGTGATTCTCTCATCCAACTACAGGAAAAAAAAAAGAAGAAAAAGGATTAATTTTCATTGATTTGTACTTGCACATACGCAAGTGCCTCCTTGAGATAGCTCTCGCTAACGTGATTTCATGGAAGTTGAGGCGATGGTTTGACCGACACTAAATTAATTTGTTTTATAAAAAAGTAATAAATGTAGACTCGTTTCATTTCTCACTTCGTTGAATTTAGACTATTTAGTTAGAAATAATATTTGTAACCCGTCATAAACGAAAGAAATAATGAAATTCTAAATTTTTTGAATATATTGAATCCTTTTGTTACCGGAAAATTTATTCGGTCGAGTATGACCATGTTTATTAACAGAGATTAATTTAATTCACAACAACGAATTATAAAAACATAGATCTATAGACCTGAGTCCACACAAACTTACACAAAACAAACACCAATCGAGAATATATAAAATGATGATCACACACATATAAATATATGTGTGTCAGTGTGTGTGTGTATGCGCGCGTGTATTCAGGACGCCCCCGAGCGGGTGTGGGTGACTACTTGATGTCGTGAGGTAGACATGGAGGCATGTCCGGCGGCGGGGGAAGTAAGGTCTCGTTCCGGCGCTCGCCATCCTCGACGATGAAAACGGTGTCCATTCCCCACGTCAGGTGACGCGATATATGGCAATGCAAGTACCACACTCCTGCACACACGTTCCAAAAATCGATTATTTCCGTTCGTAAAACTTTAACCCGAATACTTTCTTAATAAAATTCAAGTCGAATAGATACCCGGATTGTTAGCTTTGAACCTGATGGCGGCCCACCCACTTACAGGCACAACGACGGTGTTCCTCGAAACGGGATCGTCAAGGTTGAAGTTAAGAGGATCCGTCGTCTCGTTATAGTTACCGAATCCCCAACCGACGACGTAGAAGTTGTAGCCATGGAGGTGCATGGGATGGTCAAGCCCACCGACCAAGTTCGTGTTTTGAAGCACAACCTCCACCTGGGCCCCGTACGGGATCACCTTGACCTCCGTCCCGTTCCGCGGCGTCTGGAGCTCGAGCGGCAAGTTCTGGCCCGTGAAGTTGAACAAGTAGGGAGGGAACGACGGGAAACGAGTCCCGAACACGCCGTGGATGTGGTTGTAGTACGCCTCGAGGATGTCAATCCTAGGGTTCGCGAAGCTCTGGTTGTTCATGCTGGCGGCGAGGCGGGTCCCGTTGGGGCCGAGGCACGTGGCGTTAGGGCACGGGAACGTGTTGATCGAGACGGTGGAGACGATCCGGTGGGTGATGTTCGTCGGGACATCGACCGGGTGGTCTTTACTCGCCAGGCTCCTTAGGGCACCGAGGAAATCGAAAGCCGAGGTGGTGTCGTTGTAATAAGGGAGGTCGGGGAGCATCGGCGTGGAGGAGCGGTTGCCGTTCTTGTATTGGAGGATGGCGGTGGTGGTGGTGTTGTCGAAGGAGACGTTGGCCGCGGTGAAGTATGCCCTAGCGGCCATGTAATAGCGGCGGTCGGGAGACTGGTCGGCGTGTAATAGGACGTCCATGGTTTGTCCGGGGGATATCACTACGTAGTCCGTCGTTAACGGCTTGGTGTAGGAGGCGTCGGCGCCGACGACCGTTAGGGTGTGGTTCGCCACCCTGAAGAAGTGGATGTCGTTCATGGCGGCGTTGACCATCCGGAGGAGGTAGGTGCGTCCTTGCTTTACGGTTAGCTTGAACGTGCCTGAAAGTTGGAAACACTAGTGTAATCAATTTTCTTATACCAAAGTGCTTAACTCTGAATAAAAAGATTCTCACCGAAAAAATGTCATCGATTCTTTTAGTTAGAAAGTATGGAAACATACTATTAGTTTTTTTAGGTGAATTTACTTTATTAACATTAACAGTATGATGTTGTAGTCGTCGACTAGTTAGGTAATTACAACAATTTGGAAAGGTTGTATAAGATATAAGAAAGTTAAGCACCTCTAAAAAAAATTTAAGCAACCGACTTAAAATTATAGAAAATTCAATGAAGTTAAGGAAATTTAGCAAGAAGTTACTAGGCAATAGACTTAAAGGTGAATTTTAATATTTTATGTCCTACTCAAATATTTTTAATTTATACTAAAAATTATCTTGCTTTAATAATTAGACAAAATTTCACATGTTTTCTCCAAGAAAAAATGATATTGAATTTCATAACAGAAATTGAAAAAGTAAAATATTATTACTAGTCAAATTCAATTACTCAAATGTGCGGAAGTCCGAAAAATTCCAAAGAAACCAACGCATGTTACGTCGCGAACTCCAATTTTCATGTTCTTGACCATTACGCAATTGGAAAATTTGACCTATGCAATATAGTTAGCAAGTGGCGAATTTGTTTCGTTAATATTGGCTTAGAATTTTTTGATAAATTGATACCAAATTATTAAAAAATAGATAAATAGAGATATATGTATATTTACCATTTTTAGAGCATGGATACAGATCGCCGGGATGGCCGTTTATAGTGAACGCATCAGACACGTTAAAATCGCCCCCTGATCTGACCCCGGATTTCAGTACTTGCATCACGTCTTGCTTCCACCATTCACCTATTTGTCGGAAAAATTTTACTAACTATAAAAAAATCTCATTCGATTTAAATCTTAACTATTCGATAACAACATTAGATAAAAAGATTATATTTACCAATCAAGATGGGTACTTCTTTGTGAGGGCGAGTGAAAGGGTAGCTATCTCCTTTCTTCGGGTAGACGATTATGGCTCCATGAACTGTTGCCCGCGACCAGTCGCTGTGAGCATGCCACCATACGGTTCCTTTCTCTTCAGAGAAGATAACTTTTTGCTTGAATTTCTGTCCTGGTTGGATTGGACATTGTGTGATGTACTCCGGACCATCCGACCATGGATATCTCGGTAGTTTTATTCCATGCCTAAAAATAATTATTGCAATTTGGAATTAATTGTTGAAGAATACCAAGATGGCACAAAATGTATATGAATTGATAAAAAATTAGGGTTCAATTTCTTGTAAGGGGTGATAATTGGTATTACTTATAAAAAATGGAATTAATTATAATTAACATACCACACAAATAATAGTGTAATTTTCCTACCAAAGTCATTTGTCTCAACGGCGAAACTGAAGTCCATAGTTGAATTTCTAATAATAATAATTTATGTCTAAAAAATAGAGCTATTCACCTCACTTAATTACCCATCACTATGTATAATTCAGAATCTCACAGTGGTTCTTGTTTTATGAACCTACGTCTCAATTGCGGCTCTTTTCAAACAATTGACAGATCTGGTGTAATTACATTTTCCAGAGTTAATAAGTGGAAATTCGATTAGAAAGAAGATTGTCGCCTAAATAGGACCAAATTTTTATGTTAAAAAAAAATTACCAATCATGACTATAAAAAGATAGATCGAAAAAAATTGACAGATGAAACCAGCGGATTCATACCAGTGGATGGTGATGTTGTATCTACCCTTGTTATGCACCGTGACATAGATTACGTCCCCTTTGTGAGCCCGTAACGTTGGCCCCGGAAATTTTCCATTTACGGTCAAGATTTTCTTGGTCGCACATAGTCTCGTATATGGAGCTTCCTTCACCTATTAGGTGCGTCGACATAATATATACGAGAGATTAAGTGAGAGACAGTGAAATTAATTTTTCATAAAATTAAGCGGTATAAAACGAAGAAACAATTAGTTTGTATATGTACCTTGAAGTGATAATTTCGCAAAGCAAAGGCTTGTTGGAGGAGGAGCACTGAAAGGATTAGTGGAAACCATAAGATGTGAAATGGGACCTTCATTTTCTCTCAAGAACAACCACGTTATTCCTTTCCTGGTGCCTTGGAGCTTATATATAATGTAGGGTACGAGATAAGGACCACAATAAATTTAACTTACTAAGTTGATGAAGAAAATAAAGAATGGTTGGTGAATATAATCCAGAGGGTATCATTGTTAAAAAAAAAAACTGGTTCGACCGTCAGTTCCAACCGGTTGGACAACAACCCATCACTAAGACTGTACCATTTTTATACCAAAATTCAGAGAGTGGTTAAACCTATGGTCAATATTATTGACTACCGTGGAATCGATTGGATCAATCGTCCAAACTAAAATGACCAATTTTTTTCAGGAAAACAAATTATTTACTGTTTTTTTTAAATAAAAATAATTAAATTGTGATCGCAATACTTGTAAATGATAAATTTTATAATAATAGAAGATATTTATAATTATTTGAAATTTCAATAATAAACATATAGTCTAACCAATGGTTTAACCGGCCAGAAGCTGAGAGAAATCATGATCGTTTTTCGATTTTTAGAAACATGCGAGGGTACGGTGAAAACCTTCTCTTTACACCTAGTTAACGGCACCTAGCTTTTTCTAGACGTGTGGGAAACGAGCTTTTGTAGTAAGTTCATGATAGAGCCTAACTAACCTAAGCCTTGGCTTGAAAGGTTCGATCTTTTCTATTTAAGTTGCAACCGTCTTTTTAAAGAACTCAGAATTCATTGTGTTTAAAGTAATTTAATTAAGTTCCGGCTCTGATTAGTGTAGTGTGTGCCAATTTCCCAGAGACTAATTGCGGTGGAATTTTTTACAGATTGTAATTACGCGTTTGACAACAACGGGAATAGTGTCAATATCTTTCAACAACAACAGATATGATCACGTTGGCGTATTCACATTGAGACCGGATTGACTGGGGACTAAAAAAAATTTGTCCATAGGTGGGGACTACATTTTGGGCCGTCGGATTTGATTATTTTTAAATCTGATGGTCAATAACCTATCAGGTGATATTGGTTTGTATGTGAAGTGATATTGGTTTGCATATGAAGTGATATTGGTTTGCAAGATATTGGTTTGCATGTGATGTGATATTGGTTTGCATGTATAGTGATATTGGTTTGAGTTAGTCCCCATATTTGGGGACTAGCCCAGTCCCCACCAAATCCGCCCCCATTTACGTTGGTGATGCGGTAGATGAGCCGAGTGGCTTAATTGATATGGTGTAGGCACAAGTTTCGGATCCCGGGGTGCTTTCATGTTCGCACACGAGTTTGATACGTATATGTAAATTTATTGGACGGGTTACTCCAAATTCGAGTCGAATGATGTCTTTAAATAGTTACAAATATTTCTTAACAAATTTTTAATATAATTGTATTCTCATGAATCGAACTTGTATTCTGAATAGACTATAATGATTGTTAGAATCTTTATATCTAACTCAAAATATTATCGTAATGGGCAGGTGAGTTTTTCACACTTATAAACAAGCCCACCACTCTTGCACTAAGCAATGTGAGATTTTCAACACGTTCTCTCAAACGAGAACCATCTGGTCGAAGATTGCGCGAGCTTTGACTTAACCAACGTGCAAGACATGAGGTCCTTCAAGTACAACAATAGACACGGGATCAATCCGCTCTCTTACTATGTTAGAATCTGTATATCCAACCTAAAATATTGAGGCAATAGGTAGGTGGATTCTCCACGGTTATAAACAAGCTCGCAACTCTTCTAATAAATAATGTTGGATTTTCAACAACAATATTGGTAAAAGTATATCTGGATATTTCTCCTTGAAGATATATAAGTTACACACTAAAAAACTATTAGAAATTGGCATATAAAGTTAGTAATAGACCAAACTTTGTACAATTTTAACAAATAGTTTCATTCGATAAAAATCAAATTAAGTTATAATTTTGGAATCTACATTTCGTGTACGTAATTCTAGTGTATTTATTTTCTCAAATCCAATTTCGGATGAATGAGAAATTAATGCCTAAAGTTGTAACCTAAGGTTAGAAATTTCCAAAGTGGGATGTGACACCTGATGAGTGTAGAAATACTCTATCATCCATGTATGTTTTAGTGTTAGTTTTCTGTTGTTTCTAGTATTTTTGTTTGTTATGTAGTGATGTAGTGTCATATTTCATGCTTTGTATGCTTTAGTATAGTTATTGTGATTTTCATTGCGTTTCGTTTGTGTTTATTTCTAGGAGACTTTGTGGAGATGCGAGGAGGATGTTGGTGTACCTTGGATCGTGTCAAAGATGATTGGATCAGCCGTGAAGAATGGTGCACGATCGGGACCTCGACGACATTGGGCAGATTGACTTCGAGCAACTCAAATAAAGATAACTTTCGCATACAAAGTCTGATGGAGACGATGAGGTGGTTCTGAAAAGAAGACATTCGTGGCTACAACTTTATCTCTAACGGTCTTCTTCAAATTCTGAGATTAAAAGGATGAAAAATGTGTCCAAATTAAAGCTTCAAATCTGAGAACTTGCCTAGTCGAGATGGGCCGGATTTCATGAACCATTTTGGGCCCATTTCGGGATTGTCCATGGCTTTACTTGGCTGGAACTTTAGGAATAGTTTAGTTAGTTTAAGTGGGAATTTTTGTATAAATAGCCTTGGCTTTTCAAGCAAGCTAATCTAGAACACTTAGCTTTAGATATTTTTCTAAATTCACTCACCAACTACTCTCTCTCTCTCTCTCTCTTTTGGAAGAGAAACTTGGCTCACCATTGTTGAAGCTTGTAGAGAACTTGAAGGAGAACTTTTGGAAGCTTGAAGATCATCTTGAGTTTTCTTTAACCCTCTCTTTTATGTTCACGATTTACTTGCTTTCTTTAATGGATGTGTTTAGTTGTGTAGTTGATATGTGTGAGTAGTTGATTAGTGGGTTTGGTGCCTTGATGGCATCTATTTAGCCTATGGTTTAGTGGGGTTAAAATGGTAAGGTTTGTGAACTAGTTAATGAGTATAATGCTAAATCTTGATTGATCATCTTGATTATGAACGTAATTAATACTAATTGCCGGGAGAGGTTAGGATTAATAGACCTTTTAACTAGTTAGTTAGTTGCCTTTTGATGAGAGATCTCATTAGGTGGTTAGTTGTCCAAAGGGTGATGGTCATAATTAGTAATTAATTAAATTAGGTGGCTAATTAGTCACGAGAGTATAATTAGTTCAACTAAGCTTAATTAATGATCAATTTAGACTAATGGAAAAAGTCCACTTTAGTACCATGTGGTATCGACCAAAATCACTTTAGTACCCTGTGGTAAAAAATCGATCAATCGAGTCATACTTATTCCAATTAACATTAAAAAGGGCCTCGGGCAGCTGCCCGGAGCTGCCTGAACCTACACGAACGCTGCCCGGGCCACGTGGCCAGCCACATCATCAATTTTTGATGACGTGGCACCACGTGGAGAGGAGGAGGAGGAGGAGGCGGGAAGGAGGAGGAGGAGGAGGCGCGGAGGAGGGGGAGGAGGAGGAGGAGGAGGAGGAAGAGGGGAGGAGGACGCGGAGGAGGAGGACGCGGAGAGGATGAGGAGGAGGAGGAGGAGGAGGGGAGGAGGCGGAGGAGGAGGATGCGAACGCGGAGGAGGACGCGGAGGAGGGGAGGAGGAGGACGCGGAGGAGGGGAGGAGGAGGAGGAGGAGGGGGGAAGGAGATGGATATCCACGTGGTGCCATGTCATCAAAAATTGGTGACGTGGCTGGCCACGTAGCCCGGGCAGCGTTCAGGTAGGTTCTGGCAGCTCCGGGCAGCTGCCCGAGGCCCTTTTTGATGTTAATTAGAATAAGTATGACTCGATTGATCAGTTTTTTACCACAGGGTACTAAAATGATTTTGTTCGATACCACAGAGTACTAAAGTGGACTTTTCCCTAGACTAATTAATGGCGGAAGCGTTGATTAGTTACTTTAGAAATACCCGGACCATAACACGAACTTAATAAATCCCATATGCCATTTGGTTATCTAGATGTCATTGGTGCCAAGCCCACTCTTACCTTTATTGTTAAAACAATCTTCTAGTTAGTCGTTGTAGTAACCAACTCGTGTTTGGAATTGAAAAATCATTTACTTGTAGTCCTAAACTAGTGGTCGAGTCTTATTTGTGGCCTAGAACTTAGTCCCTGTGGGACGACAATCCCTTACTTACTCTTTATTGCAAGAGGGGTGTAAAATCCTTCCTTTCAATTGGCGCCGTTGCCAGGGATTAGGTGATAGACACTTAATTTTGTTTACGAACTTGGATTAGGATATTTATTTTTGTTTACTTGGTTACTTAGTTCCTTTGTTGTTTGTCTTGCAAGGTACTTGTTTGTCGCATGCCCCGAACTCGTTCCACCAACAACCTTCCGGTGGAAATAGAAGTGGACATTGGATACTTGGAAAGGACATTGCGACAAGAGCGAAGAATTCAAGCAAGGATGAACGCACAAGGAGATCCGCAAGGTGATGGAGCTCCTTGAAGGACTCTCATGGATTATTCTAGGCCCACATTGAGGGGAGCAATGTCCGGAGTCCCTAGGCCAAATATCCAAGCTAACAACTTCGAGATCAAGCCGGCCGTGATACACATGCTTAAATCTTCGGTCCAATTTTATGGGTTGCCGAATAAAGACCCCAACGACCATATTGCTAACTTTTTGGAGATAGCCGATACATGCAAGTACAATGGAGCTTCCGATGATGCCGTGAAACTTAGGTTATTCCCATTCACTTTGCAAGACAAGGCCAAGATTTGGTACAAGCAATTGGTCGGGACATCGATAGCCACGTGGGAGGAGCTAGCAAATGCCTTCCTTAAAAAGTACTTTCCCTTCTCAAAGACGAATAGGCTCGTGAAGGAGATCAACAACTTTCAACAATTTGAGAATGAGTCTTTGAGTGAAGCTTGGGAGAGATTCAAAGGATTGCAAAGGAGTTGTCCATACCATAACTTGACGGAGGAGTCTTTACTCTAAACTTTTTACTTCGCTCTTGGATCCTCAACAAGGGGCACGGTTGATGCCGCCTCCAACGGATCCTTCTTAAGAAAAGATAGGGATGATGCCCACCACATCTTGGAGGAGTTGGCGGCTACAAACATTCTAATGGCCAATGAGAGAGCTAGGCAACCGAGTAAGGAGCAAGTAGAAGTGATTGATGTTGATATTGCCTCCTCTATTCAAGCTCAATTAGCTTTGTTGGCAAAGAAAGTTAATGATCTAAGCTTGAACAAAAGCAATGTGGCGGCTGTGCAAACAAATTGTAAAGTTTGTGGCAATGTAGGCCATGAGATGAACGAGTGTGCCATGTTGGGCTCTTCTATGGAGCAAGTAAATTTCATGGGTGGCCAAGGACAACGAGCAAATAATATGGGAAATAACCCATATTCTTCTACTTACAATCCCGGTTGGAGAAATCACCCGAACTTCTCTGGGAAGGGTACCGGAGGAAGTAGTGGCGATAACATGACAATTGTTCCAGATAAGGGACTTCCTCTTCGCAATGCACCTCAAGGGCCTCCTCCGAATTTCCAACCACGTTTTTCTTTGATGGAACGGATGGGAACTATTGAGGAGAAGTTCGAAAAGATGGACAAGTTTATGCAAGAAGTTGGAGGAGTGGTTAGCCAACAAGGACAAATTTTGGCCGCCATCAATCAACAAGGCTCAAGGCAAAACAACTTAGAACAAATCCTCAAGGGTCAAGCAACCGCAATGCATAACATAGAGAGGCAACTTGGGTAAATAGCAAATGCAAGTGCCCATAGAGAGTTCGGCTCTCTTCCAAGCTCCACGGAGGCTAATCCTCGAGGAAACATGAGTGCAATTACCTTGAAGAGTGGCAAAAAAATAATTTCTCAAAAGACGAGCCCGAAATCAAGAGAAAACTATGTGGAGGCCAATGAAAAAGAGAAGAATGACAAGGAGAACGAAGAGGTGGAGAAAGAGAAAAGTCCTTTTGTTGAGAGTTGAGGAGGAAGAGGAGTATGTGACACCACCACCAAAGATCTCTCCTCTACCATTTCCTCAAAGAGTCAAAAAGAAGAACGTGATGGACGACAAATTTCTTGGCTTTATGGAAAAAATGAAAAATGTCCAGATTAACATCTCATTTCTGGAAATGTTGGATCAAGTTCTGCATTACTCTAAGTTTTTGAAGGAACTCATCACAAAGAAGAGAAAGTGGGAAGATGGAGAGACGATGGCCCTCACGGCGAAGTGTAGCTCTCTCATCTCAAAGGATCTCCCGACAAAGTTAAAAGACCCAGGAAGATTCACTATTCCTTGTTTCGTTGGTGATGTTGAGTTTCCTAAGTGCCTATGTGATTTAGGCGCTAGCATTAACTTGATGCCTTTATCTATTCTTAGGAGACTTGGGTTGTGTGAGGTGAAACCCACATTTATGCGTCTCCAATTGGCGGACCAAACCATAAAGAAGCCATTCGGGGTCATGGAGGATGTCTTGCTGAAAATTGATAAGTTTATCTTCCCTGTGAACTTTATGGTGCTGGATTTTGACGAGGACAAGAATTGTACACTAATCCTCGGCCGACCGTTTCTCAACACGGCGTGTGCCTTGGTGGACGTACATGATGGAAGATTGGTCCTCCGAATAGGGGAGGAGAAAGTAGAGTTCAAGATGTCCAATGCGATGCGCCACCCTCTTGATAAAGGCGTGTGCATGAAGGTTGATGTCGTGGAGGAATGTGTCCTCGAGTTTGGCAAGGAGAGCATATTGAGGATTGAAGATAGAATGGATGAAGAGATTCATGGAGAACAAGAGGAGGATGACCTGGAAGAGTTCGAGGGAGAAGCTGATAAAAAAAGTCTCCATGAGGATTTGGAGCTTGATTTGAAGTATCGTACTCCACCTTCCATCATTAAGGCTCCAAGCTTGGAGTTGAAAGATCTACCCTCCCATTTACGATATGCATTCTTGAAGGATGGAGGAAGACTCCCCATTATCATCTCCAACAAGTTCTCTAAGGAGCAAGAGGAGAGGGTGCTTAAAATTGTCAACAAACGGATTAAGGCCATGGCGTGGCAAATATCCGATATCAAAGGGATAAGTCCCGACATTGTTATGCATCACATTCACATAGAGGAGGGAGCCAAGCTGAGGGTAGATAGGCAAAGAAGATTGAATCCCAACATGAAAGAAGTTGTGAAGAAGGAGGTGATCAAGCTCTTAGAAGCTGGCATCATTTATCCAATCTCGGATAGTGAGTGGGTAAGCCCGATCCATTGTGTGCCAAAGAAAGGAGGAATGACTGTTGTGATCAATGATGAGGGTGAGCTCATTTCCACAAGAACTGTGATTGGATGGCGGGTATGTGTGGACTACCGAAAGTTGAATGCCGCCACACGTAAGGATCATTTTTCGCTTCCATTCATTGATCAAATGTTAGAGAGAATTTCCGGGTATTCCCACTATTGCTTCTTGGATGGGTACTCGAACTACAACCAAATTGCGATATACCCAAGGGATCAAGAGAAGACATCTTTCACTTGTCCCTTTGGTATTTTTGCTTATCGATGAATGCCTTTTGGATTGAGTTGTGCCCCTGCCACTTTCCAACGGTGCATGGCGGCTATCTTTTGGGGGATGAATGAGAAAATTATGGAGATCTTCATGGATGATTTTTTGGTATTTGGAGACTCCTTTGATAGCTGCTTGGCCAATCTGGACAAGGTCTTGGAAAGATGTGAAGAGAAGAACCTAGTTCTCAATTGGGAGAAATGTCATTTCATGGTAGATGAAGGGATAGTTCTTGGGCATAAGATCTCCCGAGCGGGCATCGAGGTGGACAGAGCCAAGACAGAAGCAATAGAGAAGATGGAAGCACCGACTTCAGTTAAAGGAGTAAGAGCCTTTCTTGGCCATGCCAGTTTTTACCGAAGATTTATCAATGATTTTTCTCTTATCGCGAAGCCGCTCACTAATTTACTTGTGAAGGATGTGCCCTTTAATTTTGATGAGCCATACCTTCAAGCATTTGATACTTTGAAGAAAGCTCTTGTCACAGCTCCGATTATCTCTTCTCCGGATTGGAAGCTACCATTTGAGATGATGTGTGATGCGAGCGACATCACATTGGGAGGTGTGCTTGATCAATAGAAGGAGGGAAAGCTTCATGTCATCTACTATGCAAGTAGAGTGTTGGCGGGCGCCCAACTAAATTACACCACCACCGAGAAGGAGTTGCTTGCAGTCGT
This sequence comes from Hypericum androsaemum, assembly GCA_963995505.1. Taxonomy (NCBI): domain Eukaryota; kingdom Viridiplantae; phylum Streptophyta; class Magnoliopsida; order Malpighiales; family Hypericaceae; genus Hypericum; species Hypericum androsaemum. The sequence continues at coordinate 1,142,306 of OZ023188.1, read as the reverse complement.
GTACGCATGTGACAAGTTTCGACCATATTTACTTGGGTCGAAGGTGATAATCTACACAGATCATGTGGCTTTGAGGTACTTATTCTCCAAACAAGATGCTAAGCCGCGACTTATCCGTTGGATTTTATTACTCCAAGAATTTGACTTGTCCATTAAGGATAAGAAGGGTTCGGAAAATGTTATCGCGGACCATCTTTCTCGGCTAGAGAAAAGCGATGGAATGGAGACTCATGGAAAGATCAAAGAAGAGTTTTCGGATGAGGATTTGATGCTCGTTAATAATGTGGAGGCACCTTGGTATGCGAATTTTGCCAACTTCCTAGTTGGAGGCATTATTCCAATGGATTTGAGCTATCCCCAACGAAAGAAATTCCTAAGGGATGCCCAACTCTATGTGTGGGATGAGCCTTACCTTTTTAAGAAGTGTAGTGATAGGTTGCTTCGACGGTGCATTGCGGACGAAGAAGTTATGGATGTTCTGGAGCAATGTCATAGTACCCCATATTCAGGTCACTATGGAGCGACAAGGACCGCATCGCGAGTCTTTGAATGTGGGTTTTATTGGCCCAATATTTTTAAGGATGCTCATTCTTTTGTTGCTCAGTGTGATCGATGCCAAAGGACCAGAAATATCTTAAAGAGGAATGAGATGCTGCTCTCTGGAATCCTTGAAGTGGAGCTCTTCGATGTTTAGGGGTTGGACTTCATGGGACCTTTTCCAACCTCTTATGGCAACAAGTATATCTTGGTGGGAGTGGACTACGTATCTAAGTGAGTGGAAGCTTGGGCATCACCAACCAATGATGCTAAGGTGGTCATTCGCTTTATCAAAAAGCACTTCTCAAGATTTGGAGTGCCAAGGGCTATCATAAGCGATGGCGGTTCACACTTTTGTAACCGACCATTTAAGATTTTATTGAAGAGGTATGGGGTCACTCACAAGGTTGCTATACCTTATCACCCTCAAACAAGTGGGCAAGTTGAACTCTCCAATCGAGAATTGAAGAAGATCCTTGAAAAGACGGTTGGAGGAGCAAGAAAGGATTGGGCAAACAAGCTTGACGATGCCTTATGGGCATACCGAACGGCATTCAAAACGCCTATCGGGATGTCCCCATACAAACTTGTTTATGGCAAGGCGTGCCACCTCCCCGTAGAGCTAGAGCATCGAGCATTTTGGGCCATCAAGACCCTAAATTATGATTACAAGAAAGCCGGTGAGCGAAGGGTGTTGCAACTTGAAGAGTTGGACGAAATCCGCGACATGGCGTTTGAGAGCTCTAAGCTTTACAAGGAGAAAATGAAAAGATCACATGATGCCCACATCGTGAAGAAAGAGTTCAAAGAGGGTCATCAAGTTCTACTCTACAACTCCCGATTGAGACTTTTTCTGGGAAAGCTCAAGTCGAAATGGAGTGGCTCGTTCAAAGTTGTGAGAGTTTTTCCATTCGGAGCCCTCGAATTTGAAAGAAGTGATGGAGGAGTTTTCAAGGTGAATGGCCAAAGGTGCAAGATTTACCTTGGTGGCAATATTGAACGACAAGCGGAAGTGCAATCCGTGACTTCACCCTCTGATGCATGAAAAAAGGGGAGTAAAGTCAAGCTAACGACTATAACTTAGCATGTTTTTGTATTGTACTTATATTATCATAGTGTATATGTGTTTTTCTTATTACGCTTGTTTTTACTCAGGTATGATTTTGAAGCATTAGTTCATGCTTATGGGATCTCTTGCATTTTGAAGGTGATTCGGACGGTTGGATGCTCGACGAGGGACACGGGGGGGCGTAGCCCCCGTCAGAAATTGGGATCGACCTTCTTCCCTTTTTTCAGCGGGAAGAGAGGCCAGCGGCCGCCAGCCAACCCAGCGGTCACCGGGTGCCATAAATGGCCCCCGTTGCTGGCAGACGCCAGCCAACCCAGCGGCCGCCGGGTGCCATAAATGGCCCTCATTGCTGGCGGCCGCCAGCCAAGCCAGCGGCCACAGGGTGCCGTAAAAAGGGGGTATAAAACCCCCCCTTCTTCCCTTTTCCTCTCCTCATTTCCTCCCACTTCTCAAACCTCCATACTCACCCAAAAGAAAAAGCTAGCCCCGACCACCATCCCGCTCAACCAACACACCACCACCACCTTTCCGCAGCTCCGACCAGCTCCCTCCGACAGCCACCGCCGCCCGCTGCCTCTCTGAGCTAAAAAGGGTAAAACCCATATTTTTTTCTTCTAGAGTCAATTCTCGACAAACGGAGCTTCAAAAATGCACGCTTCTTTGGACAAACTTGACCATCAAGGCAAGGCCTATACACCGAGCCAACCAGCTCTGACCACCACCGCCGGCCGCCGCTCACCAGAGTTCAGCCGCCGGCCGCCGCTCGTCAAGAATTTTCTGCTATTCGTCCGCACACCGCAATGGCCACAAAAGCAAGTTCAAGCCGTCGAGGTTAGAAAACACCCGCTCCTAAATGCAGGAATGGAGCGACTGGTCCGAACCCTCCGCCACCTCCTTCGTCTCCACCGCATGAAGACTTGGCTGCCCAATTCGGGGCGCCCTTCAAGATATATTCTGCGCATGAGGGCGATAGGTATACCTCTTTCTGAAACCTTGATCAATTCCCACATGCAGCTATTAATTGGGTTCATATGAGCACCTTAGGAATTGATGTGAAGCTGAAGGCCGCAATGAAACATTTGGGTTGGGAAACATTTGCAAATAATCAAATTCCCAGTTGTCTGCATCTGACACTTGAATTTTACTGCACTTTGAACATAGCTGAGGACAACTCGTCCTTCACTGCTCGTTTATTTGGTAAATCCATTAAGGTTGATGAAGATGTCATGATTGAAATTTTAGGCCTTCGTAAGTCGGGTGGGAATTAATTAGACTTTCTCACGCATGGGGAAGCAGATAAGGAATGGAAAGCACTCACTCGTTTTGACCATTACTTATCCGGTGAAGCACCTGCTGGTCTAATCTTTGAACCCTATATTTGTGTGCAGCATCGTTTTATGTGTTTAGCCGTTAATGGTCAGTTTAAGGAGAGTAAGGTAACTCGTACTCACCTGTACACCATTCATTGCATGCGAACCAAGAAATGGTTTAGCACTTTTGCCTTATTAATGTCTGTGCTTTGTCGAACCATCACCTCTCTGCGAACGAAGTATCTATATCTTAGACATGTTGTTTCACTGCTCGCAGAGAACTTCTTTCTTGATGAATTTGCAGATTACAAAGGTCCCATGCGGGATTTGTACTATATGGACATAAACACCTGTGCTCCTATCAACTCCTTAACAAGATCTGGCAGAATGGTCAAGATGTGTACTCGTTCAAGGCTTGGGAGGACCGCAAAATTATCAAAGACTGCCTCATGGCTGATGCTCCGACCAGAGTACCGGCATACCAAGTTGAACTTAATGAACTTGCAGATCGTGTAGCTGCCATCGATGTGCGAGTGCAAGAGATGGCAACTACAAATGCAGCCTATTTGGAACGGTAAAACGAATACAACGCTCGTATGGAGGCAGCGCAACAAGCTCAATTTGAGTGGATGCGTTCTCATTACAACATCCCACCACCACCACCCTCTCCAACTCAAGACTAAGGACAGTCTCCTAGCACTTTATTTTTCTTTAGTTATTTTCTTGTCTTTGTGATGTCTTGAGTTTGCTATATGTGTTTGTGATGTCTTGTTTTGTTAGGCATTGATTTGGCATGAATTTTCAAAATTTGACCCCCTTCAAAATTCTTTAACTTGTGTTAGAAGCTTACCACACATCTAGTTAGGAAATGAACTCGAACACAAGGCCTAAGAACTTGTAGAAGCCTCACCCTCGGTTGTTTAGACTAGTGGTCTCACTATATAGATTTGACTAGAGGGTTGACAAATGACCTTGTGAGGAACTTTGAGCCGAAGGAGGAGACAACCGTCTTCATTCATTCATGAGGTGCCTACATGAGTCCGGTTGATCGAGATATTCTACTAGTACTTGACATGGTCTTGGTTGTGTGGCGTTAGTGAATGACGGGGGCTAATCCTTTGAAATTGAGCCTAGAGCTTTAGAGCCAAGAATCTTTATATCCATTGTTTTAACCCATTGAGCCTAGCCATTCTTTGATCATATTATATGTAAAACCAACTTTAAGCTTTATATCCACCATCCTCCCGACCTTTGGTCATCCGATCCGAGGACACATAGGTTTACACCTTTTGGGGATTATGTATTGGGTTTAGTTGGTAGCTTAGTGTTCATGTGGGTTAATTTATTGGGAATTCGGGTAGTTGAGAGGCCATACAAAGAAGCCGAGTTTTTGCCTAGAAAATGCCAAGTTTGTGTTTGTAGAAAAAAAGAAAGAAAGAAAAAAAGAAAAAAAAGGGATGAAAAAGAAAAAAAAAAGAAAGAAAGAAAGGGAAGTGAAGGTTGAAATTATTGGCATAACTCGTGCTACGTGGTCTTAGAAAATGGGTAAATTTTGAGAGTGTGCTTTAATTATTTATGGTGAGGATGTTTAGAATAGGCGAGAGACTAGAATGCTTTGCCAACAAGTCCTCGGATTGGGTGGTTTAACTACTATCCATATATATTATCTCACCAATACCTTAGCCCCATTACAGCCCAAAAAAGTCCCCATGTTCACGAGCAACCACACGACTTTGAGACATTGTTGAGTAGGACGTGGGATACTTTCAAAGACATCGGTCATGTACGCGAGAGATAGAAAGTTGGCTACTTACAAATCGTGACCTAAAATTTCCGAACCTCTGAGTAGTTAACCTTCTAGTGTATTTTACATAGTGATAACACTTGGTTAAACCACCGAGTGGTGAGGTGTCTACCAGTTCTTACTCTCAGTATTTGGGTTGATGAACTAGCTAGGTTGTGGAGTGGTCTTTTGATGCGAGTTTGAGATTTTGAGGGGAGTTAATTTGTGAATTAATCATGCTTAGTCTTGTCCTTGTCGTATTTTTCTTTCTTATATATTTTGTGTTTGTGTTTGTGTTTGTATACCATGGTTGAGTTTTACTTGAGGACAAGCAATGATTCAAGTGTGGGGGTGTGATGAGTGTAGAAATACTCTATCATCCATATATGTTTTAGTGTTAGTTTTCTGTTGTTTCTAGTATTTTTGTTTGTTATGTAGTGATGTAGTGTCATATTTTATGTTGTGTATGCTTTAGTGTAGTTATTGTGATTTTCATTACGTTTCATTTGTGTTTATTACTAGGAGACTTTGTGGAGATGCGAGGAGGATGTTGGTGTACCTTGGATCGTGTCAAAGACGATTGGATCAGCTGTGAAGAATGGTGCACGATCGGGACCTCGACGACATTGGGCAGATTGACCTCGAGCGACTCAAATGAAGATTACTTTCGCATACAAAGTCCGATGGAGACGAGTGAGGTGGTTCTGAAAAGAAGACATCCGTGGCTACAACTTTCTAATGGTCTTCTTCAAATTCTGAGACTAAGAGGGTGAAAAATGCATCAAAAATAAAGCTTCAAATCTGAGAACTTGCCTAGTCGAGATGGGCCGGATTTCATGAACCATTTTGGGCCCATTTTGGGATTGTCCATGGCTTTACTTGGCTGGAACTTTAGGAATAGTTTAGTTAGTTTAAGTGGGAATTTTTGTATAAATAGCCTTGGCTTTTCAAGCAAGCTAACCTAGAATACTTAGCTTTAGATATTTTCCTAAATTCACTCACCAACTACTCTCTCTCTCTCTCTTTTAGAAGAGAAACTTGGCTCACCATTGTTGAAGCTTGTAGAGAACTTGAAGGAGAACTTTTGGAAGCTTGAAGATCATCTTGAGCTTTCTTTAACCCTCTCTTTTATGTTCATGGTTTACTTGCTTTCTTTAATGGATGTGTTTAGTTGTGTAGTTGATATGTGTGAGTAGTTGATTAGTGGGTTTGGTGCCTTGATGGCATCTATTTAGCCTATGGTTTAGTGGGGTTAAAATGCTAAGGTTTGTGAACTAGTTAATGAGTTTAATGCTTAATCTTGATTGATCACCTTGATTATGAACGTAATTAATGCTAATTACCAGGAGGGGTTAGGATTAATGGACCTTTTAACTAGTTAGTTAGTTGCCTTTTGATGAGGGATCTCATTAGGTGGTTAGCTGTCCAAAGGGTGATGGTCATAATTGGTAATTAATTAGATTAGTTGGCTAATTAGTCACGAGAGTGCAGTTAGTTTAACTAAGCTTAATTAATGATCGATTTAGACTAATTAATGACAGAAGCATTGATTAGTTACTTTAGAAATACCCGGACCATAACACGAACTTAATAAACCCCATATGCCATTTGGTTATCTAGGTGTCATTGGTGCCAAGCCCACTCTTACCTTTATTGTTAAAACAATCTTCTAGTTAGTCGTTGTAGTAACCAACTCGTGTTTGGAATTGAAAAATCATTTACTTGTAGTCCTAAACTAGTGGTCGAGTCTTATTTGTGGCCTAGAACTTAGTCCCTGTGGGACGACAATCCCTTACTTACTCTTTATTGCAAGAGGGGTATAAAATCCTTCCTTTCAACACCAATCCCATATTGGTTGTGGGAGCAAAGGAAACTCACTTTATAAGGAGATGTTTCTTGTTAGCTAGGAACTAAGTGGACCACCTGGAAAGACAACTCGGATATGATGCGACGAGCGTACACACGCACGTGCCTGTGCGCATGGTGCATTGGGCACTTGAGGCGCATTGGGTACTTTGAGGAGTACTTTGCACTTCGCACGTACGCATTGTCGCGAGGAGCTGGAGGAGCCTTAAAGTTTTGGCTGATTCCAAAAAACTCCAGGCTGCTCAGGCGAAGAGGTTAGAAGGGCTGGCCTGTCCAGAAAACCAACTGAAGGGTCACGTGCCTGCTGGCCGAAAGGGTGCTTGAAAGGATTCTTCCCTCTCTAGAAGTGTGCCACGTTCATGCCCCCTCAGAAGTGCCTCTGGCCTTTCAGATTTACACCCTCCAGTGCCTATAAATAGACCTCCCCCCACATTTGCAAATCATCCCAACAACTCATTGCATAGCATTTCTTTAGCAATATTTATTCTCTTCTCTCTCTCTCTCTCAGGAAAGTTTCGAGTATCCAAAGGTTTGTCGAGGCTTCAATAGTCGTTGTGCTACGAACTTGAAGTAAGAAAGTCGTTGTATCTTGGGGACGATTGTCATAGCCCGTAAGTACTTAATATGGGCAATCTCGTCTTACGAAAAAAGAGTTAAACTCTTGCCTCGACTTTAGATCCTAATCAAGTATACCATCCTCCGGAAACAACAAGAACATATCGTTTAACGGCACAAGACGTTGTCAAATTCAAAGAAGTCTAGGGTTCAAACCTTGACAATATCATGGTATACAAAATTTATCTTTAAAAAAATACAAACTATACATGGAAAGTCGGAACAATGTTTGATAACATGTGGCTGCATCGTAGATGTAACCAAATGTTTGTTAGCCGATATTTTTTTAGAGTCTTTTGATTAGATCGTTAATTCTCATAGGTGATTATGTCCATGATAACCATCTTCACCACTTTTCCATAAATGGATTGGCATACGCTTTCTATTACGGACCCTCGTCCTTTGTCTGTACTATCTTGTAACTCTCCTATTACTTAATGATAGTTCTTTTGACCGTCAAAAAAAATAATGATAGTTCTTTAAACTCACAATTCTAAAAAAAGAATAACCATGAAATTGGGCTGATATTACCCATGGAAAGGGGATCTAATGGGATAATAGTTTTCAGATTGTTGCTTTCCTTTGGCAAATTTTATAGTTAAATTGGTATTAAGATACCAACTAAATTAATTAGTTTGAGTTAAAAAAATATAAACGGTGACAAAATTTTCTTTACCAAATTCTAACATTCTAGCGCTCTATTGGCTCCAACTTAACCTATGACTAAGCGAACAAAAGTACAATTGTAAATTTATTTAAGTGGTTGGCGGTTCCATCTAACATTTTTGACTATAGTGTAACCTATTTATTCACTTTCTTTTTTAACATAAATACATATCGCTATAATTAATTGAGTATCCTCGAATAAAGACCCAAATCAAAGACTAGACACCTAGAGCTATTTAATTATATTCCTTAAAGCTAACCCACTGAGTAATTAGCTTGGCAAATAAACATGGACATTCATTTGGAATATGATCATGGATCGATTAAATTTCGCAAGTTTTGTTTCTATTTCGTTGTATAGAATTCTTGATAGAGACAAGGTTCCTAAAAGCCTATTCGAATTGAATTTTGGGGTCCAGGGGTACGTAGATGGAAAATAAAAAATATGCACGCAATCAAGAAACTTGATACTCTTTTAAAGAAACTTATCACCGTCAAATTAATTAGAATGGTTTAATGTCTCACTCGCTCGTACATTTAGCATATGGTGCTCTGTCCGTGGCTAAAAAATCATAGAGATTTTTTCTTGTAATAGTAGATATAAATCATAGAGATTGTTGTGAAACAAGAACTTGAAATTTTGGATAGTAGCAAAAAACTAGGCAAGTAATCTAGAACGCTAGAAAATATAAGTGGTTCGGCAATTTATCTATGTTCATGGGAGAGATATTTCTTACTGATATTTTGTGTGCATCTAAGATTAGAATAGTCTAAAATCGTACCCTTGACAAAAATCAACTTAGTAAAGATTGGACCTCGAATTAATACAAAATGTTATCTAGTAATACTAATACCATTTTTTTTCAGAGTCTTGCTTTCTATTCCCCGAAGGGTTTCGGAACGTTCTTTGTAGTCAGGGTTTTTTTTTTTGTAAACAAATTTTATTACTCGATATAATATCTACATTTTATACAACGAGTGTAGAATTTTGTGCTCACGGTTATCCATCAGATTGTCTTACCAGGACGCAATTAATTTACTGTGTCGTGAACTAATTTTTAGCGTAATCCATCCTTTACTCTCGTATGGTTGCTTGCCTTGCGCAACCTCCGGGTGTAATCTCTATTTTTTCCGGATTAAATAAAACCAATCTATTATTTTAGATATTTTAAATTTTATATCACGTGTTTTAAAATACATAAGATCAATAAAATGTACATAGTTTTTTTCCGATAGATCGCTGCGTTGGAGGAAAAAGCAAGTCTTACTTTTTATAGAACAAATGATTATGACAAAAAATGAGATGACTAAATATAGGAAACTACATATTCATAAAAGAGAAATTCTGCAATTAGATGGTTTGATCAACAAAGAATGGAGAGCTAAATTGTTAAATACGTGGAGTATAGGAATCGAATGTCAAAAAAAAAAGTGACCGACCTAGAAAGAAACAAGATTGGGTTGATTCCGCAATGAGAAAGTCCTATGTTGACACTCGTAATTTGGTAAATCTTTTGTGGGGAAGTCATTGTGTTTAGTATTTTTTCTGGACAAGATTGAAAAAATAGATTAGAACAGTATTCGATAGAACTATTTGTTCTAGCTGTTTTATCCCGTGTTTGATAACTTCAATATATTTGATACAATTCTTGTTTGGCACATGTAATAGTTCAACCTAAAATTTTTGTGACAAAACTACCCGTCAAATAAACAATAGAGAATAAATTATTTTATATCTCAAATATTTGAACAATCATTTTTTGGCATCGTATTCAACAAAGAAATCATATAATATCTAAAAAAATTAAATACGAATAATACGACTTATCTAATTTAATAAACAACTTGTTATGTGCGATTTTATTCAAATAAAATATCATCCAACATTATTTATAGTAAATAAAACATCTTTATATATTTTAGTTCCTGAAAATATAAAATTGTAATCTCTATTTTTTCCGGATTAAATAAAACCAATCTATTATTTTAGATATTTTAAATTTTATATCACGTGTTTTAAAACACATAAAATCAATAAAATGTACATAGTTTTTTTCCGACAGGTCGCTGCGTTGGAGGAAAAAGCAAGTCTTACTTTTTATAGGATAAATGATTATGACAAAAAATGAGATGACTAAATATAGGAAACTACGTATTGATAAAAGAGAAATTCTGCAATTAGATGGTTTGATCAACAAAGAATGGAGAGCTAAATTGTTAAATACGTGGAGTATAGGAATCGAATGTCAAAAAAAAAGTGACCGACCTAGAAAGAAACAAGATTGGGTTGATTCCACAATGAGAAAGTCCTATGTTGACACTCGTAATTTGGTAAATCTTTTTGGGGGAAGTCATGATATATTATGTGTTTGTTTTCGTAGCTTAGACAGGACTAAGATATTTGTCCAAGCTCATGTTTGGTGTAACAATTGGTCTACACAAAGTTGGAAGTTTGTACCAATTCATGTATGGTCTGATGGATACGGTGTCAGTCTTTCAGTATGAGGTGGGAGGATCGAATCCCATGACCGTCTAAGATCCAAAATTGTGGAAACAATTTAAATCTTACCCAAAAAAAAAGTTAGAAGTTTGTCCAATCCCACCTCCAAATTCTTGTCACATCTTTAACCACATATGCCAGAAAATTCTGTCTTAGGAAAAAAAAATTTATATTCTTTTACCTTATTACCCTAAATCCTTTCTCTTTTTAAATTTCTTTACCAAATTTAACCCAATTAAAAATGCTCATTTTATCTAATATGTGATTGACGTATTTGACATCTTTTTTTTATATTCAGAATCAAATATTTAAATATCTAAATACGATTTAGATTTTCTAAATTTTATATTTTCAGGAACGAAAATATATAAAGATGTTTTATTTACTATAAATAATGTTTGATGATATTTTATTTGAATAAAATCGTACATAACAAATTATTTATTAAATTAGATAATTTGTATTATTTGTATTTAACTTTTTTAGATATCATATAATTTCTTTGTCGAATACGGATGCCAAAAAATGATTGTTCAAATATTTGAGATATAAATAATGTGTTCTCTATTGTTTCTTTGACGGGTAGTTTTGTCTTTCATAAAAATTTTAGCTTGAACTATTACATGTGCCAAGCAAGAACTGTACCAAATGTATTGAAGTTACCAAACATGGAATAAAATAACTAGAACAGATAGTTATGTACAGTACTGTTCTGATCTATTTTTCCAAGCCTGCCCAGAAGAAATATCAAACGCATCCACTAGGAGTCTAGGGCTATCTCCATGTCCAGTAACAATAAGAAAGAAAATCTAGCTAGGATTTGGTAGGGACGGAGTCTATAACATAAATAAAATAAAAAATTATGCTCAGACCTTTGGTGTTTGGTATATTTGGTGCTCAGCCTCCTGTCTTATATAAATTGATTAAAAATTTTTCAAAGTTTAATTTTATTATGCTCTTAGGCCCCTTGCTGACGTGAGTAGATATTTTTTTATTTTTTGTCATGGAAATGACAAAAATACCTTAAAAAATAATATAAATAATATTTTCTTCAACCTCTGGATCTCTCACTATGAACACCAAGAACCAAACCCAGAAATAAAAAAAATCAACCAAAAACTCATATTGGGTTCCTATCATTACGAATCGTTTTGGCAAAAGCTAATAAGAACCCATCAATAAGAACCAAACCAAGAACACATAGGATCCCAAGAGTCGCTTTTTTTTTAATTTAGAGAAGGGGAGATCAGGAGAATGCCAAGAGTCGACGACGCTGCCGTCCAGGAAGAGGAAGGGTGGGCCACTGAAAGAGCAAGCGGCAGACCAGGGGGCATCCCGTAGGCAGAACGGGAGACTTCTGGAGACTAAGATTAGGGAGGAGAAGGAGTGGTTGGTTAAGGAGAGAGTGGATCTCCCCTACTTGAACCCGACGAGTCCGATGAACCCAAACCGGTGTGCCAGCTCGGCAGCAGTGTAAATGTGTTCTCTGGCCGGAAGAGGAGGAGGGTAAATGTGGAAAGCCCTAAATCTTGGACTCACATGTCCACTGACACCAAAGGAAATGAAAATGGTGTTGTGGTTAACAGCGGGAATGTTAGTATCTGTTTGGTGACAAAGAGTGCACATGCCATGGTCAAGGAAACCCTCTGCCTCTTCAACAAGCACTATCTCCACTTTGTTCAGGTTAGATTTATTCATGGTGAGATCTAGAGGTCGAAGAAGATAAATTTATTTTATTTTTTTCAAGGGTATTTTTGTCAGTCCATGACCAAAAATATGAAAAAAATATGACAAATTACTCTCACGTCCCTGACCTTTGGTCACCCTCCCCCTAGGGTCCCTGACTTTTGAAAAATGATTGTCCTGTCCCTAAGTTTTGATGATAATAGACTCTCGGGTCCCTGGCTGACGTCATCGGCTCTTTTTTTCATTTTTGTCATAGAAATGACCAAAATGCCCTTTACAAAATTCACCTTCTTCAAGTTTGATAAAAAAACACCAACAAGTAAAAAACTAACCCAAAAACAAGATCAAACTAACCAAAATAAAAAATACAACAAAAAAGATCAAACTAAATAAAAAATCCAGAAATTCAACGATTACAAACCCAGCGACAAGACCTCCGGGTACAATTCATCATCTTCGCCGGCCAAAATGTCGAGTCAAATGGCGGGACCATCTCTGGGGCCCATCTTCTGGAAATGACCAAACCCATGAACACCAACTAAGAACATAAAAAATTTGGAAACCATCAAGGATGGACGGCGGTCAGGCTGGATGGTTCAAGGGTTGGCGGCGGTCAGAAGTTTCTCTCTCCCGAGTCTGGATCCTCCTCTCTTCGAGTTCTCTAGTGTCGTGGTGGATCAGATCTTGGACAAGCGGGCGGCGTGCAAGGTGGGGGGGGAGCCATCAGACAGGAGGCTGTTGGCGATCGATAAGCCTCCTCCTAGAGGAGAGACCTTCTGGGCTATGGCGGTGGCGATGTAGTCCTCGAAGCTTTAACAGAGGACGACGACCTTCTGGGCTTTGTTGGTCACCGACAATAATTAATATGGTGAGATCCAAACAAAACAAATCTCGTGTCCATCTAAATCCAGTCCATGTCGATATGGATGGAAGTCGTGAGCTTGCTCATGTATGCGTAGGTATGTTCCTTGTTGTTCTCGGGTTCCATTGTCTGATTTCCTATACTCACGATGAAGTTGGAACAGTACGCACATGAGTTTGATTTAGTTGGTTTTGAGGTATAGATTTTGGTGGGTTTAGATCTCTCGAGATTTTTTTTTGTCTGTTTGGTTTGTGTTCTTAGATATTTTTTGTTGTTGTTCTTAATGTCTTTGGTTGTGTTCTTGATTTTGGTTAGTTTGATCTTATTTTTGGTTATTGGTATTTTTGGTCAAAGGTTGAAGAAGATAAAAAAATTTATTTTTTATTTAAGGGTATTTTGGTCATTTCAATGACTAAAAAATGAAAAAAAGAGCCGACGACGTCAGCCAGGGACCCAAGAGTCTATTATCATCAAAACTTAGAGACGGGACAATCATATTCTAAAAGTCAGGAACCCTAGGGGGAGGGTGACCAAAGGTCGGGGACTTGCAGATAATTTGCCCAAAAATATATGATGTTGTCAGCGAGGGGCCTCAGAGTATAATAAAACCAAACTTCGGGAAGTTTTTAATCTATTTCTGTAATACGGGGGTGGAGCACCAAATATACCAAATACTAGGGGCCTGAGAGTAATTATTCTTACATAAAAAGCGAGTTCAAACTCTGAAATTACGTTGCGTTGAAATTTGGTACGATGATTTTTTTCTTGCGATTCAATACCTCAAAGTTAATTTATCTATTTAGTAAGTATTTATTTTTTTTATAAGTGAAGTAATGTATTCTCCAAGACCACCAAAAGTGATTACACCTGTAGCACCGAGATGTCGTACTTTAGGTACGAGATAACAAATAGCAGACTCTGATATGCACTATCTTAGTACATATTCAAGGTAACTCGAAAAGTATTTATATACTAGGATGCCCAAAGCAGAGCAAAAAAATAAACTCAAATGTATACCTAAATACCATAGTTTTAAAAAATGATATGTATGGCGACCCGCGATTTCTTCCATCTTCCAGGTCGACAGGTCCAGCTGATCGAACTGTCGATCGGATTAGAGATTTTGCTTGATATAAAAACCACAAGTATCTCTCACACAAAGAAGTTTAGGCCACATCTCCCCAATATAATAAGTATTCTTCCATTAGTATCTGTGACTTCTGACTTTCCTTTGAATAAAAATATATTTTTTAAACTTTTCCTTCTCACTTCTCTTTGTATTAAAATAATTTTTTATCTTTTTCCTCCCAACTTCCATGACTCTTTTATCTCTCCCATCACTTCTTTCATAGTTTCACACACAATCTCTTCCATTTTCTTTTCTACAGTTCCTTCCTTATTGCCTCTTTCAATTCACCTCCTTCCCCCTTCATCTAGTTAGCCCAAAACTCACGCTTTCTTAAAAACCCACCTCATCTCCTCCCTCTTCTCTCGCATGAAGGGGTTCTCAAATCTGTCGCTAGCTTCCTTAGGAGGGGAGGTGGATTCCTCTGTTGGGTATTTCAAATCAGATTCAATTTTACCCATTTGGTGAGAGAGACCAGTGGAGCTCGTACTCGAGGATTTTATTTGGGGACCAGATTTTGTCCTAGAAGACCGTTTTCAAGACGGTCCTGGATGTCCATTTGGTAGATCATTTTATCATAATTGGGTAGACCATTGTATCATAACTGAGTAGACCATTTTATCATACCGGGTAGACCCTTAAATATAACTTGTGAAACTATTTTATCATAACTGGGTAGACCATTGTATCATAACGGGATACGCCATTGAATCATAACTAAATAAACTATTTTATCCAATCCTTTTTATTTGGAACGGTCCCGTGAAACTATTTTATCATAACTGGGTAGACTATTGTGTTATAACTGGGTAGACCATTGTATCATCTAGGACGGTCCTGACGCATTTTACACGTCCAAGACCAAATCCAACACCTCTAATTTGGTGAAAAAGTGATGGATATTTTGTTTTCTAGGGCTTTTGATTCCACTTTTAGGATAAATTTTAGTACTTTCCACAAGTTTTGGTCGAACCATCTTTTTCTGGTCAAACCAAACGCAAAAATTTCTCAGTCGGACCAAAAATAGGGCGGTTCTACTGCACTCCATTTTTACCCCTAAAAATGGACCCCTCAATGAAAAGATTCGCGGTCCGATCAGTCAGACCGCCGGACGGACCCTCTTTTTTAAAACTATGCTAAATACATCATGATGACCCTAGCTTGTGGAGGGTCGAAGCTCCAAAAAATATCCGAGCAGTGGGCCTGATGAGTGCGGAAATACTCTATCATCTATGTATATTTTAGTGTTAGTTTTTCGTTATTTCTAGTATTTTTGTTTGTTATGTATTGATGTAATGTCATATTTCTTGCTTTGAATATTTTAGTGTAGTTCTTGTAATTTTCATTACGTTTTGTTCGTGTTTATTGCTAGGAGACTTTGTGGAGATGCGAGGAAGATATTGGTGTACCTTGGATTGTGTCAAAGACTATTGGATCAGCCATGAAGAATGGTGCACAATCGGGACCTCGACGACATTGGGCAAACTGACCTTGAGCGACTCAAATAAATATAACTTTCTCATACGAAGTCCGATGGAGACGATGAGACGATTCTGGAAAGAAGACATTCGGGGCTACAACTTTGTCTCTGATGGCCTTCTTCAAATTCTGAGTCTAAAAGGGTGAAAAATATGTCCAAAGTCAAGCTTCAAATATGAGAACTTGCCTAGCCGAGATGGGCCAGAATTCATGAACCATTTTAGGCCCATTTCGGGATTGTCCATGGCTTTACTTGGCTGGAACTATAGGAATAGTTTAATTAGTTTGAGTTGAGAATTTTTGTATAAATAACCTTCTTGGTTTTCCTTGGAAGCCAACTTTTAGAGAACTTAGATATTTTAGCAACATTCACTCACCCACTCCACTATCTCTCTCTTTTGGAAGAAAGCTTGGCTCACCATTGTTGAAGCTTGTAGAGAACTTGAAGGAAAACTTTTGGAAGCTTTGAAGATCATCTTGAGCTTTCTTTAACCCCCTCTTTTGTGTTCACGCCTTACTTGCTTTATTTAATGGATGTATTTAGTTATGTAGTTGATATGTGTGAGTAGTTGATTAGTGGGTTTGGTGCATTGATGGTATCTACTTAGCATGTGGTTTATTGGGGTTAAAATGATAAGGTTTGTGAACTAATTAATGAGTTTAATGGTTAGTCTTGTTTGATCATCTTGATTATGAACTTAATTAATTCTAATTGCCAGGAGGGGTTAGGATTAATGGACCATTTAACTAGTTAATTAGTTGCCTATTGATGAGGGATCTCATTAGGTGGTTAGTTGTCCAAAGGGTGATGGTTATAATTGGTAATTGGTTAGATTATGTGGCTAATTAGTCACGAGAGTATAATTAGTTTAACTAAATTTAATTAATGATCAATTTAGACTAATTAATGGTGGAAGCGTTGATTAGTTTCTTTAGAAACACCCGGACCATAACACGAACTTAATAAACCCCTTAAGCCATTTGGTTATTTATGTGTCATTGGTACCAAGTCCACTCTTTCTTTTATTGTTAAAAAAATAATCTTGTTTAGTCGTAGTAGTAACCAACTCGTGTTTGGAATTGACAAATCTGTCACTTGTAGTCCTAAACTAGTGGTCAAGTCATATTTGTGGCCTAGAACTTAGTCTTTGTTGGACGATAATTTCTTACTTACTCTTTATTGCAAGAGGGGTATAAAAATCATTCATTTCGGTGTTGCACACTAGTAAGTGTTGAGTTATGGGATTGTTTCAAAAAAAAACTAGGAATGAAGGGAACAATGCAACCACTCATATCAATTAGAAAAAAAAAATTAAATATCATAAACTTTAGGAAAAAGTTTATTTAAGTACAAAAATTAAATCAGCACCGTGTGATTTTAAACGTATCAATTGAGTCAAACGTATTCCAATTAAAATTAATTAGAGGCCCGGGCAGCTACTCGGACCCTACCCAGCCACGTAGACCAGCCACATCAGATTAAGCTGATGACGTGGCACCATGTCAACATCCCCTGTGTCCTACTTACCCCCTTCTCCTCCTTCCCCTTCGGCCTTCCCCTTCCTCTCTCGCTGATAACAATGGGGGCCAGCAAGAAGAACTCATAGGTAGCAAAAGACCAGCAATTCATCTCAACAGAACCCGAGAGAAAATAATGGGTTTAATTTCTTTTAATTGAAAAAAGAAGTTCTAATAGAAAAACGAAGTCGTGAGAAAACCAAATAAAAAATCCAATTGCAAGCTTCCCACATAATATTATTAAACCGCATCCCAACACATATAAAACCAAGGAAAAAAATACCCAATTAGTAGTAATTAATAGGAGCATCCTCCAAGCACATGCAAACCCCGTAGGTCTCGATCGCCCGGTTGAGGAGGAAGGTCAAGGGAATAGGGTCGGAGGACACAAGGTGGGACTCAACTTTGCGGGCCTCGACAATGGCAGGGGCATCGGAACAGAGGCCGAAAATGCGGGAGTAGAGGGAATAAGGGATGGAGTCAGGGGACTGGAAGAGGACCTTCACGGCCTCTTGGAGGCGGTTGGCTTCGAGGTAACCGAGGATTGTGTTGGTTAAGGCGTTTGCATTTGGCTGAGGCCCAAACTTCAGTTTCATCTTCACAGGTCCGGCGGAGGCAGCTATTGATGGCTGCGACCAGCGGCGGCTCCAAGTGTTGCTGCGACCAAATTCCAAAGGTTGCAAAAACCTTAAATCCTCCTCCTCTCGACCTAATCCAGGAATCCTCAATGCCATCTCGAACCCTTAGTTCAGATCAATTTTAGAAAAGGTGTTGCTGTGACGATTGGACATGAAGGCGTAGGGGTGAAGGGAGAGAGAGAGAGAGAGAGAGAAATTATTCATGACTATTTCCAGAACTCGTTCTTGGTTACCTTATGATTCCAGAACGATACCTTATGATTCAGCTTAATTGCAGTATGTTTTTGTTTTACCTTTTGTTTTGGATTTAGTACAGTAATGGAATAGAAAGGAGAGGGAAGGAGAATGAGGAGAGAGGGATGTCCACGTGGCATCGTTTGCTGATGTGGCTGGACCACGTGGTCGGGAAGGATTCAGGCAGGGTCCGGGCAGCTGCTCGAGCCTCTAATTAATTTTAATTGGAACAAGTTTGACTCAATTGATACGTTTTAAACCACAGGAGGTACGGATTTGATTTTTCGTGATACCACAGAGTACTTAAGTGGACTTTTTCCTAAACTTTATTCTAATCTGATATAATAAAGAGCGATTAGATGTCAGTCCGCTAAAGTCTCCAAGCCGAATAGAAGCCCATTACGGAAGCAAGTAGGTACGAACGAGAGCTCGTACGGTTGGAGACTTCATGGGCCCTGCTCAACCACGGCCCAAATCATGGGCCCTGCTCATGAAACGACACCGTTTTAACTCGGACGGTTGCTATTAGAAGAAAGCCTTACAGATTAACTTACTTATAATTAATAATTATATACACACACCGATTTAGAAGAACAGAGGAGGAAGATGAAGATAGTAACTTACAACGTTAATGGATTAAGACAAAGGATATCCCAGTACGGATCGCTCCTTAAGCTCCTCGATTCCTTCGACGCCGACATTATTTGCTTCCAGGTGCATATATATATATATATATATATATATATTGTGTCTGTTTTCTCTTTCTCAAGTGGTTTCATGGTGGTGTTGATGGAATTTTGTGAAAATTAAATGAAGGAGACCAAGCTGAGGAGGCAGGAGATGACGTCGGATTTGGTGATGGCCGATGGGTACGAGTCGTTCTTCTCGTGCACCCGCACTGTTGAACGGGGCCGGGCTGGGTACTCTGGTGAGTTTGGAATGCACTTAACCTGTTTGATGAATTGCCCCAATGTGGGTTTTGCTTGATTTCGGCTGTGATTGGAAAAAATTAATAGGTGTTGCCACGTTTTGTCGGGTGAGAGCTGCTTTTTCGAGCACCGAAGTGGCGTTGCCAGTCGCGGCCGAGGAGGGTTTTACTGGGGTCCGTGGTGATTGTTGTAGTGGTGGGAAGGATGGGGATTCCAAGAAGGTCGCTCTGGGAATGGAGGAGTTTCAGAGAGATGAGCTTGTTAAGGTTGATGGTGAGGGGCGGTGCGTGATCACCGATCATGGACATTTTGGTAACGAGTTTGAATTTTTGTCCCGTTTGGTGTTATAGATACAAGCTTCCCATGTGGGGAGGGAGGGGATTTCTTAATGAGGTTCAGTTTTTGGTTTGGACCATTTTGTAGTGCTGTTTAATATCTACGGGCCTCGAGCAGTATGCGATGACATGGAAAGGATTGAGTTTAAGCGGAACTTTTACAGAATATTGCAGGTAAAGAAAGATTCCAAAATGTATGTAGCTATCATTGTAGTTAAGAAGTCACCTGTCTGATCCTGTGTTGGCCAAATGGTGGAGAACTTTTGATTCATCTGTTGACATGGGGGTGTTCTGTATAGAGAAGATGTGAGAAGCTACTGGAGGAAGGAAGGAGAATACTCATCGTTGGTGATCTCAATATCGCCCCAACTGCTATGGACCGATGTGAGGCAGACCCTGATTTTGAGCATAATGAGTAAGCCCTTACTGGTCTGCGTTATTTAGTTTCCATGCTACTGTCTTTGGAGATTGTTAAAATGCAATTTTTTATGGTGTTACTTTTTCTTTGTTCCATCACAGTTTTACCTGTCTCCTGGTTAAGATGCAATCATGTTTACTTATTTGTAGGTTCCGAAGGTGGTTCAGATCTTTGCTCGCAAAATCCGGGGGCAAGTTTTCTGATGTTTTTAGGGCTAAACATCCTGATAGGTAACTAGTCTTAGTAGCATCTTCTAGATCAAAATCATGCCTACTTGACTAGTATGTTTCTTTCAGCCATCAGGGTTTCAGGATGTTATTTTCTACCAGCTATGATGAATTTGATGCTGTGCTTATTTAACATGTCTGGCTCTCCCTGTTCTCACCGAGTCTCTTTGCCCCATAGTTATTTCATTCGTAACTTTCAATCCTCCTTTGTCCATCCCTTCGTTTATTGGCAGATGCTTATTCATTGCACTCTTTATTTGTTGACTAGTATAATAGTCATTGTATCTTCCCTTTGATTGAGGACTTGTAAACATTGCTCAAGATTGTAACTAACTGCATATTGTTTGTAGTGTCTGAGTGCAACTCTGGCTGGTCTTTCTTCTCAAAATTGATTCTGTCCCAAATCATGTTATAGGACAGATGCATACACATGCTGGCCAACAAATACAGGTGCTGAACAGTTCAATTATGGGAGTAGAATTGATCATATTCTTTGCGCTGGATCATGCTTGCATGAAGATTGTGAGTCCCAGGAACATGACTTTCTTACTTGCCATATAAGAGAATGCGACATATTGTCCGAGTATAAACGTTGGAAACCTGGAAGTGTGCAGCGGTAAGATCTATTGAAAACACTTGTAAGACCACATCCTCCGGGTTATTTTGGATGATTTTAGCTAATCTTCTCAGTGCAACATATCCCGTGCGCTTAGGTTTAGGTGGAAAGGAGGTTTGGGCATCAAATTGGAAGGTTCAGATCATGCTCCAGTTTCTGCAAGCTTGGAAGAAATCCCTGATATTAAACAGCATAGCACTCCATCATTGTCTTCCAGATATTTGCCTATGATTTGTGGTCTACAACAGACTCTTGGTATTAGAGCATTTTCTATAACTTTTGGTCACAAACCATAAAAGTACCATGTTCCATTTTTTCATAGCACTAAGCTCCTATCTTTTGCAGTGTCCACCTTAATGAAAAGGCAGGCTGTGTCCCAGGTTCAATCCAATACGTTGTCGGGTTCTGTTTCAGAAGAAACAACTACTGTCGGCAAAAATCGTGAAAACTTGAAGAAATCGTTCAGTACATTCACAGTACTGCGTCAATGCGCGAATGAAGTGTGTTCATTGAATGGGTCCAATTCAGAAGTTTCAGAAACATACGAGCATTCCAAGGATTTCCCAGATGAAGCTTGTCCGAACAGCACCAGCAGCTCAAGTGCAGTACGTTGTGAGAATGTAGATACTTTTTCCGGAGGAAAATCCACAAAAAAGGCGAGAAAAGGTCCATCGTCTCAGCTGTCCATAAAGTCATTTTTCCAAAAGAGCCCATGTGTTGGCAAAGAAGCTGAAACTTCCTCCCAAAACGAATCGCTGAACCAGTCTGAGGGCCAAGACTCTAGCCACATTTCCTGCAGAAAACCTGCATCGGATGATCAGAGCAGCAATCCTGAATATTGTCATTTGACCTCAAGTTCAGACGCTTTGGATCATGATAACATCCCAGATGATAGTTCGGAGCGGAAAAACAATTCTGTTTTGATGGAGTGGCAAAGAATACAACAGCTCATGCAAAAGAGTATACCTCTTTGTAAGGGCCACAAGGAACCTTGTGTCTCTCGGGTAGTGAAGAAACCCGGTCCAACTTTCGGCCACCGTTTTTACGTGTGTGCTCGGGCAGAGGTACATACTCATCTTAGTTTCTTGTAGTAAGCTTTCTGGCTACTTATTCACATTTTCTCTTCGGGGCCAGTCTAAGGGGTTAAGTTGGAAGTGTTTCTTTGATCTTCCTGTAGGGACCAGCATCCAACCCTGAAGCCAATTGCGGCTACTTCAAGTGGGCTTCTTCGAAGTTTCGGCACAAGCAATGAAGGTAAGTTATGTTCAGTTGTTACCTATGTTGTTGCATCTCAACCGAAAAACACCTACCGAGCATTTTGATCAACTAGTGAACTACTTGTTCTAGTTTAATCAGAGATTTCGAGTTTGAACTCTTTGCAACCATTGTGAACCAACCCGACTTGAACATAGATTTTGTCGGTCTAGTGAGGATTCCAAATGATCTAAAGCAAAAGCACATGCTCATTCTTTTCCCATAAATATGGAACAACGTATATGGTTAGGACATGGAACTGCCCTAAGAGAAACGGATCACATTCATTGTTACTAGACATCCACTCATAAATTCTTCCTTGTGGACTAAGTTCGTCGGGTATTATTTGGCAAGCACCATATACCAATAAAAAATTATAAAATATGAATAAAAGGTATTATTTGGCAAGCACCATAAACCATTTAATAAATAAATAAGAACCGTTTTAGAAATAAGGCTGATATAGACTGTAGCCTAACTATTTGACTTATTTTAGGAAAAGACGGTAGCCTAATTAACCTAAACAACTAATTCCAGGAGATGTTTGTAGATAGTGTTTTTGTATATATGCTCCTGGTGTATATGGCTTTCGTGTGTAGCGGGGAGTACTTGCAGTGCCCTACTCTTTTTCTCCATCAAGTTTTGCCGTGATAGGATTTTGATGAGGCCAAACGGTTATAATTTTGTCTCGGGGAAACTTTACGCACGAATCTCTTGTAACTATACAGTTGGTGATCAATACGATTTACCTTTAAAAAAATTAACTTAAACAACTAATATCGACTACTGAAGGATATTTACTTGAAATATTTAGTTGTTTGACTTGGTAATCAACTCGAATTTAAATCAATTAAGCATTTGGGTACGAAGGTGTACAACAAAGAGACTAAGTGACAATTATTGAGGTCCTGCTTAAACTATAAGGAGGCGTTCGATTTCAACTGGAATACAATCTCCACGGAGAACCACATGACTAGAAATCGCAAAAGCCGACAGGGGCAACTCATAGCACTTCCAATGTTAGCAAGAGATTGGTTTCCCAACCTCGATCTCTATCAATCCAATTGCGTTATCCATAAATATCAATAACTGGATAAGCCTCTCACCGTCCCCCACCACATGCTGATCCATAAATTTAATGGATAAATACTAACGAATTTATCGATTTGAATTGTCAGAATAATTCACATGACCGTTGATTTAAGTGCTCGTTTGATACCATTTTTATCTATTGAGGTGAGTTGAGTTGTAAGCATTGAGATGTGCTAATTGTGTCATTAATAAAAGATCGTTATCTTGTGGAAGTAGATATTTTGTCAAATTACATTATCTATTATATCTATTTTACTTTTTATTTTCTTACATTAGACTAGAGATAATATGGCCACTCATCCATACGTAGAGTAGGATTTCCTAACATCGGATAAGATTAGTACGGAGTGTCTCCATTCCAAACAATCGGATCCTACCCGGTCCTCTCCCCCCTTACTTCTTTCCTTGTATAAATACCCCGGCGACAAAGCTAAAACTTCTAAAAGCAAAGCCAGGACCCATCCGTCCTTATACTGCACACGACCGCACCTGATCAAAGATGGCAACCGCTCTCTCTCCTCCTCCTTCGCTCTACGAGGTCCTCAGGATCCCGATGGGGGCCACAAACCAGGAGATCAAGTCCGCCTACCGCCGCCTCGCCCGCACCTTCCACCCCGACATCCACCGGGAGAAGGACGCCGGCGGCAACGAGTTCATCAGGATCCACGCCGCCTACTCCACCCTCTCCGACCCCGAGAAGCGCACCGTCTACGACCGCACCATGTTCGTCGCCAGGGGAATCCGCCGGCCTCTGACCTCGGTTAACTCCTCCGGCGCCGGCGGGTACGGGTCCCGCCGGCGGTGGGAGACCGACCAGTGCTGGTGAAGCAGCGACTGCCCTCCCGCTGACCGTGGATTTCGCCGGCATAGTTCACGGCCTTATATGTGTAACTGTAAATATTAGTACGGGTAAAAAGAATTGCTCAGTAAATAACTAAATACAGCTTTTTAGTTTTTATCTTTTTTTACCGAATGTGCCCTTTTTATCTTTTCAGGCAATAGTTATAGTTTTTTTAAGTAATATTCTATTACTCCTAAAAAAATATGCAAAAAAAGTTTATCGAATCGAAATTTGCACGAATTTTGACTTTGTCAGCGTGTTATTAAAATTTATGTTTAATCCTCATATTCAATCGAAAACTAGGTGGATAGTGAGCATTTATAAATAATTTTTTTTCAAAATAAATTAAACAAGTTTACGGTTCTAATTTGATAATTTTAACAATAACTTCCGAAAAAAAAAATAACTTACTCTATAGTATATATGCATAACAACTTCCACCTCGCCTTCAATGGGCTCGAGTTTAATCCCTAAAAATATAATTCTATTCTAGTATTTTTATCGACTTTTTGATCATATATAGTTTGAATTTCCCATAAATAAAATTTAATTAACGGTCACGCCGATTTATCAAAGAGATTGAATTATTAAATCTAAGATATAACGAGGTAGCCACTCCTATATGAGCGTGATTCTTCCCGTACAATAGTACGATTATATAAGCAATTTAATATTTAGAAGATTCTTTTGGACCGTCGTTAAAGCTGTCAAAAAAAATCTCGATCTCATTATAAATTTTTTTCGATGTCGTTATAGATATCCTTAAAATTGCATTTAATAAAGACTTCGAATTGATTTTAACTTTCGGGTCCGACTCAAATCAACAACATATTAATGGGAGTAATAATAAAATTAAGAATTCATTTCAAAATTTTAATTTTTTTACCATCTAATATTCGAACTCTCAGTCGACAATAGTTGAGATGTGCTTTCTTGACGAACAATAAAGAAACTCGAAAAGTCCGTCGAATATGGGTGACCACAATTCTGAAACATCCAATTATATTTCTAAACAAATAAAACCTTAATCAGAACATTGTAATAAGGTTCCGAGATGATTTCTCGAACCTACAGTTACAATTCTACAACCTCTCGTTACATGATTATGTTTTTATTTTTTGTTTTTGTATTTTTTTTATAGGAAAAGTTAAAGATTAACCTCCGGTTAAAGATTGAGCTTACTTAGGATGTGATGAGGTTGTCGTCAACTTGGGTTCGCCGAGGTTGGTGGATGTCGCTGCGACCAACATGCCTTTGTCTGGTGCAGCATAGGCTAGGGTTTATTTACAAATCTTAGTGCCACAATAAGCTATATTCTACGGCACCACCCGGATAGGGGGAGAGTCACTACAAATACAATTAGTATTACTATATCAGAAAATTTACCTATATAAAAAAATAAGCTCTATACTGGTTCACCTAGAATCTCTAGAATCTGAAAAAAATGTGGTTGTCTAGCTTAGACAATTACAACACACAGATTCCAATTGTAACCATGTATGTAATTTATTGTTTTCCAAGTTCCAATTAATAAAAATTTCAAACTTTTCAAAACAAAGTTAGGGTTTATTGTGTTGTTTAATTTTGTGTGCATATAACATCATATGTATATAGGCTGTTGATCGTATTGTTTATTTGTTGTCTTTTTCCGTTGTCACGGATAGAAAAGGACGGTGTTCTATTTGTTGATTGACAATTTGAGTAACCAAATTAAGTTGATGGATTTAAAATTTGTTTACTTCTGATTGAATTTCAATCTATATTATATATATATATATATATAGTCATTACTATTTTAATAAGAACTTTTTCGTTATTTATATTGACTTTTAATTTCAAAACATATGAATTTTCGTATAAAGTACTTTGTAAGATGATGTGAACCTGGATCTTAAAATAGAGGATCGCTAAGTAAAGAAAAAACAGGCTTATATTATATAGTTAAAGTTAACAACAGATGTCCGTGTTCTTTCTCAAAAAAAACAACAGAGGTCAAAGAAAAGTGGAAAATTCAAAGCAAAAAAAGTTCAATGGAAAGGGCCCAACCGGGTTCGAACCGGTGACCTATTGATCTGCAGTCAATTGCTCTACCACTGAGCTATGGACCCCGAGTTGTTACTTTGCCTACAAATAAATTATTTAATATAATAGTTATTCGTTTTTCGGAAAAATTATAAAGACTATTAGTTTGTGGAGGGTGTGGGCTTCTTATTGGGCCCTACTTGCGCCCGTCATTGGTGGGTTCGCTGAGCCTGACACCAATTCGGGGGTCTGTGATTTCCTCGGATTGCCAGTTTATACTAATTAGTAATTACAAGGTACATATATTATATATCTTGGGTCACGGTTAGACGGTCAGTCGGATCACGTATTCTTAAATAATGCTTTTGAGAGTATATCAAACCAATACTTAAAGCCTGTTAGACTGTTGGGAAACAAAAAAAAAGTTGTGGATACAAAATTATTTTTTTGAGAAGTTGAATACAAAATTGCTACTTTCCAAATTTCAACTCAATAATACTCCTACTGTCGTATAGCAGATTTGTTTTATCAAGTGGAGAATAAATCGACGCAGAGGGAATTCTGCAGAACCAACGAACCAAAATGTTGAATTTTTTTATAAAATTGGAAAGGCACCGACCACACGCTCATTTGATCCCTAAAGGACCGACCCATAATTAGTAGCATTTAGTTGGTGCTTATGGGAGGAAGCTAGAGGGT
This sequence comes from Hypericum androsaemum, assembly GCA_963995505.1. NCBI lineage: Eukaryota > Viridiplantae > Streptophyta > Magnoliopsida > Malpighiales > Hypericaceae > Hypericum > Hypericum androsaemum. The sequence continues at coordinate 1,115,984 of OZ023188.1, read as the reverse complement.
GGCAGCGAATATAAAATCCCTTTCGGGCAAATTCCAATGTCGACGCTTAGTGCAGTCTCTCTTTGAGTTAGATTCTTTCCAAAGAAGAAGAAGAAGAAGCAGCTTAAACCAACCATTTATATAAGATATAATTAATAACTTGATGCCTTTTAAGATGAGCGTTTCTTCACTCTTTTTTATGTGTTTCAACAGTAGCCTTCTTTTATCCTTTGCTTTCCCTTTTTTTTTTGGTTTCCAACTTGATGCCTTTTGGTTTTCAAATATTATTTGTGAAAGGTTTAAAACTCTTACCGTGCTTAAACATGGATTAGTCGGTTTAGTAGTTGTTCTGATATCGGTGCTATAATCCAAAAAAAAAAATTATTGAATGTAGGTCCTTATAAGATGATCTCAGAGACAATGAAGTTAAAGGGAAGCTGATAGACTGTAATGGAGGGGGAGAAAGACAATGGCAAATTGATTAAGCTGGAATCAGAGAACTGTTACATGGAAATTAAGTTCCTGGTGCAATCTTTAAAAACGATTGCTCCAGGCAATACAAACTAGTGCAGGACAGAACAGGGGACTTGCAAATGCATATAGTTGCAGAACCACCTAATGGCAACACCGGAACGAACGAAAGCGAAAGGCGATACGAGAACTGAACTGTTCTGCAGGAAAGGCTGTTTATTTTGAGCATCCAAGAGCCAACATTAAAATGCGTTGGCTTGGCTGGTTTTAGTTGTTTGACAGACTTCGGTGTGTGATCGGTGGTACGACCTGCATTGTCTCGAAGAGCTGCGAGTCGGCTCGTATGGTTACTTCAGAAGTGATTCGCATAATCGTACGGCATGTCTTCATTCCCACCATACCCCATGTAGTCCTGATGTCCCAAATAAGGTGACATCAGGGCTAACCGACTGAGATCGTCTGCAGATTCAACCTCTCCGTTAAAATTAGAGTACGAAGAACCTGCTGAGAGTTCCGTGTGGTTGTACGAAGGCCAGGGGTTCGTTGAGCCTGGATACTCATACTGTGGGAAGTAATGAGACATTGCCTCATATGCTTGTGGATAGTCCTGCAATAGACCAGAATTGGAATGATCAGAAAAAACTCGGATAAAGTTGTAACAATATCAGCTGTACCTTGGAGGAATCCAGGATCAGGTCAGGTGAGACCCAAATGTTTGAAGGGTTGCTCTCTCTTGAGGCAGGCTCAGATTCTGCTATCGGTGTGACTTGAAAACGCGAAGTGATCGGACTAGAATACCGGCTGTCACTGCAAGGGTAGCTCGTTTGAGGAGATGTTTCGCGCGAGATGTTCATAGGCTCATTGGAGATTCCCGTGGAAGTCAAGTCTCCAATGCTTGAACTGCTGCCAATCCTCTTGGACTTCGTCTCACCGTGCGAATCACTCGCCTTTTGTGATTCGTTCTTTTTTATGACACGGCACAATGCATAAGCTCCCTGCAGCCAGAAACCACATATTCTCTTTACATTTTTCCACACCTTCTGTACTTAAATGCTAGGAATGTGAGAATCTACCTGAAGGTTTTGTGTTCCTTCACAGAAGTCGTCGCTCAGGCGGTACTCGTGCATCACCCAGTTCGTCCTATCGCCTAGAGGAGCACGTCCGCGGTAGAATACCAAGGTCTTTCTGTAGCCAGTGACAGAAGATTGGCACACAACTTTCCGGTCTTTACCAGTAGCCTTCCAGTATCCAGCATTGGTGGCTCTATTCGTTCTAGTCCCGTTCGGGTACTTGCGGTCCCGTGGACAGAAGAAGAACCACTCCATGTCCCGTTTAGGCAGGAACGACTTGTCTGCAGAAATTCAGTAACATAAGCAGCTACAAGGTGGAACTATTCAATAAATTAGTCTATATCAGCTCATTGACAAAACCCGTGTGAGTGAGTTATCTCTCTGTCCGACATGCTTTTCTTCAACATATTAAATGTTAACAAACTAACAATTCAAAACATCATCTGAAAACCATACAACAGATTCGTGTCGAATGTGACAGCTTTGAGATGGTTAAGAAAGAGTACCTGGCAACTCCCATGGATCGAATTTGTACAGCTCGATGACGGGGATCACTTCGAGCTCGATTTCGAGGCCCTGAACCTTCCTGTGCAAGTAGTATCCCACCAATTCCTCGTCTGTTGGATGGAACCGGAATCCTGGAGGTAGTGAAGCCCCTCCCATTGTACCAATTTCACAAATTCTCTACCACTACAATTACTTCTACTAGTGGAAAACCAATAACAGGAAACGAAACAGGGGAAACAGAGCAGACGAAACACAATTCCCTGTCTAGGTCCCAAGACTGTATCTATTAAAAATCTGAAAAATCCAGAAGTAGAAATTCTTGCAAACACTGGATTTCTTCCCAAGAATCAAGTACAATTTCCACAAGATGCACCCTCCGTGCAATAGGATCATCTTCCTTAAACCTTGGCCTCCTCCTTATGATACAGAGCTTTTCCTTAACCCCCCCTCTTAAACCCCTTTTTAAATTTGGCCGGATTAGGAGAAAAGAAGGACAAGAATTGAACTCTGAGCAATACCCAGAGGCCAAGATTTAAATTTTCGTCAAGAAATTAGCTGCGCCATCCAAAATCTCTTTTAAAAAAGATGAGAATTTTGAACGAGTCAGAAATTTAAGAAGCTTGTGACTTCGTTGTTACTAAAGCTACAGCTAAGTTGGTCCAAGAGAGAGAGATGGAGTAGGAGAAGATGTGGCAATTTGAGGGTGTATATATAGCTTACAGATTACTCGGTTTAGTCGATATCTAAAATGAACGGGTCTTTTGAGAAAGCCAAATAAAACGTAAATGGAAATAAAAGTTGGACACCGAAAGTGGTGGGGATTGCTTGGCCACTGCCTCCTCAAAATTCCACAGGCACTAGCCCACTTAGAGAGAGTTCACACCTTAACAGGTTTTAGGGTTTCAGTTTTCTTTCCCGCCAAGTTTATTTCTGACCGTTGCTTGGGGGCGGTCTAATTTATTTTTTGTTGTGTTGCTAGGAGCATGAAATTGACATTTGGGTCGATCATTGGGGAGGATGCTCGAAATTGACACTTCGGGAGAATTGCGAGGGAGGCTGAATTATTGGGATGGAAAATTGTCGCGTCAACTGATGTCGATATGTACGGTTGAAATTGTTTCGATACTATATTAAAATTTTTATATCTAATATTAAAAAAAATTAAACAATACGTGTATAGAATCTGATTCAATATAAATTATTTTCAACAGTCTCATGATTCTTTAACAACTTTTTTTGTCTCTTTGGTGTGATTACTATTTTTGGGCTATATTAACTGCACACCGAAATTTAAATTTCGAGCCATTTGATTTAAACAATAAGTTAGTGATGAAATTTATAACATCGTGGCTTTCATATTAATAAATTTAAATTCAATGTTAAATTAGATAGTTTATCGACTTCTCTATTGCTTAGAGTCGTGTAGCACCCAATCGATTTGCATTTTGCCCATATACATGTAAGGGAATCTTCATATATAAGTGGTCCTGGTCATCAGTGTGATTGCGCTATTCTTTTAATCATCCGATTATGTGCACTAATTATTGCAAAGTTTCGTTACAATTCAAACCGACTCGAATTCGTATTAATTAATGAAGCGAATTTTTCGGATACCATTTGTCATCAACCGAAATCAAACACGGTAAACACGCACATCTGTCATTATGAGTTTTGTAATATGGTCAAGACAAAGGAACTTTGAATTGATTGGGGGAATTTGGGGTTTCTTGCCCGTCCAAACATCCTTCCACATCATCCTGAGTCAGACAAAAACGCTTTGGCCTTTATTTTTTTATGCGTGGGACCCACTGGACTATAAAAGAGGAGTTCAAAAAGCGCTTGTTGGGCTTTCTGTACTTTTCCAATGGGGCCCAGCTTGCCTTTGTGCTAGCTTCGTTAATACTTGTGTTCACACACATGACATCATATATAAACCAAGACCATATTCTCTCATATTTTAAACCTTTTGAAGTTTCGTCATTTATTTTATCAAAAAGTGAAGGAAAAATTTTGGGTTATGGAGGAGTTTGATAGACTGGTCCACGAAATTTAAATACTAGTCCTATTATAATTTACCAACTAGATTATGGTTGCGTTATAAATACTCGTTGATGTCATTTTAATTGTGTATTTTGATACTAGTGGATAAATTCTGATTTGTTAGCTCTCCCAGATGTAGTCAAATTAACGAAATGGGTTAACAAATCGTGTCCTGTTCATTTTCATTATATTTTTCTTCTCCATAACTACAGTTTAATTTCTAACAAAACATTGCTATATCAAAGACGTTTGGCCTAGCGGAATATAAAATTCGACGAAGATCCTGAATTAAAACCCAAACAAGAGTATACTAAGTGAAAATTTTACCTTTTAAAAAATAAAACATTGTTATGCAGTTTTCTATCAAACCGGTACATATGGCGTTTGATCTAAACAAAAAAATGTGCTAAAATTTTCAATTTTTTTCTTACTCGTTTATACTATAGTTGAAAATTGTCAAGCCCTAAAAAAAATTATTAAAATAATTCAAATTATTTACTGTTAAAATTTTCATTTTTAACATATGACTAATACGAGATAGAGCCAAACTGATTAAAATTTGATTATGATCGACCACAATGAGTCAAGAGCGATCCTTGCAAGTTAAATGACTATCTCGTTTTTTTATTCACATTATCAAATAATTAAGAACGATCAAAGGGTTTGCTTTAAGTTCTGCGGAATATATCTTCTACACCAAGAGGATTAATGGATAGGGTTCCACCCACTCTATAAGGAAACTTTAGCAATTATATTTGTATAAATTTGTTCCTTTTTATAGTGAGAGAGAGAGCGGTGAAAAGAAGACCAACCATCTTTCAGGAAGTATACCGATTATGTATGGAGTGGATTCCACACGGACTCTAACAATTTCAGCCATCGATCTTGATGACTAAAAGCGTATCAGAAATCTGACGATAATAATTCGTAGGAGTATTTTCGTCTTTTAACCTTCATTCCTCCACTTTCCTACCTTTTTTATTTTCTCTCTCCTCACCCCTCTCTCCTCTCTCCTCTCTCCTCTCTCCTCTCTCCTCCCCCATTGAATAAATATACTTTAAGCTCAATCCTCTCTGGAGTGGAGCTACCGGCGAGTACCTTCCGGCGACTGTGGACGATGGAGGCTGCTGCTCCGACGAGGGAAGCCACGATGTCGTCTATAAGTTTTGGTTGAGGAGCCACAACTTCTTATTTCAAAGTTCGATTGAGTTGATTCAAATTGCTAAACCAAACTTAGATTTATATCTATAACTTTATACTTTATGAATTCTCCAAATTTGGAGTATAAGAATGTCTAAAATACGTTTGAAGTCAAAAGTTAACCAATTTACGATAACAAGTTTCGGTTGGAGAGCCATAATTTCTTACTCCGGAGACCGATTGAGTTGATTCAAGTTTCTGCGTAAATCTGAGACGTATATCTATAATTTTGTAGTTTATGACTTTTTTAAATTTTGAGTGTAAGGATGTCAAAAATACATATGAATTCAATAGATGATCGAGTTACAAGCGGCTGGAAGGTGTTTATCAAATGGCATGCGCGGTGATAAAAAAATGGCATGCCCAGGTTTGATAAATTGGAATGCCCAGTTATGTCAAATGACATGCCCAACGACTGCGAGAAGCAGTTGATACATTTTGGTTGGAGATTCACAACTTCTTACTCCGTAGTCCGATTGAAGTGATTCAAGTTGCTAGGTGAAGTTGAGAAGTATGTATACAACTTTTTAGTTTATGACTTCTCCAAATTCAGAGTGTAAGGATATTTAAAATATGTTTGAAGTCATGAGTCGACCGAGTTACGAAGATAGATTTTGGTTGGGGAGCCACAGCATCTTACTCCGAAGCCTGATTGCATTGATTCAAGTTGCTGTACAAATTTGAGATGTATATCTACAACTTTGTAGTTTATGACTTCTCCAAATTCAAAGTGTAAGGATGTAAAAAATATATTTAAAGTCAATAGTTGACCGAGTTACAAGCGGTTGGAAGGTGTTTGTCAAATGGCATGCTCGGTTATGTCAAATGGCATTCCCAACTACGTCAAATAGCATGCCAGTTATAAAAAAATAGCATGTCCATGTTTGATAAATTGGCATGTCCGGTTATGTCAAATAACATGCCCAGCGACGGTGAGAAGCGGTCAATAGGTTTTGGTTGGAGAGCCACAACTTTTTACTCCGGAGTCCAATTGAAGTGATTCAAGTTTCCGAGCGAAGCTAATATGTATATCTACAGCTTTGTAGTTTATAGCTTCTCCAAATTCGAAGTGTAAGGATGTGAAAATACATTTGAGGTTAATAGTTAATCGAGTTACAAGCGGCTGAAAGGTATTTGTCAAATGGCAAGCCCAGTTATAAAAAAAATGGCATGCCTAGGTTCGATAAATTGGCATTCTCGGTTCGATAAATTGACATACCCGGTTATGTCAAATGGCATACTCAGCTATGACTAATGGCATGCTCAGTTACGAAAAATGACATGTCCGTTAAATAATTAATAAAACTTATAATAAATTAAATGACATGTTCGATTATGTCTAAATGGTAGTTGATTAATACTTAATAAAATCTAGGGCAAATTACCCTCACGGCCCTGAGGTTTGGTCACCCTCCCCCTAGGGTCCCCGATTTTTGAAAAATGATTGTCCCATCCCTAAGTTTTGATGATAATAGACTCTTGGGTCCCTAGCTGACGTCATCGGCTCTTTTTTTCATTTTTGGTAATGAAAATGACCAAAATATCCTTAACCTTTGACCAATAATACCAACAACTAAAAACCAACCCAAAAATAAGATCAAACTAACCAAAATCAAGAACGCAACCAAGAACATCAAGAATAGCAAAAAAAGTGGATGCGAGGGAATCCATGTCAGTGTTTGGGTCATCGTCGGTGTTCGAGTCGTCGTCAGCTGCTAGGGACGAGGATGCGAGGGAATCCATGTCCGAGGAGACCACCACCAACGTCTGCAAGATCTCATCAACGACTCTGTCACCGTCGAGCTTCTTCAGGTTAAAGATGAACGACGACGGCAAAGACCACCTTGTTGAGCGCTCAGCGGCGAAGCCGATAATTAACACCCACCCAACGTCGTGTGAGTGTTGGGCTTCACAAAGGGGAAGGGGAAGCGGGGGATGGATCCCACTGCGATGAGACCAGCTTCCACGAGGAGATGGCAATGGAAGCCCTGAGGCAAGAACTCGAGAAGAAGCAGTAAGCCATAGCCCAAGATACTGGAGGCAATCGCTCCGAGATCGAGTAGAAGCAAATCCAGAAGCTTCACGAACAAGAGCGCCTCGAACTCGAAGCCAAATCCCTCTGCCACTCCTCCTCCTCGGCTGCCGCCTCCTCCTCGGCTGCCGCCTCCTCCATGCCCTCCGCACATCCCCCTTCCTCTGACGCTCTGTCCTCGGCCTTTGCCACCTCTTTCTCCTCCGCAAACCCTAGCTCCAAATCCCTAACCAACGAGCAGAACATCGAGAACCTTGTCCTCCCTCGGCAGGAGGTGATCTGTCGCCTCCGGTTCCTGAAGCAGCCGGTCACCCTCTTCGGGAAGGACGATGAGGCGAGGCTGGACTGCCTCAAGTACGTGCTCCAGGCCGGGCTGTTCGAGGTGGACAGCGACATAATGGAGGGGCAGACTAACAATTTCCTTCGGGACATTGCGGAGTTGAAGAAGAAGCAGAAGTCGGGGATGCTCGGGGGTGGGGACAAGAGGAAGAGGAAGGAGAGAAAGGAAGGGGAGAATGGGGACGGGGATAGGGTGGATGGGGATGGGGATTTGAGTGGGGATGGCGGGTCGAGCGGGATGGATACCGATAAGGATTTGAAGCGGATGAAGGCCGATACCGAACCCGACGATGACCCAAACACCGATATGGATTCCCTCGCATCCACTTTTTTTTGTTCTTGATGTTCTTGGTTGTGTTCTTGATTTTGGTTAGTTTGATCTTATTTTTTGGTTGATTTTTGGTTGTTGGTGTTATTGGTCAAAGGTTAAGGGTATTTTGGTCATTTCTATTACCAAAAATGAAAAAAAGAGCCGATGACGTCAGCTAGGGACCCAATAGTCTATTATCATCAAAACTTAGGGACGAGACAATCATTTTCCAAAAGTCGGGGACCCTAGGGGGAGGGTGACCAAACTTCAGGACGTGAGGGTAATTTGCCCTAAAATTTATAATACATTAAATAATTTAAAAAATGGCAGACATAGTTACGATAAATTGGCATGCCTGGTTACATAAAATGGCATACCTAGTTACGATAATATTAATTAATACTTATAATAAAAAATAAAATAATTATTTAAATAATATATATGTTTGATTTGTTATAGTATAATATACAAATTAATTTAAAGATAAAAACAAAACAAAATGGGACCCGCGCGTTCCCTCCCCTCTCTCCTCAGCTATCTCCTACGAGTCCCCCTTTTTTCCCCTTCATGTGGGCGTCAGCCCTCCTTGTTGCCTTTTTTACCAGTACGGGAAAATCCTTCCCAGACAGAATCCAAGCCCGAATATATAAAATATACTTTTTAGCGTATTTATTCTTGCTATTTCTCCTACTTAGATTCGTACTTAGGGCACAAGAGAAGTAGTGATTGCTTGGTTTTTTTTTTTTGGTAAGCTTACTTTTTTTTGGTAAGCGATTGCTTGGTAATTTAAGTCTTAATTTTGTGTAAAACAACGTGGACGGTTATTGATTACGACAAAGGTTTTTTTTTGTATTTTTAGATACTTATTACGTCAATAGATAATAAATCCAATAATTTTGAAATTAATGAACAAACTTGCGTTGCTCTGTTGGACAATTTCATTCTGTGATTTGGGACTTAATTTTCATTTATTTGAGAAATTAGCAATTTTGTTAATAAAAGCCACATGATAATATAATAGTTATCAAACATTATATAAACAAAATTATTCAAAATTTTCTTATAAACTTTTAATCGACTTCAAATCTCTTACAATTTCGCAATGAAACTTTATGCACATCATAAGTTCTTTTGGTATAGACTTTTTCCCCCAAAAAATTTGCATATGTCATTTCTATCTAATCTGTAAGTATTTTTTTTTACGTGAAGGGAGTGCACTCATTTGAGAGAGATAGAAGAGATTGAAATTTCATCCGAATACATAATTGTAGATCGGGAATCAAAAGTACAAACGCGGTAATTTACCCTATACTAATGTTTTCAATTTTGAATGTTGAATCTGTAAAGTGTCCAAAAGATTTTACTTTCAACTTTCCAGGAACAAAAACTCCCACACCCCGAAAATGGAATGTGTGATCGTTATAATGGAGCCAAAGTAGAAAAAAAAGGGGAGCCTTAAAGTCCTTGAAATCAGGTGGTTCACAATATGACCAAATCCAGTGAGAAATGGAGTGGCATAGAGAACAAAGTTATTTGGGTCATAATTAGTTAATTCTGAGATAGTGGCCAAAACTTGGCATTGTTTTGTACGTGGCAATTATAGAGTGGAAGAAGAAATAATGATAATAATAATGACCGGGATTATAATTACAAACTTCTTTTTAGTATAGGGAATTGGACACAAAAAATTAGTCCTTAGAATTTGGAAACACATATCTTATCCCTTGTTGTTTGTCTAGTGCTTTCGGCTCTTTTGTCCGTTGGTAACTTGGACCAGGGGTTCAGCTACACCCTCCAGCTCACTCATATTCATAGTTAGTTTAGTACGATACTATGTATTATACGTGATATATTCGGTTTAATACGTGGTGGAGTTAAAACTAAATTTAAACTACAAAGCAAGATCTTAGTAGTAGTTGCAGTTTTTTTGGTAAATTTCTACACTAATAATTACAACTGTGGGGGACTGATTATTAGACTTCCGTCAATTTTTCTACTCTTTGTGTCATTCGGGATATTGGTGGTAGTAGAAGTTAGTCGGTGCTAGGACTTGATCTTGGTTGGCTTAATTACTCTCATGAGCCAGGTCTTAGTAAAGAAATTAGTTAAGTTTTTTCTTATCTTGTTTATTATTTTCCTTTTTGCTAGAGAGTGAAATTAGGTGTCATTTTACACGATGAAGGCTGCTAATAATATAAGTAAGTCAACAATTAGTGGAAGACAAAGAGATGTGACAAATCGCTTTCCCACATCACTGGATATGGACAAATACTATCACTAATTATTAGAAAAAACAAGCAGAAAAACTGATATTTGGTTGAGTCAATGGAAAAAAGGAGTTAGATTATGAGATTCTCAAACAAATTGTTATGATATTATTTATAAGTTTGGAGAGAAGTTCAGGCTTTAGGGCATAAGGAGAAACATGATCTGCTGGACAATTTGGAGGAGAATTTCCATACGAAAGTTAGGATTACAGTGAAAAAATTATTTTTATTATTGGATGAGAGAATCTCGGAGTTTTCAAAAGTAAATTAATGTAAGATAATAGAATAGAGTAATGTACACGCTCAAGTCATTTATGCTAAAAATATTATCTATTTAGTAGCGTATATTTTTTTTAGGAATGCGTATGTTATTTAGATAGACGAATATCTTTAGTTATATTTACGGGAATTTTAGTGCTTAATGATACTATAGGAATAGTGCAGCACATTTGTGGTAACGTTTTGATGAGTAATAGTATTTTATGGATAAAAAAATATTATTTATAAGTTTGGAAAAAACTATTAGTTTCTTAGATTTTTCGACCGGAGAAACTTCCAACATATATTCCATAGTTTATTGGCCAGCTTAGTGCTGCGCTTTAAAAAATGACCCTATGATTTTTAAATTAATGGGATTTTATGTGGAATGAAATAATATGATTTTAAAACAAGAGTGGGACATAGTAATGACTTTCGTACTTTTTTTTCCTAGCACCACCATGTCCTTTTTTAGCCCGTAAGGACCGTAACCACGCAGCTAGAAGCACTCATAATTACCACACACAAAAAGCACTCATAATTAAATGCGTTGTAGATTTTTTTTGGTGGAAAAAGCGTTGTAGCTAGTTAGACGTATTAATTAATTTTTATTTAACAACCATAGTTAACCATTAATTTATTTTAATTTTAATCATCTTAACTTTTTTTATGTAACTACATTAAAATTGGTGGAATATATTTTTTCACCTTTTGTGTCATGATATATTACTCCTTTGTTTATTATTCTTATTTTTAATTGTTGTTGTGACGTTGTTACTGTACTCTTTATGTGAAAAACGACAAGCAATTTAACTTTTGACCGGATACTTTTTTTATGCAGGTTAAGTTTAAAAGGGTAATTTCCATAATTAGTCAAAGAGCATGCCGCGGAAATCGGTGTGCTGCGGCTGATCCAACTATCATATGGTAAAAATACCACTAAGCTGTTAAAACGAATTTGAGAGGATATAATGAAAAATATTTTGTCCGCAGTTCGTACATGATAAAATATTTTGTCCGCAGTTCGTACATAATTTCTATTTTATGACACGTGAGCCGGAAATATTAATTTGTGAAATATTTGTTTAATAGACCTTGTTTAAGATATTAAATATAACACATGCGTCACAGAAAAAATGATAAGCCAAATTGTTAACAGCCTATTTATCGACTCTAATAAAGAAAAATTATCATAAATACACGAATGTAAATATAACTCCCCAAAAATTGCAATTACTACTGATAAAAAATAATTATTATGCACTGATTTGGAGCTAGCTCCACTTAAACCTTCCTGTGGATGTTAAATTTCAACCGATAAAAATAAAATTTTGATATATAAAAATTTTGATTTCACATGTCTATCTATCAAATCTCTACGTTCTATATTAAAAAATAAAAAAATGACGGGCTTCCACGTGGAACGAGGGACGGTGACACGAGATGAGACAAAATGTGATATCTCATGACGCCAGTTAGATAGTGCTTTACGGAGATTATGGTAGATGCAGCAATATTAGTATAGTGGTTAAAGATACGCTTTAATTGATTTGCTCCCCACCAAATCATGGAAAAAGTACGATAAGGCTGAGACTTATAGGTCCCGAATTAAGAGATTAAACCTCAGATCACTTGAAATTTTTGTCTTTTTTGGCTTCATCTATCGACCTAATTAGTAATCATGTATACTACTGTCGAGAAATTATTCTAAATTAATCAAAAAATTTGAGTTTGAAACATATGAATGTATTTGTGTTAAAAAAAAGAGCATTGTAATTTTTTGTGGTTCAATCGATTCAACTAAGTATAAATCGACTGAGTTGGCTAGTTTCGAAAAAGTGGCCAATGTAAACATGGAGTGGGAAAATAAAGGCAGCCTCCAACTACTGTTATTAGGCTAATCCAATTTTAACAACAGGAGGAGCATACATAGAGACAAAACTAATGTGAGTTTACTTTTAACATATTCTCCTATAATGATGACACGTTCACTCTCTTGGTGTAATAAAAACTATTACCTTTGAATTTAAAGAGTTCACTAACCCGACATTTTTGTTATTTTACTATTTGATATCCGAATACCGAATTGACTATTTCAAGATCAAATTAGATAAAAGTTTTAAAAATAACAAATTTTTAAATTTTTAAAAATTCAAATTCAAATTCAAACTCAAACTTAAAACTTGTTTATTAAACTAAAATAATTTTCTCCCTAAATATATGTTGGTTCCACTAACCCGACATTGTCTCGACATCAAGGGGACAACACTTACAGCATTATGGGTGTACCAGCCTAAATTATTCCGAGTTAAACCGCATTTTCCTGTTCTGGATTTGGGATTACATGAGAATATTGACTGAATCGAATAGGTCAATGAGCACATTCGCAATTCTGTAGATGCATCAAAGCGGATCCAATTATGGGTATTTATCTTCTAAAAAATAATTGGAATTTGGTGGGCCAAAATGCAAAAGTAATGTTAGGTTGGACAATCTCTTTTGCACAAATATTTAAAAAAATATCACCGATTTCAAATACCGTCAATATTAATGTTATTTCCATGCGATATATTTAACTGACGCTACAGGATAACATGTTGGAATTTTTTGTACATCCAATTAGAGAATGCTACACTATATATCGTGTAAATATCTGTTGTATCTAATTTAAAATTTAAGATTATGAATATATATAATTTTCACATTTATAAATAAATTCATCTCACTCGCATACTCAAATTCCGTTAACCATTCTATTAGGTTAAACACTTCATCACTTTGTAGGCTTCCGTGTGGGGCTTATGGGCCATATGTTTGCTCTACAGTTTGGTCTCTATGATGTTTTTGGGTTTCGATTAGAGGTATGCAAACAGTATTCGGTATAACGGTGGATAGTAAGTGTAAGTGGAAGTGGAAGTGGAAGTGGAAGGGCTTCAATTGGGCTTTGGGTTGGGCTTCAATTGGGCTTTCAAGTGGGCCGGGTCGGGTGCCAATTATATATATTAGAACCCAAACGCCCCCTTCTCTTCTTCCATCTTCATCTAATCCCATTACCCTCCCCTTACTTTTACTTGGCCGACCATTAAACTAAACAGGAAAGAAGAAGAAGAAGAAGGTCGCCCTCTCTCTCTCTCTCTCTTATCTGATTTTCTTTTTCTTTTTCTGGGTGTTCGTCGTTTCCTCTGTGTTTGTTTGTTTGTTTAATTACCTGGTTTAGATTTATGGGTCTCTGGGTGAGGATGTGGTTAGGGTGTTGACTTGTTTTCTTTGCAGAACCAACTCATATATGAATTTTTATATATGAATTTTTATAGGTTCGAGCCGAGCGTGAATTCATATGAATGATTAATACAAAAGTTCAATCGTTGGAATAATGTTCTCTTTTGTTTAGATTGTCTTACTGTTGTTGCTTCGTGCCTTCATAATCATCGTTGACTTCATATGTTTCTTCTCTCTCTCCTTCTTGTAACTACCTACCTACCACCGGTTAGTTTTTTTTTTTGTAGAAGACCAATTCCAATCCCAACTACCACTTTCTCTAACTTTAATAACATCCTGTTCGGGAACCCTTGAAAATGAGAAGAAATGGGATTGCTTTCCGGAGTTTTAGGAATCTTTAGTCTGTTTGGAACCAACCAAACATTTTAGGATAGGAAAGGAAAAGTCGGGATTTAGAATTCTTTTTAAAACTTTGTAGGGACTATTATTTATACCTTTCATTATATACTAATAATGTAACAAAAAAGCCTAACCCTATCTATCTATCTACTACACACTTGCAGCAGCGTGGAGATTGGAGACAAATGACCAAGAGCATCATCTTCTACCTCGCCTCCGTCAGCGGCATGGAGGCCTAGAGCTCCTCCTCCTCCCCCTGGCCTCCCGTCCTCATCTTCCTTTTCTGCTGCATCGCCATCCTCGGCCAGTCGGGCCTCCTCTTCCGTCAACTGGTACTCTCTCTCTCTCTGTCACGATTGGGTTTAATATCTACGTTTTCCGCTAGTGTTGATGAACTGTTGTTAGGCTTTTGTTTCGTACTCCGATCTGGGTTTATCATGTTTCCTTTTCCTTCTGGGTTTTGATTTTTCTTGGTTTACGATCCGAGTTTTTGCCATACCTTCTCGAATCCTGGTATGGTATCGCATCTGGGTGTTTCGTTTTCCATCTGGGCGTTGATGAACTGCTGTTGTTGAAAAAGACAGATCACATTAGCGTCATCTCTTCCTTGATATAAATGTAATGGATTTGCACCAAAAGAAATAATATATATAAATGTAATGGCTGGAAGTGGAAGTTTTGTTGTCTTATTTTGGTACCCTAACATTTTAAAATGTTTTTTGAACAATTGTTTGCTCTTTGGATGTGTAATAACAAGTACTGTTGATTTTGTTGCTTAAATGAGAGGTTGATCCTTTTGGAAGAAGTGGCTTGACTTTGGAGGATGAGGAGAGTTTAGTGTCAACCAACTGCTTCTGATGTTGGATTTTGGTTTATCAAACTCCTAATCCTTGTTGGGTTAATTTTCTGGCTTTCCAACATAACTTTTTCCTTGCAAGCTCCTTTGAATTCATCAAAGTGTATATATATTATTTCTGATAATTTACTAGTAACCTGTTTAAAACAGGCTGTTTCATCAAAGCACGTGTATATTTTTCTTCGTTCTTTTTAATGGTAGGTAAAAGTCTTGAGTTCTATCACAGGAGGGACTTTAATTTCCTCTCACTTGCTTGGCAAAATTATATTTACCTACCTACCTGGACCAAATATTGATAAACAAAACGGAATGTAATGTTGGGTTTCAACTACAAGAAGAGATGCTGTATCTCTGTTTGAACTGGAGTTAATGTAAGTGGCTCTACTCCCTTGAAAGTTGAAAGTGCTCTGCATCTTACTCATGGTCGAAAGAGTGGTTAGCGGATATTCCATGAATATGCGTCTCCATAGATGATTTTTCTTGTTGTTTCATGAAACTGGAAGTGCAAATTTTAGGACAGTCTCTTAAAATATTAACAGGGATGACAGATGACTGGGGATACTCTACTGTTAAGAGTTTCCAAGATTGCAGCTATGCGTTAGTATATATTAGATTTATCTAACATGAACCCCGTTTGGCCAATGGTTATCTATGTCACATATAGACTTTTGTTTTTGACTGGTTTGATCAATTTGATTCATGTTACTTCAGTTTGAAGCTGAGAAAGAATTAAGCAGAGTATATACATGATTGACCTTTATTAGGATGAGTCTTGTTGATCACTATGATTGTTATTGCAGGCTCAAAAGAGTTTCAATCAAATTCGCGGCAAGGAGTTACATAACTTGGACCTTCTCCGTGAAATATATAAAAAAGATCGAGCAACTGGTATTGAGGCAGAGAGTGCTAAACGAAGCTAGAAATTGGAGATAGAATTCTTTTCCTGAAGGAATTGATTCCAAACAGGCAGTAAGACAGAAGAAGCTTCATCATAAACAATGTCTGCTTTGGCACTAACCCTTGGGATGTACTCCCAGACAACCTTAAAACCAGCAATCCTCCTAAAACCCAAACCAGAGTCCAAAACCAACAAAGTTAGGGTCTCGCCTGCTGCTTCAGCCACCATCTTCCAACCAAGTTATTCTGACCCTTTTGTCCTCCAGCTGGCTGATGCCCTAGAAGACTCCCTCCCTCCTTCTTCTTCCTCCTCCTCCTCTCCCCTTCAAGCCCTAAGGGACAATTCATCCCAATCTCTCCTCTCCACCCCCTGGCCTTCCCTTAAAGATGAGGCCTTTAGGTTTACCGATACTTCTATTATCAAGTCCTCCAAAATTGAGCCAGTCTCCGAGCCGACGGAGGTTTTGGAGGGTACCCAGTTGAGCGATTTAGTGATTGCTGATGGGTTTGTGTTGGGTTCCGGGTCAAAGGCGTTGACTTTTCCTGATGGGGTTTATGTTGGTAGCTTGTTGGGGTTGCCTAAAGATGAAAACTTTGGGAGGGTGTTGGATTTGTTAGGTGGGGATTTTGTATGGGGTGATTTGTTTTGGTCTGTTAATGGACTTGGTGCACCTGATGTGGCTGTTGTTTATGTTCCTGCTGGGGTGAGAGTGGAGGATCCTATCCACTTGAGGTATGTTTCGGTTGAGGGAGGGGAGGAGGGGTCAAAGAGGATGCCCCTTTCGAACCCGAGGGTGTTGGTGGTGGTGGAGGATGGAGGAGAAGTTGGGATAGTTGAGGAGTTTTCGTGTGGGGAGGGAAGTGGTTATAAGAGCTACTGGGCGAACTCGGTTGTGGAAGTTGTGATTGGGGAGGGAGCTAAGGTTAGGCATTCATATCTGCAAGGCCAGTCCTCCAATGCTGCCCATACGAAGTGGACTTCCGTTCGACAGGTCAGTTTTCTTGCTCTTCTTTCTGTAGTATAGTTAGATTTGTCGCTTATATGTTGTGAATTTCACTTTTAGGTCTGAGAAGATTGCGAGATGAACGAGCATATAGATGATTGTTTAGATGCTAAAGGCTTATAAACCATTAGCAACTGTCAGTTGTTTATATGGAAGATATTGCTGCATTTAGTGACGAAATGGGATATGGTTATGTTTCCCATTATTTCTCTTCGCTACACTCTCAAGAGATGATTATTGCTGGCAAAACTATGGCTTTCAATTGTTTATCCCATTGGTGACATTGTTGGTGCAATGTGTCTTGATTCCTATCACTTGTGTTATTGATTTATCTTGTTGGGTCCCGCCCGTTTCTCTGCGAGTCTATTATCATCTCGACGTGTGTCATTTACAGGAGTCAGCTAGTACCTATGAGCTTGTGGAGATAAGCACGGGTGGCAAATTGAGCAGACACAATCTCCATGTTCAGCAGCTTGGCCCGGATACTATAACAGAGCTATCAACACTCCATTTATCTGTCGGCGCTCAAACACAGGATCTGCACAGTAAGCTAGTATTGGACCATCCAAGAGCTTATTCTCGTCAACTTCACAAATCTATTGTTGCGCACTCTCAGGGCCAATCCGTGTTCGATGGTAACGTTCAGGTCAACAGGTACTTTTTCTTGCTTTCAACTGTCATATTCGCATGCCAATTGATACTTTCGCGATTGTCCAATTCCTGCCATTAGCTTCTATATCGCTGAATTGAGTACTTTTCATGGAGTACTGCTGCTGAGAACCAATGCGAATACCGAGTTTCCTGTCTCTTTCAAGTAGTTTTTAGTTGAAGAAGCATTGGAGCAATGCCGGCAATTGATAGTATGCGATCATACATACTCTTACTCTGCAGATATGCACAGCAGACAGATGCAGGCCAATTGACGAGGAGCCTCCTCCTGGAACCACGCGCAACTGTAAACATCAAACCCAACCTTCAAATAATTGCCGACGATGTGAAGTGCTCTCACGGTGCTGCGATCAGTGATCTAGAAGAAAGCCAACTCTTCTACCTCCAGGCACGAGGCATCGACTTGGATACGGCCAGGAAGGCTCTTCTGTTTTCTTTTGGAGCCGAGGTAATTGCTCGGTTGCCAACTTCATCCATCCGAAAGGAAGTCGAGAGCCGCATGAAAGCGTTGCTCGACGCCTGACGCTAGCGGGATACTACTCATTGTCAGCAGACAGAGTTTTGAGCTGTGCGGTGCTTGTAGCAGCAGGTTGATGTAAATTATGTGCTTACAACTGAGATACCATATAAGATACCATATAGATCACATGACCACATTGCTTCAATTGTTTTACTTGTGCCCACAAAATAAAGAAAAATTATACTTTTACAAAAAAAGGTGAACCAAGTAGCAGCAAACGGGCATTTGTTTATAAAAGAATTGAGGAGATCCAAGACAAATTAGAAAGGTAGTAGAGTGAGAAGCCCGTTTAATTTCCACGCTTCGAAATGTGGAAACTTTTTCCTTCTCAACTATACGACTTTCTCAATAGTAGTGTTATTCAATCATGTTTTATCCATTCACACAAATATATTTTTTTTTGAGGGGTTTGTTTTTTTTTTTTTTGAGGGGTCACTCAAATAGAATTGACTACCATCAAATTTGTATAATATAGTTAAAGTAGAGTTTTTTTTGTCATATTTATATCTAACTAAAAATTAGCATTAATTGGTTTTGGTGAATATCTAATGGACTCATAATATTGGATTAATTAGTTTAATAAATATTATATCGCTAGATGATTTGGGACAAAAATGACTTTTTGTTTAACCAATCGAAACACTACTAGGAGCGATAATTCGTAGAGTAAGATGAGTGTCTATGATCTCCAGCGATTTTTTTATGAAATGATCTAGTTTTCATGGTTGAATTTGAAAATATGCTCGGACTAATCGGTTAGGCAATAATATAAAATATTAATGTTTAATTTTAAATATTGTTACAATAAGTGGCATGTAAAAATTTCAGGACTTTACGTATTAATGGATGGACAATCTCTACTAAATTTTATTTATTTTTTAAATAGATGAACAATCTCCGATATATAAATACGAAAAATAAAAAACAATTATATCTTATTCTCAATACAAAATGGTGTTACTGTTGAAAAAATTCCGGAAATGGTGTTCCTTTTCAAAATCGAAAAAAAATTTCGACCTAGGAACCTCAGGTCGAAATTTTTTTTTGACTTGGGACCAAAATCGAAAAAAAATTTCGACTTCCGAGGTCGAAATTTTTTTTTAATTTGGACTCAGGTCGAAAAATTTATTCGACTTGGGGACCCAGATCGAAAAAAATTTTCGACCTGGGTTCCTCCGCCTTCTTCGGATCTAAATGACCCGGGTTGACCCAGATCGAAGGAAAATTTCGATCTGGGGTCATCCCCAACCTGGGTCGACCCAGATCGAAGGAAAATTTTGATCTGGGGTCATCCCCGGATATCCCACGATTTCTGACCGGAAAAGGCCTAGATCGAAAAATTATTTCGACCTGGGTCGACCCAGATCGAACCAAAATTTCGATCTGGGGTCATCCCCGGAAAAGGCCCAGATCGAAAAATTATTTCGACCTGGGTCGACCCAGATCGAACCAAAATTTTGATCTGGGTCCTATATATACCTCTCCGAACCCAGAAATCCTCAACTGCGAATATTTGAAGCAACCGCCCCTTCCTTCCTCAGGTACGTATTTTGCACTAATACTTGTTATAAATTCAATTCAGTGTATATTATTTTGCTATTTAATTAGTGAACTTATGACGATGGATTATGTCATCATGAAATATTATTATTAGTTCTTAAGAAAAAAATCCAAGAAATTTTTTTTAGTAATAATAAATTCAGTAGATACTATAAAATTTTGTGGTTTCATTTGAAAAGAAAATGTGTCTTGTTTGGATATCTATTGAATTCATTCGCCAATATGTCAATAAAATTTTATGGACTATGCCACCTGTAATTAAAATAATTTATATTTGCCAAAATTTTATTTTAGTAGATCAATTTATGTAACTTTATTTTGTGAACTTATGAATGATGCCACTCTAATTATGTGTCAACTTCTTTTGTTATAGTGTTAAAAATGGCTTTACGGAATGTACGAATAACTTTCAAATATGGTGGAGAAATGTACTACAACAGTGAAATCGGTTTTTATTACATGGGTGGGTTAGAAAAAAAGTTCAAGTGTTATGAAGATTTCTCCTATGATTTGTTATTGACAAAAGTATATGAAAAGACTGTTGGTCCTGGTGAAGAAGTTCGTAGGCTGTTATTTAGATATCCTATTGACAGAGAGAAATTTCATCAAATGCCTATTGACAATGATGGAGATGTTAGGAATATGGTTCACACAATGATCAGCTTTGTAGGACCGTATAAGAGTGTGATTTATTTAGAAATAATTGTGGAGAAGACGGTGTCGAGTAATTACCAAATGTTGGATGTTCATGAAAGCCAGTTACTTAGTAGTGATGGGGCTGGTCCGTCAAGAGTGATGCCACTTGTTGTTCCTTCCACAAGGGATGGTCATCGAGCTGGTCCGTCAAGAGTGATGCCACTAGTAGTTCCTTCCATAAGGGATGGTCATGGAGCTGGGCTGTCAAGGGTGACGCCCTATGGTCATGAAGCTGGGCCGTCAAGGGTGACGCCCTTTGTTGTTCCTTTCATAAGGGATCCTGATGTTGATGATTATGAAGTCCTAAGAGATTGGTTTGAATATGATCCTACAGAAGTACATCCGTATGCAACTACAAATTTCCATACCGAAGAAGAAGAAGAACAACAACATAGAGAAGAAGAAGAAGAAGAACTATACGGAGAAGGAGAAGAAGAACAAGAACAAGAAGAAGAACAATACGGAGATCCACAGTTTGGAGGTCACTATGAAGTTCCTGCAACTGAGCATGGTGAACAAGCATCGATGAGCATTTATGATGAAGATTGGGGACCTCAGACCAAAATGGATGGAAGTTATGACGGTGAATTGAAAGAGGGTACGATTTGGAATACCAAAGAAGATGCAAAGAGGGAGATCGAGAGATTCTCAATGAAAGTGCGGCGTGAGTTGAAGCTTAAGGAAACAAGACCCCGCACTTACGCTGTGAAGTGTAAAAAATGGGAAGAAGGATGTAAATGGAAGATCCGTGTCTCAGCAAAAGGACTAATACTTCCTACGTGGTGAATAGTGAAATACACCTACCCGCATACCTGTAGCGCAGAACGACCTTCAAAAGATCATCGACAACTCTGTTCTGCTCACATTGCAGAAGTTATTATGAATATAGTTGCTGAACAACCAGACATTCCAATCGGGTTTATAATTACTGAGATACAAGACCGAATTGGATTCCAACCCTCTTACAAGAAAGCTTGGTGGGGAAGAGAGAGGGCATTACAGCATTTATGGGGGGATTGGGATGAATCATACAATCGCCTTCCACAATGGTTTGCGGCATGCAAGGCTAAGAATCCTGGAACGGTTGTAAAATGGGAATATTATCGCTGTTACCCAGGTATAGACAATGTGGTTCCTCTTGAATCAGGGACAAAAATCTTCAGACGAGTTTTCTGGAGTTTCAAGCCCTGCATTATAGCTTTCCAACATTGCATCCCTGTATTGGAGATTGATGGGACATTCCTGTATGGAAAGTACAAGCATGCCCTTTTGATCGCCACTGCTGTTGACGGGAATAATTCTATAATTCCAATTGCATTTGCCCTCGTTGAGAGCGAGAACATCAGTAGTTGGCCCTGGTTTATAATTCCAGCATCCTTCATGTACTCAATGAATTTCTGGTTTCTCACGCCTCCTGTTCTCAGGGTGCGACGACGAAAGCTCAACGGCGCATTGTTTGGACTTTGGTTCTCAACCTACACAAAATAACCAATAATAAAAATATATTTATATATTTTTGTAAAAATATTTACTACCTCACATTTACGTACCTCACAATTCCAAATTTCCTGAGAACGGTGCACATTCTGGTAACGTAACAGAGTGTCATCTATGGGTCCTCCATTCCCCAAATATTGAGATAAGTCTGATTGTGAAGCCATATCTAAAATCGTAACGTAACAAAATTAAATAAAAATTTCAAATCAATAAATTAATTAAATATTTACCAAATAGTACTGTAAAAATATCAATGGTGAAGCCATCATTATAATTGTAGAATCACTAGGATGGGGTAGGTCGGTCACTTTTTCTGGCTCGGTTCGGGTGGTCAGATCGGATTTTGCCCAACCCAAACTAAAAAATTAAAAAATCCCATTTTAAATCAAAAATATATAATGATTTGGGTCCGACCCAGGTGGTCAGACCGGTCGATCGGACCGGGTGGTCAGATGATCTGGGTCCGACCTAAGTGGTCTGACCGGATGGTCAGACCGGGTGGTCAGACCGGGTGGTCAGACCGGATGGTCAGACCAGATGGATTAATTAACGGTCCAATTCATTAAATAAAAAATTTAACCGTTCAATTAACGGTTCAATTAAATCAAACTATTAATTGACGATGATGACGAGCCAACAATCCAATCAATTAACGCTTCAATTAAATCAAACAATTAACTAACGGCAAGGACGAGCCAATGATCCAATTAATTAAATCAAAAATAATCACGTTCCAATTTAATTCAAATACATACCGTACGGCGACGGGGCGAGAACGCGACGGAGACGGCGAGGAAGCGAGACGGTGATGACGGCGAGGAAGCGGGGGACGACGAGGAAGCGGGGAAGAACAAGAAGGCGGGGGTCGAAAAATTTGTGGTGTTCGATGGTACTTATAGTGAGGACCCAGGTCGAAAAATTGGTTCGATCTGGGACCAATAAGATCTTCCGCGATCTATCCAACTAGATTGCGTTTGGATAGGGAATCCTAGATCGAAAATAATTTGCGATCTGGGTCCCCAAATCGAAAAAAAAATTTGACCTCGGAAGTCGAAATTTTTTTTCGATCTGGGTCCCCAAGTCGAATAAATTTTTCGACCTGGGTCCAAATCGAAAAAATTTTTCGACCTCGGAAGTCAAAAATGTTTTTCGATTTTGGTCCCAAGTCGAAAAAAAATTTCGACCTGAGGTTCGTAGGTCGAAAATTTTTTTCGATTTTGAAAAGGAACACCATTTCCGGAATTTTTTCAACAGTAACACCATTTTGAGTATTATACATCTACAGTAACATCATTTTGAGCAAAAACCCTCATATTACTACTCTTACATAAAGCAAAATCTCTTACTACCACTTTGTTGATCAACCTTTTTCTCTAGTAGTAGTATTGACGCCAAGTGTCCTGAAGACGGACATTCTTAGGAATCAACACTCTTTTGGCGTTGAAGAGTCCTACTCTGCCACTAATCTAACAGTTTCTTTCCTCAACAAAACTCTCTCTCTCTCTCTCTCTCTCTCTGGACATGGCTTCCACCAGATGCTCTACTTCTACAGATATCCATCCATCGATACCTCAAGCCAACCCCAAGAGGCCCACTTCCTTTACCAGGCCTCCAACGAAGCTGACTCTCACCAAAGGAAGGCGCCTCGCTACCACCAGAAAGATCCAATCTTTGTCCGAAAGGCAAGTGCTTTCCGATTCCTCCTCGTTCTCTTACAGGGTCGACAGGTCCGAGGATCTGTTGCTTTTTGCCGAGAAGCTAAATCAGTGGGAGCCCACCGAAGTTGGGTTCTTGTCTGTTTTTGAGGAAATCCCACATGAGCTCAATGCAAAGGAAGCTCTCTTGGTGCTCCAGAGCTTGAAACATTGGCAAAAAGCTTGTCTTTTCTTGAATTGGGTTAGGGCCCAGGAGTTGTTTCCTTTGAAGAGTATATTCTACAATGTGACTATGAAGTCCCTGAGGTCTTGGGGTCAGTTCGAGCTCGTCGAGGAGCTGGCTGATGAGATGAGGGATACCGGGGTTGAGCTTAATAACGTTACCTATTCGACCATCATTAGTTGCGCTACGCAATGCCGGCTTTTCGAGAAGGGGATCGAGTGGTTCGAGAGGATGTACGATACTGGTTTGACCCCTAATTGGATTACTTTCTCTGCCGCTTTGCATGTCTATGCCAAGTATCTTCGGGTCGAGGAGGCAATGAGACTGTACCAGAGGGGCGTGGCCGGCGGGTTGAGACCGAATTCTATTGTGTTCGCGTCGTTGGCCAGGATGTTTCGTAACGTTGGTGATGTTGAAGGTATCGAGTACGTCTTGCGAGAAATGGAGTGCTTTGGTATTCAGCCTAATCAGTTTCTGTGTGAAACTCTGATAGATGCGATGGGAAAGGCAGGGCAGCCCGGCCCTGCGAAACGTGTTTTTATGGAGATGGTGGAAGCGGGATACTCACCGGGTGTGATGACGTTGACAACTTTAGTCAGATTGTACGGTAACGCTGGGTGGGGCAATGATGCCATGGAGTTGTTGGGAAGAATTAGATCGAATAACTGGTCTATGGATAGATTATTGTACAATGCATTTCTTAGCTTGTGTGCTGATCTTCGTATGGAAGATGAGGCCGAGCAGTTGTTTCGGGACATGAAGGGATCCAAACATTGTAGGCCTGATCGGTGGAGTTACACTAAAATGTTGGAAATATATGCAAGTGGAGGAAATGATGATAAGGCCATGGGGTTATTTCAAGAAATGTCAGAACTTGGCATTGCACTTAGTATGATGGCTTGCACTAAATTGATCCAGTGTCTCGGGAAGGCCCGAAGAGTAGATGATCTGGTCAGAGTTTTTGATGTTTCAGTTGGAAGAGGGATAAAGCCCGGTGATAGACTTTGCGGTTGCTTGCTTTATGCCATCTCTCTACTTGAGCTCCGCGAGGACGTGGAGATGGTCCTCTCTTGTTTGCAGAAAGCTAACCCGAAGCTGGCTGCCTTCGTAATTTTGATCGAAGACGAAAGAACAAGTTTTGAAGCTGTTGAAGAGGAGTTCAGGCTCATGGCAAGTAACAGAGAAGATGTGACCACACTAATGTCATTTTGCAATCACTTGATTGATATCTGTTGGAACAAGAATCTCTATGGCAGGGCACACGAGCTTCTCTACCTCGGAACTATACACGGAGTATACCCTGACCTGCACCAAAAAACCGGGAACGAATGGAGGCTGGACGTCCGCAAACTGTCCGTAGGTGCAGCTCTTACTGCGCTGGAAGACTGGATAGGAACATTGGCCGAGTATCTCCAGGAAAACGAGGCATCGGTCGAGCTATTCTCGGCTCGTACTGGTACTGGCACTCGCAACCTCTCTAACGGACTCAGCGACGCTTTTGCTTCCCATATGGAAAAACATGCTGCTCCATTTAGTCACAGTGAACAAAAGGCTGGTTGTTTCGTAGCGACTCGGGATGACTTGCTAACTTGGATCCAATCACTTGGCCATTCTAAAATTTCAGCTTGAAGAGCTTGTTGTTGTATAGGAATCACGTGATTTTGCCTTCATTCTTTTTCCCTTCTCTTATGGCCAGTGTTAATCTAGAATTTAATCACTATTGATATTGAATTAGTCGGTTCAATTGGTACCCGAAAATCATGTAATTTTGACCAGAAAAAAACACTCGAGTAAATTTGCATATCACGAAGCTATGTCACAGATTGTTTCATGGGCTTTAACTACATCCCAAGAAAATGGGCGCCCACGAAAATCTATCCCAATTTGCCATTTTCTTTCCAACCCAGTTTTTGTTGCGGCGAATATTTTCGTCAAAATGTCCCAAATATAAAAACACACGTTACAAAAATGAAGGGGGAATTTGAAATCTTGAACATAGATATTTAGGACAGGATATTTTTGACGCTCTAAGTCTCTAACAATAATATCTAAGAGAGGGACAAAAATAACGGGCCTGGATTCAGTAAAGACTGCGCGAGGAGGCACTATCTGAATCAAAGGTATTAATTTTTGTCATAATTGTATACAGCGATTTAGTAATGGTATACAGATAATAATATATATATGAAATGATAATCGTTTATACTTGGTAGTGAAAATATTATTTTTTTTGTTAAAATTATTTAGAGCGAAAGCTGAGTTTAATTATATCACCGAAATTATCTTCTTACTAATTTTGACAAAAAAAAAACTTTTTACTCCCCACGGTGCAGACTAGACAAAACGTGCATGCTGAATCCAACCCCACAAACAAATAATGATTCCCGTTCATTTTGGCTCCGGTGTACTCTAAAGAAATTAAAGGACATTACATTAGGACTAATAATAAGAATTGACTGAGACTATTATCAATGCTTCTCAAAATTAATAAGAACTGACGGGATTTAAATTTACCGATTCTTTTCGGCCACCAGCTTTTATCCTTTCACTTGGTCGATCTTTTCCTCCCTCCATTTTCCTTTACCCAAGGAGAGAGATAAACAGGCAAAGGTAAAACCCTGAATACTGAGGGTTTTAGATAAGGTTCACAAATATCCTCCCAAACTTGTTGAAAAGAAGATACCATTTATTTTCCTGGCTCCCTCCCTAACATGGCAGCCAGATTCTCTACCGCCATTGATGTCTATCTAACGATTCATCAAGGAGACACCAAGAGACCCATTTTCCATGGCACCCCACTCAAGCTAAACCCCCCAAAAAGGAGGCTCCTTTCCATCTCCTGCACCTCAAACTCTCCTCCTCCTCCTCCTCCTGAGACCCAAAATGGACCTGAACCAGTGGGCACTAAGAAGAAGAAGAAGAAGAACTCCTCCTCGTCCTCGTCTTTGGCTACCCAACTCGAGCCTCTCGTTTCGGACACGTTGTCTTCTGGAGGCCAGAAAGTGGGGCTCTTGTCCAAGCCTAAGTCAACCTGGGTCAACCCCTCCAAGCCCAGAAGGTCAGTTCTTTCGCCCACCAGGCAAACCAGGGTTAACTCCTCTTACAATCCCAAGTTTAGGGAGCTGATTAGCTACATGGCGAAGCTGAACGAGTGCTCGGTCGAGGATGGCGATTTCGTGTCTGTTCTTGAGGAGATCCCACCTCCGGGGAGTGCCGATGATGCCCTGTTGGTGCTCAAGGGGTTGAAGCCATGGGAAAGGTGTTATCTTTACTTCAACTGGATAAAGGGGAAGGGTTTGTTCCCTATGGATACTGTTATGTACAATGTGGCAATGAAGGGTTTGAGGTACGGGAAGAAGTTCGAGCTCATCGAGGGGCTCGCTAACGAGATGATAAGCACCGGGGTTGAGCTTGATAACATTACTTACTCGACGATTATCACTTGCGCAATCAGGCGGGAGCGTTTCGACAAGGCGGTGGAGTGGTTTGAGAGGATGTATAGGACTGGACTGATGCCTGATGAGGTTACATATTGCACTGTTTTAGATGTCTATGCCAGGTTGGTCAAGGTTGAGGATGCTATGAGCTTGTACGATAGAGGCATAGCTAGCGGGTGGAAACCCGATGTGGTCGCGTATTCTATTTTGGCCAGGATGTTTGGTGATGCTGGGGATCCTAAAGGTATCTGGTATGTCTTGACAGAAATGAAGTCTAGGGGAGTTGAGCCTAATTTACCTGTGTATAATACTATGCTTGAGGGGCTAGGAAAGGCCAGGAAGCCCGGCCATGCCATGCGCCTTTTTGAGGAGATGGTTGCAGCGGGAGTGAGACCGAATCCTCGGACATTAACTGCTCTAGCTAAGATCTATGGTAAGGCTAGGTGGAGCAGGTCTGCAATGGAGCTGCAAGAAAGAATAAAATCAAACGACTGGCCTACGGATTTCCTCTTGAACAATACGCTGATCAGCGTATGTGCTGATCTTGGTCTCGTAGAAGAGGCTGAGCAGCTGTTTAATGATTTGAAGGGATCTACCCGTTGGAACCCCGACAGTTCTTGTCATAGTGCAATGCTGAAAGTGTATAGCCAGGCAGGAAACGCTGACAAGGCATTGGCGATGTTCGAAGAGATGTGTGAACATGACATTAAGCTTAATGTTATGGGTTACACTTCCTTGATTCGAACTCTCGGGAAGGCCGGAAAAGTGGATGATTTGGTCAGAGTGTTTGATGCCGCGATCAAAAGTGGGATTAGGCCCGATGATAGGCTTAATGGCTGCCTGCTCTCTGTTTTGCCTCTATGCGAGCTCAGCGAGGAAGCAGATAAGGTCCTCTCTTGTCTGCAGAAAAGCAATCCAAAGGTAGTTGCTTTTATCAAGTCTATGGAAGATGAGAAAACAACCTTTGGAACTGCTAAAGGGGAGTTTAAGGTGATCATGAGCAGCACGGTTGCAGAATCACGAAGGCCTTTCTGCAATTCTTTGATTGATATATCCAGGAACAAGAATCTAAACACTAGGGCATATGAGCTTCTGTATCTAGGAACTTTGTACGGATTATACCCCGACCTTCACAGCAGAACTGCGCGAGAATGGAGTCTCGACGTTCGTTCACTGTCTGCAGGTGCGGCTCTCACAGCGCTAGAAGATTGGCTGGTGACGTTAACAAAGTTTGTTCGGCGGAAGGAAGCATTGCCGGAGCTATTCTCAGCTTATACTGGTAATGGAACTCACAGTCTCGCATGCGGACTAGGCAAAGTGTTTACATCCCACATGGAGGAACTCGGTGCTCCTTTTAAGCAGAACGAAGAAAATGCCGGCGTCTTCCTCGCAACTCGGGATGATCTGGTGGCTTGGATTCAGTCAGCTAGCCCGTCTCACATGGCTGCTTCTCGTGTGAACGTATGACTGTCATTGTATAGGCCTAAAGGTCTGGTTTGTAACATTTACATTGTTGGAAGTTTCACACACTTGTCTCAGAGAATTCTTGTAGCCTAGTCTGGTACCAGATAGTGCAATTCTACTCGAGCAAACTTTCCATAGTATCTTCATTTCTCAGAGTCCACAGTATATGAAGGAACTTAGCTTTGATCTTCTGAACTCTAATCTTAGAAGCTTCAACGAATACCTGCGGCGCCGTCGTGGCGCCAATCGATAGGCTGACGGCAGCTGAAGCTAAAAATCTTAGATTCTTTAGACCGCAGTGGCGCAAATCCACTTTCAAAACTTTTACTGAGCTGATCCGCTCAAGTTTGGTATACCCCCAGCCCAACCAAAACCAAATTACGAACCTCTTGTCCTCCTCTTGTGTTTCTAAAACGGTCTAAACAAGAGAGAGATTGATAAAAAGGGAGCCCTATCGAGTAAGATACATGCACCTACCTAGGATACCTAGGAGAACTCTAGAATTAAAAGAGGATGAACAAAAAAAATTGGGTTTTTTTCGTTGTGAGCTGCTAGTGATCCTCTCATCTGCCCCATTTTCTTCAACACTGGCAACTAGAGGTTACCCTAACCTTAGTCCGAGACAACATCATTAGCAGTTAGTCACTATTATCCGTGTACCCTCCTCCATGGAAGCTTCAAATTCTACAGAGATTGGCTCTTATGATGAGAACTTCCCATACTCGGCCCGAAACTTGATCCTTCAAATGCATTCTCTCGTATTCAGAAGTTTCAGACATGAGGATGCTCTATGTACCAGAAACTTAGAGGTATTTCCCCGATGATTTCCAGATCCTTCCTTCAAGAGATACCACCATGACAGTAACATCATCGTGGTACTTCCGTCGATCTCCTTGTGGTATGTCTAGCAACTCGTGGAAATCCATCCCTTCAAACAAAAACATTTGAAGACTGATATCATTGACGGTCATGAATCAAACATAGAATGTATGCAACACAAGATTTAAGGGGGGAACTTTCGTGCTAAGTGAGGTAGATAACATTTTAGCAGGCATCATTAGCTGCATTGACGAAATCAAATTTGTAAGATATCAGTAGCTTTTGCCTAAGCTCATACCGTAGCAGGAAAATTAATACATATAACAAGAGCTCAACCATGGACAAGAAGAATAAGGATAATCAGAGAAATGACTTGACCTGAACTAACTTCAATCTCTCCTAATTTCGTTTTTCCAGTTTTGTTATGGTGATTTTGCTTAATGGCAGCCAGCCTAGCTGGAAAGTTCATGCTTGCATCTACAACCCATTCTTACCAGAAAATGCATCATGATCCAATCTAATTCATCTCAAATATTATGCATTTTGCTTAAGTTTTATCATTAGATCTCTACAAGCAAACACCAAAGATTCACCACGTCTTGTGAAATTATTAGTTGAAAACTTTTTCCTCGTTCATCAAAGTATGAACAAGTACAAGAAAGAATTTTCATGAACAAGCAGGAACCATGAGTGGAGTTTTACCAGCTTTCTTGGCTGCACGAGAAAGAACCTCTTCTATCAGGTGTTGAGCTGGATCTCCCTCTGGAAACTTTTCCATGAAGTTCTCAACATCAGAAACCACTTCCTCGTTGGTGAGATATTGGTACAACCCATCAGATGACAGGACCAAAAATTGGTCCATTGGACAAAGCCGATGGTGATGAAGGGAAGGCTGGCATGAAATGTACGGTGCAGTACCGATATACTGATTGCGGAACATTTCCAACAATGCATCATTATATTTGGGCTGTAAGAACATCAATGGGTGACTTGTCAGTCAGATCAACATGTTGGACATAAAGGATAACAGACAGAGCCAATAGGTCAAATTTCACAGAGAAGAGCGGGTAATTCTTCGCCTACAACCACAAAGAATTATAAAAATGGGCTTTCTGACCAACCTTTTTAAGAGATCCAGCCCCAAATGCTCTGGTAACCTTCAGACGACCTTTCACCCTGTCATTCACAATACATTGGCTGTCATCTGGGTGCTCACTTTTAATTCTTATGACTTCCTGCATAAGAAAAACACCGATGAACTCCTTGCCAACTTCATGTATCATCAGCTTTCATAGACAGCTGACACAGGACAACTAAAAATGTAGTCAATGAACAGTACTCCAAAAAAGCTGCAACAACATCATCCACACTGAACGAATTCATACATGTGCTTGAGACAATCTTCAAGATACCAGAAATTA
The DNA here is from genome assembly GCA_963995505.1 of Hypericum androsaemum. Taxonomy (NCBI): domain Eukaryota; kingdom Viridiplantae; phylum Streptophyta; class Magnoliopsida; order Malpighiales; family Hypericaceae; genus Hypericum; species Hypericum androsaemum. Next base: position 1,085,175 of record OZ023188.1, on the reverse strand, counting down.
ATAGTTTTTTTCCATGGTCTCCATACTATTGCAGACCAAGATAACAGCTAGCATTTGATTCTTTATCCCAATGGGATCAATCTTCTCAACATAGCATCTAGATACTACTTCAAGACAATCAACATTAATCCAGCATGTCAGTAAGAAGGCAGAAGGTTAAAACCTAGGGGCTGCAAATTGTTGTTCTTGGGTGCCACAACTCTTAATTATCCTTCGCAAAACATCAGAGACGAGGAGTTCCAACTGGGTTCTCAGAAACGGAATGCAAAAGACCGGGAAAAAAAAGAAGCAGAAACGGACTTGTTTACCAACAAGTTGAAAATTTCCATTGGCACTTTTTTAAGCTCTTACTTGTTTACCAACAAGTTGAAAATTTCCATTGGCACTTTTTTAAGCTCTTACAGTATCCCACAGTGAGAGAGGGAGCTTACTTCCTCAACGCTTGTGCTGTGATCGGTGGAGAGCTGCAATGCAGCCAACGATGTTGGCTGCGCAGGACGCTCGCTTATTCCCTCCGTGCTTAGCCCACTGTCACAGGCACTTGAAGCACCAACATCTTGTGACCGATTCTGAGCAACAATCGCTCTACTGTCACCCACGTTCATTACGTAAACATCCTCGTCTCTCATCAACACTACCAACAAACAAGACCCCATCAATGCCAATTCTGGATTTGTATCTAGCACCTTATCTGTCATATCCAAGTAAGCCAGCTCGGTCACTTCCAAGGCCCTTGACATAGCTGACAGAACCAGTTGGTGATCAACTGGCCCTACCTTCCGCTTCCTCTTCAATCCCCTCTCCTCAACTCGACTACTCACGGCCTCCATCTTCTCCTCCTCTTCCTCGTCCTTCCCTTCCAATCCATGCTTCCACGGAAACAACTTCCTATCTCGGTGCCTCGACAACCCTTGCTTCAATTTCGACAACAGCAGCCACCTCCTACTTACTGCAGACCCTGCATTGCCTACACTAATCGCATCATCTACAGAAAAAGCGAATCTCTCCGAACCCGAGAGATCGAGCCCATCTTCCGGTTTCTCCTCAGCCAAGAACTCCCACAACCGCTTCCTTGGCAGAATCTCCGACCCATCCGACTGAAACCTAACCTTCTTCACGATCTCCTGCTCTATCAAGCTACCCCCCTGGCCATCGCATTCCGAATTCGATTCCTTATCTCCAACCACCACCACCACCCTGTCATTATCTCCATTTCCCCCTTCCTCCAACTCCCCCTCTTCCACTTCCCAAAAAAGCCCTTGCAGCTCGCTGTACACCGCCTTATAAAGATTCCCCATCAAGAACTCAGGGGCATCAGGCCCATTAAACCCATCATAAATCCCAACAAACAGCCACCCTTGCTCCTCGGAGACCACCACGTGGACTCTATCCTCCCCGGCCTTCCCGAGGGCCCACTGGACCCGTCCGTCCACCTCCCCCTCCCCCTCCCCCGCCCCGACCGCATTCTCCTCCTCCTCCTTCGCGCCGCCTCCTCTCTCCCTCCACACCGGAACCACCCACAGCTGCTTCTTCTTCTCCGAAATGTTCCTATAAATAGCCTTCTTAATCCCCGAAATGCCCTTCCTCTTCCTCACATACGCGCCTCCCAGCGGCGCCGAGAAGGGCACCCGGGAGGAGCCATTATCCGACCCGCCGCCGGTGTTCGGGTCCAGGGGCCCGGACAGAGCCCCGCGCTCCAGCGGTCCCGACAGGAAGTACCCCTCCCCGCCACGTGGCGCCGGCTGGAGCGGCAGCGCCGAGAACAACGCCGTGCTCTCGAACCCTCCCAGACTGACCACTCCCCCTCCCCCGCCGGCGCCGTCATAGGCACCATCGACGGTCCTGGGAGTGAAGGTATTAGCGCTGAAGGCGGCCCCGGAGATAGCCTTGAACCCCGCCGGAGAAGGACCGGATTCCGGCGGGTCACGGGAAGGGGAGAAGCGGAGGGAGGTGGATGGCGAAACGACGACGAATCGATCGGAGGCGGTAGGGGAGAGGAAGCGGTTAGAGGAGCGAACGTAGCAGAAGGAGTGGCCTAGGGTTTCGTCCAAGGGCTCGAAGACGAGATCCGGCGAGCTCGCTCCCCGGCCGGCGGACTTCCCAGCCGGCGGCTTAATGCAGGGGAAGAGGCTCGACACTCCACTTCCCATCACATTTGAGCTCCACCTCTCCCCTCCTCTCCTTCCTCCTTCCTGATTTCGATTTTCTTTTCTTTTTCCTTCAGTTTTTAATTTAATTTGAAATAATAATAATAATAAAAGAAAGTGGGCTTGAAGTGTAGCAGTAAAGAAAGCTAGGAGAGGGGAGGGGAGAAGTGGTAAATTGCCTTTATATATATATATATTGGGATTGGGGTCTCTCTCTCCCTTTTCTTCGCTCCCTTTTTTTTATTTTATAGGGAGTTGGGTTTCTTTTCTTTTTCTTTTTTCCGGTTTTCCGTTTTTAAATTTTTATTGGCCGAAATAAGAGTGACCATAGGTTGGGTAGTATTGTTAGATCTGATTTTCTAGTCGAAATCAAAATCCTTATCTTATTCAAGGGATTTTTTCTCAATTAGGTAAAAAACATACATATTTTCTCTAAATAGGTAAAAAGTTATACATATTCCCTAAATAGGTTAAAAGATTTTTTAATATAAAAAAAAACTGAAGAAGGCGCCCTCTCACCTTGGCGCCTCGAGTCTGCACATGTCAGGAGATTAAAAAATATATATATATATATAATGGAGGCGCCCCAAGGCCTTGGCGCCTCCAATTTAAAAAGTAAAAAAAGTGGCAGGCTTATGCCACGATTAAATAATAAATTTATTTTATTTTTATTTTTTGGACATATATTAAAGTTAATCGTTGTATTGTAAATTTATCACAATAATAAATGATCTAAATTTATTCATATATTATTAGTATATTGATAATGATTAAATTCATCGATCAATATTTATCTCTACTCGAATTAGTCTAAAATTATATATATCGATCAATTTAATCATTGTATCGTAAATTTATCCCAGTAATAAAAAATAGTGGCAGGAGATTCAAAAAAAATTAAATATATTGGAGGCGCCCCAAGGCCTTGGCGCCTCCAACCATAATTAAATAATAAATTTATTTCATTATTATTTTGTGGACATATATTAAATTTAATCATTGTATTGTGAATTTATCTCAATAATAAATTATCTAAATTTATCGATATATTATTAGTATATTGATAATGATTAAATTCATCGATCAATATTTATCTCTACTTGTATTAGTCTAAAATTATATTCATCAATAAATTTATTATTTAATTATGGCATAAGCTTGCCATTTTTTTACCTATTACTTGGAGGCGCCAAGGCCTTGGGGCGCCTCATATATATATATATATATATATATATATATATATATATATATATATATATCTCGATGAATCTCTTGCCACTTTTTTTTAGTATTGGGATAAATTTATGATACAATGATTAAATTGATCGATATATATAATTTTAGACTAATGCGAGTAGAGATAAATATTGATCAATAAATTTAATCATTATCAATATACTAATAATATATCGATAAATTTAAATCATTTATTATTTGGATAAATTTACAATACAACGATTAAATTTAATATATGTTCAAAAAATAAAAATAAAATAAATTTATTATTTAATTGTGGCATAAGCCTGCCACTTTTTTTACTTTTTAAATTGGAGGCGCCAAGGCCTTGGGGCGCCTCCATTATATATATATATATATATATATATATATATATATATATATTAATCTCCTGACATGTGCAGACTCGAGGCGCCAAGGTGAGAGGGCGCCTTCTTCAGTTTTTTTTTATATTAAAAAATCTTTTAACCTATTTAGGGAATATGTATAACTTTTTACCTATTTAGGGAAAATATGTATGTTTTTTACCCATTTCAGAAAAAATCCCCTTATTCAACGGACTCGTTGATTTACAAATAATATTGTAATGTCAACAATTTAAAAAGTGCACTGAGAATTTCATTTATTTCAACACTCAATGATATTTATTTTTAAGAAAAGAAGTGAGTGATTTTTTAGCAACGAGTTTCATATAAAGTCTTAAGGTTTATGAAGAATAATATTTATATGTCAATCTGGGTCTAAATATGATCTATTAGACCCTATCCATACTAAGACTCTAATTTTAAAAGTTAATCATATTATTATTATACCCTATACTCAACAGACTCTAAATCTTCAAGGTATGGAAAGAGTTTCACCCATGTTGTCTGGATTTTTTTACCATCTCTATGCGGGAGAACGTTTTGAAATTTCGAATGATACGTTATCTTATAGGATGCAGTTGTTAGTGCTACCAGTGACGTTCGATCGAAATTTTCTTTTTCCTCTCAACTCTTTATGAAATAAATTGCCATTAATCTTAATTTACAATATATTTGAACTGGTTAATATTTTAAAAAGAGTTCGTGCTGTATTTTTTTTCATTCCATATTTATCCCAAACAAATGGTCGCCACCCTAGGATCCAACGAAAACTACGTTTGAGATATATATTTTTTCTGGTGGGTAAGCTGCTCAATGTCAAAGTGGCGGTTTCGTTGCTTGGACTCCAATTGGGGAAAAAAGGGTGCGGTGGGGACCATGGCCGATGCCAGGTGGGAGGGAAGGCGGGACCCATGGGAGGGAATTGACTTATCAGGCGGTTAAATAGGGAGGTGAGTAATCGTATTAACATCACTTTGATCAACGAGTCATGAAATTGAATAAGTTTAATTGAGTTTGAATTTTGAATCATTGAAAATATATCTGTGTTAAATATTCATCATAAAAATTATCATCTTTTAAAAATTATAATTAATTCAAATTTAGGTTAGACGGTTCAATCAACTGAATGCCCGATAATTATAAACAAAAATAAATAGGGAGGTAGGTGAGTGGAGTAGAGTAGAGTCCTAGAGTGGAAGAATCGTCAGGTTTTGGGGAGTGGGAGTAGTGGAAAAGAGAGATATTAGTCAACGTTGAAAAATGAGGTTTGGGTTTTATGAAAAAGAAAGATTCGTCCTTTTTTTTGAACTTAGCTTAGGAGTGGAGTGGAGTGGAGTGGAGTGGGGTGCCTTTGTCTTTTCCTCTATTCGCGGGAACTCAGTCGAGTTTTTTTATGGAGAGGTTCTCTTTTATGTTTTTTTTCTTTTCTTTGCTCCGCTCGGCCCAGGCCCACTGTCGTTGAAAATCATATTATAAAGGTGAAAAACTAAATGTACTAGGCGATGTAATTCTTAGTAAATTAGTTTTTACTTTTTTAGAAATTGAACTTGTTAATTTTTCTAACCAATTTTTATCTTAATTAATACATAAAATTACCAAAATACTCCCTCTCTCTTCAATTAACACACAAGATCATCAAAATATCCTCTCTCACTTTAACCCTATAAAACAACTCACCTCTGTCAAACACAAGCGCGCACACTCTTCTTCTACGTCCTCTTTGTAACACAAACTCCACCAAAGCTATACACCAGAAGATGTTGTCCCAAGAAGTAATCCACCCGGAAGCCATTGAATCATCTGGAGTATGGCAACTTTTTATACCCATGAAGGTGCAGACTTTCCTTTGGTCAACTATACAGTGGAAGATGACAAGGGATAATCTCACAAAGAGGAATATGTTGTCCAATCTGTACAGATTTTGATGAATCACCTGCACATTCAGATGACAAGCCATTGAGTGTTTTATTTGGTAATCGGGGGAAAAGTGTGAAAAGAATATTTTGGTAATCTAGATGACAACTTGTGACAAAAATTAGTCATAGGAATTAATAGGTTAAATTTTTCAAAGACCGGAAACTAATTTATTAAAGACTGAACTTCTTGAATTCTAACTTTCTAAGTTTTTTATTCTATTATAAATATCAAGTACACGCCACGATGAAGTTGATGTTGGGTAGGATTAAGGGGATTTTTTCTCAAATAGGTAAAAAACATACATATTTTCTCTAAATAGGTAAAAAGTTATACATATTCCCAAAATAGGTTGAAAGATTATTTAATATTATAAAAAAATGAAGAAGGCGCCCTCAGAAAATGGCGCCTCGACTAAAAATGCTATTCACCTGTCCATTCATGTCGAAAAAACTGGGCAAAAAAAAATTGTAGTGGAGGCGCCCTAGTAGGTTGGCGCCTCCAATTAAATAATAATTTTTAGAACAATTTTTTTTAATAGTTGTCCATTTTGTATTCTTGAAATAGGAAGAGTTTCTATTAATAAATTTGAGCAAGTACACAATTTAAATTTAGATTAATCAACTACAAAAATTTGAAAAATTAAAATAAATCCAAAATATAATAGCTTCGACTACTCGACTTGCAGTAGTATAAAATAATACAAACAAGCTAAGTAGATAACTATTTAAAAAAATAAGTGGAGGCGCCAAACAACCAAGGCGCCTCCTTAAAATTTTTTTTTTGAGTTTTTAAATTACTTTATCTAATAGAGTTCCCCTTTTTGTAACTCTTTCCCCCTTTTTGTAGGAGTTATCTTAAAAATTAAATTTCAAGATAGTAATCTATGTTCGGTTTAAGAGAGTTCTATGTTTATTTGAATAATAATCTTAATCAGATATGGATGGATTGTATTTAATTTTCTATTTATTGCAACTTGATTTTTTTTAATAGTAAATTTGATTATGTACAAATGAACCGGCATAAATTATTATATAAGAGTCCAAAATTTTGTTAAGCATAATCAAAATTATTATTCAAATAAACATAGAACTCTGTTAAATCAAATATAGATTACTATCTTGAAATTTAATTTTTAAGATAACTCTTACAAAAAGGGGAAAAGAGTTACAAAAATGGGAACTCTATTAGATAAAGTAATTTAAAAACTCAAAAAAAATATTTTAAGGAGGCGCCTTGGTTGTTTGGCGCCTCCACTTATTTTTTTAAATAGTTATCTACTTAGCTTGTTTGTATTATTTTATACTACTGCAAGTCGAGTAGTCGAAGCTATTATATTTTGGATTCATTTTAATTTTTCAAATTTTTGTAGTTGATTAATCTAAATTTAAATTGTGTACTTGCTGAAATTTATTAATAGAAACTCTTCCTATTTCAAGAATACAAAATGGACAACTATTAAAAAAATTGTTCTAAAAATTATTATTTAATTGGAGGCGCCAACCTACTAGGGCGCCTCCACTACAATTTTTTTTTGGCCAGATTTTTTCGACATGAATGGACAGGTGAATAGTATTTTTAGTCGAGGCGCCATTTTCTGAGGACGCCTTCTTCATTTTTTTATAATATTAAATAATCTTTCAACCTATTTTGGGAATATGTATAACTTTTTACCTATTTAGGGAAAATATGTATATTTTTTACCTATTTAAGAAAAAATCCCAGGATTAAGACATGTCATCAAAAATCAATTTTTTATATTGAGTGTCCTATTTTAATATTATGGGTTATTTTTAGTGTAATGTGATAATTGCATTCTTTTTTTCTCATTTAGGAGCAGTTTTTTTAAAAAAAATTACGTTCGTAACATTTGAACCCAATTTTTTTTAAGTGAGTCATAATTAGACTTTTGAACAAGTAAAGCGATAATTATAATGTTGAAATAACCCGTATCAGCATATTAATTGAATCAATTAATATAAATCAGAGTTGTGGGAGATAATAAAAGGCGAAACAAATATTGTTTACTAATTTTAGTATAGTTCCTCTCTTATAATTTATGTTCAATATTCCAATTAAATTAGAACATTGTTTTATCGGTTGAATAGACATTTTATTAGCCGATAATTATTATTCTTTATCGTTTTGTTCGTATTTTATGTTTTCAATCCCTATATCAAAGTCAAGTTTGAACCAAATATCTAACTAAGTGAATTCAATTCCTTTATCGATTAGAGTAAATTGTCATTCTCTTTTATGTTTGATCTCGTATGAGAGATGGTCTCGTAATTTAAGTGGCACTTTGGTTGGTAATGGTGCAGGTGATAGAAAATAAATAGAAAGTAAGAAAAACTGCGAGTTAGTTCTACTTGTTTTGGTCACCCACTAACCTCGCCTAGTAGTAGTGATTATTGTTTAAATAGGTAAAAGTTCACTTATATATCCTGTGGTTTCACTTTTTGACATATCAGTATCCTGTAGTTTCAATTTGTCTGACCAAGTGACAAATGTTTAATATAGTTAACAACCAAGTGACATTGAATAACCAGAGTTAATTAAAACATGAGCCACGTAATTATATTTACCACATGGCATGTGATGTCAACAATTTTATTGACGTGTCATGCCATGTCATCAACATAAGAAATTAAAACCAAAACTATTTCCAAAAATTAAAATTTTCTCCATCCCTTCGTCTCCCTCGTTACCCTCCATCCCTTCGTCTCCCCCTCCCTCCCCCAATTTCTCTTATCACCCAATTTCATACCTCTTTCGTTCGTGGCTCTCCAACTAGGAAGAGAGCAATCGAAAACCATCTTCGAGGACTCCTAAGGCATTACTTTCGAGTTCCTTTCCCTACCCTGTAACCTTAAGAAGGTGAATCGTCGTTGCCGCTAGGGTTTTTTTCTATTTTCTATTTCTATCTTTTCTGTTTCTATTAGATTTTGAGTTTTATTATTATGTATTGGATATTTGGTTGTTTGAATTAGGAAGTAGTTTTTTTTTGTCTTCTCATCTGGAAATGACACCCATATAAACAGAAAGGAGGGTGTAAGGTTAAACCTCTCTAATTGATGATTCGCTTACTTTCTGATTGGTTGCTTTCTAACTATCTATTGTGTTTGCTTGCTTTTTTATTGCATATTATTGTCACTTGTTTTGTATATTAAGTGCAGGTTTTCGATGGTTGAAAAATTATATATTCTAGAAGAAGAATGGAGTGAAGAGAGCGAGGGTGACGTTGAAGAAAAGGAGATGCAAGATAGTGATGAAGACAATGATGAAGGAAATGAGACGCAAGATAGTGACGACGACGACATTGACGAAAATGAGATGCAAGATAGTGATGAGGATAATGATGAACATGATGTGGGGATAGGTGAAGAGGGAGTAACTCAAGCTCAAGTTGTCACCCCATTCCAATGCTTTACTAGTCGGGATAGGGTTTCTAGTAACATGGGGGTTATGAATGATAGTGGCATGGATGATCCTATAATTCAGAATGACCAGGACTTGGTTGAGGTGAGACATTATTCTGATAATGAGCTTGATCGTGCAGATTTTCCTTGGTTTAATGAGAAAAATGAAAATGGAGTGGTTTTATGTAATGGTATGAAGTTCAAGTCTGTGATTGTCTACCGACAAGCCTTGAAAGATTGGAGCATTAAAAAAGGTGGTAATTTTGTATATAAGAAAAATACAAAAAAAAGAGTGATGATAGTTTGTAAAAATCAATGTGGGTTCAAGGTACACGCCAGCAAGTACGATGACAGCGGTACATTTCAGATCAAGACATGGTATCCTGATCATCATTGTGCTTGGCAATGGGACAACCATCTCGTCACTTCTAGGTAAGTCAAAATTTATATTTTATTTCGATAATTTTCAGATCAGTTTTCTAATAATTGACTATGTATAGGTACATCGTTGAAAAATATGTAGAAGATTTCAGAGACAACCCAGATTGGACGGTGACTGCGGTTCAAAAGTCGATGCAAAAGAAGTTGTCTGCTAATGTATCAATTAAGTAATGTTATCGAGCTAAGAGGAACGCGAAGAAGATTATTGAAGGGGATGTGGGGCGACAATATTTAAGATTGAGGGACTATGCAGCTGAGGTGTTAAGAACCAATGAGGGTAGTAGAGTGAAGATTTCTACTCGAATGGGATCACCAAGATGGATGAGGCCTAGAAATCCAAATGATCCCAATGGACCTCGTTTATGTATTCCTAAGCCTATGGTGCCCCAATTTTTGTACATGTATGTACGGTTTGCTGCAAAAAAAATGAGGTTTCTTTTCAGAAATTAGGCCTTTCGTGGGATTGGATGGCTGCTTTCTAAAGGGTGTCATGGGAGGGCAACTATTATCCGCTGTTGCCAAAGATGGCAATCAAAATATGTATCCTCTCGCCATTGCTGTTGTGGATGCGGAAGACAAGAATTCATGGGGTTGGTTCCTTGAGAACCTCACTGATGATTTTGGCCACCCAAGGGACACAAAAATGGTGTTCATGTCGGATAAACAAAAGGTAAGAAATGGTTTTTATGTACGGATATAGTGTATTTGTTTATTGATATGAAATGTTTATCTGTGATCGATTCTTATATCATATAGGGTCTACAAGAGGCAATAAATCGGCTGATGCCAGGGGTTGAGCATCGTGTGTGTGTCAAGAATTTGTATGAAAATTTCAAAGGTATATTTAAGGGGGCCGAGTACAAAGATCTCCTTTGGCAAGCTGCCTCAACAGGTAGTATGATGAAGTGAAAGATGTTGCTGGAGAAAATGAAAAAGTTACCTAAGGGTGAAGATGCTGTTGCCTTTCTAATGAAGAACAACCCACAAAGTTGGACGAGATCTCATTTCAGCACCCACTATAAGTCTGATTTGATTGTGAACAATATAAGTAAAACGTTCAACTCAGTCATAGTGAAAGGGAGGGACAAGCCTATCTTGTCCATGTTGGAGTGGATAAGAAGAAATCATATGAAAAAGATTCAAGTTAAAGTAAGCTATTATATCATCTTACACTGGCAGATTGTGTCCTCAAATTGTGAAGGAGTTAGATTGCATCATATCGGATAGTAGAAACTGTTTTCCTGCTACTGCTGGCAATATGACGTTTGAAGTGGACTGTTATGGATTTCTCACGTTGTTGATCTTACTGCCAAGACCTGTACATGTAGAATTTGGGAAATCAATGGTATTCCTTGCAAGCACGCTATGGCTGCCATTCACGAATGTCGTCTGCAACCTGAAGATTTTGTTGATAATTTTTATTCATTGGAGACTTATAAGACAGTTTACAGTCATTGCATAGTGCCACTTCCAAGTCAAGAAGAATGGCCAATGACAGATCAGCAAGATGTATATCCTCCTGTTATTAGGAAGCCGACCGGTAGGCCGAAAAAAAGAGAAAAAGAGCTGTAGACGAACCAAAGAATCCCAACAAAGTATCGAGAGTCGATGACCAAGTGCGGTGTGGTAATTGCAATCAACTTGGTCATAATATTCGAGGTTGCAAGGCTGTAGTTACAGGGGAGTCTAAGTGGTAACGATGAAATAGACTCGAGATGCAAAAGAAAACTTTTAATCAACAACGAGGCGCTCCCAATGCATCCACTACTACTAGTAAGGTAATATAAATTGGATGTTTCATCAAGCTTCTTTTTTTTCCTTGATTATAATTGACTTATATTTATTTGCTAATTGGACAGAGAATGGAGAATTGACGGTTGGACCTTCAAACTTATTTTGGACGATTTTTTCGGTAGCACAAAATTGAAGCTTCAGACTTCTGGCTTAGATTGTTAGACAACTTGTTTTAGGAATGATATGTTTTGGAGATGATAATTTAGCAATGTTTTGGATTTTTAGAACTTGATAGTTGTTACCAGATATTTTTTAGTTGTGTTTTGGATGTTCTGGACTAAATAGTTCAAACCTATTTTGGACGATTTTTTTCGGTAGTACAAAATTGAAGTTTCAGACTTATGGCTTAGATTGTTAGACGACTTGTTTTAGGAATGATATATTTTGGAGATGATGATTCAGCAATATTTCTGGAATAGATCATTGTTACTAAGATATGCTCTCGACATACAAAGTCATGTGAAAATCAAGGGGAAAAAATAGATATGAATATCATTTGGAATGTACAAAGATGAGAAAATTTAAAAAATTAGACGCCAAAATCATAGGGATTTTACAATGTCAGATGCAAAAATCATAGGGAAAATAGAGAAAAAAAATTGTCGATAAAAATAGGGTTTAGTAGTGTAAGTGATGACGTGGCAATACAAATGACGTGGCGTACCACGTGGATGTCATTATGTATTAATCTAACTACAGTTAAGCAAATGTCACTTGGTTGATAAATATATCAAACTTGTGTCACCTGGTTAGACAAATTAAAACCACAGGGTACTGGTGTGTCAAAAGGTGAAACCACAAGGTATATAAGTGGACTTTTACCTTTTAAATATGTGGTCGGCTCGGTTGGATCACAACCCAAAATCAACACTAGATCATTTTTATGCAAAAACTCAGAGATCTCTTGTACCGTCGGACAATGGCGTTGACACTGGTTGGATCGGTCAGTCTAGATCAAATTGTTCAAAATTTATTTTTCTTTTAAATCATCATTTGAGTTTTATTATATTCAAAACAATCAAATTATGATTCCAATACTCGTAAATATTAAAATTTACAATAAAATTAGAAAACATGTAAACTTATTTGATATTTTAATACTTAATATAATTGTTTAATAAAATATTTTTTAATGAAAAACCTGCAAACTAAACTTTTTTTATCTGTCAGATCGATCAGACCAAAGAAACACCAATTGGACCGTCCATCCAATGAGTAAGTTTATTAGAATTTGCACTATAACAATGAAATATCATCATCCATACATAACATGACGCATTCTCGAAAAATACACAACATGTCGGATAAGTGGGGCATATTCCTATCATGAATAGGAAAAATAAGAATTAGTATTAGTATTAAAATTCAAACTCAGAGAAAAAAAATCGGTACAATTCAATTCAATATTTTGTTCATTCGAATTTGATTGTGTTATAGATCTATAATAAATTTAGATTAGGGTTAATATCGGATCAATTCATACGACACAAGGTCACCTCCCAGTTTTGAATGAGATCGAATATAGGAGATTGCTTTAACTAATCTAAATCGAGGGTAGTTATGTCATTTACAAGGTAATTGGGAGGGCCCATTGGAGACAAGACAAAGTGGGTTGACCTGTAACGCCGGGTTTGACAGGAGCAGACAATTTTTAATTCCATATGAGCCCTTGGTTATCATAAGGTAGCAGATAGGTTTCTACCAAACAAAAAGGTAGCAGATAGGAGCCACGGGAAAGGAGAGATGGACGGCCAGGATCCCGTCGAGGGAAGGGAAGAGGAAGACGACACCGTCTGATTAGCCAGCGGCCACCATCTGTCATTTGTCTTCGTGTTAATTTTTTTTAGGTTCTAATAATGAGAGTCGAGTACTGTTGGGACTTGGGTGTATAAATTCTGATAATCGTAATTGAATACTTTAAGATGACTCTCTTCATGATATTATTTATATTCGTAAAATTTAAATTTAATCTTTTTTAAATAAATCTAAATTTCTTACTATTTTACTAAAGTTTCATTTTTGAACTTTGAACCTCACATGGACATAAAATATTTATTTGGGTACGTAACTCCAAAATCCAAAATAATAATTGTAATATACATCTACGACCTATCTTTTGGGATAATAATTTTAATAAGTGTCCAGGTAGGAAAATATATAGAATGTTAATCACTCGTCTTATGGGATGCAATTATTGTGAGTTATATAAGTAGTAATAAATTTAAATTCACTCGTCTCATAGTTAGGAACCAATTTAATAAGTCGAGATACTTGGTAACTAGAGAATTGAATAACAGCCTTTTCTTGTTAAAAACATTGACGATCAATAGTCTATTTTTTCGTACATGAAGTCAGGTGTGTATGTTCCTCGATTAATATTTTCTCAGCGTCTCTCCTTCTTTTTCCTTAATAATTAGGGTAAATTACGCTCATTTCTTTGGTATTTGGTATATTTAAGGTTCGCCCCCTGTATTTTAGTAATCGATTAAAAACTTCTCATAATTTGGTAAAATTATACCTTGGGGCCCTGAAGCCGGAATCCAAGTTTTTCTCCGACGAAAGCCCACATGAAATGACACAAATACCCCCACTTAAAAAACCAAAAAAATTATCTCCTCCGTAAAAAAAAGCATGGATGGATAAGAGGATGCCCCCTTCTCTTCTCCAACTAAATCAACAATTTCACAGGCCCTAATAATTCGCAAGAGGATGCTTCCTCGTACGGGAAGAGGAAATAAGGGAACGACAAGGAGATGGATGGTCCAATTGAATCGGTTTAATTCTGGTCATTTTTTAGCTAGGGCTTTTGGATTTTTTCAAGGACAAGTGCCGGCGCTGGTGGTGTTCAAGTGTGTGGGTGACGGCGACCACTCTTCCCATAGGAGACGACCACGAGAACGTCCAGAAGGTAGGAGACGACTAGCAGTTCGAGGAGTCGTAACAGCGATCTTATGAGCAACCACGAGAAGCCGTTCGAGGAATCCCATGGTTCGCCGCCACCGTCGAACTCCGTCTGCTCCTCCACCACCGCTGCGGCATCACCACCTCCCACGGGCGCCGCCATGGCCGGACCCGACGCAAACCCCGCCGGACCTGTGGAGAGAAATCAACGCCGTGCCTCGTCGTACTACAGATTCGTGATTTGAGGATGGAAGTGCCTCGTCAAGTTACAGATCTGTTTTGATTTGGGTTCTGGATGTGCTTGGATGTGTACGAGCATTCATATTCTTTGGATTTTGATTACGAGTACTTATAAAACATAATATTGTAATGAATCACATTATATTATCCCTGCTTTTAAAATTTTCAGATTATCTGTTTATTTTGAATTATTTGGGTATGAGTTTGGATTGAATATGGAGGTAGAGGAAGATGATGAAGAGAGAAGGAAAAAAAGTTTTTTGTTTTTTTTAACAAAGGGGGCATTTTGGTCATTTCATGTGGGCTTTCGCCGGAGAAAAACTCTGATTCCGACTTCAGGGGCCCCAGGGTATAATTTCACCAAACTATAGGAAGTTTTCAATCGATTATCAAAATACAGAGGATCGAATCTTAAATATACGAAACACCAGAGATCTTAATTTCACCTAATAATTAAATTGGTTGCAGGCTGCAGGTCAAAGGAGTTTGTTGGTTGCAGCGAATTTCTGGAGAAAAAAGACAGATTTTGTCTCACACCCTAAAATATATTACCGACTAAAAATTTATAAGTGTTAAATAATTATTAAAAAAATTTATTATTTTTTAAAAAATTACCGAACTTTAATCTAAAGTAATTGAAATAAAAATATTTTATGTACTTGAAAAAAATTAAAGTATTACAAAATTTCAACATATTCCTTTCATTTATGATTTAGTTGTATTGATAAGGAAATAGTTTGTTTTTAACCTATTATACAATAATGACTTGATTTATGAAATTTTACGTACTTTAATTACGATTTTTATAAAAAATTTATGAAATTTTTTCTTAAATAAAATTGTCGTAACTTTAATTAAAACAAATATTCTATAACAATTATTTGATGGACATAAAATAGATCAATTATTTTATTTGGTGAATAATTATTTTTCATAAAATTAAAATAAAAATATTTTACGTACTTGAAGAAAATTAAAGTATAACAAAATTTCAACATGTTCCTTTCATTTATGATTTAGTTGTATTGATAAGAAAATAGTTTATTTTTAACCTATTATACAATAATGACTTGATTTAGTTACCATAAATACATATCCAAGTCAACTAATTGATTAATTTGACATAAACTCACTTGGCAATTGTTGACTTGGTATGTAGGGATCACCATAAAATTTCTCCCCACGAAACATTCAACCCAACATTCCACGAGTCAAACTCTCTCTCTTTCTCTATAAAATTAAGGGTAAATTACTCACTAGTTCCTGATATTTGGTCATCTTCTCCCTCGGATCTTTGCATTTTCAAAAATAATTTTACCGTCCCCTGTCTTTGGTTTGAGAAAATCTCAAGTCCCTGGTGCCGGAGTATTCTATTTTATTTTGGAATATGTCATTTTTCTCTGACGAACTCCCACTTGAAAAGATAAAAATGCCCCTCCCACTTAAAAAATAAAAAATTATCTTTCTCCCTTCACCTTCTTCCCCAATTCATCTTCAACCTCCAAACAAAAAATTTAGATAAAAATGAAAGCTTAATCAAATTTTTTTAATTAATCAAAATCAACCAGAAACAAAATTTGAGCCTCGGAAATCAAATAAACAAATTTCTCTCCACTCATCGAAGTTCATGTTCTCTGTACCAAGTTCATGTTCTCTTTTTTTCAGTTCCCTGTACCAAGTGATGTTCATGTTCTTTGTACTAAGTTACAAATCCAGAAGGCTATTAAGAGTGAATCAAAACCCCAATTCTAATAAAAAAATGTTTGTTGCATTTTGGATTCAAATTAGAAACACTCGAATCAAAACTCCAATTCTAATTAAACTTCTGCACCATTTCGAGCTCAAGAGATTCACTGTGTCCCTGGCTCTAATTAAAAACTGTTCTTTGTACCTCCTCCACTCCAACGGCTCATCTTCACGGCTCATCCCCATGCTCCTCCCCTCCCGTGAGCTCCGGCCGTCGTTCTCCAGTGAGGGGAACCTCCTCCTCGACGGCGTCCCCGCCAGCCTCACCACCAGATCCCTCGACGATGCCAGAAGGCTGCGGGCGCTCTCGTAGTCCACCTCCTGAGTGGCCGGTGCAGCCCCGTGGGAGCCGGGGCCCGTACTTCAACTAGAAGCTCCCTCTCCTCCTCCGCATAGAGGTCACCGAGCCGGATCGATCCCGAGCCAAAGGGAGTCGGGCGGCCGTTATTGTAGGAGTAAACTGCTGCAATCTCGGCTGTTTTTATTTTGGGGTGAAGCTTAAAGAATTTAATTAATTAATTTCAATTATTTTTCGATGAAGACGAATAAGGAATTTAATTGATTGAGTTTGAGTTTTAGTTAAAAGTTGGAGGAAGAAGATGAAGTGGGGAAGGAAGGGATTTTTTATTTTTAAGTGGGAGGGGCATTGTAGTCTTTTCAAGTGGGGAATCGCCGGAGAATATGGAATATTCTGACACCAGAGACCCAAGAATTTCTAAAATCAAAGACGGTGGACGGTAAAATTATTTTTAAAAATGCAGGGACCCGAGAAGAAGGATGACCAAACACCAGAGACTAGGAGGCAATTTACGCTGAAATTAATGGAAATTCTTCGTAATGGCATCTTAATTGGTAACTAAGTTAGCTCTATCATCCATTTGTTCTTAATAGATCAAGCTCGAGATCTTTCAATTAAATTAAAACAACTTTTTTATTATATCAATGTTTTAAATATATTCAACTGAAGTTTAGTATATTTGCAGTGTTACTTTCTCTGTACACACAAGAAAATAAATACATAAACTGTTTCCGGCTATAAATATGCATGCAACGATAATTATAGATGGATATGAGATGAGAAGATCGAACACGCAATCTCTGAGAATTGATATTTTTATGACTTTCCGTTTTCTTCAAAAAAATTATATGATATAGCTGTCGTGAAATGGCTGGCGTTGGACAAGAGGGGTTTCTGGGTCAGAATCAGATTGAATGAGGAACACAAATGGGGACCTCTAATTGGAACAAGTCCAAACGTGGATTTTCGTCAAATGAGTGGGGAAAGAGACGAAGCTAACGTTCTTCTTTTTTGCATTTACGAATAACGATTAATCTCGTGTTGACTTCAATTTGACAAGTCATCCAAAAAAACTTCTTCCTAAATGTGGAAATGGGAAAAGAAAAAAAAAACTGGAAAGGAGAAGCACATCACCAGCCAAAGTCAGGTGTGTGGGCGTTTAACAACTCATTAACATCGCTTTTCATTTCCATTTCTTTACAAGCAGCTAACTGTATCAGTTGGGACAAATGTCAAACTCCGTCTTCTCACGTTTTAGGATGTTAACATTTCGCTCGCCGCTACTACGAGAATCAATTTTCCTTATTTTTTCTCTGTATTACTAGACTAATATGACTACATCTAGTTGATGCTGTACACTGTACAAGGAGGACCACAAGACAAAGAGAGAGCCATCTAGAAAGTGGAGCACAGGGGATTACTTGCTGTGCATGGTTGGTGGTTGTAAGGCATCCGAATCGATTCTCCTCAACTTAGAACCAAGTAAAATCATACTTGCCTGAACTTTCTTCTTGTAAATTTTTACACCATGCCAAAATTTTAACTCTAGACCTCATTAATATCGATAAGACCTTGTGCCGTTAGACTAGAAGGCCTTTGCCACCTGAACTTTCTTCTTCTGTAGAGTGAAATGTCATTTTACAGTTTAATAAGAGGCCATCAGTGATGATTCTCAAGTTCCCATCTAATAGATCTTGCGTGATATATCAAAGAAACTTGTGCAAATTAAAGGCCTTCACAAATGAAACGAAACAAAAAGGGAGAAATGACTTGCATACAATCGTACTTGCTGTGGTTTTGGCTTCACAGCAACCATCAAAGAACCTAAAAGAGGAAAATGATCAATTTAGCAACTGCAAAAAACTGACAAAATATTCCGAGCGAACCAAGCACTTTAACCTCTTCATTCCCTTCTGTCTCAGCGACTAGTTGACATCAAGTTAGAATTCATTTCACTCCATTTTGTTTTTTTATATTAAATAGAGTTTCTTCAGGTTTTGTAAATCTGGTATTTAACTTCTTTTTTTGATATATATTTTTTATCAAAATTTAGAAATACTAAAATTGAAATAACATAAATATATATTTAGTTTTTTTAATCAAATTTTAGTATTTTTGATTTTTAAGTTTTTTATAGACATTCTATTTTAAAATAATTAATTTATAAATATAATAGTTCAAACCAATTCAAATAGTTAATAACATGGTATTAAAAATAACATGGATGTCAAGTAATGACATGCCACTAAAATTGGAGTTAAGGTGTTAAGCACATCAATTTATTAAGTAAAACGTGCTAATTGACCCAAATTTAAAATATAGAATGTTAACTGTTAAATGTCCTTTATGAAAAAATAAGGTACTATTTGCCCTTTATTCCGTTAAATTGAAACATTGATTAACTGGCCATTCATTCTGTTGGGCTCGATAAGATAGAATATGGGCATGGGTCCAATTACGCTGTAAACGTTTCTCCACATCCTTTTATTTTTCATTTGGTCCACAAAGAAGTTCTGGTCCTGAAGTTTCATCTCCTTCTTCAACTTTACCTTTTTTTGTGTGTGTGGAAATCTTCAACTTTACCTTATCCCCTCGGTCGCTCGTGTTAGGTCAAGGGAAAGATGGCATCTTCCACTGGTATCCACTGCCCTGATGTAGCTTTTATTCCCAGAGGAGTCGTTTCGAGGTAAGGTCTTGAGTTTGAACTTACGAATGTAAAAGACACCATTATGAAAATCGAAGATGGGTTTGTGGGTAGTTTGTGTGTTAGAAATTTCTGGATATGGATTGCATTGTTTTGGTGTGGAGTTTAATCTTGTGTGCCTTCCTAGGAAGCTCATCTTGTTCTTGAAGAAGCAAGGTCTTAGCAATGGTCTCTAACTATGCAACTCTGTATACTTATAGTTTGAAGGGTAACCTGGTACCTAAGTTAGAATTCTTTTTGACAATGGATTATTTGCGATGTCATCTTCTCAAGTACTCGAACTATTTTGGTCACAGCTTGGAAGAGAATAAAATCGAGGTACATCCTTGTGAAAGAATTCAGAGTCAAATTGTCTCTAGGCCAACTGCTCCTCATCTCAAACCACGACCAGTTTGGTTACAACCGATAGTGATATTCTTCCGGGTAATGATGAAGATTGAGAAGAAGTTTTTTGAAGAACATATTGAGAAGAAGTTGCATGTTAGATCTTCTAAAACGTATATCTAGATTGTTATCCGTCGAATTTGTATCGACTTACTTGATCAAATGCCTCCTACTAAAATACTATATCCGAAATACACATACAGTAAAAAATATTTCTAAATATTTTCTGATTTATTTGCAAAATTTGTCATTAACAAATAATCAAATCTTAATGTAATTACTTTCAATTAACGAGTCCCTATAAAAAAAATTTAAAAATAAAATTTCAGTTGAATATAGACCGATCAATCAAACCGACTATTGATTTTGACCATGCTCCGAATTTTGAGATTAAATTGACCTATCGGATCGTGATTCGACTGATCGGTCTAGTAACCAAACAACATCCATAGAGTGCACTTTAACATTCTATACTCGAATTTGAGTATTAGTACCCTCTAATTAATAAAAGTGCACTTAACATCTTGCACTTAATTTTAATGACATGTCATCACTTGTTTTGCATCCATGTCATTTTCAATACTATGTTATTAATTATTTGAATCATTTATATTTAGAATTAATTATTTTTAAATAGAATGTGTATAAAAAATATTTAAAAATAAAACCCAAAAATACTAAAATTTGAAAAACATGGAAATTAAAAATCCATGTAACGATAAAATAAAAAATAACAACATATGAATCAAAAATATTGAATTTGGAATAAAAAGATAAAAAAACTAAGGAAAAGTAGGGGCGTTACCCACACACAAACATCCCACTTTCAGAACAATCGAAAGTAGTGCTTTGAACTAATCGGGAGGATTCCATGACACTTCTTCCTTCGAACAAATCGGACGTTGAATGGCAGAAAATTTTCATTTTATAAAGATTTCTTTTGAACATGACACTAGTGTGAGTTTAAAACTGGCTGTTGTGTTACCTAGGACGTGGTAATAACGGTACAATTAACTTGGGGGCGGAAAGTGGAAATCGTATCCTTCCTTGTGTCTTAGGATGAGGCTTTCGTTGTCCACCATTCATCCAATAGATAAAAACTCGCAGGAGCCAACCAAATCCACAGATTACAAGCAAAAATAGGAGAAGAAGAAGAAGAAGAAACAACCTCAACATGGCATTGAGAATGTGGGCTTCTTCGACGGCCAATGCGCTAAGGATCTCCGTTTCTTCAAAAGCTTCTCTACCCCCAGCTTACTCCCTCTCCAGATGTTTCTCCTCAGGTGCAAACACTCTCCCTCTCTTTCTCTCTTCTAAATTGTTAACTCATTGCCTCGAGATTCTGGGTCGGACATGTTGTGATGGTTAGTGCAAAGGGCTGATGTGTATATGTGCATGGGAATGGTGTGCAGTTCTGGATGGACTCAAGTACGCAAGCTCCCATGAGTGGGTTAAGCACGACGGCTCTGTTGCTACTATCGGGATTACTGATCACGCACAGGTCATTCCTCTCTTCAGCCTCTCCAGTGTCGTATGTTTTCTCGTATACGAACATTTGATATCCGTTGTCATATTAAATAACAATGATTAATCAATGAGTCTCGTATCTGCTGTCATATTTAACGATAATGACTGATTAAGAGTCCAGTCGAATGAACTACTATCTCATAATCGAATATTCATTTTTGAGCAGGATCATTTAGGTGAAGTGGTGTTCGTGGAGTTGCCGGAGACGGGTGCTGCAGTGAGCGCCGGTGGGAGCTTTGGAGCTGTAGAGAGTGTCAAAGCTACCAGTGATATCAATTCTCCCATCTCCGGTGAGGTTGTGGAAATTAATCCTAAGCTCACCGAAGCTCCTGGCATGGTACTTAACACCTTCCCAACCTATCAAACCTTGTCCATTTAACGTCATGCAAACTCGAGACACGGTTGTTTGTTATCCGATCACCATTGAACTGACTAACCCCGTTATCCTCGTCATCATTATGTCCTTGACACTCTTGTGTTTTATATTCCGTGTTGAAGATCAACCAGAGCCCATACGAAGGAGGATGGATGATCAAGGTGAAGCCGAGTAACGCATCAGAGCTAGATTCCTTGATGGGTCCAAAGGAGTACACGAAATTCTGCGAGGAAGAAGATGCAGCTCATTAGAAAAAAAATTGTCCATGTCTCTGAATGTGATGACCTTGGACTAACCTCCTTAAGAGCTGCATTAATCATGTTCTGATATTGTTTTCTCGCTGTCAATTATATAAGATATCCACTTTTCCTGCCTCTAAAGTTACTTAAATCCGCATTTCTCCATATCCACTTCTCAAGCCATTTCTTCCTCGTCAAGTGTCGACCCAGCTTCGATCGCCATCCCATGACCTCATATCCGGCAGAGAGACAGTATTGCTCAACATTCTGTTAACAGAAACGTTCCATCCAACACAATCCAAACAACAGGCATCCTAAGTAAATGTAAGAAAACAGAATTCAGACTGTCCGTAAACACAACATTACCCGTATCTTAGTTCCCCTGTTAATATTCACCTGTAACGAAACGTGGATAAAAGACGATGATTTCATATTTGATAAACGTGCAACAAACCAGACAAGAACGTGTCAAAAAGACAATCCTCCAGTCTGTAGTTTTCTTCTTTAATCTAATTATACATCATCCTGCTACCACGCTACGGCTAAGGGCTGCCTAAACCCACAGGAGGAGGTGAGGATGCGAAGTCGGGAGATTGGGTATAAGAGATGGAGATTAGTTCAGATCTGTACTCGTCATTGTTAGCCACCGGTGCACAATCTTGTCCATTAAATGGTAGATTCACATCATCTTGGTTCTCAGGTAGCGAATTAGATATTGAAATAAGCATCTCTCGGATGAGCTCTGCAGAAACCTCCTTGCTAGGTGACTCGACATCCATACTTCCTGTAATGCAGGCTCTCAAATACATTAGGGGAGATATGCAACAACAAGGAGAGAAAAAAACCGTTAAATGGAAACATCCACCAGCGTAAATCGGAAACATAAGATTAGATCAAACCAAATGAGTTCTCTAACACCAAGGTCAAAACTTATAAACACCGGAAAACAAACCACTTCGATATTGCAAGGCACTCAAACATTTTCACATCCTACTTCTACATGACGTGTTATATGCTCGACATGCTCCTAGAACGAACACCCCATATATCCAAGCACTCAATCCCGCGCATTAAACTGCCAAACTCCATCAACTGCACAAGTCTAGTTCCTCTACCAAAACCAACAAACGAAACAAAACAAAACCTTAAAGCACCAGCCATTCAAGTTCAACGTCAAAGCCTCTACCGAACCCCCTTTTGATACACGAAGCGCGTGGATAGGCAATCACGAATCCGTTAATTTAGCAAAATACCGGAAACATGCTATAGTCTCGCTCGATAATTCTAAGCACCAGGCATTCATGTTCCTTTTCCTCCCTTTTAGGGTAATGTACAAAAACAATCCCAACTAAATTAAATTTTCTGCTCGATATCCTCATGTCTTTCCCATATTTGCTCAAACCTGAAACGTCTCTACTGAGGCCTAGGTTCCTCAGCCAGCATCTGGGAGATCAAAGGTGAGTGATCCGACCCCATCCTGAGGTGAGCTTCCACACAAGTAAATGGGTAAATCTCAAGCCACTATGTGGTAGTAAAAACCCTGTCCAGCTTACATTCGATGTGACCCGTATCCTCTTGGCCATTTTTCTATGTGAACCAAAGTCCTGTCTGTCGAATCTCTGAAAAACTACAATACTGGATCACCTCCTGAAAAGCATCAATCCATCTCTGAGGGATATGGTTGCCTCCCCTTTTCTCTGCCAAGGATATAATCTCATTGAAATCTCCCCCACAAACCCATGGCAATGCTGACTGTTCCTTCAGTTGCCTTAAAAGTGACCAGGACTGATGCATATCCTCTGTGTTCGGCCACCCGTAAAAACCTGTAAATCTCTAACGATAAAAATCCACGACTTCCACATCTATATGGTGGAGTGAGTAAAAAATCAAATTAATATCCATACCTTAATGCCAAAGAAGGACGAGTCTGCCACTACGCGCTCTACCCATCCCCCGACATGCTACATAAATACCACACTCAAAATCGAGCCTCCATTTAAGATTCTCTGCTTCTGTCTCCTAGAGTTTTGTCTCAGATAAGAAGAAGAGTTGGGGATTGCAGGAATGGACCAACCTGCACAGCTGAAGAACTACTCGCGAACTCCCCAATCTACGGCAGTTCCACCATATTATATTCATGGCGCCTGGCGGGGCTGCTTGGCAGCCACCGCCTGAAACAGAAACTGATCCAAAGCATCCGAAGCAGCAACAATCTACTTGCTAACATGATACTCATCGTCATCCCTGAAAACACCCTTCCTCTTCTCCCCACATAAAGCTGCAATCTCTTGGGCTCTTCGTAAGTCGTCACTAGTATCACCTCGTGCCAACCGCTTCTAGCCACGAATTGTCTTGCCCTCTCTATCGCCAGTTGGTATTGAAATCTCAGAGCCCTCTTGTCCATCAGAGGTGTCCATCCCTATATCTTCCATCTCCATCCCAGTAACAGCGGTCTCAAGTAGGGGGTGATGCTGTATTCCCCGCCTGTCTGCCAACCGCTGCGTAGTCATCATGACAGGATTCACCTGCAAAGACAAAAAATGACGGTGAGGGGGGACATAAACTGGAGATAAAGTAAATGACAAAGTAGGTAAGGTTAGGGTTTAGGGTGGTATAGCTGGGCGGGTGGCCAGGTCGCCGTCCCTCGCTCAACCATACGCCTTGTTGGACTCATTCTGTTGAAGCCCGTTGTTCCAAACGATCCTGATTACCAGGTCGGGTCATAGGAGAAGAGGAGGTTAGCCCCGCAGTGTGGAACATCGCCTATAGGTTCTCAATCAACCCTGTATCATCCATCTCGGAGGGAATCAGCCCTTGAGCACCGCGGCCTACAGTTTATATTCTCTTTTCAGCTGTGCTCGCATGGTAGAGTAGGAGAACCGATCCACGTTTCCGCCAGTCAGCTTCCTCGGCATTGTTGTTGGTGCCCTCATCCATTCACCATAGCACTCTGTTGGTAGGAGACCCGAGACATCTTCCGGATCCAAGTCATAAACCTTCTCGATGTGACCCAGGCAGCCATATCTATAACAAAAAGACTGTAACTTCTCATACTTAAAGGTGATCGCAACTGTGACATCCCCGCTGAATAAAATTATCCTGGTCCGCTTAAGTGCCTCCCTCACATCCAGTAAAACCTTTACTTACAGGAAATGGCCTCTCAACTCATCTGAATTATCCCATTCTACGAAAGAACCAAAGAGGTTACCAATAGCTTGCGCGGTGGACATGTTGTACCCCCTCATTGGCAGATCGAAAACTTGCACCCAAAATGGAACATAGAATAACTCTGTTGCAGTAGGCTGCTCATCATCCGTGACCTCCTTCAACAATATGATGTTTTTGTCAAACAACCATGGCTGGTCACTCAAAATTCTGTCCACATCACGACGATCATTCACGTGCAGCAAAAAATAATTTTGCCCTATCTCGGTGATCATCATATCTCGACGTGGATGCCACACCTCTCTCATCACCTTAACAAAAGCTCGTGAGTTTATTGTCTTCTCCGACCAGACCAGACCAGACCAGACCAACCAATTCCGTTGCCTCCGCATTGGCCCTAACCACTTCCTCCACCGTTGCCAAAAGATCCAGGACTTCCTTAGCCCAATCATCCTTAGTGCGGTTCATCGGGGTCCTGCTACTCGAAGCCATGTTTCCTGTTGTCCAAATAACGCGTACCCTCTAAAAATTCCACAACAAACTATCAAACGGAACAAAAACACACCAAAACAAAGGAAAGGAAAAAAGACGTATGGAAGTCATTGTCCAGGAACAAAAGGATGATAAGCAATAAGCGAAAACAAGCCAAGTTAGTGAATGAAAGAAAGGAAAGCAACAATTTAGGCATAAAATAAACAACAGAAAGATGGGAAAAGTGGAACAAAAAACTAGAGGACGAAAACTAGGAAAGAGAGCATGCAATCAACAAACAATAAGGATAACCCGAATAAGACTCCAAGAAAGAAAAACAAGGAAGCGTGACGTAGCGACGGGTAGAGATACGGTGATGAATGTAGCGATTGACGTGAAAAGGGCATATGAAAATAGCGAAGATGGACGCGGTGTTAGGATGAAACGAGATTGGGATTGGAAGTTGGATCGGTTGAAACTTGAAAGCCCTAGGAAGGGCGACGGCTCTAGAAAGAGGAGAAACCCTAGCAGAGGGATTATTGTTCACACTTCGGACTTCGTAGTTACTTTGGGGTGGGGTAGACAGAGGTAAACACTAGTTTGAACAGTTTGATTTATATCTTATCTTTGATATTAAGAAAATTTTATTATTAGATTCATACTTTTATTGTGAAATTTACATAGGGTCTGACCCTTAAATTAAATAAAAAATATTTCTGATAATTTTTAAGCATAAAATTTTAATTCTATATCAATGATCCAAAATTTTTTTTTGTTGTTGATTGGAAATGAGTCAGAGACACTTCTCGTACCCTTGTCCCATGATGTATGCAAGAGCACTTGACCGCAATATTCAATAAAATTTTAAGAAATAGTAAAACATCAAATTATATAATTTAAGTTAAATTAGAAGTTTCTTCATTTCAAATACATAAACATTTTTTAAAAAGGGTTAACTTTACTTTAGTACCCTACAGTTTGATCGATTTTTACTTACAACCCTGTGGTAAAATATTTCTTAAACGGATCCTTGATGTTTCAAAAAGACCTCATGGGTAGCTTGGCTGTCTGAAACCAAAACACAATTGTTTTGTCGACACGTGGTATGCCAACTTAGAAAAGTTGGACCTTGAGATTGCTGAGTTGTTGTAGTGAATTTTATTTCAAAATAATTCCAAATTAGTTTACATTTTGCAATACCCCCTTTTTCTCTCTCCCTCTCCACCCTCTCTCCTCACTCCCCTCTCCCCACCATCGAACCTGTTCTCCATGTCCAAAGACTATAAACCCAGAAACCAATCGAGAAAGTCATACATTGTAATCCAAACATGCCAAGGCCCAATAAAACCAACCAAGAACCAAAACCCATGAGGCAATTATTTTGGAAGATGGCAGCGCCGACCTCCTGATGGGCTTGGGCCTCCTATTCCCTGTTTCTTATCCTTGATGTGCTTCTGAATAAGCCTTGCCTAGAGTAGACGATACACTAAGATTATGATTGAGACAGACTCGACTAGAGTGGCGAGCTGTCTTGCCAAGGGCGTGGGGAGGGAACATCCGCTCTTCGCCTTTGTGAGTTCGTGTAGAAGCCTCATCAAACGTGATTGGCATGTCGAGGTCAAGTGGTGTTACAGGGAGGGCAACCAGCTTGCGGATTGGCTCTCCAACTATGCTTTATTTTTCCCTCTTGGTTTTCATGTTTTGGAACAACCCCCAAGTGGAAGTATTCAGCTACTGAATATGGATAACCTGGGGGTCGGTACCCCAAGGATGGTCTGTTTGTAAGACTCTTATATTTTTCTAATCTACGGGCTGCTAGCGCCCACCATTCTTACCAAAAAAAAATGTGCTTCTGAATAGGGTATTAAATTTCCATGCTTTGTCTCCCTTCCTCCCTACAAAATCATCTTAGCCTATATCCAGGGTACCCACCTCGAAGAAGCTCGGGTATTTGTGGTTGCTCTGGTAGGAAACCTAGGTAGTGGATTTATGTCTAACTTAGGGGCTCTTCAGGTTCTTCTATTTGTTTAAAGATTTGGGTTTTGACGCCTTGTTGGTTTGATCTCGATGCCTCCCTCCCTGAGATTCTTTAATGGAGGTCAAGAGGATAGAAAGAAGAGAGATGTGTTGTTTTTTGGTTGATTGATATGGGAAGGAATGAGGAAAAAAGGTATTTTGGAAAATATATACAAAATTAGCATTATTTCAAAATTTACATTGAAGACAAGTCACTTCCATGGGATAAGTTTTTTGCCAAATTGGCATGCCATGTATAAAAAAAATGATCACGTTTTGGTTTTGGACAAAAAGGAGAGCTGCCCGTGAGGTCCTTTTGAAACTTTAGGGACCTGTTTAACAAGTTTTTACCACAGGGTTGTAAGTAAAAATAAGCCAAACTACATGGTACTAAAATAAAGTTTATACGATATAAATAAAAAATTATAATTATATGTACATTAGTTTTAAGAGTCAATATTATGAATAACCGGAGTATATTTGAGAATTTGTTATAATTGACAAGTAAAAGAAATAAATGCAAAAAGGCCTTTTTTTTGGTTGAATGTGGTGGGTGTTAGAAATTAGAACATCCATTTATTCATAAAATCAAACGTCCAATGGAACCAACCTGGGAGTGCCTACTCCCATACAGTCTTATACCATAAGCGATGTACGCCCATCAGACGGATGATCTAAAACATGAAATTCTAAAAAAAAAGTTGAAAACAAAGATAGACAACCAGCTACTTGATTGCTTTCATGAAAACAATGGACAAGTTTCATATGTCAGTTACGACGGATGAGGTTCCTGCATTTAGTCGAGCGTGGATAACAGATGAGTCTTGGTTACCCCCTCGGTAAGAAAGCTCACTACCACCTGCGAGTCTGTCTCGAGAAATGGCATAGTTAGGGTATAGTTGGGGTAGGGTTCAAAGTAAGATAAAAATATAAAAGTATGGTAAGAATTTATTTGATCCATACCCTATCCTAGATCTCACATCTCTAAAAATATACTTATATCCATAACCTAATTAGACTAATCAAAGTAAACACACCCTAGAACTACGAGATACAGGTGGAGTCCGACCCATGAAATATGAATATTTCGACCATCTTTAATCTTGCCAATTATTAGCCTTCACCAAAAATGATTGGTTTTCAAATTCTAGTGAACACTAGGGCGTTAAAGACTTATTAATTTTTTTAATTTTTGAAAGTTATATGATCCAATCCAAATACAAATTTAAATTTGGTGGATATAAGAAAACTTCGGGCAGTACATCGTGGGAACTGAGGCAGCATGTGCTTTTCCGCTGTCGAAAGGGCAAAAAGAAAGAAGCACGTGTGTTTTTTTCGTTCGGTGTCTTCGAGGGACATCGAATGTTCCTCTATAACACTCCCAAACTCTCTCTCCTTTTCTCGGAGAATCCTAAACTCTCCTTGTACCTTCTAAAAAAAGTTACAGGTGGGTCGGTGGCAATGAATTTAAGTTGTTTTTAGCAAAGTCTCAAGTATGAAAATTAGGAATTTATATTACGGATATCAATTTAAATTTGTGGTTATGGACTTATGGTTAAACCATTTGATTGAACTGATCAAAATTTTCTAAATATCTCAAATCATGAGTCCACTGTCATAGTTATAATCACAATTTCGGACCTAACAATTGCCATTGACTTTAAATCAAATTTGTCAGTTGACCAACCGTCAATTTTAGGTTTGGAATTTTTTTTTTGGTGGAGAAGGTGAGTGCTAGGCGCTCATGCATTAAATAACAGAAGGATTACAAGAGAAAGCGTCCCGAATATCCTGAGACAAAAGGGAAATACAACCGACAGGTGGATTTCCTAAAACGTGAAAACCACTTGGATGGCTGAGAGCAAAGTTAGACAGCCAGTCCGCTACTTTGTTGGCTTCACGACCACAACAGTGAACCTCGACATGCCCATGGTGGCGGATGAGGTCCTGACATTTACTCACAAGGACGGCTAGTGGATTACCACTCTCAACCCCCTTGGATAGGTACTTGAAAGCTACCTGGGAATCAGTCTCTACAACGACTTGCCTGAATTCACCTGCAACAACCATCTGGAGGCCTCTCCACAAGCCCCAGATCTCAGAGGTAATCGCATCGCAGTGGCCTGAGTTTTGGACAAACCCCATGCACCAGTTACCTTTCGAGTCTCTGAGAACTCCACCACAGCCTGCTCGGCCTGGGTTGCCTTTTGAGCAGCCATCAGTATTTAGCTTGAAGGAGCCTGCATTCGGGGGATTCCAGGTACCGGGGATGACAGTTGAATTGGATTGCCCCGCAGGTTTGGTCATGACGTTGTACCAGGCTGTAGTGAACTCGATAGCCTGGAGGCGAATGAAACCAGCCCTGTCCGATGGGATGTCCTCTTTGCCAAAAACCATGTTATTTCGCCAGCGCCATAACCACCAACAAGTGGAAGCAAACAGAGTGTTCCAAGGAGTATCTGTTCCCAGTTTCACCATGCACATAATATTCTCGCGAAACCAGGCTTGGATATCCAGAGAGAAGAATAGATTACGTCCCTCTGCAGGGAGGAGAAGATACCACACTAACTTGGCTTTCGGACAATCTCTTAGCACATGGAGAATCGACTCCACCTTGTACTTACAGTGCGCACAGTAGGGATGAGCTCCAAACTTGCGCCTGTATCTTTCCCTATTAGTCATGATGCACCCTTTAAGGCAGGTCCAAAGAAAAGTCCTCAGCTTCTCAGGGATCTTCAGCTTCCAGAGGTGTTCCCAGGTGGTCACCGAATTGGAGCTCACTGTAGGGTTGCCCATAATAGCTAGATAAGCAGACTTGGTCGAGAACTCCCCTGAGCCCGAATGGATCCAGGAGAAAGAGTCTGAGGTTAGGCCGGGGAAATCCACTACTACAGCTAGCATCTTTTGTTTGATATCCTCGGGCAATAAGTTATCTAGAATATCCCATTTCCATCCTGACTCATAACACCAGTAATCTTTGACCTTGGCTTGAAGCACGGCAGATGGGATAGAGCTAGTTAGGCTATTTGCAAGGGCGTGTGTCCCTGGCAGCCACTCATCCGTCCAAAAATAGACACGCTGGCCATCGCCAATCGACCATCTGAGGCCTTGTTCTCATTGGGCTGCAATTTTCAGAAGCCCGGACCAGATCGCCGAAGGCTTAGAGCAGCCTTCTTTGACTCTTGGAAACTGCAGCTCTTTCGAGTACTTCTTAGACAGGATTTGGGCCCACAACGTATTCGGATCGGTGGCATAGCGCCAGCCGAGTTTCATTATCAGGGCAGTGTTAGCATTTCTAGCACTCCTAATTCCCAAGCCTCCTTTCCCCTTTGGTTTGCACACTTCGTGCCAATTCACAAGGTGGACATGCTTGCTCTCTAGGGAATCACCCCAAATAAAATCTCGACAAATTCTATCAAGCTTCTCACACACGCCCAATGGGAGTGAGATTACCTGCATGGCGTAAAAGGGGAGAGTGGAAAGAATGGATCTGGTAAGCGTGACTCTTCCGGCCAAGGTAAGTTGCTTGGCTCTCCACCCCGCAAGTCTTGCCTGAGCCTTGTCTAATAGATACTGAAAAGTATCTTTGTTTATGCGGTCATGAAGAGTAGGAATACCCAAGTACTTCCCGAGATCCTTCGTAGCCATGATGCCAAGACGATCACTGAGAAGTTTCCCTTTCTCCGAAGGTATGTTGGAGGAGAAAAACACTCTTGATTTGGCTTCACTCACTTTTTGGCCCGAGGCACTGCAAAAGATCTCCAGGCCATGTTTGATGAGGTTGACCTGTTCAAGAGTGGCCTCTGCGAACAAAACAACGTCATCCGCAAAGAATAGGTGTGTTACTTCTGGGCCTTGTCTAGTGAGGCGAATCGGTTTCCATTCCTTCCTCCGAGTAGCCTGCAAAATCCAGTGAGCTAATCTCTCCATGCATAAGATAAAAATATACGGGGAGAGCGGGTCTCCTTGTCTGAGGCCTCGCGATGGAGTAAAGGGGTTTGTCATTTCTCCATTCCACATAACTCTCATCGAAGAACCTGTCACACAACTCATGATCAAACAAATTAGGTTTCTTGGCAGCCCTGCATCACAAATGGTCTCCTTGATAAATTCCCAGCTTAGTCTGTCATAGGCCTTCTCGAGGTCAAGTTTAATAGCCATCCAACCTTTGGCACCACGCTTACGTCTCATTGAATGTATGACTTCCTGCAAAACAACAACATTATCAGAAATCTGTCGCCCAGGGACAAAACTTCCTTGGGCAGGAGAAATCAGTTCCGGAAGCTTGGTTCTTAGCCTGGAGACGATAATTTTGGTAAGGAGCTTATAAGGTACATTGCAAAGGCTTATGGGTCTCATTTGTTGGAGGGTTTCGGGAGAAGGAATCTTGGGTACAAGGACCAGCAGGGTATCGTTCAGGCTAGGAGTGATGGTGCAGGTTTCAAAGGCTCGGGTAATGTAGTTCTGGAGAGAGGGTTTGACTACCCCCCCAACATCTTTGGAAGAAAATAGCTTGGAATCCATCCACCCCCGGGGCCTTAATAGGGGCCATACTGAATAAAGCTTCTCTGATCTCTTTCAGGGATACCGGTCTCGAAACCAGGTTAAGTTCCTTAGCTGTCCAACCCGAGAAAAAACCCTTAGGGAGATTATTATCTCGGGTGCCTGGTTCAGCCTTATAAAGAGTCTTATAAAAGTCTACCGCCAGCCGTTCAAGGTCCGTACTAGAATCCAGCCAGTCCCCGGCCGCATCCTTAAGTCGCTCAATCTTGTTCCCCCTTCTCCTTACGATCGTGGTAGTGTGGAAGAACTTGGTGTTCCTATCTCCGTTGGTAACCCATTTCTCACGGGACTTTTGGAGCCAGATGGTTTCTTCCTGCTGCAGAACTTGATCCAGGTCCTGCCGTAGCTTACTGTCCAGCGCCTCCAGCCCTTTATTAGGTCTCTGATCGATGGCTTTCTGAAGGCCACAAAGTCTAGCATACAATCTCTTCTTTCTTCGCTCAATATTCCCGAAGACTTTAACGTTCCAATCTTTTAACTCAGTCTTGAGCTCCTCTAGGGCCTCCTCGATCTCTTTGTTCGGGTTCCACTTCGCTTCAACCACCCGAGAAAAGCTGGGATGGGATAGCCATGCCGCTTGGAAGCGAAATGGTCGCCTTGCTCTACAGCCATAGTCCTGGTCTGAGAAGTGCACCAGCAAGGGAGAGTGATCCGATTGGAAGCGAGCGAGGTGGTGGACCTTTCCTTCGGGCCAATGCCCCCTCCAGTTATCATTACAGAGAGCTCTGTCAAGGCGTTTGGACACCCGACCACCGTGGCCCGAACTCCTTGACCAAGTAAACGGGGAACCAAAATAGCCTAAATCAATTAAACTCTGTCTATTTATCCAGCTGGCCAACCTGTGATCCTGTAATTGGAGCTTGCCGGAACCTCCTTTACGCTCCTCCAACATGGTGATGGCATTGAAGTCTCCCACAATGAGCCATGGGATCGGGTTGGGGGGTGCAAGGGCGGCAATCTCATCCCAGTATCTTTCCAGCCCAGAAACAGGCGGAGGAGCATAAACAAAAGTAATGAGAGAAGGTTGCTGGTTCTGGAACGAGGCCTCAACATGGATAAATTGGCTTTTGGCCACTAGAACCTTCACGGACATAGATGGGCCCCATAGCAGCCAGATTCCCCCCTACGACCAATTGCTTCCACACGAAAATAAGCCAAGCCTGTCTTGCGGCACACTGCCTCTGCTGCACTCCCACTGATTTGGGTCTCGAGAAGGGCTGCGAGGCTAAAGCCATGTATACGTAGCAGATATTTGAAGGCTCTCATGAAGCCAGCCTTCTTTGCTCCACAGCAATTCCAAACCAAAATTTTAAACCCCAAGAGGCCAGGGGCTGAGTCGGTTGGGTTGTGTGCCATTTGGAAGGGTTTAGATAAAGGTAAAGTCTAGAAAGGGCGGTGAATAGAGGGAGGGAGAGAATAGGGCTTTAGACTTCAGACATGGGGACGGGCTCTTCCCGACCCTCAATCAATGGATTAAGCTCTGAGTGGTGATTGCTATGGCTGGAAAAGGAAGGGTCCAGGTCTGAAGTAGTTTCAAAGAAGGGCTCTGTGTCAGGCGGGTCAGATGAGTGGTGGTCCATGGGCTGGTTTGTGTTTGGGTGGCTCAGCTTGGCTTGGGAGGGGTTGGAGAGGTTTGTAAGAGAGGCAATTGGGTGAGGTAACGGTTTGGACATTTCTGGGGTGGGGGTCATATTTGGGTTGGGGTGGATGTTCTCCTTCGGAGTTCTGGCTCGATCAATGGCTGCTTGGAGCTTAATGTTAATAGTGTTTTCATCCTTTCTGGCTCGTTTCAGGTTGGGGCTCGGGTTGGATTGGTTTTGGACTGGGGTGAAAGGTTTTTTTGTTGGGGTAGGTTTCGGGTTCTTGGCTGGCCTAGAGGCGCTGGGTTTAGAGCTTGGCCTACTTTGGCTTGAAAACACCTGGACTGGGCCTTTCGGTTGGTTGCGCTCCAAGACCAGGTCGACACTGTCATTGTCCGGGGGGGAAAGAGCGCCAAACCTATTTCCAGCTCCTGGCTCACTTTTGAAAGCTGCAGGTCTAGCTGCTCTACCTTTCTTGGAAACTATCATCCAAGGGCCCAAATTAGTTTCTTGAGCCTTGGGAACAGGAGTGCTAGGTTTTTCCATAGCTTCACCGGTGTTGCCTTGGCTGCTCGAGCTTCCGCCATCCTCCGGCCTCGGGGCAGGTTTGTCCAAGCTGCTCCTGCAACCATAAGAACAATGCTCCTGCAAGTGACCATACCTACCACAACCAAAGCAGATGGTGTGGAGGCTTTCATACTCAACCTTTTGGACATGATTACCAATCTTGACCTCTCCTACCAGGGGGGTGGAGATGTCCATTTCCACACAAACTCTAGCAAACTGACCGCGAGCTTTTTCCTCCGTATTCGGATCCAACTTGACAGGGTTCCCCAAAGCTGTAGCTACACATTTAAGGAGATTGTTGTTATAGTAGCGCATTGGGAGGTTCGGGAGGCGAATCCAGACCTTTGTATGCGAGACTTCCTTCTCCGTAGGGACAAAGTCAGCATCCCATGGTTGGACGGTAATGTAGTGGTCCAGGTATAACCAAGGACCCCCTAACATCGCTGTGTTGTAATCTTCAGGGTCAGCAAAGCACACAAGGAAGTAACCATACAGTAGGTCCACTAGCCTCATGCCCCCTCGCGGGTTCCAGAGTTGGTGAAGCCTGTTGAGCAGCGCACGGTAGCCAACCATCCTGCCAAGCACCTTGACCACCACAGTTCGCTTCCATGGCTCGTCAAGCTTCTCATCTGCATATTGAGTGAGGATGAGGTGTGGTTGGGATGGATTAGATATCAGGTCCAGGGATACCGCTCCCGAGCCAATCCAATCTTCCTCGGACTCACGAAGGCTTGGGATAGGTTTCCCATTGTGACTGTTGACCGAGTCCCTATATGACCTTTTCGAATTAGGGTTTTCCCCAGCAGGCAAAGGGGAATTCGAAGATGGGGGGTTGGTCGGGTTCGATTGGGTGTTGGGGGTTGGGAAGGGGGCCTGGGACGGGAGGGAATTGGAGGTTGGGGAGGGGGTAGGTTTTCGCGACCTTACTTGAACAGGATCTGTTCTATAGGTTGTACTTCTGTCTCCTCAAGCACTGAAGAGACAGGAACTACAGTCTGGTGGATGAATGATAGCCATCTGATCAGAGCATGATTAATGGCTTAGATCGTCCGATCTCCAGTTGTAGAGGATTGCTCTCAGTCTTCAATGGCTGGGAAGATCATCAGTTGGCCTTCTGACAGACTAGAATTTTAGGTTTGGAATTGAACCAATGTCAAGGTTACCTATTTACAAAGGCGGAAGGACCGTACTTAATTTCGAACTAATCCTTTCAGACTGGGAAATTTATAACTAAAAAGAGTTATTCTTTATCACCCTTCAATTTTTGTGGAAAAACTTTTCCTCCATCGACTTCAACATTTATTCGGTCGAAAATTCAAATATAAAGTGAATAATATTCTTTTGAAATATGTCAAAATTTTCCGAATCGAATTTAATATATTTTAATTAAATTAAAATTATTCTCTTGATCTTTGTTAGTCGTGTTTGGTATATCAGGTCCCCTACGGCGGGATTTTGTTCATGCCCGAGAGCAATGGCCGTCGGATCTGTTATTGGTACACGTGGCGAGGATCGGTGGTGTTGATGGCGGAATTGCCAAAGTCGCAACGATACACTCGAGGAGGATTTAATTGGAACCGAAAACAACAGAACTCGTTAGGGGAGGACCGGTCCTTGTTCTTGCAACGATGCGACGACCTAGTTTGTAACGATCACTAACTCACCTGCCCCTGTGGCGCTTGCCTTGCACTCGCTAGCAGCTGTTGAATTGAAAATCATACTTGGATTTACTTCTATGTTCTTATATTTATTTTAGACAAATTAGAGCATTGAGTTGCTAGTCCGAAATATAGACACGTTAATTGAATAAAGGAAAAATTTTACGAAATTTATAATTTTGATATGTTAATAAGAATAGAAATTTCAGAAACAATTTATAATCTCGCAAATATCATAAATAAAAGTTTCACCAACGTTACAAACATATTTCTTAAATTTTAGTAAAAAGAGCAATGTGAGGTACACAATTTAATGTGAGCATGTATGGTAATCTATAATTTAGTGGTGA
Organism: Hypericum androsaemum; assembly: GCA_963995505.1. NCBI lineage: Eukaryota > Viridiplantae > Streptophyta > Magnoliopsida > Malpighiales > Hypericaceae > Hypericum > Hypericum androsaemum. The sequence goes on along the minus strand of OZ023188.1, from coordinate 1,049,074 downwards.
AATTTGGCAAGCATATGACTATAGAGAATCTTTGGTGGTCATTACTAAAATAAATATAGCATTATTTTTTAATAATTCTCAAAATTATTGAATTTTATGATTCCAAAAGTTATCAACTAACCGAGATTTTCTTGCCAAACACGACGTAGAAAGGCAAGGAGCCACAAATAAACTAGGGGTTTTTTGATCGAGGGAGAAGCGTAGCACAAATATTTAAGAGGAAAATATTGAGAATCCACATCGATTAGTGTAAGTGGGATGTGTTAGTTTATAAGTATTGGAAATCTTTTAAACTATTGTCTTAAGATTTTGGGTTGGATATGGAGATTATAATATGGTATCAGAGCAGGTTGATCATGTACTCATTATTGTGCTCGCACGACTCCTATTTCTCGCACGTTGGCAAAGTCAAAGTCCGTTTTGAGGGAACGCGTTGAGAATTTCATATCGATTAGTGCAAACAGGATGGGCTAGTTTATAAATGTTGAAAATCCACCAACTCATTGTCTTAAGATTTTAAATTATATATGGAGATTCTAATCGAAAATATCAAAAAATTACTAAAATTTTACATAATATACTCAAAAGTTTAATTCATAGTTAAATAGTTTTTGAATTTTGAAAAATCAAAATAATTAGTTTCTAAATTAATTTCATCTTAAACGCCACATGAGATTACCAAAATAATCTTCTATCACTTTATAACTCTAAATTAAAATACACATACTAAATCACACCCCAGGAAAAAAAATAACCCACAATATTAGACAAAAAAAAATAATTTTTTGGTTTAGGAACAAACTCTAAAAAACTCAACCAACAAAAATAGATTTTTACTTAAGCAAAGGACAGGAAAAGAGCCTTTGTAAATCTATAAAAAGAGATTTCCACTTAACTCATTAGACAAAGGACGGGAAAAGAGCATTATGAACCTATAAAAAGAGATTTTTTTTCATGCAAAAAAAATAATATATTGAGGATCAATATAATAAATTTAATGAAATAACAGTAAAATAAAACACGTAGAATAAATCTAACAAATGGAATGAAGAAAGAGATTTATCAACTGAGTTTAGGATTAATCGACTGAGTTGGATCAGTGTGTAGGCAGACTTAAAGTTTTTAAATAATTTTTATTTGATGTGTGAGATTTTAAATTCTGAAATTAGATTTATGTGTTTTAGGGTGATTTGAGAGTTTTAAAGTGAGTAAGGAATATTTTGGTAATCTCATATATTAAAAAACTAACAGATTCAATTTTTAAAATTTAAGAACTAATTAGCTAAGGCATAGATTTTTTAGTACATTAAACCTAATGAACTTATGAAATTTTCCTCAAGATTCAATTCTTATACATTAGCATTAATATAATCAAAGCTACAGAAATTAGGGTTTGTCGTTGGAGAGTGCACCAAACTCGCGAGAGTTGCAAGTACCCCACTTCGCCTCTCTTTGTTCTCCCTCCCTCTTTCCCTCCTCCTAGTTCCAACTGTCCAAACCAACACACAACTCTCTCTCTCTCTCTCTCTCTCTCTCTCCACACACTCATTCTTCTCTCTATATTTGGTCCCCTACTAAATATAGCCCACAAACACTCCCTCACCATCGAAACACTTGTCTACTTCCCCCCTCAACTCTCTCTCTCTCTCTTCTTACTCTGTTCTCTGTTCTGCTCAGGAGATTTAAGATTTTCATTCCCTTCCTGGGGTCCCTTTCTTCTTCCTCCTCTTCCCTCTCCTTTCCCGTTCTCTCACTAAAGTTGTGATCTTTCTTCTGGGTTTTACTCTAAGAATGGCGACCGTCAACCATATTTCCGCTAGAATGTCAACCAAGTTCTTGGGGAGTGGTGGGCACCTACCCGCCTTGGAACCCAAGTCCAAGAACAACAGATGCGCTCTCGGAAAGCCGGCTTCTTTCGCCGTCCGATCCTTGAAGGTCACCGAGCAGAGCTCAGTCGACGGCTCCTCTAATGGCCCCTTGAAGGCTTCTGTTAGTTCCCTTGGCCTTTCTTCCCTCATATTCCCTTTTAATGTCATTGAAGAAAAGGAAATAAGTTGGTACTTTTGAGCTAGAAAGATTGGATCTTTTTGTGTGCTGATATCTAGGTTGTGTATTCGATTTGGTCATGGGATTGTTGTAAGATGGAGGAAACATGGTTTGAGCCAAACTTACCTCCTATGATGCTATGTAGAATAACTAATTGTGTCGAATGCTTATCGACATCTATGAACATTCCCTCTGTAGAGTGTTTGAATCTGAGATTTCATGCTCCACCCTTTTGGGGTTGCGGTTTTCTAATCGAAAAGGGCACACTTGGGCATCAATTGCACCTTCGGTTTGCCTTGCTGATCGATTGCATATAGATTATTCTCGTTCGCTTTGAATATTTGTATGTGCACCTTTTTCAGGCCAAGCAGAATTCTGCAGTTGAGCTTCTGAAGAGCGGCTTGGTTCAAGGACAAGAGCTGGTAGATGCACAGAGGAAGACAAAAATTGTATGCACCATTGGCCCTTCGACAAGTTCCCGCGAGATGATATGGAAGCTAGCTGAGACGGGCATGAACGTGGCTCGGTTAAACATGTCTCATGGTGATCATGCTTCTCACCAGAAAACCATTGATTTGGTTAAAGAGTACAATGCTCAATTTGATGATAAGGTCATTGCCATTATGCTAGACACCAAGGTATGTCCTAAATGCCACCGACCGTTGAAGTTCCTTGCTGTTAGGAATTTTTCTCTTCTTTTCAAAAAGCTCTGTCTCCGTAGTCTTGGACTCCACCGTGAGGGAATTGTGGTAATTGCAAGCTCTGCCATCACATTTGTCGTCTTATGAGTTTAAAAACTTAAATCTTTTTCATTTTCTTTTGACAAGTGACGAGTTTTTCTTTTTGGATTGATTGCTTTTGGCCTTAGAGTATTAACGAGGAAAATGGCTAAAATAATGCTCTGCATTAGTGCTTGATATGAGCTTATTATTGATAACCACCAACTCCTGCGGGATTGTACTGAAGATTGAAAGGTGTATTTTCCTTGCCATTCACGGCTTGAGATTTGTTCATTATTGTTACCTGATCACTTGCTAAAGAAAAAAGCATGTTACTTGATCTCTCAAAGATGCGTGTTGGCCGAAAATCAATTCCTCCATATTCAGATTTTGGAATCTTACTTTTGAGCGCAGGGTCCTGAGGTTAGAAGTGGTGATGTTCCTCAACCTATCGATCTGAAGGAAGGGCAGGAATTCAACTTTACAATTAAACGAGGGGTCAGCACAGAGGACACTGTTAGTGTAAATTATGATGACTTTGTGAATGATGTGGAAGCTGGGGACACCCTCCTGGTGGATGGTAATAAATCTCTCTGATTGTCTGACGTTGATGACAGTTTACCTTAAAAAATTTCTATGCCACTCGACCGTTGGAGATCAGGAAGGAATTTTCTGTCACTGAATTGCTGATTTTGTAACTAAGTTACATGCTATGAGATAACATTTGTTCGATCATCCATCTTAACTTTAGCTACCCATGATTAAGGTGGGATACGTACTGTAGATAGGATGTGAGATGTTTGGATCAATACTTAAAAATCTGCTCAACTAGTTCACTCCCTTCTGGTCTGCAGAGAATTAAGGATTTTGTTTTCTGTTGATGTGGTAGGTGGAATGATGTCACTAGTTGTGAAGTCAAAGACAAAGGACACAGTCAAGTGTGTGGTGGTAGACGGTGGAGAGCTAAAATCTAGGAGACATTTGAATGTTCGTGGAAAAAGTGCAACCCTGCCTTCAATTACAGGTAGTTAATTTCAAGTGCTGATGATCTTCATGCAAAGCTTCTTCTCTCCAGTCTGTCGTTGATTCTCGAATAGTAGTTTTCAATATTTTTTGCTCTTCTGTAACCCTCAATAGATAAGGACTGGGAAGACATCAAATTCGGGGTGGACAATCAAGTTGATTTCTATGCAGTCTCCTTCGTGAAAGACGCCACAGTGGTCCATGAACTAAAAGCTTATCTCAAAAGTAATGTTCTTTTACTTAGTTTTCTCTCTCTTCAAGTTGCTAATTCATTTTGGTAGTTCTATCAAATATTCTATAATTTGATTGAGTTGCTGCAAATCTCACAGGTAACAACGCGGATATTCATGTGATCCCAAAGATTGAAAGTGCTGACTCCATACCCAACCTTCATTCTATACTGTCTGCTTCCGATGGGGTTGGTTTTCATTTCTTTGAGTTCTTTGTTACTTTTGTAGCAAATAATACGTGCCCGATCCTACTTTCTATAAATATGCATTTTACAGGCTATGGTTGCCCGCGGAGACCTCGGGGCTGAGCTTCCAATTGAAGAAGTCCCTCTGTTACAGGTAGCTTTGCTGTAGAATACTTGTTATTTCGCTTTTTTTTCCGACTATCAGCAGTTTCCTCTACTTATATCGTGGTGATAGTACGATATGTTTCAGCTCATGGCTCAACTAAACTGGCACTTCTTTTCACACAGGAGGAAATTATTAAAAGATGCCGAAGCATGCAAAAACCCGTAATTGTGGCAACAAATATGTTGGAGAGTATGATAGATCACCCAACACCTACAAGAGCCGAGGTTTCTGACATTGCAATTGCCGTACGTGAAGGTGCTGACGCCGTCATGCTTTCTGGAGAGACTGCACATGGGAAGTAAGTTAATTGCTATTCAATTATACGATTATTATGCTTGCTTAAATTTTTTTACCTCTTGCTGCTTTTGGCGATAAAATTGGAGTTTCAGGGAGTTGCTAATTCTTGCAAGAAATACTGCAGGTATCCATTGAAAGCAGTTAAAGTTATGCACACGGTGGCACTAAGGACTGAGGCAAGCCTGTCAGTCAACACTGCATCTCCGTCACAAGCTGATTACAAGGTAAATGGATAACTATCTTACCTGTTTATGCTAGTTTGTTAGATTCACTTGTGACTGTTTGATCAGATGATGTTAGCTCATCAAAATGTTTGGCCTGATGACTATTAGCAGTTTTCTCTCAGAGTTCCATCTCGTTGTACGGAGACTAATTTCTGTTTGCCACATCCTTTTGCAGCTCCATATGGGTGACATGTTCGCTTTCCATTCCACAATAATGGCCAACACTTTGAACACTCCAATCATTGTCTTCACGAGGACATCATCCATGGCCATACTCTTGAGTCATTATCGCCCATCCTCCATGATATTTGCCTTCACAAATGAGTGAGTTGACTATTAAGTGCATCATGCCAAATGACTTCGTCTTCGTCTCAGTCGTGAATGTAAGCTCATCATTTTCATGCTGGCAGTGAGAGAGTTAAGCAAAGGCTGGTGCTCTACCAGGGTGTGAAGCCAATTTTCATGGAATTCTCTGACGATTCAGAGGAGACATTCTCCCGAGCGATCAAGCTTTTAATGGTTAGATTCTTCTCAGAGTATAGTATATGTGTATTCTTGGACCAGATTTTCATCACCAACTGTAGTGACCTTTTTAAAATGCTTTAGAACAAGGGTCTGCTGGCGGAAGGACAGCACGTAACACTCGTTCAAAGCGGAGCGCAGCCAATCTGGCGTCTTGACTCCACTCATCACATACAAGTCCGGAAGGTCCAAAGCTGATTTTGTTTCAAGGAAAACATCGATCGGTTCATCCTCGAAGGTTTTTCGGAGTTGCTAATTCTTATAGAAGACATTGTTTCATTACTCGGCTGCTAGCAATCTTGTTTCGTATTTGAACTGTAAGAATCATAATGGCTTTGCCCTTTCATGAGATTCTTTGTAGAAAAGTTTCTCTGCTAATAACATGCATGATGATGCTGATGTACGTTTTCTTTTCTTGGAATCTTTTTTGGGATCATTTGCTTCTATATGATTTGTTGTTTAAAATACAACGGTTCACAGGTTTGCCACTTCAGTTCCTTTTTTTATGAGTTACAGAAATAAACTGTATACTTCATTGATGGCAGCTTCGAGTACTCTTACTTTAGACTCTTTCGCCAATATGTGCTATATCGTTTTTAGTCGCGCGTGCTCATAAAGGCAGGCGCGTGCTCCATCTTTCGGGGATCGCCTCGCGAAAGACAGTGTACTCGCCTTAAAATGATGGTGCCTCGCGAAAACATGCCCATCAGCATATGAACTAGAACAGTTGATGGGGTAGCCATGAAGGAAAGGAAGCAATTTGACTATGGGATTGGGAGCTCTACTCCATTCTATACAGAAAAGTGCACAGATCCAAACAGATTGATTCCTTATGAACTGGTTTGTGTCTTTTAAACCCTGAGACAGTGCATCCCATCATCAAAACCGGCTTCCGGCCGTCCCAACTCGAAAACGGAATCAACCAGAAGCGTTCGATGCTGCAAAATCTCACAGAATGCGCGTCTCGGGTTCTCGCTATGTTCTTGATATGTGCTTGTATCTGCTCCTTTCCTGTTATTCTTATTAGTCTGGTATTTATGGTAGGTGTTTCTCTTGTTGCAGAATAATCCCTCTAGACTTTAAAGCTCTTCTCCTCCTCATTGTTCTCCATGCACTTACCTTCCACCTTGATATTCTTGTACCACTTGGCGCATGCGACGTAGACGATTAAATCGAGACCTGTTAAGACAGCCAGGAGGAAGAAGAATCTGTCCAGGTGACCTTTGTTGAGATTTCCGGGTATCCATCCCGGTGTGTCATCCTTCCTGGAAATCTTCATGACCATAGTGACGAGCAGGTCGCTCACGTAGTTGCCTAGCGAGATGGAAGCCATGCAAAGCGCGCTCCCGAAGCTCTTCAATCCGTCTGGTGCTTGTGCATTGAAGAACTCCAGCTGGCCGACGTACATGAAAACCTCTGAAGCTCCGATAAGTACATACTGAGGAACTTGCCAGAAGATGCTCACCGAGCTCGAGCCTTCGCAGTTTATGCAGTCTTTTCTTGCGTACCTCAGCCTGTGGCACTCCACCATACCGGCTGAAAGCATCGCGAGAATGGCTATCACGAGGCCGATTCCCATCCTCTGAAGCTCTGTGAATCCCCTTGATCGCAATCTCACCACCAGTGGATCGATAACACGGCGGTAGAGGAATATGAAGACTGCAACACTTAGTATGTCGAAGCTCGACATGCTAGCTGGAGGAACCTTGAAGTTTGAGATAGTGGTCTTCATTGTAGCGCCTTGCTCTACGAACAGAGATGCCATCTGCGTGAAGACGACCGAGTAAAGTATGGTGCAGAGCCAAATCGGAAGCAGTCTCAAGATGCATTTCACTTCTTCCACCTGCGTGATCGGACAGAGTTGCCATGCGTTGCGAGAACCCTCTTTCTCGTCCTCAATATCTCTTGATGAAATGTAAGCGGCTCTATCCAAGAACCTATAATGTACAAATGAACAAGAAGGTCAACCATTCTGTTGAATCAGAAGATGACATCTTTCCGAAATTAACCGAGGATGATCATGTCATGTACTTACTTGAATCCACGAGTATAAAGCAACCTCCTGTTGCCATTCATAGAGCTGTCATTGGCATCCACATCATACAGCTCATCCTTATCTGAAGGCATCTCAACCTTCCACTTCCTTGCCGCAGCAATGAGGACTTGGGAAAATCTGGACAGAGGATTGCCGCTCGGCTTGAAGTGCCTGTACCTGGCCGATCCTGCAAGGAACAAGACCAACCCCGCAAATGCAGAGCCCGTGGACACCCAGAACCCGAGCGCCCACGCACCCTTGTCCTCAAAGTAACCCAAGATCGTGTTGGAGAAGAGAGAGCCAAGGTTCAGAGCCAGATAGAAGTAACTGAAGAAGGCCACCTTGGAATGTCCTTCCTTGGGATCCTCCTCATCAAACTGATCAGCTCCGAACGTAGCTATAGTCGGCTGGTAGCCGCCATTTCCCAACGCGACGAGGTACGTCGAGAAGTAGAAAAGATTCATCTCCATGCTCGAATGTTCTACGCATGGAGTCTCCTCATTTCCACACCCCTTAGGCCTCACCAAGAACAGGTAGGTCGACAAGGACAAGGATGCCAAGCCCTGCAATTGCAACACCAATCCATGATCATCATCAATCAACCAACTACTGGAATCCGAAACTCGCCCTTTACCACTCGAGTCTAGCCTACGAAATTTATACGTATCGAAGAACAAAAGAGTACTAGAATGAGCTTAATTATGGGCTTACAACGACGAAGATGGCCTGGAAGATGGCACAGGTTTTGTATCTTCCCCAGTAGGAGTCGCTGAGGAAAGCGCCGACCAAAGAGAAGATGTAGACAGTTCCTGTCCACTTGCTAACGTTGTTGGCTGCATCAGCGTTGTCCTGCTTCAGGACCCTTGTCAGGAACAGCACCAAGTTCACTCCCACCCCGAAGAATGCCAGAGTTGCCAGCCCTTGGTTCACTGAGAATATTCATATCAAAGTTTGAACTCGAATCAAAATCTTTTTTACTGACATATATACGTCGTAAGTTAACTCTATCTAACGTCTCCAAGAACGTCAACTGCATCATGAAGGCGTTGTTCTAGCTTAAAAAAATGTCTCGACTTCGAGCCATTAGAAACACAACAATGTTAAATACTTGTTGGAAAAATTTTGACAATCAAATATGGATTAGTCGACATAGTAGTGTTCAAATACTTGGCGGCCTAGATAAAAACCAACATTCCCGAATCCGTGTTTAATGCACATAACATTATTGGTTTCTTTTATATCCAACCACCAACTACCTCATCAGGTGACGAGTTGATAAATATGGAATGCACGTATACTATATAGTCCTGACACCCATCAAATTGCCTGCTCTATAAGTACAATTACCTTAAATGCACTGCCCAATTTTAGGTACAAAGGGAAATTGAATACCTTTACTCTTGTACTACTTACTTTTTACACAAAAATTTGAATTTGGTTAGGATTTTTAGTACAACTATATGTTGTGCCTACAAAACGAATTAATATCAAAGCGACACGTGGATGATTCCAACTCCATGCAGAGTTTGTACTCGTATTTACGTGTCTGGTACTAGTTGTCCCGGAACTCAGAAATTAGTTTTGTTTTTTTCCCTCACTTTCCGGTGTCGTCTTGTGCCGGAAGTTGGTCCCGGAACTCGGTATTTAAAGCCGGAATTCTTGTCCCAGTTACTTCTATTTCTCCCCAAGTGTAGGGGAGAAAACTGACAGCCATATTTTTTGAACTCGAAATATTCGGTTAAATTAGAACACGTTATGTATAACTTATGCATGTAATTGTGCCTCGACACATGTCGATTGCCGACTCTTCAATTCAATTCTTTTGTCATCTTCCATGTGCTTTGGTCACTGACAGTAGCAATTAATTATTGGCTTTTACTCCATCGAGAAACTTCGATTCTGATTATTAAATTGAGAAATGTAATTCCTCTTATCTATCAAACAACAAAAAAGCGGTTGCGCACATGACCCAGCTATGTATAAAAGAAGTTTCTTAATTCTTCAATGTGTGATCATGTGCAATATTATTTATACAAAAAATATTATTTTATTAGGGTTTGCATTAAAAATTGCTTTCCTAACAATACAAGAAGCCATCCAAAGGTGGAGAGAAAGCATGCATAAAAAGGATCATTCCTGAAAGTGACCACTTTTTTATAGTTTCACTATTTATGATTCGTAATCGAACTTCAGGACGTAACAATTAGCCACATATCCATTAGTTAAAACTGAAAATGTATAAAATATTTAACAGGCTCAACCATAAAATATAAATTCGTTATCGATAATATACCAAATCATATTAATAACCGAATATTTCACAAGAATCAATGGTTTGGAGTGCTTACGGAGAATGATGGTTCCGGCAACCCATTTTCCGGATTTGGCTTTAATAGCAGGGCGGCCTCGCCAGTCTACTGTTCCGTCCAGGGTGCACACTTCTTCTTCTTCCTCTTTGAACTTCATTTTAAAGTAAGTAAAGCAAATGAATTTAATGTATCTCAAAAATAAATAACATCAAAATATTAAAAAAATTTCCCTCGAGTCAGGCCAAGAAATAAGATGATGATTTAGGATTGTAGAAATTACAATCAGACTAAAATCACATGTTTATCTATAGAAAGACATACTTCTGTTAAATATTTATTCGGAGAACTTTATCACATTTCAAAATCCTATCGACTAGAACACAAGGTGATATAAACAAAGGGAGGGTGTTATCAAACTACCAACCTGCTTAGATACCTCCATACAAGCCATTGAAATCTTCTAAGTTGTTGACAAGAGAAGGCCCTAATATCCCTTTGTTATAATGCAGAGGAAGATATAACAGGAGAGGTGCTCTATGGTGTCTTGGAAGAGAGGAGTTGCAAGTGTTTAAATAGAGGAGGAAGGTGGGAGATGGACGGTGGAGATTCGGTGGGGGATTGAAATGGGACACCCAAAAAACAAAATGTAATGTTATTGGCATGCAGCATCCTTTTGTTTTGGTTGATACTATTTTTATATTCGATTTGATTAATCTAGATTTAAGTAAGATAAAAAAATGTGAGGGATAAGAAAAGGGAAAAAAGGTCCATGCATATATGCTATTTTCGTCTCTTACTCTATGGTGCTATGTGAACCAGCCATTTTAATCATTAGTAGAAAATAGTCAAATACGGCATGCAATTTTTCTGGTTTAATCTGAAATAACTTGTGAGTTCTAAGAGTGTATGCATTAAAATTTGATAATAATTTTTTTGTCATCTCTTATCTCTTATGATATTACCTAATAAAATTTATATTAGTTTTTTTAAAGGTAAATTGTTATACCATACTTATGTTTGTCAGGATTTGAATTTTGAACTTTCTAAATTTTGTAAAAGTTTTGTGTCGTTAGACTAAATACTGCTTGGCTAAAATTTATATTAGTCAATATAGTTGGCATATACATATTGACGAAGTCCTGATATATATGGAACAAATTTTTTTCAAAGTTGAATTAAATCATCAAACTCTTCCGATAAATAATTACCATTGATAATTTTTTCTCTTTGTCCATCTTCCAATTTCTCAATGGATAACAATTATATGTCAGCTAGATGCGTGGGCTCTTAGCCAATTAGTTTAGGGTTCATCTTTCCGTGTGCGTACGTTACAGGAATATTAAGAAGCATACACTTTCGAGATGGATCATAATAATTGACGTTATCTCCTGGAATAAGTGAATAATTTTTTTCTAAAGATCATAGGTTCTATTTGCACCAAACATTTTGCACTTCACTGCTCTATTATGAAGTTTAGGATATTCCTATACGTGGGTCATTTTTCTGTTTATTTTATTAATTTATTGCCAAATGGTTTTGAGGCAGCTGCCTCAACAAAGATCAGAATAGTTAACTTATCAAAAAAAAATCAGAATAGTTATGCAGGGTTTTCTAAATTTTCAACTTCACCACACAAAATTTGTTGCATTGCAAAAATATTTATAATTTAATATTTGTCTCATCCGTATGCAGAATGTTGACTAGCTATATCTATTGCATTATAAATACTCTTTATTAAACTGTACATCTACTTGCCAAGGCATAATATTCGCAACAACGTTCTGATCATATGCTACCTTAAAGCTTCCCTTATACCTCTGTTTTATTGCGGAGAATGATTCTAAAAGTACTGTTTGGATATGCTAACTGGAAACTTTTTACAATAATCTCCCTACGAATATAATTTGGCATGTCTAATTGTTATAATTTTACCGGTCGAAGTTTTATAGTAAGTCTTACATGATTTACTCACCTTCGTAAATTTATTGAAAAATTAGTAGTCCAAATATTTGAAGTTGGTAAAAAAACTAACTCATGCTACCCCTAGCTCAACAATTGGATTAGAATACTTTTTACCCTATTTTTTTTAAGGTAAAATTTTTACACTTAGCCAAAGTTTGAACCTTGGACCTCCTTAAATTTTACAACTTTTTGTACCGTTAGACTAGAAACCCTTTGGTTTTTTACCCCGTTCTTGTATTAGCTAGTTTCGAGTAACATAAATCGAACCTATATTATCAGTATCATGTTATCGTTTTGGGAGAAAAATATTTAACCCCATTCTGATGTTCTAATTGTTTGAATATTATTTGGTATAGAGTGCCATATTTATGATATATTTCGTTTTTTAAGGGAAAAATTCGTCAATCATAAAAATTTAACCGAGTTGGCAGGAATTAAAAGTTCAAGAAAAGAAAAAGACTTCTACACGTGGCAAGGTTGACTGTCAGCGACGGAGCCACGTTTTGGAGAGTCGGGGCAATTGCTCCCACTTAATTTTTTTTCTTGATAATTAATATATTTTTTAATGTATGTCCCTACTAAAATTAGAAATTGATCTCACAAAAAAATTAATCTACCTAAAAATTGAAATTAGAGTACTAATCAGCACTATTATCAATATATATTGTCCTCACTCTCAAAATTTTCTGGCTCCGTCCCTGTAATGACTGCCACGTATTAATTGCTTGCCAGCTCACGCCCTACACCTATTACGTGACTCAATCTCCGTATTGCCAGTTTTTATGCATCCACAAAACAAGGAGTATTTTTGTGGTGCCACTTGTTTGTACTAATGAATCTTAGTAATTAGTAAAATTACGTTAAATAGAGTTTGCAAAAAATAAGATAGAGTTTGCAAATAACAACGAATATTTGAATTAACGGGTAAAAGAGTTGTCCTGATATAATGCAATTTTACCTAAAAGATCGATTTTGTAAATTTGAGGGGAAAAATCGTTTTGCTAAATATATTTAATCAGGTTTATAATTTTATATCAATTTGACAACTTAATAAAAAAATTTAAAAACAATGTAGCGTTTCAACTTTCAACTACAACCACTTGAATCCAGCTCGAATTCCAATGGCAATGATGATGCATTTGCTCCAACTTTTTTTTAGAAGGAACATTTGCTCCAACTTGACATTTTTTTTTTGAGGTTAAAGTATATATTATTGCTCCAACTTGACACATCAAAGTCGAGCTAAGATGTGGCTTCAAAATTTCTTGTTTTGTTCCTTTTCCATTTTCTTATTATTAAGTTATCTCAAATACAGTCATAACTTTTTTTTAATAATAGTTGTACTTGTACATGATTATTAATGTTCTCCTGATAATTTTAAAAACAACATATTAACTTTGAAGTATGATCTTATATTTAATTACTTAATATCTTGGCCAATTTTTTTAGAGGCTTGACCATTTATTTTTTATTAAATAAAAATTTACTTATTAAAAATAAAATATATTGTGGAAATATATTTTTTTTTAAATCGCCACTTGTTGAATTTGTTTTCGCTTTCCACTGTAAGTCTGTAAAGTCCAACTAGTCTCAACCGGCTCCTAGAAAGGTGCAAAATTCCAAATTGGAAAGAAAGCTCCATAACAAGGAAAACACCTGTTCTGCACACAACATGCCACACGTTTTTTTGTAAGTCATAACATACCACACTTATGTAACGCCCTTAACTTTTACAAAGCTATTAAAAGTGATAGGATGGGAACAACGTAATATTTATTGGAAAATTTTAGACATAATTTAAAATTTATATTTAGATCAAATCTGGATTAGTCAACCAAGTAGATATTCGGATACTAGATGATTTAAAAAATATAATTTATAGATATAGCTAAACAATTTGAGTAATTGGGTTAATATAACTTTTTAAAAATTATAGTGAGTACATTCATGTAAGCAATTATCTAATAACTCAAAAATAATATTTTCTGTTAGAAAATGCAGTACACGAAACTTTACTTTACATATCAAATTGTATAAATACACAAATATTAAAATATAGTATCCGAATTTTTTTTTTCGTGGTTCACTTAATCACCTAAACAACAAAAAGGGCAGCCGACAGCAGCATACGTGTGATTATACTACATATATTGGATGCCGCAAAAAAAAGACTACATAAAATACGGTGATATTGTAAATAACATCTCGATTATCGATTCACTAATAGCTTATAGTAAATTTAGGTATATCTTATATGCCATAAAAATGGGTGAACAACACATATATACTAACAAATTTTTAAATCAACTTATAAAAGAATCGTTTAATGTTAACCGAAAATTTTTCAAATTTGCGTTATTAATGATACAACGACATGTGTTTGAAAAAATTTATCACTATTAAAACGCCAAGTTTCCTGAGTCTTCAAAGTTTGAAAAAATTAACAGGAAAGCGTGTGAAAGCAAGATTTGTAGGTAAGTGGGTCTTAAATTTGCCTCGAACTAAGAGATGTATTGGTGACCTTTATTAGTTGTAAGAGTCTGGCGGTGAAACGCAATTGCTCGTATAGCTGTCTGGGCAATGCCTTATCTATTCATATTTGGCTGCATGCAGAAGTTTTCCCATATGAAAGCTGGACAGAGATTATCTTAAACAGAACTAAATATTCATTAATCTAAGTAATTAAGAAAGATTATATTTAAGTCGTTTAGGGTCACAAATTAAAAATAGAAATAATTTTTATTTATCAAATTTTGACACTTTAACATTTTTACAACTGTGCCATTTAAAGTTCTGATAGGTTATATAATGAGTCATGTAATCCAAGGATTTTGTGGTGATCTGGATGGGATTTGATTACGTTTTCTTTCAACATTTGCGACCAACGAGTGACAGATACTTTTTTAGGGAAAAAAAAGAAAAGAAGAACCCGTATTCCACCCATTTGATAGGAAGTTTATATATTACCCGACAGAAAAGAAGAAATTTACATATTAATTAATTGTTAATCCTGAGTATTCATCGGTCAAACAAATTAGTCGGATTCCACAGGGTCACTGCACTGTAACAGCATCATAAAAGAAAGTAAATGGAAGAGCAATGAATGAGAAACATAAACCAACAAGTATCTATTATCTATATCAATTAGTAAGAGAGTTGTATAATTTAATTGAGAAATTTTGAGTTAAATTGTTAGAAACGAAAATCTTTAAATATTTGTTAAAAAACTTTGCTATCAGATAAATAAAACATAGAAATATTTTTTTTGATAAATAGAATAAAAAATATAAGCATAAAAGCATCAACATCAATACCTAATTAATTGGTCGATAATGATTTATTGTTTAATCCGCACACTAGCAGAGGAGATCATTGGTGGTGTCCCCGTCACGTGAAATAAGCATTTTTAACTTGTGTAGCTCCCCTTTTTGGGTATTAAATTTTGGTTGGTTTTAACCTCTCTTTTTCCCAATTTAATTTGTCTTGTTTTGACTAGTGAAATTCACTTTTCACCCTGGTTATTATTTGATATTGGCTCCTTTCATGTATATGTGAAATAACAAAACCCACTATAGTATGATTACCATATACTCCTAACTATATCATTCATTAGCATCAAAGGAAATTTGGTAGGGTTAGTTCGAGCGGTAAGATAATTGAATTTATTTAAAAAAAATTTACATTAAAATTTTACGAAGTAAAAGATATTATTGAAAGAGACACTTAATAAAAAATCTCTGAGATGTTAAATTTCGATAAAGAGAGCTTTGTCAGTAAACTTTTTTGGTTTTTTTTCGAATCTAGATTACTAGATACAGTGGATGCAAGAAAGAAAGTAACATATACGTATTGTAACGCCACACGATTTGACCGACTGTCTCCACAGACAAATCACTCTACACCCTTTAGGCATCATGCATCACATCGTACCATTTGTAGACGTTCATTGATCTTATCGACTGTTTTCATAGACCAACACAAGTCTTTTCTAGCGTGTTTTGTTCTCACAGGAGGTCACCTATCATGAAATTATTCCGGGCAAAGCATGTTTAATGTTGGAGTTCTCTCGTGATGTTTGCCTGAAAAAAAAGTACACCTTCTCAGTATAAATAATACAATCAAATCACTTAAATTTTCTTAAGATATATTAAACAGAGTATTTTTTTTTTTAGAAAAGTAGAATAGTATTAATCTTGGAGTTGAGTACAAGTATAGCAAAAGGATGTCATCCCTCACACAAAAAGCGGAAAAAAATATCACAAGACTATGTACAAGAAGAGCCGAGAAAAAGAACACCCAAGACTAGACTAAACTAAAGAGGAAGTTTTCCACCGCAATAGACCGCCATAGTAAATTCCGTGCAAAACTTCCTGTAGCTACGCAAGGAAGGAACAAAGTCCACCAAGAACAATAGAAGTTACACCATGAAATTTTGGAGAACCAAGAGCAAATCTTGTCTGTCTTCGAAGTATTACACATCATATTCTATCCAATTTGATATTTGCTGATTATGCAAGTGCGTTAGCCAGTGATGAGATCACAAAAGGGGTTAATGAACACGATAATGACCTCCATTGGTGACCTAATTTATAGTCAGAATCCTTCATATATAGCCACTAGACGTGCATATTGCGATCCACAACATCTTCTGGCTAATCTTGCACCACATGTACGTTGTAGGGCTTGCTGCCTCGGTTGATGTCAATTTTTTTTTTTTGCAGAAATTTGGGTAATCGGCACCAGAAAGAAAGAACATTGCGGCCACGTTCTCCCAAGTGTGTATAATAATGTTGAGGTTAGCTTGATGACCAGATCTAATACTGTAGATGTATGTGCACTAAACTACTTTCGCATGCCTCGAATGTTAGATCAGCGGATCTCTGCTTTGATTCATTATTTTTTTTTATAAGTACTTTGATTCACTAATATCACAAATATTTAAACTATTTTTGTTGAATCGACTAATTCAGATTCTACTCATATAAAAAAGTTTTCAAATTTTTATTCAATTGTATTTTTTAGAATCAAACTAAAAGACTTCTCACTAAGCTAAAATAACATTATCAGGCAACTAGTAATACTTAAATATTTTATTTTAGGTACAAGCTCAAATATTTTATTTTAGGTACAAGCTCAATCTACTGTAAGATAGATTTTCAAATATAGAACTAAATTTGTGTCTTATTAGTTAAGATTTTTTTTTTGCACACACTAAATTGCATACTTGTCCCCATAATTAAACAATATTAGTTAATTCTTTTTGTCCACCCCTTGAACGAGTACCTCTTATTTTCCAACTAATTTTTGTAAGAGTTAAAAGTGTTTAGAGTTTAACTGTTTTTTAACAGTCCAAATTTAACCACTATTAAAAAATAATTCATTGGGGTCAAGATAAAATAAAAGTTGTGCCCCTTTAATAAACAAATAATGACCATCAAAAATAATAATAAACAAATAATAAAGTTCCTAAATGGGAGACAAAGACCTCACTTGGCCACTCAGATGCAGCTATGGAGGAAAAAGCGACGTCATCATCGGTCGAGATCTATCATCTATCATTTCAGTTAGGTCATAGTCCCACGTATTCACGTCCGTTTCATCCGGGAATAATATTTTAGTCCACGAGACGTAATATAAATTGACGGAGATTTAAGATTTAATAAATTGACGGAGATTTAAGATTTAATAATGACGGATATAATAATTGGTGTAAAATTCATCAAATTTTGTACTCTCTTGTCTTCTTTTTCCCCGTTTCTATTTTTGTTTATTCTTCTGTCTTCTCCCATTAACTAATTTCATACGCACACTCATATTATATATAGAAATAGTGTATCTAAGGTTAGTCCTTCTAATAGTGTCTCTTTGTTAGTATGGCATAAATTTCAAATTACTTTAAAAAAATTCAGTCTTTTACGAGTTGGATTAGCTTAGCTTACGAGAATCTCGTCTTTAAGTGAGAAAGATATGTCCATTGGTCTAAAAGCCCGGCCTAACGTGGGAGGGCAACGGGCCCTGGGCTTGGACACGGAAAAGGCATTTTAGATGTGGGCCTGCGGAGAATAAGAGCAACAGATAAAATGGTAAATTCGAGTTGGTTTATTTTGTTAAAAATTCGAATAAATTAAATAGTAACAGACTTGAATTTATTTAAAGGGAACTAGAATTGGCGGATAAAATTTGACAATAACTGACTCTGATTAAGTTTGATAAGCTCAAAATTAT
The DNA here is from genome assembly GCA_963995505.1 of Hypericum androsaemum. Lineage (NCBI taxonomy): Eukaryota > Viridiplantae > Streptophyta > Magnoliopsida > Malpighiales > Hypericaceae > Hypericum > Hypericum androsaemum. The sequence continues at coordinate 1,031,131 of OZ023188.1, read as the reverse complement.
TATTTTCCAGATGCTCTATTCCGAAAATTACTTTACAGTGGCGCTGAAATTAAATTTATCAAAAATTTTCATTTTACCGCTTTAATTAGGTTCCAGCCAAATTCCCAAACCGAGTTTTGCTTAAAACCCATGACGACATTTAGATCACTTCAGTTTCCGCACTCTCTCAAGGAGGGCAAAACAGCATAGTTTTAAAAATGTGGTCTGACCGGTTAGACCACGAATCATGCATAAAAGTTGTGTTTTTTTGGGTAAAACTGACCTCTGGTCTGATCGCCCAAAATCCGGTCGTACCGGGTAGTTTAAAATACGGATTTTGGTACATACCAAATTTTATCCAAATTAGTAAAAATTAAAACAAAAAATTCGTATCATATGCTTAATTTTTCTAAATCAAGAAAAATAATTTTATATGTTATAAATTGGTTGATGTGTGAAACCTATATTTTGACTATTTAGTCTACATATTATTCTAATAATAGTAAAATAATAATAATAATGGTCGGGTCTGATCGATGGTCCGACCGGACAAACCAAAAAGGATAGAATCCGGCCCGTACCAAAATTCGTATTTTAAAACTATGCAAAATAGTATTTCCAGATTCCAACACCCTCTTATCATAGAAAATCCTTTTTTTTACAAGTACTAAAATAACATAATCAGATTAAATTAAGCAAAGATGCTTGTAATAGGGAATAGATTTGGTCCTGGTTACACAAATAATGCCAGGACCACCTTGGAAGTGTTTGCAGCCTTTGGATGAGTCAAAATAAAAATTAGAGCTCATCTGATGGACAGGACGAGACAAGGATAATCTCGTCCTTTTAACACAACTTGAATTGCAAAAATCACCAAAGCCAAACCAGGGACGAGACGACGAGCTGTCACGGAGGGAAGCGAGCGAGCGGCGTTGACCTCGACCAGGGGCGGCCGCGCCTCGGAGGCCAAATCTGTAACCGCAGATCTCCCTCGGTGGTCGGCATCAGGTCGTCGTCGCGGCGAGCTCGGGCAGGCGGTGGCGGCGTTAGCTTCCGGCGAACCTCTTTATTTTGGTGACCTACGGCTTTTCACTTTGGGAGAACACGAAAAACAGTGAGCATTTCCTCGGAAGAACACGAAGAAGCCGAAGTACAATCAATTGGGAGTGAGTAAATCAGAAAAATTCTAAATCGCTACAAAACTTTCCCGAGGAAGGCAAATTGGAAGACGATGCCATCCTCCCAGTGTGAGGCGATAGGAAAACGGGTCTAGGGAGCAGTCAATAACAACAAATCAAGCAACACCTCGAAGAGGACAAGCGCAAAAAATTAAATACAAATTTGGCAGCCATCGAAGGAGAAACGGGGAAGAAGCAGACAAAAATGGGGGAATGGAAAATAAAAAAGAGAGGTTGGAGGCGACGGTGAGCTCCTCAACTAATCGATTTGTCTTTGTCTTTAATTTAGGAGAAAAGAGATGCGTTAGGTTTTATATAAGTTTTTTACTTTGTGGTACCTTGTTCTAGATTAATTAGTACTTGATGTTCTTGAGAAAAGTAATTAGTTTATTTTGTGTAATGTGTCTCGTTATATTAAATGGTACGTCTGATTATATTAAATAGTACGTCCCATTATATTAAATAGTACGCTCATAAATGGTATCCCCGGTTATATCAAATGGTATGATCCAATGGTTTATTATGGTATGATACAATAATTTACACAATTACAATACAATGATTTACACAGTTATGATACAATAGTTTGCACAGTTATGATACAATAACTTATCATGTTTTGATACAATGGTTTGTACAGTTACTATACAATAGTTTATCATATTATGATATAATAGTTTGCATAGTTACGATACAATATGTTATCATGTTATGATACAATGATTTGCACATTTACGATATAATGATTTATCATATTATGATAAAATAGTTTATCATGTTATGATATAATAGTTTGTTATGTTACGATCAAAAAGTTTGATCTGCTATGATCGAATGGTTATACAGTTGTGATAAAATGGTTTGCCCACTAATATACTCGGTTATAGTAACTTAAATAATATTTAATAATACTTATATTAAATAATTAATTAAATAATATTGAGTGGTATTTCTGCCTATGCTAAATAGTATACCCGGTTATATTAAATGGTATGTCCGGTTATATTAAATGGTATTCTCAATTATATTGAACTGTATGTCCGGTTATTTAAAATACTTATAATAAAAAAATTAAATTATATATCGAATGCTATGTCCAGTTATCTTAAATAGTATGTCCGATTATATTAAATAGTATGTCCGATTTTATCAAATAATATGTTCGATTTACTATAACAATTCTTTTATTTATTATCGATTATCTATTAAAAAATAAAATTCAATGAAAAAAATTAAAGTAAACAGTGGGATCCACCTTTATTTTCTTCCCAAAGAAAAATAAATAAAAGAGCACACGAGTCTCCTTTCCATTAATCTCCCAAGCACGCCCCAATTTTAATTTTTTTTCCATCTTACTCCTACCAGGATACTAGGAAAAATTTTTCCAGGACCAAATCTAGTCCCTTATAATATTAGTTGGATTCTTCCGGAGACATCGAGGACTGTTGACCAAGCAGGGGCAATATGGTCAATAAAAAAGTGAAAGCGGTAAAACCGGAGGACGTATGTATACGAGCTCCGTGTAGGGATAAATAACCGCCCCCGTACGGACACACATACAGATTTAGAGAGAGGCGAAACGAAGTCGTTGCGAGGTCTCTTTTTTACAGCTATTACCAAGTAATACAGGTAATAAAAATTTAAAACAGTGTCTTATAAAAAATTTAAAAAACCAGCCAGAGATTATGGGGAGGAAGAATCCCGGTTTACAATGAACTCGTTATCGTTGTTTGTTGATTTATTTACTTTTTTTCTTTTTTTTAAAATTAGGTTTGTGAGGGCATTTCGTTTGACTTCATTAGGCGCGGTGGAAATAGAGCGGCACATGTACTCGCCAAGTTCCAGTTGACTGCGGAATTACAGTTTCAATTTTTCTCCTTTCCGCCTTCGGTGCTGGCGGAGATCCTGGCGGAAGAGCAATTAGCACACATCTGATCGATTTGGACACATGCTTGAAGGTCAGCTTGGCTACTGCTCACCTAGTGGGGTTTGGGGTGGGTTGGGTAGATTATAGTTGCGGGGTGGTTTTTTTTGGGTTCCTTGGGGAATGGTTGTATCAGGGGCAACACATGTCACTTAGTCTTAGCAGTGCTATCGCTAGAGCGGGTTTACCGCGGTGCTCTCTTTTCCTAGTCCGGGTTTATCCTGATTGGGGCAGGTTTACCGGATAGGTTTTTATCGAGGCCGGCGGCTGCAACCTCGTACATTGTGCGAGGGGAGTGTCATGTGTTAAGGGCTAGCTCTAGGTGGGTTGTGTTCTCGTGCTGTTGTACGGTGAACCTTAGGGCGGGTAGGTAGCGTAGACTGGTAGGGCCAGGTGGAGGGTGGTGGGACTAGGTGGATAGTACTCCTCTCGTGCTATTGTGCGTTAAGAGTTTTAAGTTTTGTTCGACTGTTTTACATGTAAGTCTTCAAGGTTTTAACTGTTCCTTATATGAATGAAGTGTTTTCACCCCTAAAAAAAACATGCATCGCATTTTATCTTTTTTTTAATTAATGGTTGCCGCGAATAACGTTGTATTTGGGCCAAAAATATGCACGATGTAATGTCACACAAAATTGTCAAAGTTATGTTTTCCAGCCCAATCCGATAAGGGCCTGAGACAGGGGCCTTCACTTAACACGAAGGAAGCCTTACTTGCTAAAGGTCCCAAGTTTTAAAAACATCAGGAGCCCAGAGTTGATTAATCAAATACTAGAGCCCAAGTTTCCATCTGATCACAGGGACACCAAATTCGTGTTGGTTGGGCTGGCAAGACATGCTTCGAACCACGCCGACAAAAACATCACAAACTCAAATTAGTCGGCTTAGTTTTAACGCGTCACTGTTGTTCTGAACTTGCCATGTATCAGAATGAGCCTCAGAATCACAGCTTGACATTGCTATGTCTCAAAACTTTTCCGGTTCGCTCTTGGATATACTACTCCGTATATATTTTAGCGGACAGAAAATCTAACGGTGCAGTTCCTACAGAGGCTCAAGCATGTTCTTGGCCTTTTTCGAAATTCGACTTCTTTAATCCAAGCCCTAATTGGTGCTAAGAAAGCGATAACATATGTTCGGGCTGCCTCGCACGCCTAGGGCGTCGACTATAACAAAAAGCTAGCGCACAAGGAAAATATCACGATCAAGAGGTATGCAAGGCATTGAGCATAACATATTCTATCTAAGACCTCACTCCATTCTTGCCCTTGAACCATCACAAAACAAGAAGCCAACATTTTTGGGGCATAATCTATGGCAAGGAAGTAATATAGCGACTATGCTTCTCTTCTAGTTGTTTTCATAAATGTTCCCTCTTCTAACGTAGTATGCTAGTGATTATTCTGCTATTCTTGTTTTATATAGATTGAAAATAAGTTGGCTCATGCCAAGCTCACCCACCAATCAGCCCAAAAGAATGACCAATAAGCAGATAAGCTTGAAGCCTCGTGTACAACGCATGGGAGAAAGAAGCTAGTCAGTTGAAAAGAATGACTTCTGCAGCACAAGTAAAATGCATAGCCGTGGACGAACCAAAATCAGCCAATAAATGTGAGGGGATTTTATCAAAGCTCGGGCGGAAGAAAGCCAGTTTCCGTGATGCCCGAATCACATTCCCTAGATGTGTAATACATACCAGAAACGGAAGCTGACAAATCATGTCATATTATAGACCAAAGATGGTGAGGCACAAACTTTTGCAAGCTGCCTGCATCATGCCAATTGCATGAAAAGTTCAACAGCTCAAGTTTATAACGAGGGGATGCAATGAAGATATCAAGACCGGAAATATAAAACCTGGTATCACAGACCAAGAAAGTAGACACCTTACCTTACCTCGAAACTCAACCAACCAACCACCCAACTGATTTGGAAAGCAGAACAGCTGAAATTTTCGGATAAATACGCAATTAAGAATTAGCGACTCTAGACCAGTATGCTCGGAAGCAGAAAACAGAAACTAGAATCTCATTCCTTTGATGCAACCCATGATGGAATTTCAAACATTAGACAGATAAAATACTAGACGTATGTGAATTAACCCTCTTCATATCTCATAAATCATCGTGAAACAAGTTTTATCTAGGAACTAGGATGCCTACTTCTGATCATCCCCATCAGTCTTTTTAAGTAACTGGGCTTCTTCATCACCATCATCTTCCTTTACTTCCTCCTTAGAGACCAACTCTCTCTGGACAACACCAGGGCCAGTGACTGATTGCTGGTAAAGAACCCCTCCTGAAAGGGTAAAGAGGAGACAGAGCAAACCAAACGGACTGGCATGTTTATCCCAAATCATCACGTTGATCACAACCGTAAGGAACTTATTAACCACACCAGTAACGGTAAATGCAGTTGCAGATATGGCCCTTCTGGCTGCGAACCCAAAGAAACTGATCAACAACCCGAAAACACAGGATGCAGACACCGCTACGAACGCATTGAACTCGAACAAATTCCCAGAATTGGACCTCAAAGCAGCAAACACCTCGTTGTACTCCGCAGTGATAACCCAAAACACAGGTGCGATCATCAAAGACAACAGATTGTTGTAAAACACAAGACCCCAAGTGTTCAGCCCGATGCTCGACACCATATGCTTGATATAAACCATCTCCAGCGTAATGGTGATCAGATAAGCGATGGCCCACGAATAGGCAGTCAAACTAAAGGCGGAATCAGTAGCAACGTACCCAACAGCGCCACCCAATATGATAAACAAAGACACGAACGTCAGCTTCGCCGGGACAGGCTGCTTCCTGAACAATGTATCAGCAATGGCGACCAGGAGGGGCGTCAGCGACCTGAAAACAATAAAAGTATCCACATTTGCGTGGCGCAGGAGATTGGTGTTGGTGAAAATGGCCAAGTAAAATACAAAGGCAGCCGGGAGGAACTTCTTGGCTGTCTCGTACTTCAATGGATCGTGATACAGGACCCCGGATTTGCCCAAAACCCAGACCCCCAAAGTGGAAGTCAAGTACTGTAAGGCGGTCAAGAGGCCGGGGTAGTTGAAGTTGGTGATGGCGAGCTTGTTGATCACGGCGAGCAAGCTCGAGCAGAGCGCGTAGCCCACCACGAGGCTGCTCGTGGCGAACTGCTTGCTGGAGTCCCCCACGACCACAGACATCGAAAGGCCCTTAGTTTGGTGGGTTTGGTCCGGGTGGGGAGTTTCGTCGAACACCTTGGCTGCAACCCTCCTAGATCTTGGACGGGTCACGATTCACTGGAGCTGGACTTGCTTGCGGCTTCATTGGGGAAAAGGGTTGTCGAAAATGGGGCCAATTTAGTCAACTAGGTAATAAAAATTGAGTCTTTCGACGAATCTGAGAAAGAGAGAGAGCACCTACAAAACAAGGAAAGCAGATCTTGAGGAAGATAGGATCCGGGTCCGGGACGAGATAACGACAAGCCTTGGTGGGTACGGGCCGGCGTCGGGTTTGGGAAATTTAAGGCGAGGGTTACTATTATTTCTCCCTCTTTCATTAATTGCAATTAAATTGTTTTAAATTGGAGAAGTTATAAACTAGGAAAGTTTTCTGATTTTGTAATAACCGAAGGGGGAAGTTTTCCTCTTCCATTAATTACAATCGAACTGAATAATCACCGATAAATATTTATTGATTTATGTCTTTTAAAAGTTTTATCCGACTAAAATTTTGAATTAATTAATATAATAATGTTAGTACATAGTGGTCAAAAATAATAATACTACCCATCAATTTCTCTTTGAAGTATTTTATCGGTGTTGACTGAGTTTCAAACAGCACCAATACACAAATGAGCCGTACGCTAAATGACAAATTTGTAATTGTAATTCTCCGTGATCTGACCGACTGTCTCTACAAACTAACATGGGTCTTTTTCAGCGTATTTTGTTCTCACTCGCGGCCAAACGCGTTTAACCTTTTAGTTCTCTCAAGATGTGTGCCAGAAAAGAAGGTGCACATTGTTGATATGGATAGTACCAATCAAATCACTTAAGGCTTTTCATAATTGGGGTATCAAAGTAACATAAGAACAATTTTAGAAATTTATATTTAAAACATGGTGTTGCGAATATAGACATAATGGCACATTGAAAATTATCATATCATTTGGCGGACATTGGCACGCCATTTCGTATTGACACACGACTTAGAGAACTCTTACACATGACTAATTAAAGATGATAATTAGATCCTTACCGTGAGAGTCTACCCAGATTCAGACTCGAAGAGTCTGAGACCCGTTGACTTTGGGTCTAGACCTGAATGAATCCTGCTCGATTTCTTATATTTTAGAAGGATAAGGGCAAGATATGGATATATAGATACCTATCCTAATCATATCCGTCTTTTTAAAATAATATTAATATAATATCTATGTATATTAATTATTAAACATAATACCAAATTTTTAATTTCAGCTAACCCAACTTCAACTTTTTTTTCATATTTACTTGGTTGGTTTATTTATATTGATTTATTTTAATGAACGAATCAATTACGTTCATATTTTTTAGTGTCCCGTGCTGTTTGAGAACAATTTGCCAGATTTTTTAAGACTGTGATCTTGCCCGGATCTTAAGTTTTAAAAGAAATAAGTGTAAGAATCTGAGTTTTATGGATAGTAACTAATTTATTAATTCAAGACAAACTCGGCCCTTCAGTGAAATGGGCCAACAAAAAACTGGGCCGCTACACCTAAGTAAGTCCAAGGCAAAACCTGGTCCAATCACAAACAAAACACTTGTCCTTTGTCTTTTGTCTCTCTCCTTAACCACCACTAACCACTTCTCCCAAAACCCCACGAAAAAAATGGCGGCAGCAACCCGGACCCCCGAACTCCGCCGCGACCCGATTACTAACCGGTGGGTCATATTCTCCCCGGCCCGGGCCAAGCGGCCCACCGACTTCAAATCCAAGTCCCCTTCGCACCCGCCGGGCCCCACCACCTGCCCGTTCTGCATCGGCAACGAGGACCAGTGCGCGCCCGAGATATTCCGGGTCCCGGACCAACCGGAATGGAAGATCCGTGTCATCCAGAACCTCTACCCGGCCCTGATCCGGGACCTCGACCGGCCTTCGATCGACGAGGGCGACCGGGTCGTGGGCGGGTTCGGGTTCCACGACGTGGTTATAGAGGCCCCGGTCCACTCGGTCCAGTTGGTGGACATGGAGGAGGGTGAGATTGGAGAGGTGCTCCTTGCTTATAAGAGGAGGATCCTTCAGATTGCTGACGTGGAACCCATCAAATATATTCAGGTTTTTAGCCTTCTTTTTGCCCTGTGTATTAACTGACCGACAATTGTTTTAAGTTAACCAGAACTCTCGAGTTCGAACCTTGATCAGAGTTGGAACCCGTGCTTGTGTTGGAGAGAATCCCGCATTGGAGGGTTGAGCTTTTTATAAGTGTGGAAAATTCAGCTAGTCATTGTGTAGGATATGGAAATTCCAATATGGTATCAAAGTCAATTGCTCTAGCAAGACCATAGCCCGTTGTGCTCACACGGCCCTCCTTTGAAAGCACGAGAGGCAGTGTTAAGCCCGTGCAAACCTCCTATAGCTTAACTATATGGCCACATATAACAAAGGGTCATGAACCAAAAATATGCCCTTGGTCCTTTTTATTGTTTATTTTTTACCTTTTTTGAATTTTTTGGTTAAATGTATTTGCTTGGAGCTTTTGAGTTGAGTTTGTTTGATCCTTAATTATATTGAGAGTGCTTGTTTTGTGCTTCAAGGTGTTTAAGAACCATGGTGCTTCTGCTGGGGCGTCTTTGAGTCATTCTCACAGTCAGATCATGGCTCTGCCCGTTATTCCGCCTTCTGTTGCCGCCCGACTTGATGGTACCAAGGAGTACTTTGACAGGACCGGGAAATGCTGTCTCTGTGAAGCCCTGCGAGAGGATCTTTTGATTGATGTGTCGATGCATTTTATCGCCAAAGTTCCTTATGCTGCTACTTTTGCTTTTGAGATATGGATTGTCCCGCAGGACCACTCTTCTCATTTCCATGAGCTCGATTCCGATAAGGTCAGCAGCAATGCTTTCTCGTAGATTGTTGTGAATTTGTCTCTTTTCTTTCGTGTTTTTTTTTCGGTGACGTTTATCACATGTGTATTGCGAATGCCATCAGCCTAACTGCTCGTTGTGGGATTGTGAATCACACTCTTCATCAACAATCGCCAAATTCTCCGTGCCGTTGTTGTGTAATGTAACAGGATTTTTTAACCGAATTTAATTACTTTTGCAGGCAAGTGATCTTGGGGGATTGCTGAAGCTCATGCTTAGAAAAATGAACCAGCAACTGAATGATCCGCCATACAATATCATGATCCAGACTTCTCCCTTAAAGGCTGACGAATCACAATTGCGTTATACTCACTGGTTCCTGCAGATAGTACCCCAGTTAACTGGGGTGGCTGGTTTCGAAATGGGAACCGGGTGCTACATTAATCCTATTTTTCCCGAGGATGCTGCAAAGGTTCTGAGGGAAATTAACATACCTAACCAGGCTTGAATTCATTTCATCCTTGCCAATTATTGCCTATGTAAAAGAAAGTGCAAAGGATAATATGTGCGGCGAGATCTCGCTGCGTTTTCCACGTTGCTGTGGCGACTAACATACAAGAATTTGCTCTCTAAGTTGTACTGATGATCAGGTGGCATAAGCAAAAGATATCCGCGGATCGCCTCTGTCGTTGGCTTTTGCTTTTGCTTCTGGTTATTACACCAAATACTCGAAAATATTGGAGTACTTGACTGTGTTGTTCTCTGTTAAACTGAAGATGATATGAAGGGGAAAGGATGATCAAGAGGTGTATATATCCATTACCCCTGTCTGATCAAGTTTTTCCTTTGAAGGGTTAGTGTAATACCAATATAAAGCTTCAGGAATAAAGAGTTAACCCCGTATCTGTTTGCTTTGTATCGAGTTGTCCTCTTCTTTTCGTGGATAGAGTGACCAGTTTTCTCGTTGACGCAAAATTGTTGGGGAGTGTACGCAAAGGATTAAGTTCTTTTTTTCAGGAACAAACTTCTTGGTTGATGATATTCGTTATTTCGATTAATCTACGCTTGAGTTAAAGATAAAATTATGTGTATATTTATAGTTCGAAATTGAAATATTTATTTAAATTGGAATAATTTCTTAGTAATTGACTGATTTGAGATGTCTAGTTGCCCATTGTCATTTTTTTGTCTTATTCTCTTATATCAGAGGCGATTATCATTTGTTAATGACTTTCCTTAAATAAATTCAAATTTCTATTAATTTAATTCGTGTTGGTTCGCAAATAGCGCATTAACTGAGTCTTAAACTTGGCCAAAGACCAATCGTGTTTAAGTCGAGAAAATTAAACCCTAGTTGGAAAATGGGTTATTAATAATTGTGAACAGATAAAGTACGGGTTTTAAAAATATGGACTAAAGACAAATATGCCAAAACAGAATTGTCCCCAACCCACTTCCAAAATTTCCCATTAAGAATAGGTTCTTCCTTTGGTCTGGCTAAGACAAAACTGAAGAACCACTTTCGTATTCTTTTGACTCTTGAGCTGCAATTCCTATTCCCCAAGGAAACAAAAGCCAGCCACTTATTCAAAAGGGTTTTTGATATATGCGGTACATTGCACGTAAGAACTACTTCGCTGCGTGGTGTCCCGATTTTGTGCGATGATATTATTGTCGGGTCTTGTTCTGATTCTTATTTTTTATCGGGATGTTATGAAATAATTGACTATAAATTTTTTGAAATACATGCTAAATAAATAATCGCTCAATACACGTATAAAAAAATTAAGCGCGCAATATATTTAAGACGTTTTGACAAAAAAATAAGGTAGAAATACACGAAGCATGGATGGCATTTAACAACGAATCCCTTTGCACGTAAGCTCATGATTGAATGATGAAAATATTCTTACAATACTATATCCATGGAGATTAAGCATGTAACATTCGTTTTGGAAGAACAAGGACGACATCAACTGATCTGATACTTTAAAGACAAAAAACTGGTCTGATAATCACTAATACGTCACTAAGAAAATCCCACTTTCTCGCTACTCAATCAATTTCGGTAAAATATTGTTGAAATTACGATATCATATGGTTGTATGAATTGTTATATGAATGTTATTTCACCTTGTTCATATTTGCAGAAACACTCGAAAATATGTACGAAGTATGTATAGTGTACTCTTGTATAAACATTTATAGAATAATTAAATTTTTTTCACCTTAAAAAACAAACTTGGGAAATCAAGCTAAGGTGGATGGCATCTAACAATGAGTCCCTTTGCACGCATTCATTCTTTTTGGAAGAACAAGGACAGCATCAACTAGTCTAATAGTCACTAAAGCATCCCTAAAATAATTCCAATTTCTCGCTACTAAGTCAATTTCGCCAGAAAATTGTTGTGGGCCAGAAGTTTGATGTGGGCCAGAAGTTTTCGATTTGACCAGGCCCACACATATAGAATAATATTATTTCTCACTTTTCTAGATTTCACTTTTTCTCTTCATCAATTCCTTTTGATAAGTCTCTTCATCATTTATTGAACCTCTCTTCTCTGTACCTATTTTCTCTAATTATTTTTTTCCAATTTCTATTTAACATTTAACTATAAAAATTAGCTATTTTAAATGGGCAAAGTCATCTCTCATCCTCACTGGAGAATAAAGATCCAGTCAAATTGTCACCGTTCCTGGGAAATATTATACGTCACTAATTCCATGTAACGTTGGACTTGGAGCATTCTTTTTCAAATTTGGCAACCATGTCCGGGTTCTCTCATACTTTTCCTTTAATTAATAACCTGCCATATTTTTTGGTAGATTAATTACCTGTCATATACAATTAAAACAAATATTAAAATAAAAAACAACTCCAGACCGGATCCTTCAGTCGAAAATTTTAAGAAAACAAATATATAAAATTTAATTCATCATAAATTTGATACGTCATATTTTAGTAATTTACATGAGATTAATTTCAGCGCTAGGAAATTAATAGATTCAATAAAAGACTTGATTTTTTTCAATGAGTACTTTAAAAAATATATTATTTATAGAATCGTCTCCTAAATATGATTCATGGTAAAATATTCTAAATAGGAATGACAATGAGTAGTATAGAATAAGAGTCTATAAGATTCAATTCATACCCTAAATTTAGATGTAAAATTCAGTTCCTGCATCAGATATTGCGATTCCATACCCAAGTGTTCTTGAGAGTCTAAATCAAGATTCATGTTCTACCAATAGACTCATTGACATACACAATAATTTTAACATTTTAATATAAATCATTAAAAAAATACTATCACATTTATTTCTATTTTGACATTTACAATTATAAAATAATAATGTTTACTTTCAAGCTCAGAATTAGTAATCTTGTATTTTTCATAGCCGAATTTCATATAAAATTTTGGAATTTATGTATGTGAGGTCAAATCTATATGAAACCAAACACCAATTTTAAAAGTTAACTTATATTTTTACCCTATTTTAAACCCGATAAATATTAAACTCATATTATAGGGATAATGAAATGACACCTACATGGTCTCAATTGTTTTTTTTTGTTTTGTTTTTGGGTAGAAACATGGTCTCAATTGTTTTTACCAACCTAAATCACCAAAAAAAACTTGTGGCACTCGCTTCCTACAGTAACGCGCTTTGCTCTACCAAAAGACAAAATATAGGAAAAGAACAACACGAAATAATCATTATTTATTAGAAAAAGGGGAAAAGGAAGGGGACGAAACTTGTAAATTAAAAACATAGGAACAGGAGTGAAAAAGAAAAGATGAAGTACAGAGAGAGAGAGAGAGAGAGAGAGAGGGAGGGAGAGAGTCCACCACCGCCACGATTACGAAGCAAACCCCCTCCTCTTCTTCCTCCCCACCCACACATAAGTATACTATTTAACCATTTTTATATATAACCACAAACAAAACAACCGCCGCTTCACTTCTTCAGGCATTCCCTTCTTTTTATTTAATTTATTATTTTCCGCAAAAAAAGGAAAACCAGCGAAAAGGAGGAGACCGAGAAGAGGAGAGGCAATGGCCACGCTCACCATGCAGTCCCCTTCCCGGACGACGTCGTTCCTGTCGTCGTCTACGCGCTCTTCCTCCCGCGCCGCCACCTTGTCCTTCTCCGACCACCGCTCCCGCGCCTCCTCCCACAACGCCGTCGTATGCTCTTTCTTTTTCCCTTATTTTCTTAATGATATTTTTTTGTATTGATTTTGCTTCTCGATGATTAATAATATATATTCCCCGCCGGGGTGGCGTCTCCATACGATACGATACGATACGACGACGGATTAGGACTTTAGCGTGACTGCCTGCCTCTTGTTGTTGTTGTTGTAGAAATGTGAAGTTTCCAAGTCCTTGAACGGGAAACCAAGCATCCCGATCCTCAACGACCGGACGCTTCCCACGTTCCTGGAATCCGCTCGGGTGGAGTCATCCGCCAACAGAAGTAATACGAGGCTCAAACTCTTCTCTGGAACCGCTAACCCTGCTCTTTCGCAGGTATGTCGTGGCATCCGACTGTCTGTCGAGGAGGATTAGTCCGTGTCGAGTTTTTCTCAGCGTTTGGTGTTTTTCCTCTGCTGCAGGAAATAGCTTGGTATATGGGGCTGGAGCTGGGGAAGATTAGTATTAAGAGGTTTGCGGATGGGGAAATCTATGTCCAGTTGCAAGAGAGTGTCAGGGGATCCGACGTTTATCTGGTGCAACCAACCTGCCCTCCAGCGAACGAGAACCTGATGGAGCTCTTGATTATGATAGATGCTTGTCGTAGAGCTTCTGCCAAAAGTATTACTGCCGTGATTCCGTATTTTGGATATGCCAGAGCTGATAGAAAGGTAAGACCTGTGAGATGGAGGGAGACCTTGTTTGTATTCTCAGATCTTTGAATAACATTCATAGGATCATAATGCTAACCTGGTTGTACGAGTAGTTGCTTCAGTAGTTACTTTGGTGTCTTGTCTCTGATTCACAAAATGGATACAACTGTTATGGACTTCTGGGTTACGCCCAGCTTAGCGGAGTCTGTATAATTTTAAGCGCTGTTTTCATGCAGGCTTCTTAAGTACCTTCTAACTCTTTGCGAGATTGCACAATTTATGCTTTACAGACTCAAGGACGCGAATCGATTGCGGCCAAACTTGTTGCTAACCTCATCACAGAAGCAGGTGCCAATCGTGTTCTTGCTTGCGATCTTCACTCTGGACAATCTATGGGTTACTTTGATATCCCCGTGGATCATGTCTACTGTCAGGTACTTCCTCTTAGGTTATATAATCTGACCTCCTCTCTGTTTCCATGTTCACTAACATTTTCCTTTGTTGCTTCTCTTGTTCCTCTGGACTAGCCTGTCATCCTTGATTATCTTGCAAGCAAGACTATTTGTTCCAATGATTTAGTAGTAGTTTCCCCTGATGTTGGTGGTGTTGCACGTGCTCGAGCTTTTGCCAAGAAATTATCAGATGCACCTTTAGCCATTGTGGATAAAAGGCGCCATGGGCACAATGTTGCAGAGGTAGTTACTTCAACCCATTTTTTGGTCTTTGACTTCCCATCTCATTAAATGGAACATAGAGCGAGTCCTATGGGAACGTGACTCTTGGCATTGCCCTGTAGTTTTCAGGTCTTTTAATTTCAGCATGAAAGCTCTTTATATGCTATATTTTCAGGTGATGAACCTTATTGGTGATGTAAAAGGCAAAGTAGCGGTGATGGTCGATGACATGATTGACACTGCGGGTAAGTAAATTGTTTTGATTAGTTGGTTTCGTATTCAAATTCAGCATGCAGAAGGATTTCTCGAGGTGCTTCAGAAACTTGGCATGAAACTTCAATGGAGTGCATTGCAGGAACGATATCCAAAGGAGCAGCTCTTCTACACCAAGAAGGAGCCAGGGAAGTTTATGCTTGCTGCTCCCATGCTGTTTTTAGGTACTAAGTGCTCGAACCCCCTCAGCTGATCCCGATTGTATGTTTACATTTTCTGTCAACATTATATCGCACATAGCTGATTCACCCGTTCCATATAGTTGACGTCAGTATCTTTTATGTTGGTTTTCCTGTGAAGCCCGCCCGCCATTGAGCGGTTGTCAAGTGGCCTTTTCCAAGAGGTGATCATCACAAACACCCTTCCAGTGGCGGAGAAGAACTACTTCCCCCAGTTGACAGTTCTCTCCGTGGCAAACCTGTTGGGCGAGACGATATGGCGCGTCCACGATGATTGTTCTGTGAGCAGCATATTCCAATGAACTACTAATCAGTAGCTGCAGCATTAGTTGGTGGTGATAGTTTGTTGAATCCATACACAGGCTTCCCGATCAAGGTAGCAGAAGGCATAGACTTTAGGTCTTCCATCATACTTCATCAATCTCCCTCCCTTCCTTCCCCCTTTCTCCTGATTTAGTTTCGTCTTGCACCTCTCTCCCGATTCTTTTCTGCATCTCCTTTTCGGATCACAGTTGTTTAACAACGTTGCGTTATCAATTTATTTAGTCCTCCGGATACTTGGACTATTGCTGACACATTGAAACCGCTGATGTGTTTGCACATGGAAAATGTTGACATCATGTTTCTTAATTTTTTTTCGAAAACATTGATTTGTTTCTCTAGAAATTTTTTGGGTCAAAATGAGTATTGAGAAATGCAGAAAAGTTTTTTTTTCCCTAGTAAAAAGCTGCTTAACAAATCCATCTATTGCGAAAACCCTAGAATAGGGGACGTGGAAGTAGCTGATAATTGCAATAGTTAAATATTTGAGAATTTTTTCATACATTGTTGTTGACTTGATCATTTTTTCACACACGTTTTTAATTAAAAGAACACACCATTAAATTGAATTATTTTCTAAAACCATTCCCGTCTTGAATTTGGAATTATCTAACTATTTTCACGAACTTGAAGAAAATTAACAAAAAGAGTTGGTAAAAAGTTCACTTTAATATCCTGTAGTATTGTCCAAAATCACTTTAGTACTCTGTGGTAAAAAATTGATCAATCGAGTCATACTTATTCCAATTAACATCAAAAAGGTCCTCGGGCAGCTGCCCGGACTTGTTCGAACCTACCCGAACCCTGCCCGAACTACGTGGCCAGTCACGTTACCAAATTTTGATGACGTGGTGCCACGTGGACATCCATCTCCTTCCCTCCTCCTCCTCCGCGTCCTTCCTCCTCCTCCTCCACCTCTCCGCGTCCTCCTCCTCCACCACCTCTCTGCGTCCTCCTCCTCCTCCGCATCCTCCTCCTCCTCCTCTCCACGTGGCATCACGTCATCAAAATTTGGTGACGTGGCTGGCCACGTAGTTCGGACAGAGTTCGGGTAGGTTCGGGCAGATCCGGGCAGCTGCCTGAGGACCTTTTTGATGTTAATTGGAATAAGTATGACTCGATTGATCAATTTTTTACCACAGAGTACTAAAATAATTTTGGGCGATACTACAGAGTACTAAAGTGGATTTTTCCCAAAAGAGTTTGGTCAAATGAATTAGAGAGTTTAAAGTGGATGATGAATGGGAAATCAGCAACAAAAAAAGGAAAACAAAAACGGCGCCGCAACAAGGAGAACATTCAAAATCACGTGCGGCCGTCACGTGACATGTGAAATTAGGGTTACCGCGAGAGCAATAGGGCTACAATCCATATAAATTGCCGCTAACCATTCCCAATCCTCCAAAGTAGAGTCAGGAGCTTACCGCCGTTTGGGCTTCTTCTCTGTAACCTCCGATCAGATCCAAGACTTCTGGTTTCTTTTCTGGGGAATCCTCACTCATCTTTCTCCTCAATTTGCAATTTCTCTCTATTTCTCACTTATCTTTTTGGTTTTTTAAATTTAAATAATCAAAGCTGTGAGGAAATATCTATCGTGTCCCGAGACTCGTCGTTGACGGTTACACAACCCTCTAAGAAGTTCTGAGCTTTGAAATTATGGTTTGTTTTAAATTAGTGTTTAGTTTTGGATTATTTGAAGGAAGCGAGATGACGACAGAAATTTCAAAGTCTGTCAATCCACTGAAACTAGTGATGTGAACAGAAAATCTTTACAGGTTCTGATCGCCTCCTCGGTTAATCCGACCTTGTCCTAGCTTGTTTGCGGTTTGGTTTGTCTGTTTTTTTTAAATTGAATTTTAATGTTGAAGAATGGGGGCAGGTGATGAATCTCATATTTAATGGGTAATTTGCGTCTGAGATATTCACTGATGCTATCACCTTGGAGAACTGATGCCCTTTCAATATCAAAATTATTAACTTGAAATAACATAATCTCTAATTAGGATGGAATTGGGAATTTTGACCAGCTCTGTTTGAATTGAATTGAATTGAATTTCCATATTGGGTTGAATATCGTTGAATTAGCTCTGGCCACCTCTCTTTCTTCTTCCTGCTCATCCCGAACCAACTCACGCTCTTCGAGCCCAACCGTTGCCACCGCGTTGGGAGAGGCCTCCTTATGTGAGCTCTAATTGTTACGCTCCACACCGGAATCTTTTTAAGCGCTGCAACTTTAGAAGTTAGCTTCTTGATCCGGGAACTTGATCTTGATGGCGTTTGAGCTTATAAACCGGCATTTTCCCATCCACGAAGTGGTTCCACATTTTCTAATATGTGTGTATGTGCTGCCATTTACACATTTTGGAAAATGAAAAACCAAATTATAAATATTTGACCATACATTAGGAATCCTAGGCACAATTTTGTCCTATATTCAAATTAGAATCTTATCAGGTCGATGGAAAAAATGATTCCACTACTCAGAGATGTTGTAATGGAAAAAAAAAATCATTACAGAAACAATGACTAATACGTAATTTATAATGTTGTTGGAAAGTCAATATTAAAAAGGTTTCGTGGTGGCCTCCTTACAGGGCGGATAGTAGTTCATTCTGATGGCCTGCACTCCACCCGCGAACAAGCTCTCTGGATCGAGACCCAGGTTCCGACCCGTCATCCTCAGCAGCCTCTCTGCAAGTCCTTGTAGAGTATCGATCCATGGTTGCTCTGGCACACAAGCGAATGTTCAATTACCATTTCTAGAATCGCGCTGTGTTATGATTGTACCCGACTTATTGTCATACCTGAAGGTTGGAGGAGTAGATGGACAGAATCTATTGTTTCTCAACTCAACGGGTTGAGAAAGGACGAAGAACATGTCGCCCCAGTCGAGCTTCTGCTCCTCGGAGACAACGAATGCTTGGCCGTAGCCTTCGATGCTGTTCGGTATCTGAGCATAGGCCAACTTATCCTCCAACGGAAGCTCGAAGAACTCCTTCATATTCATCTTCATATTGTCAATCACTTCATCAGGGACTCCATGATTAATCACCTGGTCGAATTTAACTAGATTGTAATGTCGTTTTAACCGGAAAACCGAACTGTCAAACCGTAAATTCTGTCGAGGATGGTACCTGGTAGAAGCCCCCGTCTTTGCAAGCCAAGTGAAGCTTAGCCAATTCTTCAGTGTCCAATGATTCACCGTCGCCTACGAGCTTGCTGATATCAATAACCGGAACTTGGAGCGACTCGTCGACTACGAGTTGATCCGACTGGAGCTCAGGCCGAATGTACCTAGCCGGTACTTGGTCCGGCTTCTCGGAAGCAAGTGCTTGCACATTAGTCAATAAGTAAATTATTTGGATATTAGTCAAGCTCAACTGGACTACAATCATTTTACCAGTTCAAAGCTTTTATATGCAACGACACCTCCTCAGTTTGGGTCGGCACCTAAGACATGTTGCAACCTCTTGATGCAACTCCTGAGTATTTATAAATATTCAGATGAGTTCGAGGATCAAACAAAGAAAAATTTTCGTGCAATATTCTTTCTTTCGTACTGTCTCCGAGTTCTTGTCAAAAAATTTGTGATTCTTGCTTCACGATATTTGTGAAGGTGTAACTCGCAAATTATGAGACACATAATTTTTGTATCTTGAAAGGTTAATTTCTTAGATCATTTATACCATAGTATGAGGTATTAATATCTTTAAAGAAAGCACTGCTGTTCTATACTTTATATATCTCTATTATTTAAATTATACAACAATATTGGTTTGCCTCTCAGTCATATATTATTTACGACAGGCAATGTTCGAAATTGATTCTCTTTGTCACCACTCCTACAAGAGCAAAATATTTCCAATTCTATTTATACCAATAAAACGATCTCAAAATTAATATAATATAATTTACTTACAGATTCAGCTATACTATTTTAAGTATAATGACCACAATTGATTTCCTAAATTGTATTGACCAATTTTTCTATCCAATTCCGACCTCAGGCAGCCATGAGTTAATCACTAGTTCATAAGATCTAACTACCTTGAAACTTTCATAAAATGAACACAAGTCTTAAGATTAATTACATGGATCAGTAGGTTTGTTAATCCATATATCAATATTAATAATTAAAGTACTCACCTTCCAGTTTTCATTTCGGTTACCTTCTTTAGGTTTTTTTTTTGGAAGTGGAGGGGCAACAACTCCTAGATATATAAATGAAATGGCCAAATACAACCTACTAAGTGCAAGGTCCTCTCTCGGCCTCTTGTGAAGTTGCGACTGCTGGCCTCGTTAAAACCCTATCACGAAAAAATCCAGTGGAAAAAATTTGTGATAGGGAAAGAGTACATCGGGAAGGAAAATCCCCCATTGATGTTTGGTGTATCGCATAACCTGACTTTGCACCGTCACTAGCTAATACAACTCGGGAAGGAAGATCCCCCCTAGGCTCCGTGCCATCAACAGCTCTAGGCAAACAAGTACAACGGGGAAGGCTAACCCCCCGCAGGTCATCCAAGTACACATCCATACAAAAGCCCGAAGGGGCGTCAAAAATAACATACTGAAAAGAGGTCTCGAGAGCAAACTTAGATAGCGCATCCGCCACCCGATTACCCTCGCGCCAAGTATGCTGAAGGTCAGTCTCTCAGTCCTGCTCCGGCAACTCCTTCGCCCTCGATATGAAAATAGCCAGAGGGTGGGCTCGGTCTATCGGTCGTCCAACGTAGAGAATGGCAAGAGACGAGTCCACCTCCACCTGGACCCTCCTGAATTCCCTCTCCCAAGTCAGCTCAAGCCCAAGGATCAGAGCCCAGAGCTCCGCAGCCAAGGAGGTACAGCTACCAATGCCCTTAGCGGACCCGCATAACCAATTGCCCCCCGACACGAGTTGTCCATCAAAGCTCCATCAGTATTTCGGGATCTCTCTACGATAGGGCAATGGAGTATTTCGGTCCGCCAGGACACGACCAAACTCCCGTGCTTGTGAAGTGATAAGGGAGAGGGGGGTGCCCCGAGGGGGTGTCTAATCGAAAGGCTGGGTCGCTCCTCCATCGCCAAAGCCACCAGCATGCAGTCACGAAGGTCGTAGTCCACGGCAGACCATCCATAGGGGCGGTGGTATCTGAAATGTTGGCCCAAAGCCAACGGCAGGGATCCGTCTCAGTGTAGAAGCCCATTGACGGCCGTGGAAGAATGGAAGCCCGCACCATCCTAGAGAACCTGTAATCACGAGACATGTGCATCAGTGACTCAGGTGCAATACCACATCTCGGGCACGTATCATCCTCAGTGAGGTGCCTTCGTGCCCGCTCCGCATTCGTCATTAGCCTGCAATAAAAAATTAATCAAATAAAAAATTAAATCCTCTCGGAAACTCGTAAGGTCTAGATCCGTGTCCAGATTGGGTCGGCCAACGACATCTCATCATCCTTGGACAAAACCCTATAAAGAGATTGAGTAGAAAACCGTCCATCCTGAGTGAGGTTCCAGGATCACGAGTTCGTCCAAGCTGGCGAAACCTGCAAAAGAGTCAAAGTCACAGATCCAATGATATGCGGGGGAAGGAAAGCCTCCAGACGCGAAATATCCCAACCATCCCCAGGGGACCAATACTTAGCCACCCGCTTTCTGGCCTCCTCAGTAAGGAGACTGCAAAGGAGGTGGTTCCGGAGAGGAGAGGAAAAAAGCCATGGGTCATCTCAGAAGGATGTGCGGAGGCCATTACCCACGTTCCGATGAAGTCCGTGGGCAAGGGCAGAACGGGCTTTTGCCATGGCCCGCCAGGTAGCAGATGAACACCACTTCGGCTTTAGCAGATCCAGTTCAACGCCACCCCTGCCATACTTGCCAATCAGGACACGCGCCCAGAGGTGGTCCTGAGACTGGAGGAATCTCCATGGTAGCTTGGAAAAGGATGCCATATTGACCTTCCGCATAGGCTGGAGACCAAGGCCACCTACCTCCTTGGGGAGGCATATAGTATCCCCACTGATGAGATGGATCCGCTGGCGGTCATGATGGGTGCCGCAAATGATCTGTCTACATTGTATGAGCAGGGATAAAGGAAAGAACCGAGCGAGCGAGCATCAGACGCCTAGCCCTGCTCAAGAACTTCACCTTTCAGCCAGCCATCTTTCCACGAAGCTTCTCCAGGATATAGTGGTACGACTGACGACGTTCCCGTCTGAGGTCAGTAGGAACACCCCAGTACTGGCCCAAATCCGTGGTCAGAGGAATACACATCACATCCCTGAGCTGAGGTTCTGGGAGACCATGACTTTGGATTTGGGCAAACTGACTCGCTGCCCTGAGCAATCACAAAAGGTCTCCAGAAGGTCGCGCACCACCTCAGCCTGGGTAACAGAGGCCTCACACATGAGGATCAGATCATCGGCAAACATTAGCTACGAAAGGGAGGGGGGCATGACGCGTCAAGCGGACAGGGGCCCATCTACTATCCTGTACCAGTTGTTCAATAGCATGCGATAGTCTCTCCATACAGAGAACAAAAAGGTAAGGAGAAATAGGATCACCCTGACGAATCCCACGGGTCGGAAAGAAGGTATTCGTCTTTCCCCTATTCCGGAGGACCCGTATCAAAGTAGTTGAGACACTCCATAATCCAGCTAATAAAATCCACTGAAAGACCAGTCAGAATAAGAGTCTTCTCGAGGAAATCCCAGCTAAGTCGGTCATACGCCTTCTCGAGGTCGAGCTTAATAACCATCCAACCAGTCTCACCCCTTTTCTTGGGCATCGAGTGGACCACCTCCCGAAGGATGACAATGTTGTCAGACATATAGCAGCCCGGGACAAAGCTGGACTGCATCTGACTGACCATAGTATCAAGGAGGGGCTTCAGCCTGCCCATCAAGATCTTCGTAATGATCTTATAAAGAACACTACAGAGACTGATGGGACGGAACTGGGTCAACAACTTGGGCATCGAGACTTTAGGGAGAAACGTGATTAAGGTAGTGTTCAGGTAGGGGGGAGCCGACCACTATAGAAGAACTTGTGAACCTGAGTACAAACAAAATCACCAACAACCTTCCAGCACTTCTGAAAGAAGATAGCTTGGTAGCCATCCTCACCCAGGGCCTTATAGGGCCCCATCTAAAATAAACTATCGCGGATCTTGGCACAGGAGACAGGGCTACACAGATCAGAGAGGAGTCTGTCCTCCAAAGTAGGAAAACCATTCCAAAATGGAAAGACCGGCCGGTGCGGCTCCTCCTCCGAGTACACACTCCTGAAGTGATCAACAATAAGGGTACAAAGAGAGTTCTGATCCCAGAGCCACTCACCGTCAGGGGAGAGGAGCCCACACACCCAATTTCCATGCCTACGGATAATAGTCGAGGTATGAAAGAAGCGGTTGTTACGGTCTCCGTCAGTAATCCACTGTTCCCTGGATTTCTGCATCCAAAGGAGCGCCTCCTAATCAAGGATACCTTCCAACTCCATACATAGCTTGTCCTCCAGCCGAAGCAGACCACGTGTAATGCCAGCCTCTAGAGACCTCTGAACACCCCCAAGTCTTGATATGCATCTATCCTTATGACAAATGATATTCCCAAATACCTCCCGGTTCCACTCCCATAAAGCCGGGGTGAGAGACTCTAAAGCGCTGCTAGCCAGAGAGGGCCTCGGCCACTGGGTGCCAAGAAAAGGCATGAAGTCAGAGTGGAGCAGTAAGACAGCCTGGAAGCGGAAAGACCTCTCCCTCCTACTCCCCCCCTCACTCGGCAGAAACTCAAGGAGTGGTCAGAGGCCACCCGTGGCAGGTGCCTGACTATCGCCTCCGGCCAGTCTAAATGCCAATCCTTATTGCACAGGACACGATCAAGGCGCTTGGAGATCCAGGTGAAGATCTCTCACCCACGAGCCTAAGTAAATCTTGGCCCCAGAAACTCAGCGTCAATAAGGCCTAAGGATTCAATGTGCTCGGCAAAGCGCAAGTCATAGTTTGAGAGAGTTCCCGAGCCCCCTACCGCTCATCAAGGGACCGAATATCATTGAAGTGGCCTCCAAGAATCCAATGTCCTTCAATGGTGGCACTAAGGTCAGTAAGTCGCTCCCACGTGCGCTGACGTTCAATAGCTCTGGGGCTGGCATACACAGTGGTGAGTTGGAAGATGTCTTGATGGTAGATGACACGAGCATGAATAAATTGGCTATCCCATACTTGGATCGAGAGAATTAGAGAAGGTTCGGACCAAAGGAGCTAGATGCCCCCGCTACGTCCAAACGCTTCGACGCGCTCCACGTTCGAAAAGCCCAGACGTTGGCAAACCCTATCAGTAGTACTTTCAGAGATATGGGGCTCCAGGATGGCTAAGATACTCGGCTTATGCTATTGGATCAAACTCCTAGCGGCTTGCAAAAAAACTAGGACTTTCGGCCCCACAATAATTCTAAAAGAGGATAGAGAGACTCGACATAGATAAATAAAAGTAAGGAAGTAAAAAGTACGAGGTAAGAGAGAGAGTAGGGCAAACAGTAGAAATCTGCATTAGGCCATCATGGCTGTGGGACCCATCCCTTCGCCTCCGTCATCTTTCAGAAGCTCATGTTCATTATCTACCAAGGGTCTGAGAGATACGTTTTGGGCTGACACATGCGGCCCAGCTTGGTTGTCCGAGGGTTGGCAGGGAGCACCACCAGGGGCCCAGAATTTGGAGTCTCCTTGGGCTTCCTCTTCGTCTCCATGGTCCTCCATTTGGGCTTCCGAAATTTGGGCCCTTAAAGATGGTTCGGCAACCTGGTGGTCTTTCGTGGACTTTCCCTTGGATTTTCCTCTGGACCGGGGACGCTTCTTTGTTTTTGGTGAGCCCAATTCATCTTCTATCTCTATTTCCATCTGGGCTTTCTCTTTCTCCATGTGCTTTTCCTTGGATTTTGTCTTTTCCCTTTTTTGAAAATTGTGACTTTGGGCTGGGATTTGACCCAGATGGGGTACTGGAACCTGCAAAAATAAATGGGCCATTTGAATTAGAGTCATTAATTGGGAAATCCTTGGTTTGAGAGAAGACATGTGAATGTGCAGAGGAAAAGGTGCGAGAGAGAGAAGGCAAAGCCAAGGCAGGGTTTTTGGCTGGTCCGAAAGTGGTAATTTCCGTTGGGGGCTTGTTTTGGCCTCGGGGCGCACGCTGGGTTCCCTTATCGTTGTTCGTCGCACGGTGGGTTGCCGGCGTAGGACGTGGGTTCGAAGTAGGGGGCTCGCCGTCGTGGCTCCAGCAATAGGGACGGCCCCAGTAACAACATGTCACTGTTACGATACGTGATAGAAAAGAGTATGAGATGAGGGTAGAATTTGGGATAAGATAGAAGAAAAGAATTAGAAGGAGAAGTAAAATTTGGGGTGAGAATAAAAAAAATAGAGTAAAAGGAGGAAGAAGAATAAAAAAGAAATAATTGAGATAATAGTCAATTCATTGGATACATAATCATCCAAGTCACGTACATGATATACTACTTCTCTAAGAAAGTTAACACCATAATCCCACTAACAAGCAACTACTACATATTGCCTACGTGCAACACCCATCATGGGTAATGCTACCAGTTATTTGAGACATAGCTATCTAACTAATATGATGTGGCAGCTACCAAGTAGATCTCGAGTTAAGATCGTGACAGTCAGGGGTTCCGGTACTGCGAGAGCAGCAAATCGGTTATCTTGCTGACCGGAATTAGCCATCAGCCGTGCTGGGCTACGTTGCCTGTGAGTAACCATCATCCACGGTCCCAGGGAGGGTTCCGTTGGTTGGGCCTCTCCTGTACTCGGCATCGGCTTAGGCTTGGGCATCGGTTCCGGTGGGTTGTTGGTCGGAGGAGGGATGGGGGCATCCACATGGGCTGCCTTCTCTGAACAAGCTCCGATCATATGCCCGCAGTGGATGCAGATGGCGTGTAGCCCCTCATAAACCACTTGAAGGCGGCGGTCATTGACGAAGATGATACCCGAGAGAGGGCTGCCAAGGTCAAGCTCAACGCAGGCCCTAGTAAATCACCCACGTTGAGCATTCAATGTGTTCTCGTCCAGCTTAATTGATTTCCCGATGGCGAAAATCACTTGGTGGTTGTAGTAGATTATCGGCAGTCCTGATATTCTTACCCAAACCAAGGTTGATGAGATGGCCGTCGTAGCAGGGTCGAACGACGGCGACCATCGACGGACCGTGAGATAATGTCCCAGGATCGTCCATGGCCCCTCCGCAAGGACCCGATCCTGGTCAGTTTGGAGACCGAGGCGCACCAAATAGAAGCCGTTAACCAGGTCTAAGAGCTTCAACGAGCCCCGTGGCTACCAAAGGCCACGAAGCCGCTGTTCCATCACTTGGTGAGTTGCCCAAGAGTTTCACTACCAGACAATGGAAGCGGCACTATTCCCAAGTCAGAGCCTTCTTTAGTTTCCTTGCTCTTTTTCTCTCTCTCTCTCTCTTTTTAATGAAACCCTGCTTGCCTCTTGATGTTTCTCATTCTTGGTGGAACTCAAACTTATTAGAATTTATATTAGTTCCACTTTCCAACATTTCCACCGCCTCATATATTTACTTTGATCTCATCTTTTGTTAGTTGTCAACTTCTAAAGTCACCCACGTTGCTTCTTCTTTTCTTTTCCGGTTACCTATTTGTTATTGTTTTTTTTTGCTGCTTCGATTTACTTGCAGTAACTAGACCAAGCAATGTCCAATCTCTTATATAGCAAGTTATGGGATTGTCTCGCATCCAATTTAAAAATAAATAAATTCTCTCGGAGATCTATTATGATGGTGCTAAATCTATTTTTATTTTCTAATATTTGTATTGATGTTTCCAGTTTATCTTTTATTTTTCGTAGTCACATGATCCATTTTGATCTTGAGAATGTGTTGTTAATAAGAATATATAGACTATAACTTAATAAAGCAAAATTTGGCTTAAATTTTTATAGATTTGGTATTTTAAACTCAAGGATAATTTAGTTTTAATTTTACGTTTTATGATTTTTTATTATAAAAGATTTTGAATATGTTTGAAATCGATTCAATTTTCTATAAAAAAAATTGGCTAAAATCATATGTGATTAAAGAAATTGAAGTCTAGTATTGGTCACTAGTTTGGGGCGTGACATGTTGAGCCGTACCGACTGGACTCTGACATATGATCGGGATGTTTCTATGTTAACTAAGAACCAAAACAGGGAAAAATAAACCCACAAGCTGAACTTCCTAGTAAGAATTAGTAAACCTGCAATGCCTCCTGATCTCTCCCCCACTTCCAGTGATCACGTTAATATTTCCCATTTTGATGATAGAACTGACGAAAGCAGCGAAAAACAGGTCTTGGTTCGACGCGTAAGCGAATACTTGCTTCCTGATCACCCCTTGATGATCTTCAGTGAGCAGCACATTGTCAGACCCCAACAGGCCTCTTCCTTGGAGGATGTTGATGAAGTAATGGTTGTCGAATCTGGCCGGAGTACGGAAATCAAGCGGTGCGAACGCGTCGTCTCTGCCGGATTCGGGGCATATGGACCGTAGGATCCTCCTGAAGGTGGTGTATCTTTTGAACTTGTCAGGGTACTCTTCAGGATTCGGATCGTGTATCTCTTGCCTGAAGCTTAAGCATCTTGCCTTCCCCATTGTGTGGCTCCCTGTAAGAGAATGTAGAACGTATAATAACAACATGGAATCACATGATTACTTGTTGTATAACGGTTAGTTATATATTACCTGACAGAGCAACCAAGTCTCCGATGTCAAGGCCTTGTCGGTCAAAATTCGCAATGAGAGTCTCCAGAGACGAATTCGGTGCTGGTATCAACTTGTTGGCGCCATCGAAGCTCGCTTCCATCGAATCCTTCCTCCCAAGAAGAACATTCCACGTCGGTCCGCCTCTCTACCAAATGTAACAAAGTTCTACCTAGTTATGTATATATGAACACACACATTGTGCGTGTAACCGTGATCAGATTGTGCGTGTGCGCTTGCGTGTGTCGTACCAGTGCAACAGCGTCGCGAGCAGCCATGGCCAAAATGTCAGCGCAAGAGATGGTAAGCGGGCAGGCTTCTTCCAGGCCGTACTTGATCTTGTCGATGACTTCAAACCCGCGCAGAGAGTTCAGGTTTGGCCCTGCCTCCTTCTCACTAATCATTCCTCCATGACTGTCCAGCAGAACGGATCCGTCGCATCCCTAGCACACATAGATACGACTTGATATATTCGACAATTGAGGTTTCAATCAAGGTATGTATGCACCAATCATCAGACCGCTGACCATAACAAAACAGTCATGAAAATGCAGACGGAGCAACGAAGCAGCCATCCTCGGTTCTTTGATCACAGCAGCCTCTACATGGTATCTGACAATCTGTTGAGCCAAGGGACATGCTTCTTTGTAGTAGTCTTGGACCAGAAGTACCTCTTCGTTTCCGCGGATTCGGGTCAGGAACAAGATCATCAGTATAATTGTATGTATGGTGATCAGATGCATCGTTGAAATTCTTATGGGCAGAATGAAATAAGTTTGGTTGGAGGTGTTGCCATTTATAGGAACCAAGTAGTCTTAATTAGATATTGTAACTTGTTAAGGTGTCCCTCTATTGGACAATTCAGACCAAATTCTATCCTCAAGACATTCCTTTTTAGGTGTACCATGTCAAAGTTGATACAACAACTGCAACCTAACGTGATCTTGTCCGAAATAGAAGATCTAATCTTGAAAGCTTAATGTTATACCTACAACTCTTATTCTATAGCTGATGTCCTAGTTTTTTCCGGTAAAAAACGCCCTCCATCCCGGCACCTACTGGGTCGACTATTTCGAGTTAAGCCAAGTCGACAACAAAGGGCAGACGAGAAAGCTCTCCGTATACTGAGTTTTAATGCAGCCACATTCTCAATGCTCGAGAAGGCAAGCTCGGAATTCGTAAAGTTGATTGCTTGATAATTGGTTTCTTAGAAGAGAAACAGAAAAGGCAGGGGAAAATTCTGCAGCTAAAGTACAGTCCACATGGTTTCTATATTATATATATGCATATTTAGAGGTTGTAGAGTAATTGAGTCACAAAATGTGTCACATGAAACAGGATAAAAGAAAGAAACCTATACGTCATTACATGAATCAGAAGCTCGGCACTACAACATCTGTCATTGATAAAAGGCACAACAGGTGCTTCAATGCTCAAACATACATCAACTGATGGCGTCGCGCTCCTCGTGTTATCGTAGGTTAAGTGCGGGTTGTCGATCGAGTCTTATGGGACAGGTTAAGTTGCTGATGGTTGGTTCGAGCAACCTAAATTGATCTACAATTATCTGCAAGAACAAAACAGTCATATCAGTAGTCTTTTCTTTGCTGCCTCTCCACTTTAGTGAAACTCATAGAACTCATCTAGCAATTTTCGACCATACCGTGTTTAAGTCGAGAAATGCTGCCAGTGACGCGGGCTAGAAATCACCATTGTCATCAAGGAACACGCCGGGATGAATGGCTGCACTCTTGACATTTAGTGCCTTTTTCAGCTTCCGATGATCTAGGACTTCGACCTCGACCACGAACATCGAAGTGACCGGTCTATGATCCGAGTGCCTAATGTCAGCTTGCTTGTAGAAGAGTTGTTTTATGCCTTTCCCGAACCACAGTATTCGATCGCACCTGCAAATCACGCCGGGTGCGTAAGTATGCTGCTACAAGATTCTAGTGAATTTCTGAGCAGTGACACATACCACGCTGGAGATCTCTTCTTCTCGCCTTCTCTCGGGATCTCTCCGACATATCGGTCCGAGTTTATCTCGTACTTGTAAGTCGGGGGGAAGTTTATAACTCCCTCCTTCCATCCGTCGAATACATGACCGCTGCGGATTTCTTTCGTCAGCTGCAAGACAAGTCCACTTCACAAGTCAGAATCATTCTGAACTAGTCCATCATATAAGAAATGGTCTCATTCTTTTCGTCGGTTCGATTAGAGACAGAAGGTCCTGAGCAACCTATACAAAGGATTTTCACCTGGTCACTGTTGAGAAGCTGATCCCATTGCTTCAAAGATACAAGCTTCCTGACCTCTGTGTCTAACAGATTGAGACGATAATTCAAATCCCCGAACCAGAATATCCCACTGCAAGCAAAAACATCCGATCGATAAATCCAAGCATCATGCAACTTAAAACCGGAGTCGGATTATGTATCAATGCACTAAGCTTCAAGAGATGCTTACTCATGAGATGCAATTGTTTGGGGTTGATCCATATCTAAGATGGATGAGAAGCAAGTTCGTTTTATGATCTCCGAGACATCCGCATTACGCCTTTGCTCAGCCCCGTCCTTCTGACCAGAGGTCAGATGAGAACAGACAAAGCATAGCCTCGTCTGGAAGAGCGACATGCTAACAGAAACCGATCCCTGCAAGAGAAACCGAAGCGGTATCAGGAATATGGCGTATAGCATGCTGCAATGTATATAGTGCAGCAGATCAAAACGTAACCAGATCTTAGCTAGAACCTACCTTGTTTCCCATGTATCCCATAAGACCAACTCCAACAGGAGAGACCTTCAGGTTGTTTATGTGCCTCCTCAACCTTTTTCGCACCCAAATCGATACGTAGATCCCGACCATCTGCTTACTAACAATACGCACATACTTGGGGCGCGACATCCTCTGATCTTTTGTGGCTCCAATGGTTTCCCATGGTTCTTCCAAGAAAGTATCATCACTTGAGTCAGACAGAGCATCAAACTTT
This sequence comes from Hypericum androsaemum, assembly GCA_963995505.1. Taxonomy (NCBI): domain Eukaryota; kingdom Viridiplantae; phylum Streptophyta; class Magnoliopsida; order Malpighiales; family Hypericaceae; genus Hypericum; species Hypericum androsaemum. Next base: position 1,000,960 of record OZ023188.1, on the reverse strand, counting down.
TCAACTAGCTGAGGTACATCGAGCATCTCTTGCCGCTCAAACCCAATTCTTCCTGAACTGCTTAACACCCTGCGAAGCTTGCAATCGGAGGAGATAACTCGCGGGGTAGCATCCAACGAACGCTCGGGCCAATCTAGTCGACTGTCACAATCAATTCCGTATATTCTCTTCAAATATAGATTCTTCCTGATGTCAACCGCAGTACGATTTTCCTGCCATTGAAACTCACAGCTAGATGCAGCTTCTGTACACTCTTCGCTAGTCAATCCGAGAGGCAAAGATTCGACTGCATCTGCAAGTTCATCAGCAACAGAAGAAGTTCTGAGCACCGGAGAAGGTGGCGCACTGCCACATTTGCGTTTGCTCGCGGGTTGTGATGATTTGTTCAAAGTTCTCCGAATCAGAGCCTCCCATTTCGAAATCGGCCTGTTGCTTTCAGCTCCAAGTACGTTTCCAGCGTTCAGAGGGACAACCTCCTGAAAGCTGAACATCAACAGGAAAGTATCAGGACAACAGATGGTATTTTTTTTGGTCGAAACCACCTGGTATCCCGACACTCACCGAGCTTCAACAGATTAAAGAGTGAACTGAACAAGTTATTTACCCGATGACATAGATGTCTGCTGGATCTTCTGCACATAGCCAATCTTCAATCTCAAGATCCTCGTTTGGAGATCTTCCAGCAACATTCCAAGTGGCTATCGTCATCCTGCGAAAAACACACGGTATGTTTCCTTTAGCAACCCACGTTATCTTCAATTCAACGCGATTCGCTCGGATTAACAGGGAATCATAGCCAGACCTGACATCCTGTGTATCGATGTACTGAGCTCGGAGAGTTTCGGATTTTCCCCGTCTGTGTCCGAGTGAGTAGCCCTTTTGAGGTGCATCTGTGGTTTTTTTCATGTAGACCGTGAGGATCAGCATCTTAGGAATCGAACCAAGTAAAAACTTGCAGCATTCGAGTAGTCAACGAAAGATGCAGGGGGGAAAATGTAAGCAGTAGCAGATTCAGCTTAATCTTATGCATCGATCATTACCTGAAACATGACATCCAGAGGGTAATCGGTATAATTTGGCACGATGAACATGATTCTCGGGCTCGTGTACGTGTTCATCCTTGACAGAGGAAGCTGGACAAGCATTTCCAGGAAGCAAAATCAGGCAGAAAGAACACTCAAGCACACCAACAGATAGCTACTCTAGAGCAGAAGATCATACCGTCATCCTCGCTCTCAGTCTCCGTATACTCATCTTCGCTAAAATCATAAACCGTAGGCTTTATGTTGAGCCATTTCTTCATCACAAGGGAAGGCCAGAAAGCCTGCAATTGATAGCAACTCAACATGAACACCAAAGATGATACTTGATCGACGTAAAGCTGTACTAATCGGTATTCGAACGAACCTCCGAACTCCTCCCTTTCCGGGCCCTCATTGGATTAAAACAAGGAATCAAGAGGGCAAAGTTTCTGCAGCAAGCTTTGGACAAGCAATTCTGAACTAGTCGGTATTCGCATTTATATAAGAGGTTTTAAGAGTCCCGGAAAGCAACAGCCTCTCGAGGGTAGGCTCATTCTGGTGCCAAACAGAAAAGGGATTCATATTAGAACAAACAGAATGGGACTGAAAAAAAGTATGGACATTTTTTAACAGCTGGTCCTTTCTACCAAGTTGCAGAGAGGAAAACAAATCCAGGAAAAATGCAGCTAATGCCAATATAGAAGCGATTAGATTAACTGACAAAGACGTCGTTCTATCTTCTTAACCCAAGAAAAAGTTTTACCTATCAAGTAGTCTCGGAAAAAAAATCGCTTTCAGATTAACAACCCTATAATAGTCCTAACAGTCCTAAGATACCACTTGATGCCAACCGCCATCACTTTCAGCTTACCAATAAGGCAAGACGCCATAAGGGACACAACAGTAAACATAATATTTAATCACAATTAGAATAATGGATTAGTACTCAATCAACCTAACTGCGCAATGCATGGTTATAGAAATTACCAAATCGTTTTATCATAGGAAACCAACAACGTAAATAAGCGAGGCTGGTTCGAGTGGCAAGTCAGTATCGAGTTTGAATCATGTAAATAAATTTTTTTTTTTAAGATTCAATCAAACTATATATTAATCATTGTCTGTGATATAACAGCGGATACCGAAAAACACGAGCATTGTCATACCTAGCTATAGCACGAGCCCAGATTGTGGAACAGACCCCAGTCCCCACCAGGAGTATTAATACACGACAGCCTTAAACAAGGAAATATATGGCACCCAAAAAAAAAAGCAAATTGGCAAGTTTTGCAATAAAATATCGGAACCCAAGTCAACTGGGTAATTAGTGACCAGATCAAAGAATATATTATGAAGCAATCAAGAGGGTTAGATTCAAATTTCAAGGGCAGGCAGAGGTAGGTCATTGGTAGGACGGTGAGCTGTACCTTAATTAGTTTAAATTACATGTAACGACGACGAGTACGTACCAAGAATAAATAAACGCGGAGTCATAATAAAAATAATCGGACATTTAGATCAACGGATGATGAACAATTAGTCTAACTAAAAATTTTCAATTTCGAACTCGGATGACTATGTTAAAACTCATAAGAAAAAATTATGAAATTTTTTTTTATCCAATTGACTCAGAACTTAAATTATTCGACTCATTCGAAAATAATATAGCAAGGGGCCAGAAGGGGAGGGAGATGGGCAGGTTGGCGCACTTTCTGTAAAGTCGAAGCATTCGAACTCGTGTTCAACTTGCAACCGTCAAAGTCATCTCATCTGTACGTTTCCCAGCGCTTTTTATGTTCTTTTCTCTCTGTTAAGAAAAAAAAATGATAATTCGATATATATGTAGCATACATGTCAATTAGCCATTAGGTGATTTCAATTAAAAAATTGCAGCAAAAGACATGCATTAAATTATATATTATAATGTGCATGCAGGAAATTGCAAGGTCAAGGTTCCCCTTCCCAAGATAATATTAATTGAATGTCGAGCTCGAGTATAATTAAAGGCTGCGGTTCTTAGCAATTTGCAAGTCAAAGGGCAGGGCCCATGTTTGCATTTTTCCTTTTTCGTTGCAATTTGATTCACGACTCCTTATTTATTATTTGAACCAAAAGTTGTAGTAAAACCAACTGGATTCCCTGTTTTTTCCCCGAAGTATCTGGATGGCGGATGCCCTGTTGTGGCTAGCTAATCGAATTGAAATTGTTGAAATGACAACGGAGTAAAATAGTAATATTTACATATAGAAAAAAGAAAAAAATAAAATAAACAAACCCGCTGTTTTTTTAAAGATCAATGTGAATCATGCAGAGACCAAAGAACAAAATACAAATACAAATTGAAGACATCAATTCAAGTTTCGGAAAAAACGGACTTACCCCAACAGAATGAATCTCTCAACCAAAACTAACCCATCAAATTCAGAGAGAGTGAGGGAGTGTTTGGATTTTGGAAGACTCGTAAATGCACTAAACAGATTTAGAAAATCCTCTGGAAAAAAACAGGTTTAGAAAATTAAGAAGCAATCAACCATTTATTGAATTGTGGGATTCTCACAAAGCTAAAGCACGTGGCAATTATGAAGCAATCTTTGGCAATTCTGGAACGGAATCCTTTGGATTGAGCAATTTTCGCGGTTAATTCTGCCGAGAAAGACCAGACCAAACATGGATAATTAAATTAACATTCATGGTTTTATTTTTTGTAGTTACTTGGATATCATCGATACTATATAATGAAATCATATTACTACTCAGAGAAGAAACTAATGATATTATAATAATAAAAGGTTTCCTCCTCAATTTTCCGAGGACAAAGCTAAGGCCACCTTTTTAAGATATAAATAATTATAACCGTTGTGAACTTATTTATAAGTGTGCAAAATATGTACAGTAAAATTTATATAAAGTGTTCTTCTATAAAGTGATAATCTTTTTAAACTAATTAAAAGTTTTGGTTCAAACATTCGTATAAAGTGATATATTTTTAATAAATATTTATATTTTTACGTACATTACGAATTTGAAAAATATTTTAAGATTTTAGTTTGTGCTAGATTTTTTTGTTTGATAAATTTTACATCATCTCATTTTCGAAATTCTTTTCAAATAGTCCTTGTGATTTTCGTCTTTTTAATAAAAAAATTCTCAAACGAGTGTAGCATTTAATAACATTATAATTCGAGATTTTAGGTGACTTGAGCATACAAATAGTATTTCTTGGTATCTATGTATTTATTGACAAAGACTCAATTTTAATAATTTTCGAACGCAAAAATGTAAACTTCTCTTATGTGATAACCTATCCAAATTTACATTTTTCTCCAATTCTAACACTATCATTTTAGAGATTGTTACTATATACATATTGTCTTAAAATTTTGAGTTGAATATGGCATCTTACATGGATCAAAGTAATTTCCATTATTGGAGCACAACGGTCCCGGTTTCACAACATATGGGGCAAAATGTCAAGCTCATGCCGACATGCATACTAAATTTTTTGCACTTCAACCTGGTAGTTCAAACACACTTTTCTTTGATAAAGCGTATTAAAATTAACCAAAATTAGTTACAAGCCTAGAAAATCTACTTACACGACCTTAATATTTTGCGTTGGATATAAATTTTTAACATAAACTCATCTTGTCAATGTGTTGTTATCGTCTTGATAAGCATATGCGTATCCTTTGCTCTACTAATTCCACATAAAAGATGAGAGAGATCAGCTTGAAATGACATCGACCTGGATAAGGGCAAAAAAATGCATAGTGGCAAAAAGATCAGAGAAAAAGTAGGAAAGGTCCCTAGGACAATGCATGAATAGTAATTATCCAATCACATTGTTCTAACTTAATTACATTTTGAGTAGGATTAAAAAATTAATTATACAACTAAAACTTAACTGATGTCCGAAATTTTTTTATATCATTCATTTTAAATTTAACTCGAATTTAAATTAATTAGCGGTTAAAAAATATGTGAAAATAGTTGTAATTTGGACGAAAACGATGGCACAAAATTACAAGCAATGATGCGTGCCAACTTTGACACAGCTTTCGGGCACTAACTATTAGGAGCAAGCTAAATGGTCAAACAGATGCAGAGTTGAATACGGCAAAGAAAATGCCCCAACGGTCACTGTCATCTGAGAGAAGCAGTTACGAATATATGGCCTCATTCTCGGTCAGTTTCAGTTTGATATTATTTATAATATTCGATATCAATAAAAATTGATTAAAATTATAAAAAATATATATTATTTAGAAGAGCAAGAGCAAACTAGTCTCGTAACTTCGGGAGAAGATGCGCCTCCTGACAATGAGGGATGCAATGATCAGGCTCGAGCTACTCTTTAGGAGAATATAAATTTTGTGATGGTGTAATTACCTTGGGTGATCTTTCTTTTTTTGGGTAAGTAAAGTATGATTCACTTTAAAATTTTCATATAAGGAGGTTACATCAATGTTACTGATTGTATCAAAAGTACCAGATAAAATATATCAAATGCGAAACGATGATATTGTTGTTTGTCGGAGTGGTGTACTTGATTAGGATCTACTTCAGTCGAGGCAAGTGTTGTACACTTTCTCCGTAAGACGAGATTGCCCCGTATATTTCAGTGCGGTAAGGGCTTCGGCAATCGTCCCCAAGATACAACGACTGTTTAGGGCGTTTCCAAGACCGTTGCACACGTATCTCGAAACTTTCGGGCGAACCCTTATATACCCAGAACCTTCGGACTCTTTTCTAAGTGAAGAACGAGGGGAGAGGAGAAGTCAACAATGCTAGGAGGTGCACTTGCTGCTGGGATGAGAATTCTGGCAGGGGGGCAGGCCTATTTATAGGCTGGAGGAGGCAGGGAGGCAGCCACCCCGAAGGGATGCGTCCGCTCGGCCAACAGGCTGACTGGCTGCGCTCGTGGCCCTTCGGTGACTTCTGGATCCTTCCAGGCGCGTCCAGGCTGCGCTGGCGCCCTTTCGTGATGGATTTTGCAGCCCTTCGGCCTTCTGAAAGTCTCCCAGACTTTCCATCCCGTCGTGCCTCTTCGGTGGCCAACCTGAAGGCGCTCGCAGCTCCTCGTCGCTTCGGTAGCTGCGCAGCTGCCTCCGGGCCTGGGCAAAATACTTAAGGCTCCTCGCGACGATGCGCACGTGCGAAGTGCCAAGTGCGCCACAAAGCGCCCATTGCGACCTGCGTCCAATGCGCCATGCGCACACGCACGTACACGTGCGCGTGCGCGTGCGCGTGCTCAGACGGTGCTTCGCACCGTCCTCGCAGGCAGCTAGCGGTGGGTCAGCCTTTGGGTGGTCAACCAAGTTTGAGAGGTAAGGAGTGGAGTTCCTTATAAACAAGGAAATCCTCCTTGCTCTAACCAATGTGGTATTGCACTTTTCCATTTCCCTTTTGGGCCTCCACTTTGGGCCTTGCCATTTTGGGCTTGCATTGAACTTTCATTCAAAACCCAACAATCCCCCACATGAATGATGATTAATGCATCCATACTCTAATCGAAAGTTCTGACGTATTATTATTGCATCGAGATAGGTAGCTTGCGGCTTTGAACCTTCTCTAGTAATGTTATCGGATTTACTATGTTATCGGATTTACTCGCTGCTCGGTGAACGCGATGTTTTGAATCGTCAGCGTTTGGTGTAAACCAAGACAATAACATTTACACAATAATAACCCTAGTATATTTAGGTTCTCACGTTGTGTCCTTTTCGGCCATGGACCGTATCTTGGATTCATAAGTGTTTTTCCCATTTGAAGCAGCCTCACTTCACACTTACATAGGTGATCTCCTATCAGGAGTATCCTGCCATACTCCACCTTAATCAAGGTATAGGAATTATTAAAAGCGTAATGCTTAACCTTACCACATCGCTGCAGGCTAACACCTGGGCAGCTTCTGAGAATGAGATAGGTTCCAGGTGATTAAACTGAACCCTCCATAACTTAGTTTTCTCATTGAACCAAGTTTGTGGGATCTCCACTCATCATGGTTGAGTTACCGCTATGGACGTTCTTTAGTGTGTGGATTTTAATCCCATTCCCCTTACTGCGTTGTACATTTGATCTCTATTGATTCCTTTCGTAAAAGGATCAGCTAAGTTGTCCTTGGACTTTACATAGTTAATGGTGATCACCCCACTAGAGATCAACTGTCTAACGGTATTGTGTCTCCAACGGATATGTCGAGACTTTCCGTTGTACAATGTACTTTGTGCTCTCCCGATTGCAGACATGCTGTCATAATGTATCAATACGGGAGGCACCGGTTTACTCCAGCACGAAATATCCTCTAGGAAGTTTCTGAGCCATTCAGCTTCTTCCCCAGCTTTGTCTAGTGCTATAAACTCCGACTCCATGGTGGATCGGGCTATGCACGTTTGTTTAGAGGACTTCCAAGACACAGCTCCTCCTCCTATGGTGAATACGTATCCACTCGTGGATTTGGAGTCCTTAGTGTCCGATATCCAGTTTGCGTCACTGTATCCTTATAATACAGCTGGATATTTAGCATAATGTATGCCATGGTTTATGGTATGTTTTAAATACCGTAAAACCCTTTCTAGAGCTAGCCAGTGATCCTTTCCTGGATTACTTGTGAATCTACTAAGTTTACTAACCGAGTACGCAATATCGGGACGAGTGCAGTTTGTTAAATACATCAAGCTCCCGATAATTTGCGCATACTTCAGTTGAGATACTGGGTCCCCTCGATTCTTGGCTAAGTGTAGATTCAAATCTACTGGAGTCTTAACCGGAGGTTTGTCAAAAGCTTCAAATTTCTTGAGCACGCTTTCCACCTAGTGGGATTGCGTCAAGATAATTTTGTCAGCTTTCCTAGAAATTTTTATTCCTAGTATGACGTCTGCCAGACCCATATCTTTCATGTCAAAGTGGTTCTTTAACATGTTCTTAGTTTTCACAATAACCTCTTTATTGCTTCCCATAATTAGTAAGTCATCTACATAGAGACATACAATTACGTAAGCTTCAGGTGTGCCCTTAATGTAAACACACTTATCGCACTCATTGATCTTAAATATATTTGACAACATTGTTTTGTCAAATTTCTCGTGCCACTGTTTCGGCGCTTGTTTTAGCCCGTATAGTGACTTGACTAGTCGACACACTTTATGCTCTTGACCGGGAGCCACAAACCCTTCGGGTTGCTCTATGTATATCTCCTCTTCCAGTTCTCCATTTAGGAAAGCTGTTTTTACATCCATTTGGTGGATCTCGAGGTTATAGAGTGCTGCAACAGCTATGAGTACTCTAATCGATGTGATTCTTGTGACTGGTGAATACGTGTCAAAGAAATTATATCCCTCCTTTTGTTTGAATCCCTTAGCTACCAATCGAGCTTTGTACTTATCGATTGATCCATCAGCTTTGTATTTCCTTTTTAGGATCCACCTGCATCCCAAAGGTTTGCAGCCCGGTGGGAGATCCACGATTTTCCACGTGTAGTTTTGCATAATGGATTCTATCTCACTATTGATAGCTTCCTTCCAGAGAGGAGCATCTGGACTGGACAATGCCTCTTGGATTGTCCTGGGTTCATCTTCTAACGCATAGGTTAGATAATTTGGACCAAAGAATTTGGTTACCTTTGTCCGTTTACTACGTCTAGGTTCATCATCTTTCTGATTTGACCCTTGCGTAGTCTCGTGAGCCCTTTTCTTCGGACTTGCTTCCTTTCTTTCCTTATCAGGAAAGCTATCTTCAAAAAACGTTGCGTTCCTTGATTCTATGACCATTCCCGTATTTATCTCAGGGTTTTCAGATTTATGCACCAAGAATCGATAAGCACTACTATTTTGCGCATATCCGATAAAGGTGCAATTAATGGTCTTGGGTCCTATTCGCACCTGCTTAGGCTTAGGTACTTCAACCTTTGCTATGCACCCCCACACTTTAAGGTAACCGTAGGAAGGCTTTCTTCCTTTCCATAGTTCATATGGGGTTTTATCCCTTTTCTTGTGTGGCAATTTGTTTAGAATGTGGTTAGCTGAGAGCACAGCTTCGCCCCACATGTTCTGGGGTAAGCCCGAGCTAATCAACATAGTGTTCATCATCTCCTTAAGAGTTCGATTTTTGCGTTCAGCTACGCCATTCGATTGAGGTGAGTATGGAGCAGTCGTCTGATGAATAATACCATGTTCTTGACAGAGTTCCTCAAACGGAGCTACATATTCTCCTCCTCGATCACTTCGGATCATTTTGATTTTCACGCTGAGTTGATTTTCAACCTCATTCTTATATCTCTTAAAAGCATCAAGAGCTTCGTCTTTGCCCTTTAGGAGATATACGTAACAGTATCTCGTGCAATCATCGATAAACGTGATGAAATATTTCTTCCTGCCTTTAGTTTGCACGTGTTTCATATCGCAAGTGTCAGTATGAATTAATTCTAAAGGCGTAGTACTTCTTTCCACCGAATGGAAAGGTGCTTTGGTCATTTTAGCCTCCACACATACTTCACATTTATCGGATGGGTTGAACTCTAGATTCGGTAATAAATTTAAACTTACTAACTTTCTTAGCGAGTTTAGATTTACGTGTCCTAATCTACCATGCCATAAATTAGAACACTCGGCCAAGTAAGAAGAAGCATTAACTTTATTTTCACCGTTAAAGGTGCGATGTACAGTTATTACATTCATCTTAAATAGCCCCCTTTCTAGATAACCCTTTCCTATGAATTGACCCGCTTTGGTCAGTACAAACTTATCAGCCTCAAATACAAGCTTAAGACCGGCTTTGCTTAACAGTGAGCCAGAGACTAAGTTCTTGCGGATGTCCGGGACATGCAGCACATCCTTGAGGGTCAGCTCATTTCCTGAGGTCAGCTTCAGGACCACCTTTCCCAGACCAACGATCTTGGACGTTGCGGAGTTTTCCATGAACAGCTTTCGGCCGGTGATCGGGATATAGTTCGAGAACATCTCCTTGTCCGAGCAGACGTGGCGGATAGCTCCAGTGTCCACGAACCACTCTCTCGGATTGTCCACCAGGTTGGCTTCAAATACCACGGCTGACAGGTCCATCTGGGACAAGTCTTCAGCCATGTTAGCCCTTCCTTGGTCGTCCTTCTTCGGATGGCGACAGTCCTTAGCCATGTGTCCGGGTTTACCGCAGTTGTAGCAGTCGCCCTTGATCTTCTTTTTCTTCTTGGGCTCTTGCTTCTCCTGCTTATCCCCGGACTTCTTCCTCTTCTTGCTACCTTTTCCCTCGACGAGGTGCACGGTAGTCTCGGGGTTGGCCTTGCCTTACTTAACTTTGGACTTTCGGTTGTCTTCCTCGATCCTAAGTCTCACAATCAGGTCTTCTAGGCCCATGTCCTTCCTCTTGTGCTTGAGGTAGCTCTTGAAATCCTTCCACAGCGGGGGGAGCTTCTCGATCATCGCAGCTACTTGGAAGGACTCGCTGAGTTGCATCCCTTCGGCTTGGATCTCGTGAAGGATCAGCTACAACTCTTGCACTTGGTCGATGACCTTCTTGGAGTCCACCATCTTGAAGTCGAGGAATCGTCCGACGATGAATTTTTTCGTCCCGACATCCTCCGTTTTGTACTTCTTCTCGAGTGAACTCCACAGCTCTTTAGCGGTCTTAGCTTCCGCGTAGACGTTGTAGAGCGTGTCGTCTAGTCCATTCAGGACGTAGTTCTGGCATAGGAAGTCGCTGTGACTCCATGCATCGAGGGCGTTGATCTTCTGTTGATCTGCCTCATTTTCCGCTACCTTCAGAACCTCTTCCTTCAAGAATTGGACCAGGTTGAGCGTCGTCAGGTAGAACAACATCTTCTGTTGCCACCTCTTGAATTCGGTACCGTTGAACTTGGCCGGCCTTTCGGCGTGGACAGTTCCCGGGACCTGCTGGCACTGGTGCTGAGCTTGTCGATGCCATCTTCAAGTACACAATCTCGTCTTACGATTGTTGTTTGTCGGAGTGGTGTACTTGATTAGGATCTACTTCAGTCGAGGCAAGTGTTGGACACTTTCTCCGTAAGACGAGATTGCCCCGTATATTTCAGTGCGGTACGGGCTTCGGCAATCGTCGCCAAGATACAACGACTGTTTAGGGCATTTCCAAGACCGTTGCACACGTATCTTGAAACTTTTGGGCGAACCCTTATATACCCAGAACTTTCGGACTCTTTTCTAAGTGAAGAACGGGGGGAGAGGAGAAGTCAACAATGCTAGGAGGTGCACTTGCTGCTGGGATGAGAATTCTGGCAGGGGGGCAGACCTATTTATAGGCTGGAGGAGGCAGGGAGGCAGCCACCCCGAAGGGACGCGTCCGCTCGGCCAACAGGCTGACTGACTGCGTTCGTGGCCCTTCGGTGGCTTCTGGATCCTTCCAGGCGCGCCCAGGCTGTGCTGGCGCCCTTTCGTGATGGATTTCGCAGCCCTTCGGCCTTCTGAAAGTCTCCCGGACTTTTCATCCCGTCGTGCCTCTTCGGCGGCCAACCTGAAGGCGCTCGCAGCTCCTCGTCGCTTCGGTAGCTGCGCAGCTGCCTCCGGGCCCGGGCAAAATACTTAAGGCTCTTCCAGCTCCTCGCGACGATGCGCACGTGCGAAGTGCGACCTGCGTCCAATGCGCCATGCGCACACGCGCGTGCTCGTGCTCGTGCTCGTGCTCGTGCTCATGCTCATGCTCATGCTCGTGCAGTGCTTCGCACCGTCCTCGCAGGCAGCTAGCGGTGGGTCAGCCTTTGGGTGGTCAACCAAGTTTGAGAGGTAAGGAGTAGAGTTCCTTATAAACAAGGAAATCCTCCTTGCTCTAACCAATGTAGTATTGCACTTTTCCATTTCCCTTTTGGGCCTCCACTTTGGACCTTACCATTTTGGGCTTGCATTGAACTTTCATTCAAAACCCAACAGATATGCGGTATCTGAGTACGTGATTAAAATAACGCCAAAAGAAATCAACACCAAAAATGCTCCAAGGTCAAGACAAACCCAGCTCCGAAAATACGCCTATAAAAATGACCAAACTAAATACCTTTGGTGATTTTTTAGGAATAATATACTTTTACTTATTAAAAAAACCTAAATTTTCATGTTGTTGTAAGACCATGAATGAAGATTGACACCAACCTAATGTCAAAAGATGGAGAAAGTTGATGATTTGATAATAAGAAAGATGACAGTTGAAGTGCGGTGAATTACGACAGTTCTAAGATAGCAAAACTTTTGGTCGGGAAAGAAGGTTTAGTTCTGAATATAATTTTCAGAACTGGTGAACATTCCCGGCACGTACGCACACCATGGAATCGCCCGCCCTTCAATTCCATGCAATTCAATAGATAAGATCCGAGTCTCATTTAAAATGCGCCAACTTGGAAGCCAATACCGACGTCGAAAATAACAGGATATATAAAACTATACATGTATGTAATTTTAACAAATATCAACTAATGGACATAACAAAGACCGTATATATTATGATCGAATTGGATCTCGATCCACATACATCCACACATTTGGAAGACATCGGAAATTGAAAAATTATAGGTCCGGAATCGGCCACGCTTGCTATTCCCAAGACATATATCGTTAAATTTCTAATTAATTTATAACCGTATTTTTTATTCAATGATCCGTTAGACTTGTCTCCTATATATAGGAGAATAGATTAGAGATTCAGATTCATGGTAATTTCTAGCCGAACAATTTATATTTTGTGTTATTTAGCTCCGTCTCTTCTAACAATTCATATTTTTTAAAAGACAAATCATAACCAACGATAATTCGGTCCTATATAAGAAACGGGCTGTCAGCTTCGTCATTTGTCATGTACTATAGTTAATTAATCGCCAAAAATATTAACCACTAGCTGCTTATGGATGGCGAGCGAGCTCAAATTGTAATTAGTATGGGTGGGGGACCAATTAATTTATGTGGAAACCGGAATAACAACGCTATTGCGACGCCGGTTTGTCGCAATATGCTCATCAGCTAAAGCACCATTATAATTTTTTTTGTAAGTAGATTTTCAAAGAAAAAAAATTCGTCAAAATAGCAAGTAATTTTTTTGATACGTATAATTTTATTATTCATCAAAATGTTACGCCAATTGTACACGAGCACACAATCCTCTTATATCAATAGTGCCATGAAGTACTAAATATCTCGTAAAATGATTAGAAGATATTCGACTATCTATATAACATATGCTACTAGATAAATGATATCTTCGACATTATACCACTGGAGCTTGGATTCGTTGCAACCTCGGGTAGAATTGAAGGATCATCTTCATACCACCCCTCTCGCCACCCTCCCATACCACTCCAAACCGTTTGGCAAGATCGCAAGGTGCCGTTTTCAGGTCACCTTGATGCGCCTACGAAATAACAAATAATTATTAGTATTATTTGTTACACTGATTAGTACTCGTAAGCACATGCCGTCTAAGCACCATTAGAGTTACTAACCCACTAAAATGCATGTCCCTCTCAAGTTAATACTGCCCCATTAAAGAAGGAAGGATCCCATCTTGCGAGTCACCTTGTTTTGTTCTGTGTTACACTTTCTGTGGAATGGACCACAGGGGATAGAAATAAGCACGTATGGGTTAAGAGGATGACGGAGGGATCAGTATTCACGAATCATGGCTCAACTAGACATGGAAAATGACATGCACCAAACGGACAATTCTAGTGGTAGTCAACTATAGAATTTTTTTGTTTGTTACAATTACCGAAAACCAACATGAAATTATTTTAATTTGATTACAAGCCTCGCGTAAAAGTCTTAGAAATATAACTATATTAGAACTTGGTAATAGAAATTCGTCATCTTTTATAGCCTTGCTCTGCTCGATGATAGATGTTCGGATACCGAATGTATTCCACCTCGATACGTATGTAAATATTCGAATACCAAATATATTCCGCCTCGACTTGGTATAGAGACTAGAGCGTCCCGGACGCCTCAGTCTCCTATTATGATAAGTCCAAGTCGCCGACCTCAGCAATACAGAGAGAAAGTGTGTGAATGGGGCCGGGTAGGGGTGGGGTATTGTTGAAAAGAAAAGAAGGAAAAAATTGGGCCCGAGTTTTATCCTAAGTCGTTACTAACTCGAACAACCTACGTCTACATCTCACCAAAAAAAGAACCTACATGTATCAACTCCCAACTTCATTATTAGACCCTCGTAGTAAAAAAATTGTATTCACATTATATTAAAGTAAACTTTTACCTTAATATTATTTGTTAAGAATGACTTCAAATAGAACCGTACAACTTCAATCAAGAACACACATCCCTCGAGTTTGTCACCATTGGTGGCAACTCTGAAAACTAAAGTTTTAAAAAACACGGTGAAAACGCAATTCTAGCCCAACATCGGCGCAGCCCAAATTTCGGGCATTGACCTTTCATTAAAACTTGAAAAAAATATATCCCAATTTGTAGTGCTCGGAGCTTTGGAAGCTCGGGGAGCTTTGTTGCCGGGTAGAGTTCGGCCCTTTTTGGACGGCGGTGGGAAGATCTGTCCGGCAATTCCCGCTGCGAGAAAAATCTTTCTAACTAGCCTTAGCTTAGTCTTGGTTATACTCTCTTTCGTCACCTTCCGAACCTGTGAAGTTCTCTCCGCTTTTTGTGTGAGAACTTTTCACCCTTTACATGGTTATACATAACACCAAGATTATTATAATTCTACTTCTTAAAAAAAAGGGGGAACATAATAAAGAATGATGCTCGTGCGATTCTCATCAATAGCCTGTAAAAGACATGGGATCATGAAATTACCGGAAACTAAAGAACAGGGTGATCACAAGAACCAGTGGCGAAAGCAAGACAAGACTTTGTTGGTAGGAGTTTGAAAAATGTCTTAGTGGTACACCGAAACTCGAACAACAAAACTTTCACACCCTTTGTCCTAAAAATGGTAGGACAAAACCAACCCAGCAAGCCTGCAGGTCTCCATCCTCGTCCATATTATCACATAATGGTGCAACGGCTCCTTTCTTCTGTTGGCTGCGAGGACACTTGCTGATACCTGCCTGACTCGGATGGATTGTATGTGAACTCGGAGGTGTCAAGACCGTACTGGTTTCCGTGCAGAGGGCAAACAAGGGCAGAGTCAGAAGAGATGCTATAAGTGAATAGGTGGTCATTTCAATCAAGAACTTCCCCAACTACGACCATGAAACCCGAAATGTCTTATCATAGACGTGCATAAAGAAGGTAATGCGATAATAGAACACACTACGAATGAAAGTGAAATACTATACTGCAAATTTCTGATCACCTACTATCAAGAACAAACAATATTCCAGGGAAAAAGCTTGAAGATGAACCAAACTTGGAAAACGAAGCAACCTTGGCAGCAGAATTAAATGAAGAAGCCAAAAGAGCATTAGTCGTCAAAAGTGTGTCAGTGGCCGAAAGTGCCCTGAACATGGAGCCTAAGCTTTTGGTTAGTGACTATTCATTTTCCGGATTGCAACTGCCGGCTCAAGGGGAATGTGAACCAACTTATGTGAAAAATGGTGAAGATAATGAAGAGGCCCCTTCTAGTCTCCCAAACGAAACGAGGTGGATAGGCGAGACCCAGCATTAATGGTTACCACAGTGGCGGTGGGATGTCAAAGCATTCAGCAAAGAAGCTCCTCCCGGGTGAGAAAATTAAGGAGCAAAGCTGCTAGCGCCTCCAAAAATAACAAACATCCTCTAAGGAAAGTTTACTCAAGGACGCAACCGATTAAGATGTATCTTATAGAATTCTTGGCGGAATTCTCCACACAAAAACTTCCACATTTGATGGAGGTATAGAGGGTCGGAGGTCGAGAATTTAGTGAATAAACTGATTGTCTTATGGAAAGGAGAAACATCAGATTTCCTTAATGCTATTAAGGAAGCTGATTTTGGGATGAGATTTTAATTGGTCTTTGTGGACAGTTGGGGTTTTATTATCATAGCTATCGGAGGTGTGATAAATTTAGGAGATGATTTTAGGCGATTCAATCATGTATTAGCTCTTGAAGCTTTTTGTATGGGCGAAGAACTGTACCTATGGTACTCTTGGTGCAACCCTCTTTATTTGGAGTAATACAATTTTACCTTTTCAAAAAAAAAAAAAGAACAAACAATATTATTGCCCCTTTCCTCACAACCTAGGAAATTACTCGGATTGTCTAGACCTGATATCTAGTTTTCCCTTTCAGAGCACAGAAACGTTTTGCCATTTATAATCTCAAAGAGATGAAATTTCAAATGAATGAGCAATATGGTAAAAGGGCTAGCGATAAGTAAGAGTAAAGGATGAAGTGAAGAGCACCGATTAATGTAATAGCATTCTATACCTTTTCCCTCATCCTTGTGCTCCACGCATCGTTTCTGCTCGGGCGCTGATCAAGTGCGCTAGTGACGGGGACACCTGGAGCTGGACCAGGTGGCCTATTGATCAAGGGCTGCCGGATTTGTTGCCTTGGGGCAATAAGCTCATCGTCACTATCGTATACAGCAGGTACGTTTACTGCCCTGACCACAAGTGCTAAGAGGAAAAGGAGAACCTGGCAAAAGAATACTTAAAGACTGAATAGCAGCTGGCAAGCACAAAAACTCATTGCAAAAAACTCTTTCAAGTGAAAGGACCAAGGATTCTTCTGCGTAGAATTAGTTATCGACCTTAAATTATCTCTTCTCAGCTGAAAAGAAATCATGCTATGTACTACTAAAGTGTGGGCCAATAAAAAAAATTGAACCTAGCAATACTACAAATTTAAACATTGTCAAGAACAAACAGAAGGCGGCACCATGGAATCTTTCAACTACATATCAATGAGCCACCTCGGTAGCCAGTATCTTACTTTTACTTCTTCCATCGGCAAAGAAAAGAATACTTGAATCCATACCAAATGGATCCTAGTTGATCATACATGTCACATGCAAAAGATAATTAGTTTGATGTTAATAACCATCTCAAACAGAAAAAAGATTGTTTTTGTGACCATCTGATTAGTTATCCAGTTATCCTGACCATTCTTTACATTTTTTTTAATGAAATTCCAAATATTAAACCCGCCCAACCAATTGATCTATCCCGTGGAAGTTCTCCTGTTGCAATTCCAGAGTCTATGGATTTGATTTGCCATGAAATTATCACACAAATAAGATGCTTACCTCCAAGACAACTGCTCCAAGAGCAACCCATCTGGCAATGCTCCAGTTCTCTTTCAGAAAGTCATATATCATGTCAAAATCTCCAGTTTTGTCGGTAGGAATTTCCTGGAGGACAATATAACCATAGGCATGGGCATCAAAGATTCTCATCTACAGAGAGTATATTGGGCCAGAAGTAAGAGGGAAGGAACCTTACGTCTTCCCAGCTTTTATCAAAAAAGATGAACGCTGCACATCCTAGTTCGATCAATATCAACAAGAGTACTAATACCGAATACTATGGTCTGGTTAAGGAACTCATTCAACAGTAGCTATTAAAAAATGGAGAGCGAATTGGCACACATGCATCAAATTTTCGTCTATCCAGTGACAGGCAACCCATTGCATCAAGTAGTTCAAGAAATCAACTAGCAGTCAGATAGCCTTGTCATTTTCCTAAAAGTAAAGGTTCAACATGCGTGACAAATAAAACGCGCAAGTGAACAGGAAAAATCACCATTAAGAAGACAGATCAAATTTATAAATTAAACGAAACACTAACATAAAAGTAAAACGGAAGATAAGGCACTAAATCATACAGCACCATATTGGATGCCAATCTTACCCAGAATGTCATGATTCAAAATTATTACGAGGGAAAATGTGCATGAAAATAATTTAAAATAAGGATACACAACTCAGGCAGCAACCATTCCTTGTTACAGCTCCAACACAACCAAAGCATGAGACGACAAAGAGGATCGCTCCTATTCCAATGAACAGGTAAATGAACCTGCATTGCAGAGGACTCAAATTAGCAAAGGGAAGGACAATAGTGAACTGGCTGCTCACAGCAAGTAGCTGTTTTTATCACAGTTTAGGTACCAACCAACAACAGCTTACGCCAATAGGCTTCATTCACTAAACCCGCCAAAAGATACAATCTCGCAATGCACCCCATGCTAGTGCAACATCGAGCTTATAACTATGCTTCCGGAAACAAAAAGAGAGCGACAAAAAAACACATCATAAAAAAATGAAAAAGGATCGTTTACCAAGCTTTTGGCAGATCATCCAAAATACTCGTCGATAGGGTCGTCAAAGCCACAAGCATGGGGCGTCCAAGCTGAACCACATTGGCGGCATCACCAACCGAAAGGGACGATGACTGCTTGTACACAACGAACAAGTAGATCCCGTACCCAACCATGGCTAGACCCACAAGGGTCAACAAGAAGTTTAGTAGCTTCAACAAGCACTCCAAGCACCCTTTACAAGCCATTTTCCCTACCCCTTCGCTTCCTATACCCTCTCTACAAAAGAATGCCCCTACAGTATACACAGATCCGCGAAAGCAGAGCCCGAAACCCGAATCCGAATCCGAATCGGAATCAAACTCCTCTCAGTATCATCAAATGACCCGGCTTTCCTCCCTACAAACAAATTCAACAACAACAAATCAAACAACTTTCAAGAAAAAATAACAATGCAACAAAAAATGAAGGGTAGATTCGACAATTGAGCCCCCGATTCCTAGGGTTTAAACAACCGAGAAGCCCCTTTAATGCGAGAATTCGATAAATCAACAAATCGAATAAGCAAATAAGAAGAAAAATAACAAACACCCAAAAGCACGGGTTCCCCTCCCGACAAGAAACCCCCGGATGCAACAATTAACTCGACCAAAATAACAATGGGAAAAATAAGGAGGGGTGGAAATTGGAAATACAAAATTACGAGAAATTGGAGATTTTAATATTTACCGGATTTCCGAGGACGATCGGTCGGTGGGAGAAGAGGGAGGTGTAGTGTTGTAGTAGATGGTTGGGCTTGGGGGAGGATAAATTTGGACACCTCTCCTTCTCTCTCTCTCTCTCTCTCTCTCTCTCTCTGAGCTGGCGTTCTTCTGTTTGTCCCCCCCACTACATGGAACCTCCGACTCTGTTAAAATCTCAATTTAAAATTAAATGGGAAATTAATTTGATAGGAATGAGTCTGTCTTAATCTATATGCTTAGATTTAATTCCACATTATAATTCTTTCAAACTAATTACATAGTACCTGGTCCCCTACAAATCTAATTGACTCTAAAAGAGCCCGGAGTCCAAATATTCCTTGCCCAAGTTCTGGTCGTATTAGCTAACAATGTATGCAATTCGAGATGAAATTATTATATTAACGAAATTGGAGAACATTTGATATCTTCTTGTTCATGTTCAAGTGAAAATAAAATTTGATAATTTGAAAGTCATACATATATATATGCGATCTACTAATCTAAAAAGGCTCGACAATTTGGGAAAAAACAAGAAGTTATCCAGACTAAAATGAGAATAATGATGACGATCTTTTATATTGGTATTGACGCACAAATCTTAAGTTGGAGGCTGGAGGCCAATTCCGACATTGCACCTGGACTGGTACATATTAGTTTAGAAACAGCACCAACACAAGGTAAGGTGGGTATGATGATAATGAGTCTTATCTCATTTTTTTAAGGTCGGTGGCTCGATTCTCACCCCTTACAAAAATGGTAAAACTTTACTTGTCAGAGAAATAAGATCTAATACTATCTAGAGCTCCGAGTTTAAACCAACCCGCCTAAATTTTATTTAGAAAAAATAGACAACACGTAGACACGGAAACGAAGCCAAACGACGACGTGGTGGCTGGACAATTGTTTCCCTTTCACGGCGGTGCATGACAGCGTGGTCGGTGATATTGGATAACGACTCACCACAAGACCGACCAAACAAGAAGATATAGTTTTTTTTAAAAAAATTATATCTCCAATTAATTCAAAGTTGAACTATTCAAAATTTTAATATAACAAAATCCCCAAATTTCTAAATCGAAATACAAAGGTAAACGATAATAATCTGCCGACTTTTTTTTAGAAACAATAAAATATAGGTATTCAACGCCGATCGTTTCGATTCCGATTGGCTGCATTATTTTCTCTCTATTTGGTCAATAACGTTATTAATTAATTTCTCCAAGCAGAGCCTCTAAAATTATTATGGCAAATTATTTTCAGATCTCTGGTCTATAGTAAAATTACCGGTTAGGTTCTTACTATTTGAAAATTTATTTTGTTGTCCCTGATTTTCAAAAAAATATTGGTCTCGGGTCTTGACTGACGTCATCATTATTTTTTTTATTTTTCGTCATGGAAATGACCAAAATATTCTTTACAAAAAACAAAAAAATGCATCTCCTTCAACGTCAACAAGTTTGGTTTGTTATATCTTTGTTACAGATGAATATCCCTGAAAATAAATAATCTCTTTCAACCTTGGACCGTGTTCAACCTAGAACCGTCTTCATCCCTCTTTCTCACAAGAACACTGAGAACGTTCCAACCCAAAAAATTTAGGGTTAACCCTCAATTTCCACCACAATCAAGGTCACCACAATAAATATAAAAATATCTAAAGTAATAGAAATATAAATTCAACCACATGGGCAAAAAGAGTCTTGAAAGGTCACAACTGAGGAGGCTTTCTCGCCGTTGGCCTCTCGACGTGGTTCCTGAGCTTGTCGAACCCTTCCTCCCCTCGTTTGCCTCTCAAGCTCTCCCGCTTCAAGTTCAGAGTACGTCGCCTTCAGTCTCCTTACATCTCCCCTGGAGTACCACCTGGCCAGAGCCACGAGGTTGCCGACCGCGTCATTTGCTCAACCTCACACGGCATCGTGGTGGTCACCGACCTCGTGACTCCTTATTGTATTATCGTGGGGATGAAATCTTTCCAATTTCGGGAATTAGGGTTCATCCCTATTTCTCAAATTGGTTTCTATGAGAGTTGCCTCAATTAGAAGCAGAGGAGGAGCGAAGAATCGATTGAAGATTCCTGGGTTTGGTTGATTCGATTGAAGATTGAAAATTTATGGGTTTGGTTGATTCGATTGGTGTTGATAGTGTTCTAGAGGTTGAAGAATGTAATTTTTTATTTTTATAAAAGGGTATTATTGTCATTTTCATGAAAAAAATATTAAAAAAGACTGATGATATCAAACACCGGTAGGAGACCAACATTTTTTTAAAAACGGGCAGGGACCTTATTGGTAATTTTTCTATAGACAAGGGGTCCGAGAGTAATTTGCCCTAATTATTATTATTTGGTGCTGTTGGCGCCCTTTCCTTGGATACCCCAAGTAATCATTTTCACAGCGGGAGGACATCTAAGCGTTGCATATAACGAAAACGCCAACTAGATTCTATTATTTTGATTAATATTGATGGCTTAATGCGATAAATCTTATGAGAATATCGATTAATATAATATATTTTTTTTAATAATTGAGAAAAAGGAGAAGGGGCACCGGATTCGGTCCTAAACATGTATTTTTGTCAAGGACTGTCCTGGCACACGCAATAGATTTGTCGGTTATGATGTAATAGTTCGACATGCGCTGAGTTAGTCAGATATGATATAATAATTTGCCTAATTATGATAAAATGATTTAAATAATTATGATAAAATAGTTTATTTTTTTCAAGGACGGTGTTGAACAAGGAGATCCAGGATCAAAGAGGAGGTGCTGAATTGATGAGCGAGTACGTGCAAGTGATTTGGTTTGGGCCTCACCGGGAAAATGTGGCGGGAAAATAAGTTACTTTCCTATTTTATTATAGGTGGGGACAGGGAGAACCGTAACGGTCATTCAAGACACCAACTAACCGTCAACGAGCTTTTGCCAAAAGTCAAAGAAACGACACACACGGCCAGCTGTCTTGTCTTTATGCCGTTACATGCCAATCACGCGACGTTGCTACTTTTTCATTTATTGAAATCAATTTTTTTAAACGAATATTTGGATCATTCAAGATTTTTTCTATTTTCTGGTTCATCAAATTCGATCAATCAGATCAGATACTTTTTAACAAATAATATACAGTAATAATTATATTAATATTTGATTCTCAAATAATTACAAATATAATTTATTGTTATTACAAAAATTGCAATTTACAAATTTATAAAAATTTATATCACTTTTGGACTTGCTGTGTAACGGAACAGGCTGAATGACCGAAGAAATGAGCCCGAAGACGAAAATGCAAATGCACCATGTACGTAAAAGGCAGCCCATCGCAAACAAAATGGTCCAAATGTGTAATGACATGTACGGCCCAATCACGCAAACCATGGTCTTAGGACCCCCCACATTTCCAAATTAACCATTCTAATATATACTAGTATATTCACTTAAATTATTAATCAAAATTCGAGTTAGATCGGTTGACTATAGTTGAACTCAAAATAACTTCTAATGAACTGATGCATGAGATACTAGTTTATTAAGACACGAGGTTTTCTCCGTAGTCCCCTCATCGATCCCCCGTTATAATTCAATGCTGTAACGTGATGCAATTCCACACTTTTTTCCTACGAGTTTTGGTGTGACAGGGTTTTATCAAGGTCGGTGGTAGCAACTCCACGACGATTTTAATATATGTATACCTTTAAAAAAAATACTATAGATCTGTGGTCCATAATTGCAAGTGGAACTTTAAAGTTGCAACTACTCCCAAATACCGTCAAATTCTGCACGCGGCTCACATCTCAATCTAACCTATATGGTCCGTTATCCCCCTAGTCTTGAGTTGGAACTTGGGACCTACATGGGCTACCTACAATACATGTTATGGATTCCTAAAAAAAATATATACGTTCTGGCTTTTCCCACACTAAAAACACATGTCATGGCTTTAAAATCTAACTTTTTAGTGGGATACTTTTGAAAATTGTATGTTGATAACTCTTATCATAGTCTAATTATGATAGTGTTTATCTCGTACTTCACGTATTGTACTTGGAGTACGAATGTTGTACTTATCTTTGGTTTTTTTTAGGAACAATAATATTTTACTTATAAAAAAGATATAAATTTCTTTTTAAAAATTTGGATTCAATTCTTGAATGAAAAAAAAATGCCATTACGAAATCCGAGAAATTGAAAGAGGCCCCTAAATAAATTAGGATAATATTCGAATCTGATATTTCCAAAAGTCCTAAAAATTTAAGTTGTGCTGCGAGACCAGCGTGCAAAATTAGGCTCGATATGAAAATTGAACTAAATACTGAGGAATCTGAATTAATTATTAAAATTATATAAATTTTATGAATGATCGGACATGGTTCGACTACGGATACCAAAAATTAGCCCTAACATTGATTGATATTACTGCCTCGTCAACATCAGTATAGAGTTTTGTCGACGGGGCCCGCCAAGAGCAAAAGGGCCCACCGGTATCAAAACTAAATCAACAAAAATTTGCCAATTTACAAGAGCCCCCACCCAATTAGTATTATATATAAATTTTCAATTTTTTGCCATTAGTGGTATAAATTTTTTAAAATTTCTTTTTTTTAATCAAAGAAAAAAGAAAAAAAACTAAAAAAAATTCAAGGCGCGAGTAAAACTTCAGAGGGACAGTTTGCAAATTGCAACTCTTGGGATTATTATTATTATTATTATTATTATTATTATTTTCCGGAGGAAGGAGAACCAAACGTTACGCAAGCGGTGGAGAGCCCAGCTACGTGGCCAGCCCTGACGCCGTCTGTCGGGGTGACACGTGTGGGTCCCCCACCAGCACTCAGACGACGACCAGCTGCTCGCACTGTGGGCGACAGTACTGGATCAGATCAGATCGTGGCGCGCGCGCGGATCTGGATTCCCCGGCCAGAGAGGTTTTGATTAAATCAGAGGCGTTGACCGTGGCGGGGAGGGACGGCGGAGATGCCTTGCCGGGATAGCTCGGCGAGGACGGTGTCGGTGGAAGGGGGCTTGAGACCCAGAGGCAATGGCAGCCACGGCTTGTTTATGGCTTCTTTGACCACCTGGTCAATTACCTCCTCCGCCTGCACCGTAATTAAAGTTAGCAAAACCCGACACGCTCGACTCTGATTATCATAAGTTGACCGAAAATAATTAGATTAGCAACAGCTGAATAGGCATAGGGCCTGGAAATTTACCGGGAATAATGTGCAGTCCGATATCCCCTGGTTCTCCTGCAGTGCCTGCATTTTCGGAATTCGTTAGTCTTCGTTTCTAACTCAAAACCTTAATGCGAGCTTGAGGGGATTATCCGACCTGAGGTAAGGGCGCGAAATGCCCCCCGAGCGGCGGAATCACAGGGCAACCCCATGCATCTGCGTGCGTCTGATTAACCAATGCATCAGATAAGTAAACTGATCATGGCAGATGTGCTTGCATGGTGAGGTGGGAAAGGTTTAGCAGATCTTACCCCGGGGTATGGCATCCAATGCCAGTTGTCTGTCGGCGTCCACGGATGATAGCTCGTCGGACCCCACATCGGGGGTGAGAACTGTGGAGTACCGGCTGCTCCCCACATCGGATAAACCGGACCATGGCAAAAGTTGTGGTACGGGGGGTACGCCATTATAGGTCTTTGCAAGTAGTAGTTACTTTGGGCGCTATCTTTCTGTCGTTGCCACCTTCCGTCGTCTAGCTTCGGCAGAATGTTTCTTCTGTGCATTCGATACTTCTGCTCGATCATAGAGAAACAGGCGTGATTCGACAAAAAGACGAATAGCAGGCGTTGAGGATTAAGCAGCAGGGAGATTTTCTGCAGCTAACCTGCAAGTGACTTGCTACATTATGTCTTGTCAGGCCCTCCACTTTCATCAATTCGAGAATTCGCGACGGAATCGCTTGATCTACACCAAGCTGCTCTACTGCCTGCACGAACTTTTTGTGTAGATCGGATGTCCAATCTACCTGAGAGCCAAAACAAGAAAGAATCACCAAAAGTGCACTAGAATTCTATCCAAAACATTAGTATGATCGTGAGAAATGAAGGATACCTTCAACTTCTTTCTGTTTACTCTGGTTCCACAAGAATGATTGTCTCCCTTGGGCGGATGAAGATGGTTATCTTCCTCCTTAACCCCATCAATCGCTTCATTCTCCTTTTTAATCCCTATGTCAGCCGAGCTCTTGGGGTCACCCTCATCCACAGTCATTTCATCTCCTCTACAAGTATTTTCGACGGATTTAGATTCCCCCTCCTGCTCCCCGCTCTCTTTTTCTGACGAACAACCAGTATGATCCTGGCAATCCCCGTCATCCAGCAAACGGACTCCTTGTTCGAGTTGCGGGGTTGAAGGAGCAGGATACTTATCATTTGCAGGCGAATGCCTGAGATCGTCGGCACAATCCAGGGACATACTTTCCATGTTCTCTATATTTTCCACTGCATTGTTTTCGCATGTCACTTCGAGCTGAATCATGGAAGCAACTGAATCTTTGACTGGCCGCAATGACTCCGGGTTCGCACTTCCCCCTGCATTAAATGCCTACACAAACGATGAAAGTGGCAGTTTCTCATCGTCATGTTCGAAAGATTAAAGAGCTAGCCTGCTACTCGAAAAAGACTGAGAAATAGAAGCGAACCTTATGAACAACATGCTGCCATATGTTCCTCAATTTATCTTCGGAGAGTGGTTTCCTAAGGAACTCAACTGCACCAAGCTGAAATTAAATTTAACAGAAGTATATAATCCTGATCAGCAGTTCGATGACTCGTCGGCTCTAAGACTCGAACAAAAACAAAGCTACATTGCGTTATGAACCGGATGAAACATCTTACCGCTATGCATTTCATTATTGTGCTTAGGCAATGAAGATTTGAAGTCACTGAAAAGATCATGATTCACTCTTATTAGAATCCAAAAGACCAAGAGCGTGGGTTTGCTATAATAGAACAATGGGATACTTCTGAGGGGTATTTGAGCTTACTAATGGTAGGCAGTTCCTTAGCAGTTTCCAGAAACCTGAACCTCTCATCGTTATTGCTCGAACTCACCTGTGACATCCACTTAAAACAACCGTTAGTTTGTTTTTCCCGGAGAAGGGATGCAATGTAAGTGCATTGGGCAATACTCTAGTCATGCATAATTAATATGGCAGAATAAATTAAGAACAGGCTTTCCTGAAGCCATCAGATTCAAGCAGTGTCACAAAATTTTCAAAAGGGGATGTAAAGTAAGGTCCGAATGCCGAACTTACCTCTACAATGGCCACATGGAAACTTTCTTGTTGTCCTGAAACTGCTGATAGAGCATCATTCACATTGCAGAACAAAGACACTGAAAAATGTACAAAGATGGCGGGCATTATCGGAATGTTTTCGACATACAACAGAGTCAGCGTGATAGGCCGAGCGATCTGGATGAAACAGAAGTTTCAAGAGAAACAAGAGTATAACAAGTAGAAGATGCTGAACTGGTAAGACAAAGATTTAACCAAAAAACTAAACAGCAGAGGGAGACAAAATTAGGCACTTCATCCTGAAAGCAAACTGATTTTTCTTCTTCACAAGTCACCTAAAAGTTCTTTCATTCATCGAAACTCGTGCTTTCCAAGTGATGAGTAGAATCATACATTCAAGTGGCTGTGGTTCATCAATCTCTTACCAACATAGTCCATGGCCTCGAGTTGGGACTTTATATCAGCAGCGGAATCGGTGTCCTCATCCAGAAGGAGTACCCTGAGGCCCTTAGGGAAATCCTTCCATGCTGATAACTCATTGGCAGTGCAGACCATAGCTGGCTTGGCATCCTTTCTCAGGCCACCAACAAGTTTCCAAGGCCACCACAGCTAATCAACATCCAAACACTGTCCATATGATCATAGAGAGTGTGCGTCCCATAAGTTAAAAAAAAAAGGGATCTCATGAGTTCTGATCCATAACACAACATTCTTCAGACAAACATAGAGACATAGTGAAAGAGATAAACAAGAAACTAAAAACAGAAATGTTGGTTTTGATGATATAGAGGGAATTCATAGGAGACAGAATTGATCATTGTAGGGACAGCCCAGTTGCAAGTACATACAATAGCAATCACATGCATGTTGCAGATCACTCTCACTTAAATAATAATAAAAAATTGATCTTCAAGAACAACAACATAAGCTAAGATTAGATGAAGAACTAAGATGGTCAAATCCTGGTCTTGGGTTTATTGCAGAAAGATATTTAATAATTTATTCCCAAGTGGCTAAGATCCTGTCTGTTACTTGCCAGATTAACAGAATAACAAACTGACAAACTCCCATTAAGAGTAGGATCTCAAATTAAAAGGAGCTGTCTGAGGAAAACATGGTTACCTTGCAAGGAGACAGCTCAATTAAAACTCATATCATAACAAAGGAGGAAGCTCCTAGATCTAAGCCAAGGACACTCAATAAGTGTAACGTTTTGTGATATAACCGACTGTCTCTAATTTTGGTGCAAAATGCTAACTAACTTGGAATCCTTGAAGATGGAGGGATTATGGAAGCTGGGAAACAACAAAAAATGAGAACACCAAAAGAAAGAGGAAATGAAAAAGAAGGCGAGGTCCCCAACTCCATTATATGCAACAACATGCTACCAATTAAAACACCAGAGAGAAAGTATACGACTCACTCGGGTTTGAACCTTGTAAACTAGGATTAGAGTAAAACATCTGCTCATAGAAAAATAAAAGAAAATAGTAAAGAGATAGTCTTAAACAGCCCAAAGGGAAGAAAAATATCATCTCAGAAATACTAAATACATGGCTGGGAGTGTAGTTAAGGATGCAACTCAACTCCATGCAAGTGATTGTATCTGCACCTTATAATAACTTATTTATTCTACTAAATTTGGACACTTGGTTTAGCAACCAAAAGGGCTCTTAATCCTCCTCCTCCTTCTCCTTCTCCTTGTTCTTCTTCTGCTAGCTGCTGCTACAGGGAGCTGGAGAGAGAGAGAGAGAGAGAAGAGGAGGGGGATGGAGAGGTTTAAGTGCGCCTTTTTATTTTTTCTTTTTCAGTTTTGGTTTGGGAGGAGCCTGGCCTTGCCTGTGACTTTCTATGCAATGTACAGTTGCTATCAGTAATGGAAATGACCATAAAGAATATGCAATAGCCAAAGTTCCCAATCTGTTTCAAAAGGCCAACTTTTCAAAGGAATATCTCAAACACACAAGTAATTCACTTGAAGTTTCTTAATGACTTTTCGGATTCAAGTATTATCAATGTAAAAAATATTATTATATCAAAAATATAAAAAATATCACTAAAAGAATATCATTTAAATAAAAATTGACAATACTCGACTTTGAATACGATGATAAATTCACCCCTAAAATACAGGGCTGAAAATAAATAAACATGATCCTTACCCACCAGTAGGGAAAATTATTTAGAAGATTTTAAGATTTTACTGTTTGTTTTGTAGGAAAATATTTGAAGTCTTTTTTTTCAAGTCACACATCTTAAATAGATGCAGTCTTTTGCACGGTCAAATTATTGATGTCTCAATTGACCCTATGTTTTAGGAGAATTTTTTCTGAAATAGGCAAAAAAATATACATATTTTTCCTAAATAGGCAAAAAGATCTTTCATACACATTTTTTTAATACTTCCGACATGGCAGAGGCGTTCACACTCAAGACGCCAACTTTCAACCTATTTTAAAAATATGTATAATTTTTTACCTATTAAAAAAAATATGTATATTTTTTGCTCATTTCAAAAAAAATCTCTGTTTTAGGGAACATCACAACTATATGGGTAATGAATAATTACCTAACTTTCTCTCCCACCCCACAATATATATTGAAATGATTTTCCTTATTTGTATAAGAGGTAATCATTTGGTCATCTATCTCAATAATGCTGGGTTTTTTTCAAAAAGGTAAAGAATTAATAAAATATGGTGCAACTCTTAAAAGTTTACCAAAATGGGTAATTTTGTAATAACAAAATAGATACCACGTGCTAGCCGATCGCCTCCATTTTTTTACAGACAAAAAAAACACTGAAAAAAACTCATGCTGTAAATATGCTTTAATCAGTATAAGATATAAGATAAAATTCAAATAAAAATATAATTAGTTTATTTAAACACTTACTCAACTGACAAATATGAACGTCATAAGATAAGACAAAGTAATTTTAACAAATTTTAGTTGTAACAATTTATAATTGGTTACATTCTTCCATATTTTATTACAAAACTCATACGTGGTGGTGCACATCAAAATATAAAGGCCAAATTATCCCCTAATCCTTGTTATTTGGTCATCCTCCCCCTCGAGTTCCTGCATTTTAAAAATTAATTTTACCTTCTCTCGTGTTTGATTGTATCAACTCTCGGGTCCTTGGCGCACGTAAGTAGTTTTTTTTATTTTTGGTCAAGAAAATAACTATTATACCCTTCTGGTCTTTTTCTCAGGCAAACAAAACATGTTAGTCATCTTCTCCGGCAACTCTCCGGCAAACTTTTTCGGCCAAAAAAAATTCAAAAACCTAAAAATCCAAAGTTCGACGACGACAAATCGAACCACCAAAATGACGACGACGAACCGAACCACCAAAACGACGACGTCTTGGAAATCCATGAACCCATCTTTTGGTCGCCCACCCAAAAACATGTCCTAGATTTGGTTACTTTGAAGCGGCAATTCAGTGAAAGGTTGAAGCGGAGATTAAGATGAAGGTGAACGCCGCGCCGGTTTCGCTAATAGGTTGGGTTTGTTTTTTTGGATTTGTTGTGGTTGGAGCTTTTAGCTAATAGGTAGATAGAAGAATAAGAAGAAGAAGAAATAGTTTCGATCTTTTTTTTTTAGGTTTTTGTATTTTTTGGCCGAAAAAGTTCACTGGAAAAGATAAAAAGTCACCGGAAAAGATGACCAGAAGGTTTTGTTTGCCTGAAAAGATGACCAGAGGAGTATAATAGTCATTTTTATGACAAAAAATGAAAAAAGAGCCGATGACGTCATCTAGGGACCCGAGAGTTGATAAAATCAAATACGGAGGACGGTAAAATCAGTTTTTAAAATGCAGGAATTCGAGGAGGAGGATGACCAAACACCAGGAACTAGGAGGTAATTTGCCCAAATATAAAAGCTAGGGATTAAATGAGTCGTTGCGATGTATCATTATTTTCTCAGAGCCCCTCTGAAAAGGCTAGGGTTTATACTCTATAGCCTACAGCTTCTTAGTTTTTAGTTTATAATTATTTGATATCTGGTCTATTGGGTCGACTAATCCAAATTTGAATCGGTATAACTTTTTAAAGGTGGCAAAGCTATCTCAACAAGTATATTACACTGTTGCATTTCTAAAAATTCGAACCCGAGATTTTGGTTAATATAGAACAACTCATACAGTTTGTTAGTTATGAAGTAGCTTTTATGGGAATACTACCGGTGTCACGTTATTCACGAGTTATTTTTCCACCCAATTTAGGGAGGGATCGAAAAGTCGTTAATAAATTGACCTTTCACTTATCCAAAAACTTTCATAATTAAAATCAAGGGAAGAGAGATGAAGGTGGGTGGACTAAATATGCCACATTCAAATCTACACGTATTTATGATATGTAAATGATTTGATACGGATGAAAAAAAAATCAAGACTAGAATTTCAAATCTATAAAATTTATCCTACATCTAAATAACATTTGGCCTAACAACATAAGATATATGATAAATTGACGGGATTCATGATTCAATTTCTAATATATGTAATTATTAATTATAAAAATTTATCTTTAAAAAATACACCGGCATATGGGTATCCAACTTATTTACATGTTTACTCTCAAATTTTTTATATTTTCTCCATCTAATCTTTTCTCTTTGCTTAATCTAATTTAGTTATTGCTTTACCCATATTTGTTATTTAGCCTACCAACTCTTTTCTCTCTACCCAGTATTTTTTCACATTACTTTTACCTTTTTTACGTCATCATTCTTGATACGACCATTTTTAATATGTCCATAATTTCGTTCACATCAATCATATATTTGTATTGCCAGCGCATTATTGCGTTAATGTGCCATTAAAAGGTTCATCCTCGTTGTACAAATTGTAATCACCCGTTAATTAAAATTTTTTTTTTTGGCTTGGTGATGTTCCATCATTGGCTTGTGGCCAGAATATATCCGTAAATCCTTTGCAATCACATGTTTGGTTTTTTTAATATATATTCTTGTCTTTTTGTTTTGTGTTAATCTATATGTGGTAAAGGTTAGGACAACATAATTTGCTTCTAATCACCTTTCCTTTCTTGATGCTGAGATTTCGGTTGATTTTGGATCTTGTTCGATATAAATCAAGCTTTACCTTGTCCTCTTCAGACCAAAAAGGTGCATTATTGTCTATTGATATTGCATCATCTACCTGAATCATTGGATCCATGTCATAACTTTATTACCGAGATAATATTTGAATGGTTCATCATTATGGGGTTTATGGGTAGAAATTCAATCTTTATTTGAAGTTAAGTTTTAAATTTGAACTATGCAAATTGAAATGACATGACGGCTAATCTCACCATTTCGTTGATGTAAATTCTCAATGAAAACATAAAACATTCTTCTTCGATTGCATGCATTATTTCGTCTCTAGCAAATTTAATTCAAAGCACCAATTTTTTTAATCGAACCTTTTTGCAGCGACTGTGACTCATCAATGAGCTCGTAAATATTGGGAGTAGAGTACCCGGCGATATTATTATTTTAAATAAATATTTTTCAATTTGTAAAACATATAAAAATGTTTGCATTTATTTCAAAGATCATTTTATGAAAAAAAAATGAAATCGCGAAATTAGTATTAAATTTTTTTGACAAAATATTATTTATTATGATAAAATAAATATTTTAACTCCTGACTTAAGACCAAATTTTTTTATTGGTTCGGAGATAGTAAGTTCAGAGAAGTTGTACACGACCCACGACGAGCTGACAGAATAGGTCAGCGAAATCAAGTCTTGCCAAAAAAAATACTGAGTCGTTACTTACACATGCACACTTATTTTGGCCTTAACACTTTTTTGTTTTGAGGGGAAAGGCCTTGACACTTTTAACTTCTACCTATGGAGGCCCTCTCTCTAGTACAAACTACAAAGACACGTAGCAGCAGGCAATAAAATGCAAAAAACGATGTAAAGGGCGTCATAATTGGGCCAGAAATCTAAGTGGGTCTGACAACAACAACGGGTTCTATGGTAAGAAGCCTTTTTTTTAGGACACCTATGGTAAGAAGCCAGATTTACCATTGGCATAGCTTTTTTCCTTTTCGAAAACACCCGGTATTCGGATATGTGTTTGATCGACTAATCTAATTTCAAATTAAGTAGGACTCTTAAAGATGAGAAAGTTCTTATTATGGATCTTTAACGCACTTACACGCCCAAGACTAGAATTTGAAATTTCAGGTTAAACTAAAACAAAGTTGATCTACACACATGATAATAAATCAATACGTGCACATAATTTTTGTTTGAAAGCCACCGGTATTCTAACGTTAGATCATTAGTTCAAATCGGAAAGACAAAACAAAACGATGCCGGTACATAAACATAGGCCCATAGTTTAATTGCCCACGGAATTGAATTGAGTAGGTTGTCATCGAACTCAATCTGGAGATCGCTCATTGGTTTCTCTGATGAGAGGCCTACAACTTTCAGCAGCAACAATGAGGACCAAAGACATTTTCCACTAATTGGACATGGTTTCTGCTCTCATACCCGAGAGGAAAATTTTGTGCAACTACTGCATTTGGGGGACTAATAAAATGTCCAATTTGGGACTCTTTTGTTTTATATCACACGAATATCTCTATCAAGTAATATTTCGATATAACTATGTCGAGATCTCTGCTAGACTACAATTCATTTCTAGCCGAGATGAGAGTGTTAACGATCATGCACTCAGCAATTTCTTAGGTGATTCATGTACGACTTCCGATACTGAAGTAGACTCAACTCTTGCAACTAATACCTTTACCAATAGCACTTGTCCCAAACAGTCTTATTTTGCAATACTGGAATACGTAGATCTCTGTAATTACCCAAGATGAGATATGTTATTTTTTCTTATGTTTATGCTATGTTATGTAACCTTTGTAAAGGCTGGTAAACCACCCATTTAAAAAAAAGTAAAGAACTATTTTACCGACATTTTTTTATTATCAAAGACTGTTAGTTAAGGGTAAAATTATTCGGTAGTCATCCAACTTTTGGTGTTTTATTGGTTTAGTCACTAGACTATGTTGTCCTCCGGCAATCTCCCAACTATAGTAAGTCACTTTCTCATTGTCATTCCATTGATTTGGATGGAAATTGAACGAAAAGATGACAATGAAAAGTGACTATCAAGAGAGAAAAAAAAAATCTCTAAAGGAATCACCAAATCAAACTCTCTCTTTTCATGCCATCTTTATTCCAATTTTTCATTCAATCTAGACGGAGTGACTAGGAAAGAATGACTTATTGTAGTTGGAGGATGTTAAGAAGCAAACAGTTTAGTGAATTGACCAAGAAAAATACTCATAGTTGTGTGACTATTTGACATTTTCAATGCTTAACTAAAGTTACATCGGAATGTAAATTTTTAACCTCATATGTTGTTCAATAAGTACAATAAGATGTGTTTGGAATTGTTTTCAAGATCGGAGCTATCAACCACTCGGTCATCTCTCTCGAATAGACTCTCATTTCTATTTTGTTCTCTATTTTTATTCATAGAATAATAATTTTAATCATAAAAGTTCCTTGGGCCGGGTAGAAAGGAGCTTGACTACAAGACTCATCCGTCGAACAGGGATAAAAGTTGGCCTCTGTAATATTTTTTTTGAAAGATAAATTTAGTCTTAATGATCTAATGGTGCCGAGTGAAAGAGGCATTCTAGGGAACGTAACTCTACATTTTGTCTGATATTATAATATTTACTTGTTGCAGAAAAAGTGGTACAAGAACGCAAGACTTCCCGAGATGGTCCGGAGTGATCGTCCCAAGGTCGGTTTAACAGGATGGGTGAAAAAAGAGCTAAAAAACCTTAGACATTTGATCTAAGGGAGAGGAGAAAAAAAGAACTATAGGCCAAGCTAAGAAAATAAAAAGAGAAGTAAATATTATTGTTGTTGTGTTGGTGATGTCCCTTGGTCTCATGCTCGGGCCCTCCTTATATAGACGATGCCAACTGCCTTAAATGATGCCAACTTGGCTCCGACTTATGATGAAAACCAAAACCACCTTTAGACGATGTCAACTTGGCTCCAGCTCATGATGGAAACCAAAGCCACCTTTAGACGATGCCAACTTAGCTCCGACTCATGATGAGAAACCTAAACCGCCTTTGATAATGCCAACTTGGTTCTGGCTCATGATGAGAAACCCAACCCGTCTTTGACAATACCAACTTGGCTCTGGCTCATGATGAGAAACACAAACCGCCTTAGTCACATTGAGGGTGCCGATCTAGTCTCATCTCATGATGAGATTCCCGAACTACTTTAGTCATATCGATGACGCCAACTTGGCTCCGGCTCATGATGAGAAACACAAACCGCCTTAGTCACATTGAGGGTGCCGATCTAGTCTCGTCTCATGATGAGATTCCCGAATTGTCTTAGTCATATCGATGATGCCAACTTGGCTCCAGCTCATGATGAGAAACATAAACCGCCTTAGCCACATTAAGGACGCCGACCTAACCTCATCTCATGATGAGAAACCTGAACTGCTGTAGTTAAATCGTTGATGCCAATTTGGCACCGGCTCATGATGAGAAACACAAACCGTCTTAGTCACATTAAGGACTCTCGTCCAAGGTGTTCTCATCCGAGTATTTCTCGTCCAAGGTATTTTTGTCAGAGCATTTCTATCAGAGTGTTCTCGTCCAAGGCGTTCATCTAAGGCATTCTTGTCATGGCGTTCTCATCCGAGCGTTCTCACTTCGGCGCACTCACTCCGGCGTTCTTCATCGCGGGCGCCGCCAAGCCCAACGCACGCGTCCTTCAAGTGGGCATTCCAAAGTAGGCATTCACCAAGTAGGCGTTCGCCTAGTGGGTGTTTGCAAACACGGGCGTCCCGAAGTGGGCGTTCGCCAAGTGCAAATGCAAGTGTCCCAAAGTGGGCGTTCGCCAAGTGGGTGTTCCCAAGCCTAGCCCAATACGGGAGTTCGCCAAGTGGGCGTTTATCAACTCGGGCATCCCAAAGTGGGCGTTCACCAAGTGGGTGTTCCCAAGTGGGCGTTCTCTAGCTCCGGGACGTTCTCCAAGCCCAACGTTATCCAAGAATGGGCGTTCTCGCCTTTACCTGCATTTTTGTCCTTCTTTCCCACAGAATCTGAAGAAATCGTCAACTACAAAGTTGTAGATCTTTGTCATATCTTTCCATAACCAAAAGAATCAACTCAATCCAATGCCCGAGTCAAAATATATGGCTGATCTACCAAAGTCTGATAGAGCTGAAGCGGACGACGAGGTGAGTCCATCCCAAAATAGATGTCGAGACGAGTCCGTCCCGAAGTAGAACGATGGAGGGTACATTCCGAAGTGGACGACCAGGGGCGGACAACCAGGGGGTCCGTCCCAAAGCGGACAACCAGGGGGTCCGTCCCAAAGTGGACAACCAGGGGGTGCGTCATGAAGCGGACAAGCAGGGAGGTCCGTCCCAAAGTCGACTAGGCAGTCGGACAAAAATGGCCGGACGAGTAAGTGAGTGAACGATCGAACAATCCCAAAATGTCACACTACGAACGAACTCAAGATCATACTCGGACCTTAACCTCCCGAGGTCATTTTTGAACTCCAACATATTACTAAATTGATTAATTCAGTTTTAATCGAAATATGAATTCAAAAGTTGCTCAATCACATTTTTCACTACTTGATACAGACGTCAAAGACTGATACTCCGACAAAGATCAAAGGAAAGACAGTGGTATCTTATCCCTTTGGAAAGATGAACCATTCACTGCAACCACGATTGATAGGACTAATGACATCCAGTGTTTGTTAGTTTTTTTAGGAAACAGTGTTTGTTAGTTGGGACTCGGAGGACAGGTAGCAAAATCCCGAGTGCGAGAAATAATTGTCCATTACATCATCCCCCCAAAGACTAATGTAGAAAAATGACAGATTGTTACGATTTATTTAATGTTTCTGAAAATACAATTTCTTCCGAAACTTAGTTGAGAACATGTATAATTGAAGACAGTGGCAACAAAAACAAAGCATAACATGCCACGTAAAACAGTGGAGGCTTGTTCGATTATATGTCCAGTTGCCGGCCACTTGGGATGAGACTGATGGGACTATTGACCAGAAATATATAAGCAATCAAATCAAGTTTGCTCGGGCTATATATAGTTTATCAAGAATTCAATCGTAACAAATATAAGTACAAAATGCAAGATTTGCTTCCAAAATACTAATTCGGAAACAAACTATACTAGCTTCTCTAGCTTCCATCTCGGTCACACCTAACATTGTTGAATTCAGATATGCCTGGTATCCAACAACATGTTTCTCTTCACAAACCAAGCACTGACTCGCCAATAATCCAAAATTTTAAAATAATAAGTTGATAATATATTAATCTTAATATATCTCTTAAAATGATGCTCATCAGACATAAATTTACACGAACTTTGACTTTGCACAGGGTACCACACGCGGCTAGATTGGGTGCGGGTACTAATACTCCCATTCCGTACGACGCGGAAAAATATCTAGGTTGTTCACGTGTCATGGCCCAGATCAAATGGCTGAAATGGTGCGCGTGTTCATTTTAGGTATTTTTTCTCTCTTCTCTGATTGAGGTGATTCAACTTGCTCTGTGACGCTGAGATATATATCTTCAACTATATAGTTTACGACTTCTCCAAATTCAAAGTAGAAGGATGTCAAAATTACGTTTGAAGTCAAAAGCCGATCGAGTTATGGTCGACTAATTTTCGGTTGGGAGCCACAAATTTTTACTTCGGAGTCCAATTGAGTTGATTCAAGTTGTTGTTTAAAGCTGAGACGTATATCTAAAACTTTGTAGTTCATGACTTCTCCAAATTCAGAGTGTAAGGGTGTCGAAAATATGTTTGAATTTAATAGTCGACCGAGTTATAAACTCATGTTATATCAAATGGCATGCCGATGTTATGTCAAATGGCATGCATATGTTATATCAAAGGGCATGTCTAGGTTACGTCAAAAGGCATGCTCATGTCATGTCAAATGGCAAGCCCAGGTTATATCAAATGGCATCCCACGTTATGTCAAGTGGAATGCCCAGATTATATCAAATAGCATGTCACGTTAATATTTAATAAAACTTAGAATAAATTAAATAATTAATCAAATGGCAGTCCGGTTACGATAAAATGGCATGTCCGATTACGCCAAATGGTACGTCCGATTATGATAAAATGACATAACTTATTATATTAAAATATTAATATAAATTAATACATATAATTTTTTTAATAGTTAATTAAATAATATATCAGTTTGATTTGTTTCAGTTTAATATATGAATAAGACAAAATTTTTAAAAAAGAGGTGTTGACCACGTGGGGAAGAGACGCGTGGGAGAAAGGATCTCTTTCCCTTTTTACCCATGTCTTCTCCCTTCTCTGTGCCGCACGGAAAAACCAATTATGTGTGAAATCCCACCCCGTCTCACACGCGAGGGTGGGTAGAACATGATATGAATCTGATCAGCAAGAAGATTAATTTCATTTTTGAGGTTTTTGAGTCTGTTTAAGAAGTTAATTATATGTTATTTTCGTTTTATAAGAATTATAGTCTATTTAGGAAGTCAATAATGTGAGAATTTCGTTTCTTTAAGAGTTCAAGTCAGTTTAGGAAGGTGATTATGTGATAATCACGTTTTTAGCAATCATAAGAGTACTAGACTTGTTTTCCTTTTCAGTTTCCTATTTTTAAGTCATATTTATCTAGTTAGAAGTTATATTTAATTAGGAATCTCTTTGTAACAATCTGCCTATATATAAAGGCTTTAGCAATGAGAATGAGGAGAATAATTTGAGTACAAAAAACGTGGGCTTTGCTCTCTTGGTTCTTCGGAACTGTTCGAACACAACGGAGGGATTCCGTTCGTTCACCTTCGACTTATCAAGCGGATCTACATCACCGTTTGTGGCGTCTTCATCAAATCAAGGTTCTTGTTTCCCTACAGCAGCGGGTCGAGGTTGTTCATACCGAGGTTCTTGCAAAGGTGCAAACAACGGGTCGAGATTTCCATCAATCTGAACGTAGATAGATCCGGCTTTCGCGTGGATCCGTAACAAGATTCACATCAGTTGGTATCAGAGCTTAGGCTCTACTTCAGATCATCTATCTTTAAATTTCGTTTTTGTTTTCATTAGTTTTCAATTATTGTTCTTATTTTATTCTGAGTTGGAGAAATAAAAAAATAAAAAAGAGGGAAAAAATTCCGAAAAAAAGAAAGATAGAGAAGAAGGCAGCCAAGAAAAGAAGAAGAAAGAAGGCTGAAAAAAAAATCAAAAAAAAAGAAAAGAAGTTGAAAGTAGAAAAAAAGAGAATCTGCAAGAATGTCTTATAACTACTCAAGAAGATCCTTTGAAGGTGTTGCACCATTGGTTGGTGATCCACACACGTTTATGGACGCCCTTCTTAGTGGGATGAGGCATATAATGAGAACGGAGGTCAAGAAGCTCAGCGAAAAGGTGGACCGGATAGTGTGCAAACAAGAGAGGATACATGATGTTCCTAATGTCTGTAGCAGAAGACAAATTCAACAAAGGAGGATGAGGGTCAAAGATGAGAAGAATTCAGGAGCTAATTTTGTTGGAGAATTCAATGGAAAGAGGGAAAACACCATTAACACTAAGCACGATATTGAGGGGAAGGTACGTAGTTCTGACGATTTAGAGGTTACACCTGAAGTGATTGTTGAAGAAGAGATTTTGACATGGGAGGAATTTGGTGAATATTCTATTGACTTGTTCGATGGAGAATGTTTTGATGACTATGCCATGTCACTTCTTTACTTGAGGGATTTGTTCAATGAATCAGAATTGGAGGATGTTGTTCATATGAAGAAGTGCTTAACTGCTATTGATGGTGAACAAGAAGAACTTGTTGTTTTAGTTGACAGGGAAGATGTCCAACCCATATCTTACATGTCTCCTGATTTACATGTTGAACATATTGACTTCTTAGGTGTGGACAAGTTTAATTATGTTGGAGGTTCATCGTTGATCAACATCTGGAATAGTTTGAAGTTCAAAGAAAGGCTTAAACGGATTAGTAGGGCTTTTGCTTTTGATTTGGAGATGACTTCAGATTCTTTAAGATCGAAGTACTTGTTCTGTTGAAAAGGAAGGTATCAAGTGCAGCCACGACGTTCAAAGAGTTCATCTTGCACCAGCATGGTTGTGAGTTGGCAAAAGCATGACGGATGCAAGGATTTGAGGACAAATCCATTTCAAGAGGAGGGGAATGATATGAATCTGATCAGCAAGAAGATTAATTTCATTTTTGAGGTTTTTGAGTCTGTTTAGGAAGTTAATTATATGTTATTTTCGTTTTATAAGAATTATAGTCTATTTAGGAAGTCAATAATGTGAGAATTTCGTTTCTTTAAGAGTTCAAGTCAGTTTAGGAAGGTGATTATGTGATAATCACATTTTTAGCAATCATAAGAGTACTAGACTTGTTTTCCTTTTCAGTTTCCTATTTTTAAGTCATATTTATCTAGTTAGAAGTTATATTTAATTAGGAATCTCTTTGTAACAATCTGCCTATACATAAAGGCTTTAGCAATGAGAATGAGGAGAATAATTTGAGTACAAAAAACGTGGGCTTTGCTCTCTTGGTTCTTCGGAACTGTTCGAACACAACGGAGGGATTCCGTTCGTTCACCTTCGACTTATCAAGCGGATCTACATCACCGTTTGTGGCGTCTTCATCAAATCAATGTTCTTGTTTCCCTACAGCAGCGGGTCGAGGTTGTTCATACCGAGGTTCTTGCAAAGGTGCAAACAACGGGTCGAGATTTCCATCAATCTGAACGTAGATAGATCCGGCTTTCGCGTGGATCCGTAACAAGATTCACATCAGAACATCTTTAGGTGGTTAGCAAATCATTAGGTGGGTGTAGAACATATTAGGTTCCTTGTACATTTTACTAACATTATTAATACAAATATTTACTTTATAGAAAACTACTTGATGAATGCACTCTGATATCATGTTAAAATTTTTACATATATTTAATTCAAAAGTTCAAGACAATAAATTGATAAATTTTTACCACGACTCATCACACTTGCAATTAGCCAAGTGTTAATCTCAACTATATTCATTATTGAATATTACCAGCAAATAAAAAATTAGGAGAAACATATAAAAAAATCCAGCTACATAGCTAATAACAAAAATTCTTAAAAGAAGGAAAAAAATAATAATCTAATAAACTCGAGTTGAACTTGAATTAATCGATAATAATAATACAAATATCACATGAAATGCTTGTCATCGTGGCCAAGACACACTCCTGAACAACAAAAAACCTCTTACTTGGCAAGCTAATCAAACACTTTCTGTCGGCCACCAATTCCTTATTGCAGGAGTTCATGTATGCCTCATGCCTCAAGTGCAAAAAATAATGCAATAACCTTTACAGTAACATCAACTTCCACTTGGGTGTTGTTTGTTAATATGACTTGTGATTTATTCATCACTTGATGCGGTGATGTTCATGATGTAGATTTGTTAGTTTACCGGGTGTCCGAATATTTGATAGTTTTAAAATAATAATAACAATACAATATCACATGGTTATTGTCGTGCCCCAAGACACATTCCTGAACAACAATAAACCTATTATTACTTGTCTAATTAAATACTTTCTGTCGGCCCACAATTCCTTATTGCAGGAACTGGGGTTTGCCTTAGATATATGCCTTAAGTGCAAAAAATAATGCAATAACCTTTATAGTAACATCAACTTCCACTTAGGTGTTGTTTGTTAATATGACTTGTGCTTTTTATTCATCACTTGATGTGGTGTTGTTACCTGGGCCCCCAACCCAGTATTGCTTGACAGCAACTATTATCTTCTCAGGGACGAGAGGACCGTCTTCATGATCCACCATTTTCAGATCCCATCTCATGCCCGAAGCTATCTTGTTCACCTTGTTTAGTACGTCGACGCCGTCTCGGATGATCACCGATCCTTCCGGACGTAGAATTCGGTCCATTTCGAGGAGGATGTCTTCCAACTTGCACCTGTTTTTTTTTTTGTTACACAGGATGGAAACCATTAGAGTTCATGCATTTGCCTTTGATGAAGCATAAATCCTACATGGAATATGGGAAATAATAGGTTCTCTTTGTGATGAATCAGACTTTACTTGTTAATGGCAAACAAGTTTTGGGTTGTATATAGAGATCTGACGTGGTAGCGGAGAGGATTATATCTGCGAGCTAGCTAATATGAGATATTGGACCTTGCTTGAGAGGACGTGTTGAAGACTATGTATAGAAAACAATAGATGAATGACTGATGTGGAAGAACTTACGAGTTCTGGTACAGGCTAAATAAACCGTCGGCATGAATCAGGTCATACGTTCTGGGGTATGTTGAGAAACCTTCACACCTGTAGCAGTTGCAACAGAGAGCGAGAGCGAGATTAGATTAATACCGATCGTGTGTGACCCACGGATATAATCAAACACGTAATAATTAGATGAGGGATCATACCAGTCATGGTAGATACCGATCAGGCCTCTTTCGTAAATAACACCTAGAGTGTTCCCCGCGATT
This sequence comes from Hypericum androsaemum, assembly GCA_963995505.1. Taxonomy (NCBI): domain Eukaryota; kingdom Viridiplantae; phylum Streptophyta; class Magnoliopsida; order Malpighiales; family Hypericaceae; genus Hypericum; species Hypericum androsaemum. The sequence goes on along the minus strand of OZ023188.1, from coordinate 959,205 downwards.
GTGGGAACCACATTCATCACCCACAGTTTAGGCGAATCAAGTGTCGCCGCGAATCCTCCCAGCCCTGCATTCATGTCCATCACGTTCCTGTACCTCGCGGTCCCGATCAACCTGTTGCTCCTTTGGTAAGCATTTACATGTTTCTTCCACAGTCGGTTGTCCTCTTGGTAAGATTCCACAGTGACATCCGTAACAAGTCCCTTGGCAATTCGAGGAGGCACTGCAAAAAGTCTGCCCGGAAATCTCTTCAAATCTCCTCCAGCAACTTCATTTGGACTGCTTACTCGTGGAAGAGGAGTTCTGCACGTCTTCATTTGTGTGTACCTTAAATCACAAGCAAGACATTGCAGAGATAAGCCTTTCTCTATTCTAAGGGTATTATTAGTATTGCAGCAGATCATCATCAGATCAGTACAGAGAACCCGGGTTTCGAGCTCACCAGACGTCTTCAGCATCGTTTGATTCACACACGGTGGCGAGCTTCTGCGGACAGTTCTTGTCATTCACACGTTTTTGAAAGATAGCAATATCGCCTTTCTCGTACTTTTTCTCCCAGCACAAGCTTTCAGCTAAGTCTTCTATTCTTCTTTGCTCGTCCCGGAGATCCTCCTTTGTCCGCTTCCACGTCTTATAGTATGTTTTCCAATTTATGGGAGGACCAGACAGTATCCAGTATCCACCAGGTCTAAGAACTCTATCAACTTCCATCAAGTACGTACCATCTGTTCATCCAAGCAGAGTAATTAAACATCCACCAAAAAGAAACAACTTTGCACAATGTCCTAAAGAGGAAAACAATCAGACAATGTAGAAAAAGAGCACAATTCTGTTAGGCATCCAGTCCCTACCATTTGATGTCCACGGTATTAAGCATCGAGAACACTGAGCCATATCGAAGGCTCGTGATGGATATGGAAGATTTATAGTCCCGAGGACCCCGATTATCGCAGGGACTCCTCTCTCCAATGCAAATTGCACCTGTGCTTCATGATTGTCTCGTGGTGCAAACGACATGGTCAATACTTTTCTCTTCATCAAGTAGGCACCCCAGCTAGCGACCTGTTAGTACAATGAGGTTCATCGCATCAGCAATCATAATAGCGTGATAAGGATCCTCGCAAAGTTTTGCTCGTGGCTGACAACGCTCTATGCATATTCAATCTCCTTAAAGGATTGTTCAGCAGATATTCTTTTGTTAAATGCTCAAGGTGCGAGATATAGTCCAGGATGCAAACTTATAGCATTGGAAATGTTAACAGAAGTTAACCAGAACAAGCAAGTTCGGGAAACTATGAGATCCTGGTCGAAGTTAATGGGCAAAGAAATAGAGTGGTAAAAGACTATACACATACCCCGCAACCAGTGTCGAGTGCTGTCCTGATAGAGCCATCTGCTATCGGAATCACTGAAGCAAGTTCGTCGATATAGGCATCGGCGCCCTGAGGAAACATAGTCCCTCCTCCGGGAAACTTGAACACATCCCCCTGGTACTCTACCCAGTGCTGCACAGCCTTCTCCACAGTTAAACTCTTGTGAGGAACATTGGCATAGTGGACATAGTCGCGGCCCTTCGGCCATGGAAACGGGGTCGTGTATCCGTTGGGTGCAAGGACAAGACAATCCAACTTTTCGCTATCAGGAGGACAATGCCTTTCCCTGTATATCATATTCTCCCTCGGAAATCTCATCGCGCGATCCTGGTCATGGCAGGGGGTATAATCTGTATATTTAACATCACACGACTCGAAGATCTTCACTTTTGCCTTGGATGGCTCCACAATTTCGACATCGTTGTGATGACTTTCGAACTTGAGGTCGTCGAACATTTCACAATCCGCCTTCCTAGTCATCTCCAAAGCTATGTCATCCCCTTTACCGAACCCTCTCTTTTGCCAGGCTCCCAAGACGTAGAAGAAACAACAAAGACAGATCACAAGAAATAAAGTCAACGGTCTCTTTCTGTTCCCCGGCAAGTTATACTTGGATCCCATCTCAGAACCCCCCCTGAGGCAGTCCGAAACAGAGTATTAAGCACTTCGTTTGAACACAATTCGAACGCAAATGAAGCAAACCTAAACATGGACAGAAAAGATCATTTCCCAGATGGGCTTAAGCCATTTAACATTTCATCTCCTAAAGTTAAAAACTTCCATAATGAAAATAGGAAAAAACTTAGTCAAAGCTAATCAGTAGCATATGGACCAATAGGGAAGAGAGTCTTCATAAGACAATTGTCACTGCGATGTATTGGTGATGAGTGTATAAGGCAGTTTGTGGATACACTTCTTGATAATGGTCTACGCGGCAAGTCAATATTTGTGATCCGAAATGCATCCTAATTTTAGAATGATGGACTATTTTAATTCAGTTCATATAAATTCTTTTTTCGGGAGTACCCCCAACCAACCTAGAGTAGCTAGGTGGGGTGGGGACGTAAAATGAATCCTTTGTTCATATATTGGTTTCTCAATGAGGCAAACAAAGCAATAAACACTCAATCTGGACTTCAAAGAAGGCACCTTTAATGACAATTCATCAAACATTGGTTCACACGGACAGAATAGACCCATGTTCAAGAGCAACGACCCAGAAGGGAAAAACCGGAAAACCAAGAGAAAAGATGGCGACTTTGATGTCCGGAGATGGATCAAACCTGATAGATCGAAGCGGGTGTTTAGTTGGTTCACTTTCTAACAAGTCTTTAGGGTATGTTTGCCCTCTTCTCCTCCTTCTACAAGGTAGCTCTGGAGGTGAGTAGAGAGGTCTGAGAGTGGAGTGGAGTGGAGTGGAGTGGAGTGGGGATCTTTTCGTCTTGGTTTAAGAAGGGGAAGAGAATACGGTAAGAGTTTGCAACGAGTTTAAACTCTTTTTGCCCGTCGGTAAGTACGGCTACCGGCAATTTAGTTGATAAGAACATGCTGTTGTTATCAGTGACTGGTTAATTATCATCCTTCCTGGGAAAAAATTACAGAAGGAATTTACTGTCTCTCACTTAAAAATTCTATGACAGTGTAGCTGTCTGAAACTTGTTGGTACTTGCGGTGAGAGAGTGGCAGATGTGCAAAAGGCGACATTTTAGTGTCGAGTTTGTTAATAAGTTCGAAAGATATATGTGTTAGATTCATGAATGCAAGTATATAGATCATAGACGAGGTTAATATTTACACTAAGCTGATTCGTTATAAGATACAAAAATAATAATAATCATGAATTCGAGACTAATCATAATCATGACAAGGTGAGAGCTCATTTCAAATTTCTTTCACCAGTTCAAATTGCGGTGCTGCAACTCACCAACATGATGTAGGAATCACTAGTAATTTTATATTGCCTAACTCAATCCAATTATCTCTTGATATGGTCCTCCAAAAATAGATTCATGTCGATTATTTCCCCAAATAACGAATAGATCTCGGCAGAATTGCCACATATGAAATTTTACAACTTTATTTTGTTCAAATTGTAATTTTTCTTTAATCCACTTCTAGTTGTTTAAGAAATCTTCTAGAATTTTTTTTTTCCAAAAAATGTAAATCACCTTAAAACTAATGATGATATTCTTCGCACTACTCTTGCAAAATTTTACATAACCGTGACCTATGGACGAATATGCTAGTTCTTAAAAAAAAGACGAATATACTAGCGTACCATTGTATTTGAATATCTTATCGGCCTCTCCCAGAAAATAGATATCGCGGAAAAAAAAATTTAAAAATAGGGTCTCGTTTGTTTAGTAAAGTAGGGTAGGGATTGAATTGAAACATCTGCCGTTAAGTACGGGGAGGGGATTAAATAAGTATCATACCTTGGAGCCCACAAGTATGGATATGGGTCTCACCATCCATAATTATAGGTCACGTCGCTTGACTTGGCATGGGCAAAATTGGAAAGGAATATAAGAGCCAAGAGAATTGGAAAAGCAATTATTAATTGGGTTAGGGTTAGGGTGTTGTTGAGAGTTGAATCTGGTCGGTCTCCCATGAGTATGGTCCAGCCAGGCAGCCATCAATAATATCATCATCATATCCTCTGCCGACACTCGCACCACTTCCTTTACTATAACTGAATTGTTCTATTTTAACCAAAAATTTCTGAACAATGTTAAAATTTGGGTTGAAATTTTTTACCACCATTTATATTTCTATTCGTCTTAACTAGAATTAATTAATATAAGTTCGAGTTTTGAAAACAATATTCGGATATCATTTGATACACGTGGAACATCATGTTCAAGGGACAAATAGAGCCAAAACTATATCTTTTTGCTTGTTATCGTCCTTGCTTGATGGGCCATATTCAACTTAATGGACCAAGCTCAACTAACCAGCTGTTGGGAATTGCTTGGAAAATAGTGAAGTTGTGAAGACAAAGGACAAATCATTCTCATATGATTTATACCTGTCGAAAAGATACGGGATGGGAATTGAATTCCAACATCAAAGTACCATTCTCATCCTAAAAAAATTATAAACACGGAAAATGAAAAAAGAAGAAGAAGAAGATAGAAGCACGGTCCAAAGAGATGGGCTTCTGCTGGCCCATTTATCTCAAAATGCTCGGCTTGGAGGAGTTTTGTATATTCTGAAGTTCTAAAAGAATTGATACATTTTGCAGATATAATATATGTATTACTTCATCTAGACGAAAACTTGGTGTACAACAGTCTCCACTGGCATCACAAGATTAGAGTTGACATTATCAATTCTTACAGCGAAACTACCGACGGGAAACATCCGTTATGCCGGAACAAGCGAGGACCGGGAAGTTTCGTTGGGTCCCAAGCTTCCATGTTCCTGATGATCTGCAAGAATCAAGCAGGTCTAAAGTAGCGGGGTAGTTAGCAGGCTCCGAACTCGGAACTGCCAAGAAGCTAAGGAGACATTCAGAATCCTACAACAGGCCTTCAACTTTCGTCAACTACTTGAGCTTGTCGGGTTAAGAACCTTGCCCTTGTTCCATGTATGAAAGAGAGCATCCACATAGGACAGAAACTAAGCCCTCTACTGCCCCCATGAGGGATTAAGCAGAGCAGTAGTAAGAACAGACCGAACGCTCATAGTTCACGTTGTCCAGACTCACCCTTGTCAAAGCATTGGTGTCTTGGCTTCTGACAGAAACAATAAAATCAAAGTACCAGAGTTAGAAAAATAGCACCACAGATTTCCCGCTCCAAGCAACTTAATCACAGAGATGATTGTTACAACGTCAAGTGCAAACTGAAGTAAAGGAATCGGTCAAATAAGATCTAACCAGTTTGTAATGCATGGTGTAGTTGTCGTTGACGTGTTACTTCACTACCGTCGAATGCATTTAATTTCCTCACCTCTCCTCCCTTTTTTCTCTGTCTCTCTGAGCTGAAAGAACCTTCAACTGCAAATAAAAGGGGAGCATTAAACAGTGAGGCGGGAACATTGAAATGGTAATAAATTTATGATGAAAGGTAACTGTTTATATTGATAAGATTCCATTCTTTGTATGAAGTGGTTAAGCCATATGATTCTTGAGAGGAAGAAAAGGCCAATTTAGATGAAACCAAGTTTTGTACCTTGCCATTCCCACACCACTTTAGATTCTCCCTTCACAAGCTTCGGGTATATATCTATCCTAGAATCTTCCTGCACCAACTCCTCAACCTGCACTAAAGCACATCATCCACCACATCTCCAACAAATAAAGAATAAGTACCACCAAGACTCTAGAAGCCAAAAAAACATAGAAACTAAACAGATAAAGGACTAAAAACGATAGCCGAATATAAAGAAAAACAATCACCCAGGAGACCTACAAGGAGATATAGTGTACCTTGTTCCATAAAACAGGTTGTTTCCTCTCTTTGGGTACAAGCAGATGATCTCGTAACCGAGAGGCAACTACCCAAGGTTCATGCTGACCATCTGCTCCCCTTGAAGCAACAGCATTCTCTTCGAGTATGTCACAGATCTAAGAAATAAAACAAATTGATTAGCATTATTGACAAACTCGATGATGGGTTACCCTTTCAAGACAATCATACTCTATGCAACTAGTTCTGTTCACAACAGTCTGTTGATGGCATCAGACTGACCCATATTCTAAGATAGCAGAAGATAAAGCTAGGAGAAAAGCTAAGGTGCAACAGTAAAACAAGACCAATAACTTCTATCAGTCTATGGAATATCCTTCAGGTAACTAAACTGCTTGATTTAAGTATGGGGAAGATGATCTTTTTGACATGGCTTGGAGAGAAATAATGGTATAGATTCCTACCTGCTGATAGAGTTGTTCAGCCCTGTTCTGCAGATGCCAACTCCTTCGGACTTTTGAAAATAACAAAAGCACCACCATAACCTACCAAAAAGCCACAAACATAGTTAGAAAATAGTTCAATCAAAAGAAACACATAAAAATCTGCTTTGAGATGTCATTACCATCATGCAAGCTGGCAGAATGATGGCAACACGCTTCAATATCCATTGACGAGCGCGACATGAAAATGGTTTATAATGCTGTACGAGAGGCTCCGGACACTTGAACTCTTTGATCCTACCATAAACGTGGTACAACCATTAAAAATACACAAGCCACCAATATTTTCTGGAGTAAAAAATTGATGCAAAGATCAAAGAACATACCCTTCAGTATTTGCTCTCATCTCCAATGATTTACCAATGGTCTCCACCGTCCTGTTTTTCGTGTACAAAAAGCTAGCCTCATCAGCTCCAACAATGTCCACAAGTTGTTGGTTGTCAACATCTTTCCATATGTCTTCTTCTTGTACCTGAATACGAGATGGCATGTGGGCTTAAATCCACGGAAGAGCACCTTTAGCTAGAATGACAAGAAGTCTCCAGTTACAGGACCTGAACATACCCAAATATTTCCTGTCCCGTAACATAAGAACTGAGCATATGATCCACAGAGATGATTTTCCACCCAACGGAACTGCAGTTGAAATACACAGAGACAAACAATGAACACCAAAAGTGATTCGACCGAATCATACATTCGTTAGACAATCAGGAAAAAAACACATATGGTGTACCGGAATGGACAAGGTTCTTAGAACACACAAGTTTCTTAGCTCTTTCATCGATAGCTTCATCCTCCACACAAGCGCCTCCAAGCTTCCTATACCCACGAGCACACTCCAATCCCCCCTCGTAACATTCTCCATTTTCTGGACAAGGCTCGCAAAAATCTATGACAACATGTCAAGAACAAACCGAAAATCAGATTACATCCCTTGCAACAAGCACGGAGATTAAGAGCTTGTTCCATTCAATTTCCATATCAAAAGGAAATGAAATCCATTTTCTATGTTCACGTCTCGAACAAAAAAAAAATGAAACTTTGGAATCGATCCACATCGCTTTCTTTACAAAACATGCAACACTAGAAGAAAAGAAAGAATAACATGGACATTTACCCCTTTTCAATTCCTACAAATGGAATTCAAAATCAGTTCCAAAGCACACCACTTTGACCAAAACTTAGGAAATGGAACCCAGAAAGGGAGAAAGATTGGAACTTGGACATGAAATCGAAGAAATTCACAGTAAAGACAGCGACTTTGACCTGGGGGAGCATCCGGCGAGCCCAATAACTGGGAATCGCAAAAGGGTTTCTTCGTTTGGGTTGGGGCAGTGAAGTAGGTGGCTATGGAGTTGCAGGTGTAAGCCACCACTACAGCGATCACCACTACGGCCACTAGCTTCAGGCACTCTCCCCTTGAAGGAAACAGATTGTCCGGAGGTTCCACTACGGGTGGCGGACCTGGTCGGGGATCTGGTCGCTGCTTGTGGCGGCGCTTCGGCGCCGGAGGAGGAGAAGAATACATTACTCTTCCTTGTGGAGTGGGGTTGCGGTTGTGGAAGCTCTTCTGCGGGGAAGGGCTTTGTTGATGTTCAAAAATGACCTCGGGAGGTTAAGGTTCGAGTATGACCTTGGGTTCCGCCGTAGTGTGACACTTTTGGGTTTTTCGATCGTTTGCTCACTTAGTCATCCGTCCATTTTTGTCCGACCGCTTAGTCATCGACTTTGGGACGGACTCCATTGTTGTCCACTTTGGGCCACACCCATTGGTTGTCCACTTGGGGACAGATCCCCCAGTTGTCCACTTCGGGATGCACTCCTCGGTTGTCTGCTTTAGGACGCACTCCTTGGTTGTTCGCTTTGGGACGCACCCCCCGGTTGTCCACTTTGGACGCACTCCTTGGTCGTCCACTTTGAAACGCACCCCTTGGTTGTCCACTTCGGGACGCACCCCCCGGTTGTCTACTTCGGGACGCACCCCTTGGTTGTCCACTTTGGAACGGACCCCCCCCCCCCGGTTGTCCACTTCGTGACGCACCCCTTGGTTGTCCATTTTGGAACGGACCCCCTGGTTGTCCGCTTTGGGACACACCACCTGATCGGGATGCACCCTCCATCGTTCCACTTTGGGACGGACTCGTCTCGAAGTCTACTGGGATGGACTCGCCTCGTCTTCCGCTTAAGCTGTGTCAAATTTTGGTAGATTAGTCATATCTTTTGACTCGAGAATTGGATTGAGTTGATTCTTTTGACTGCAGAAAGATATGACAAATTTCTACAACTTTGTAGTTGACAACTTCTTCGGATTCGGAGGGAAAGAAGGTAAAAAATGCAGGTAAATGCGAGAACGCCAGTTTTTGGAGAACATTGGGCTTGGAGAACGCCCCGGAGTTGGAGAACGCCCACTTGGGGAACGCCCACTCCGGGATGCCTGAGTTGGTAAACGCCCACTTAGTAAACTCCTGCATCGGGCTAGGCTTGGGAACATCCACTTGGCGAACGCCCACTTTGGGACGCTCGCATTTGCACTTGGCGAACACCCACTTCGGGACGCCCACGTTTGCGAACACTCACTAGGCGAACGCCTACTTTGGAACACCCACTTGAAGGACGCACGCGTTGGGCTTGACGGTGGCCGCGATGAAGAACGCCGGGATAAGAACGCTTGGACGAGAATGCCTTGGACGAGAATGTTCAGACGAGAATGCCTCGGACGAGAATGCTCGGACAAGAATGCCTTGGACGAGGAACGCCTCGGACGAGAACACCTTGGACGAGAACACCGGGACGAGAATGCTCGGACGAGAATGCCTCGGATAAGAACACCTTGGACGAGAAACGCTCGGACGAGAACGCCTTGGATGAGAATGCCTTGGACGAGAGGCCTTAATGTGACTAAGGCAGTTTGTGTTTCTCATCATGAGCCAGAGCCAAGTTGGCATCATCAATTTGACTAAGGCAGTTCGGGTTTCTCATCGTGAGACAAAACTAAGTCGGCGCCCTCAATGTGACTAAGGCGGTTTGTATTTTTCATCATGAGCCAGAGTCAAGTTGGCGTCATCGATTTGAGTAAGGCGGTTCGGGTTTGTCATCATGAGACGAAATTAAGTTGGCACTGTCAATGTGACTAAGGCAGTTTATGTTTTTCATCATGAGCTGGAGTCAAGTTGGCGTCTTCGATTTGACTAAAGCAGTTCGGGTTTCTCATCATGAGATGGATCTAAGTCGACGACATTAAGATGATTAAGGCGGTTCGGGTTTGTCATCATGAGCCGAAGCCAAGTTGGCATCATCAATTTGACTAAGGCAGTTCAGGGTTCTCATCATGAGACGAAGCTTGGTCGGCATTATAGATATAGCTAAGGCGGTTTAGGCGGCTTGTGGTCATGAGCTAGACCCAAGTGGGTGTCATCTGAGGTAGCTTTCATCATGAGCCGGACCCAAGTGGGCATCATCTGAGACGGCTAAAGTAATGAGTCGGTTGGCATCGTCTATATAAGGAGGGCCCGGGCACAAGACCAAAAATCAACCACCAACACAACAATAATAACATTTACTTATCTTTTCGTTTCTTTAGCTTAGTCCGTAGATCTCTTTTCTCCCTCTCCCTTAGATTGAACGTCTAAGGTTCTTAGCTCTTTTTTCACCCATTCCATTAGACCGACCTTGGGACGATCACTCTGGACTGTCTCAGGAAGTCTTGCGTTCTTGTACTACTTTTTCCACAACATATTTTTGGCACGCTCGGTGGGATTAAGTAGGACGTTTGAGAAGGCGGTCTAACTTTGCTCAACCAAGATGACCAAGAGCAACCCAGCTTCCAACAAGGAAGCGGCACCGCTACCCTCCCAATATTTTGTTGGGAGGAATCTACCCTGCTCGGCTCAAACAAAAAAGCTGACCCTCTCAGTTACCCAACTAGGTACCGAGAGAAGCACCATCGACACGGTTCTCCTTCAGGAGCCGACTGATCAGCTCGCCGCCGTGGTCGGCACATTCATTGCTCGATTTGATAAGATTGATCGTGATATCGAGAAGGCGTTGAGACATAGCGATGAAATCCTGATGCAAAGTAAGGAGTCCTATCATAGACTCTCCAACCAACAAAAAGGAATTCCAAACCATATGGACAAGACACCTCAGCAAATGTCCCAAGGTGATGCTCAATGTCTTACCGGTTACTTGACTAGAACCATAACCCCAGTGACACAAGATGAGTCATCTAAGGTGATTGATCTTGAGACCGAGATGCAAGGTCCCGATCTTGGTAAGGCACACATAGGGTCATCATTCCTCTCTCAGCTTACTTCGGGATAACCGATATGGTCTTTACCTTATCGCGACACCGAGACTCCAGACGTCATAAGTCTACTCAGCCGACCCCCATCGGCTAAGGTTCCCAATTACCCGGAGGTGCGAGAGTCCTCTACGTATGAGGAGATCCAAGAAGGCTTCTTTGGGCAAGATGAGAAGGTGATGACTGATAGTGACCTAACACTTCATGACGTTGCTCACATTTTGACTCCGCCTCCTCAGTATGTGATGTTAGAGCAAGACGAGTTGGACCCTAGTATTCCTACTCCTGAGCGACTTCTGAGTTCATGATGTCGGAGCAAGAGGAGTTGGACAAAATTTTTCTACTCATGAGCCGACTCCACGGTTCGTGAGGTTGAAGCAAGCAAAGTTGGACACAAGCTTTATCACCCCCATGCCAACTCCTCAATTCATGATGTTGAGGCAAGATGAGCTTGGTAAGGATGATGTACATCATCAGTTGATGTTTGGTTCTACCCAACAGCCGAGGATGGAAGGACAACCCCAACTTTCTTATTCCGAGAGCTTGGTTCCACATCAATGCTCTGAGAGACAACCGTCAACCGACACCCATGCTGGTGCTTTAGTTGCTGTGGTTGGCATCCAAAAGACCAGAGGGAAGGAAGGCCCCAAGCAAGGGAAGGCTGATGCCAAAACCCGGAAGGCAAGACTCGGGGGGCAAGGATGGCTACCTGATAGTGGCATCCCAAAGGCTCCGAAGTCCTTTCATCCGAAGGGAGCGAATGGCCCTAAGCAAGCAAAGGCCAATCCTAAGATCTGGGAGGCAAGACTCGGGGGACAAGGACGACCACCCGATAGCAGCATCCTAAGGACTCAGAAGTTTTACCTACCGAGGGAAGCCGATGAGACGTGGAGGCTCTACCATCCCCATATCAAGGTGGACCTTCAAGACGGGTCCAACCTATACTGGTACGCCTTCAACTGGCTTGGAGACAAGAAGGTCACAATGCAAGACGTCCTCACCAAGACCCAGAGGGGTTGCCTTGAGAGGAAGGTCCAAAAGTGTAAGCAAGTTATCAAGAACCTCAAAGAAAACTTATGGAACAAAGGGCCAAGCTGAAGGAGCAAAATGCCCTCCTAGCCCACCCGCGAGATAGATGCCTATCAGACCGTACTCAAGGTCGAACCAAAGGGGTCAAAATCTCTAAGGCTAACAAGGTTAAAGATCTTAGGAGGGTGAAGAAGGACCAAGCTAAGGTACATAACTACTTGCACAAAAAGCTAGTATGTCAGTGGGTACCCAAGGTGCAAACTGAGGTCCATATGAGAGAAAATCGGCCTCAAGATGACGAGAAGCAAAAAGATATCTCAGTCGGTCTTGGTTATGTTAAGTTTGGAGACTTCTCAGACAAGGTGTCGATCAATAAGGTGTTTACCTTCCCAGCAATCTTTGGGCCGAAGCTCAACCAACCCAGCCGTCTAAAGGGGGATGGGAGTGAGGAAGATAGACCTAAGTCTCAGATAGGAAAGATGTCCTCCGACGTTTCCATAGTGGAAGCCTTCAATAGAGATGTCACAATTATGAGGCCAACCCGAAGGATGGGTGAACACTAGAAACCTCTCTGTATCTCGGCTCACACCCTTAGGGAGCCGATCAAGAGGGTACTCGTGGATGACATGGGTATGGTGAATGCCTTTGTTCAGTTGCTTATCTGGGAATGCAATAAAGAGAGGAAAGATATCAGCCCAACTGGCATGGTCATAACCAATCTTATCAGGAAAGAGCGAGACTTGATTGGCTCCGGTCAGGTAAGCTCCTCTTCCATCTACCAATTTCTAATCTGGTGGAAGTCAGATGGGAAGGTGGAGATCATGATGGCCGATGCACAACTGTTCATATCGGTCACATACTATATTGAAGTAGCCTTTTACGATAGGGCAATGTTACCAATTAGGGTGGCCTGGAGTAGCATAAATGGCCAGTTTTCTTGGTGTATGAGCTCGACTGAGCAGAACATCCCTTCGGCCCGACAATCGATTAGTGCCATACTTGAAGGGCAAGTACTCCCCCTTACTTATGAGGAGTGAAACAATAGGCGAAGTGACAAGGTAATTGGAGGTCGACATTTTGTCACTCTATAAGCTGGCCGGGTATGTCACTGGGATGAAGGCCTAGACCTCTTCGAGTTGCTCATCTACATTCTATTCAAAGTTAGCTAAAGAATGTCAAAAGAGAGATGAATGACCACATCAACGCTTCTCACCTGATCGTACCGAAGCATTGATGTGCGGGGGGCATTGTTGGAATTCAAAAAAGACCCCAGGAGGTTAAGTTTCGAGTATGACCTTGGGTTCGGCCGTAGTGTGACACTTTTGGGTTGTTCGATCGTTTGCTCACTTAGTCATCTGTCTATTTTTGTCCGACCGCTTAGTCATCGACTTTGGGATGGACCCTATGGTTATCCACTTTGGGCCACACCCCTTGGTTGTCCACTTGGGGACAGACCCCCCAGTTGTCCACTTTGGGATGCACTCCCCGGTTGTCTGCTTTAGGACGCACTCCTTGGTTGTTCGCTTTGGGACGGACCCCCCGGTTGTCCACTTTGGATGCACTCCTTGGTCGTCCACTTTGGAATGCACCCCTTGGTTGTCCACTCCGGGATGCACCCCCCGGTTGTTCACTTCGGGATGCACCCCTTGGTTGTCCACTTTGGAACGGATCCACCCGGTTGTCCACTTCGGGATGCACCCCTTGGTTGTCCACTTTGGAATGGACCCCCTAGTTGTCCGCTTTGGGACACACCAACTGATCGGGATGCACCCTCCATCATTCCACTTTGGGACGGACTCATCTCGAAGTCTACTTTATGATGGACTCGCCTCGTCGTCCGCTTGAGCTGTGTCAAATTTTGGTAGATTAGTTATATCTTTTGACTCGAGCATTGGATTGAGTTGATTCTTTCGGCTGGGGAAAGATATGACAAAGATCTACAACTTTGTAGTTGACAACTTCTTCAGATTCGGAGGGAAAGAAGGTCAAAATATAGGTAAAGGTGAGAACGTCCGTTCTTGGAGAACGTTGGGCTTGGAGAACGCCCCGGATTTGGAGAACGCCCACTTGGGAACACCCACTTGGCGAACGCCCACTTCGGGATGCCCGAGTTAGTAAATACCCACTTGGCAAACTCCCGCATCGGATTAGGCTTGGGAACATCCACTTGGCAAACGCCCACTTTGGGACGCTCGCATTTGCACTTGGCGAACACCCAATTCGGGACGCCTGTGTTTGCGAACACTCACTAGGCGAACGCCTACTTTGGAACACCCACTTGAAGGACGCCCGCATTGGGCTTGACGGCTCGGACGAGAATGCCTCGGATGAGAACGCTCAGACGAGAATGCCTCGGACAAGAATGCCTCGGATGAGAACTCTCTGACAAGAATGCCTCGGACGAGAATGCCTCGGACGAGAATGCCTTGGACGAGAAACGCTCGGATGAGAACGCCTTGGATGAGAATGCCTTGGATGAGAGGCCTTAATGTGACTAATGCGGTTTGTGTTTCTCATCATGAGTCGGAGCCAAGTTGGCGTCATTAATTTGACTAAGGCAGTTCAGGTTTCTCATCGTGAGACAAAACTAAGTCGGCGCCCTCAATGTGACTAAGGCAGTTTGTATTTTTCATCACGAGCCGGAGCCAAGTTGGCGTCATCAATTTGAGTAAGGCAGTTTGGGTTTGTCATCATGAGACGAAACTAAGTCGGCGCCCTCAATTTGACTAAGGCGATTTGTATTTTTCATCATGAGCCGGAGTCAAGTTGGTGTCTTCGATTTGACTAAAGCAGTTCAGGTTTCTCATCATGAGACAGATCTAAGTCGACGACATTAAGGTGATTAAGGCGGTTCGGGTTTGTCATCATGAGCCGAAGCCAAGTTGGCATCATCAATTTGACTAAGGCGGTTCGGGGTTCTCATCATGAGACGAAGCTTGGTCGGTGTTATAGATACAGCTAAGGCAGTTTATGCGGCTTGTGGTCATGAGCTGGACCCAAATGGGTGTCATCTGAGGCGGCTTTCATCATGAGCCGGACGCAAGTGGGCATCATCTGAGGCGGCTAAAGTAATGAGTCGGTTGGCATTGTCTATATAAGGAGGGCCCGGGCACAAGACCAAAGATCAACCACCAACACAACAACAACAACAACATTTACTTATCTTTTCATTTCCTTAGCTTAGCCCGTAGATCTCTTTTCTCCCTCTCCCTTAGATTGAACGTTTAAGGTTCTTAGCTCTTTTTTCACCCATTCTGTTAGACCGACCTTAGGACGATCACTCCGGACTGTCTCAGGAAGTCTTGCGTTCTTGTACCACTTTTCCCACAACAGGCTTAAGAGTGTGGGCCTTTTTGGTGGTTTTGTTTTGTTTTGGTGCTTTCTTTTGAGGGATATTGGGCTTCAATGGATTATAGGCATTTTTTTCACACATGGGATTCCTTTTAAATGAAGTTCTTTTGGATAATTAGATTTGGGGTATTTTGCAGGTAGATATAAAAATCTTTAAAAATTAAAATGGTAACGTATTATTTGGTGTCTGCTAATTTTTTAAATCAAATTAATTAATCATCAGATCCAAATTTCGATTAATTTTTTGGGTAAGATCACGACTCCTAATTCTAGAAATTGCCAAACTACTACTTATTAAGTTGAAAAGCCGAGGTTAAAAAACCACAAGGCAAAGACAAAAGCCACCACCCAACTCCTGCGCTGTCCCAAAACGAGCACATCAGTAACTAACAAAACGGTCCCTATCGCCGTAGCCTGAACATCCATCCACTTCATTTGTTGCTTCCCCCTCTACACTGAAAAAAGGAACTGAGAAGAAAGAGCAGTAATCTCTCTCTCTCTCTCTCTGGCTCTAGCGTATTGGCGTCCCTGGTGGAAGCCTTGATCCGGTTTCTGGGTACTTGTACTTGCTGCTTTTCCCAAAGTCTTCGCCTTTCTGGTGGTTGCCATCGTGTTTTTAATTAAATCGACTGCAACTTGAATAAATTCATAATCTTTGAACTGGGTTTATGTCCGCTTGCCGTTTGGTTTCCTGTTGAACTTGTATAATTGGGGATAAATCCTTTGGGGGATGTTATTTCCTGTTAGAGCACGAGGGGGGTGATTTTGGTTGTGAGCTTCTTGGGTGGTGAGATCTGGATGCTGTTAAGTGTTAAGTAATCGCGTAGGAGGAAATTGTAGATAGTGGTAGATGAAGAATTTGGCGCTTTTATTTCTGGTGTTTCGTTTGGACCCCGGTAAGCTGAAGGGGAGACGGTAGCTTGCTTTATGTGAATTATGTTTGTTGTTCCATTGGCGAGGTAATGCAAATGGGTTGCCAATTTGTATCCATAGGCTCCCTCTCCCGGGGTCTCCATTGTTCTCTGCGAATTGAATGGTCGGTTGGATGGGCCTGATCTACAAGGGGGTTTGAAAGATGGGATCTTTCAGCGCCTACAGTGTTTCTGGTTTTGTTGTTTAAGCGTTTCTGGTTTGCAAACAAGAGGAGTTTTGATGCGTCTTTTTCGCTTTTCTCCCTTTCTGATGTCAGATTTGATTAGTTACAAGTTCGATTTTGCTTGTGTTTAAATGCCTCTGGCGATGTGATTCACTTTCAGAGCCAAATACTTGTACCATGTTGAGATTACTACATTGCTAGTTGCAAATGTGGTGGGCTTGTTTGTAAGTTTGGATTACTACATTGCTAGTTGCAACTGTGGTGGGCTTGTTTGTAAGTTTGGATTACTACATTGCTAGTTGCAACTGTGGTGGGCTTGTTTGTAAGTTTGGATTACTACATTGCTAGTTGCAACTGTGGTGGGCTTGTTTTTCAGTTTGAAAAATCCACTTACTAATTGTCGTTCTGGATTGGATATAGAGATTCTAACATACCAGACATTAGGTGATGGTCATTGAAAAAACTTGTTACTTTGACTTTGTCTGTTTGCTTCTTCTAACTACTATGCTTTTGTTCCTGCACCATCCATTGCACCATCCATTTCAACCGGGTGGTGTCTCAATGTACTGCAAATTCTTTTTGTACTTGAATGTGCTGAATTGGTTCTTAAGTCTGGCATTTGTTCAAGTTACTTCTGTTTATCTCAGCAGCACGTTTGTTTCGGTGTTCTCTCATACAGGAGTTATGCAGGTTTGTTGATGGCTGACTTACCAGGTTATATGCGTGCCTGCTTGCAAACAGGAAAACTTGCTTTACTTGCTATCTTGGTTTCTGGGGGCGTTGTGTTACAAATTCTGGTCAGTAGGATTTCTTACATCTGTCGCCTACAAGTTGAGTGCAGTGAACAAACTGTTTCTCATTGATGGTGCTTTTTGTTGCAGTCATGTGCTCTATATGATAATTGGTGGCCGATGCTGGCCGGTAAGTGATGACCTGAGGCTCTTTCATGAGAATTTCCTGTACTAGACTGTTTCTCGGAGTGAAATTATTTAGCGTGGCTGCTGGTTCTGCTGTGAGATAACTTCCTATTTCGCTGAAAAAACACGAGAGATACCAATTTTTTATGCTTGTTAAGGATTTGTGCTTGAGGAGTCTCGTAAGCCACTCAACAGCAGGCTGAGTCTAGCTGTCCAATTGGAGGAACTATAGTATATTGTTATCCCGGAATACCTGACCCCTTGAAATCATCCTGTCACCTTTGCAGTAATAACGTATGTGCTTCTTCCTATGCCTCTCCTGTTCTTCGCTGGTTCTGACAGCTCCGCTCTATTATCGGAGTCCGAGAATGGGTAATCTTTTTTTGCACCAGTGCTTTGTACAAATATATGTACATTTTAAATCTGCTGAAATATGTGCTCATCAGTTTCACTAATTTGACGATGACATAGTTGGGTCAACGCGACGAAGTTTCTGACTGGAGCTTCAGCAGTGGGAAGTATTGCCATCCCTGCAATATTGAAGCACGCCGATGTTATAAGCTGGGGGGCCATGGCATTGGAGCTCTCATCGTTCTTCGTCTTTGTCATATCTATCATCTGTTACATCAAATTGAGCGACGACGACGGATACAGCAGGTTCTGAATTGGCGTCACTGCAGAGTTTCAGAATCAATAGCGGGTGGCAAAGTAGGCTTCTCCGGAAGCCTTTGTCTTTGTTCATGTACATTACATGCCTTGTTGTATCAACTAAGACCATTCTTTTTCCCAAGTGATTGCCTTGACCAATCCATCTTGGTTGGATTTTGTTAGCTAAACATTGCAAAATTATGATAATATTCTGGGGTGTAAGCTTAAGCGTAACCGAGATATAAAATTTTGTTAGTTTATATCATAATTTTTCCCAACTTTAAGCTTAAGCTTGGGACGGGACGAGGACAAAAGGAATAAATGGTACCATTCTTGTAGAAAAGAAAAAGGAAAGGTCCCATTCCAATCATCCCAACACAAAATAGAACTTTGCTTCCAACAAAAATGTTATTCGAGACTTGTTTTACGTTTGGAATAAAGTTCTTTTGGTATTAATTCTGATATATTTAGAATGGAGGAGTGCTGGGATTTATTTTAGAAATAACTCTCCAATAGTATTTTAACTATTCATTATGAACTTTTTAAGATCCATAAGGATTTTGCGATGAGGGAGACGATTGTCGAGACTGACTGTCGCCTGGCATTTGTTTTTATCATGGACCTTAATGCTCATCTCTTCTGGAATGTTGAATCACTGGTGCTTGAGATTCGTTCTTCCCTCTCAGCCTTACTCTGATGCAGTTTTTGTCTACTTTCTAGGGTGCAAAATGCCACTGCAGATTGACTTTGTAAGCAAATTAGATTGAGACTTCTTCCTTGTAATTGGCTCGATTTTCATCCTCTTGATTTGGATGTCTTGCTGTATACAGATTTTCCCACTTGATTGGTATATATAAGTTTGTGTGTTTGTTCTAATAAATCCAGGGATCTGTCATAAATGTTCGAAAATCAAATAATTTTAATGAGTAAGCATTCATTCGATTCAATTTACATTCCCCGCAATTGGGAATTCGAAATCCCCGTCGCCGGATTTGGTATCATCCCATCCAATTCTAGAAGCCCGAAACATAAATAATAAATGTGAACCCAAAATTTTTTTTTGGGGTGATAAAATGTGAACCCAAGTGGAGGAGGCCCATTCTATTTCTATAGCCTCGCCGTGTTCAACTTCTAAACCCCCAAAACCCCACACGACCGGTGGTGGGAACACGAGAAAAAGAAGAAGAAACCCAATTCCAATTCCCGCCCTAACCGTGAAATAGACCCGCCCAAATTCCCCCCCTCCCTATAAATAACCGCCACCCCCCCTAAAATCCCCAAATGTCCCGAAACCCTTTCAGCTGCCATTTGCTCTCTAAAAAAGTCCGCAACTTTCTCGGCCTCGCCGCCACCGCGTCCTCCGCCGCCATCGCCGCCGCAAACTCCTTTCCCTCCTTATCGACTTCCGCCGCTGCCATGGAGGAGCTCAAGACCCGCGTCTGCATTATCGGGTCGGGCCCCGCCGGCCACACCGCCGCGATCTACGCCGCCCGGGCGGAGCTCAAGCCCGTTCTCTTCGAGGGGTTTATGGCCAACGACATCGCCCCCGGCGGCCAGCTTACCACCACCTCCGACGTCGAGAACTTCCCTGGATTCCCCGACGGCGTCATGGGCGGCGACCTCACAGACCGGTTCCGGGCCCAGTCCGCCCGGTTCGGGACCCAGATCTTCACCGAGACGGTCGACAAGGTGGACTTCTCGTCCTGGCCTTTCAAAGTCCTCACCGACTCGAAGACGGTGGTGGCTGAGGCGGTGATCGTGGCCACCGGCGCCGTCGCGAAGAAGCTCCAGTTTTCGGGGTCGGAGAAGTTCTGGAACCGGGGGATCTCCGCGTGCGCGGTGTGCGACGGGGCGGCGCCGATCTTCCGGGGGAAGCCGCTGGCGGTGATCGGCGGCGGGGACTCCGCGATGGAGGAGGCCAATTTCCTGACCAAGTACGGGTCTAAGGTTTATATTATTCATCGTAGGGATACTTTTAGGGCTTCCAAGATTATGCAAAAGAGGGCTTTGGAAAACCCTAAGATTGAGGTGGTGTGGAATTCGACGGTCGAAGAGGCGTACGGGGATGGGCCGTTGGGTGGCCTTAAAGTTAAGAACTTGGTCACCGGGGAGGTAAAGGACTTGAAGGTGAACGGGCTCTTCTTTGCGATCGGGCACGAGCCTGCCACCAAGTTCTTGGACGGGCAGCTTGAGTTGGATGGTGATGGTTACGTTGTGACCAAGCCAGGGAGCACATTGACCAGTGTGAAGGGGGTCTTCGCTGCAGGGGATGTCCAGGATAAGAAGTACCGCCAGGCTGTTACTGCTGCCGGAACTGGTATGCTTGCTTCTTCATTCTTTGTTGGTTGATTGCTGAATCTTGTTTGTCCGTGGGGTTATAGTGAGTAATGATGGTGAATTAGTTTACGAAGTGGCAATGAGAAGTTGATCCTTGACTAGTTGGAGACCAGGAAAGGTGTAGGAGCCTCTTTTTTTGGGAAATCTAACTTGTGTAGAAAGCTTTGGATGGTGTTCTTGATGCCGGATTTTTTAGTGCGTGGGATGTATGTATATGTATAAATGTGTGTGTTTGTAGAGTAATGGGTTATATGTATAAAAATAGTTACTCGTTGTCTGTGGGATGTATAGGTAATAGGTCATTCTGGCGATGCTCCTTTGTCTCTCTGTTGACGTCTTTGATTAATTGCATATGTTTCCTGTCGAAATGCTTCATCCGTCTTTGCTCCATATCTGGGAGGTTATTTTGTTCATCTCTCACAAGGTGTAATTTGCATTTGCTGGTGGCATGCTATTTCGTCACTCTTGGTTCTTTATCATTGCACAAGGTGTTATTTGCATTTGCTGGTGGGGTGCTATTTCGTTGCTCTTGGTTTTTTATCATTGCACAAAGTCGAAATCTTTTGCTCTGTTCACGCACAGTACTTTTCTAAGGATGATCAAGCACAGTATTTGTGGTGCTTTATTTATTTATCTTCGTCTGGACAATAGTTGCAGACTACTGAATCATCATGCTAATTTACTTGGTGCCGTCTCTTTATGCCGCGTCAGCTAGTGTCGTGCCTTTCTCGACTCTTTTCCCTCCGATGAATATTGGACATGGTGTTGTTTCTTTTGATAATTAGCTTGTTATGTGCTAATTTACATGTTTGGTCTTACAGGATGCATGGCAGCATTGGATGCTGAACACTATTTGCAGGAGATCGGATCCCAGGAGGGCAAGAGTGATTGACTATCTAGGATGTAATCGACGTTACGCATTCACTTCGAAGAATTCCGCAATGATTTAAAATCACTTATGCATTAACATTTGGGTTATGAGATTGCTAGCGTGCCATTTTAGTGCCATTCCTGGCTATTGCTTATATATTTATCAGTACCAAAGCGAGTAAGCATGATTTCTTGGGGCTTCTTTTACCCCACTGCCACTGCCACATGTAATTTCAACGATTGATAAGGGTTAGTGGAAATTGGCAGGTTGTCAAAATCGGGATTCCACTAAAGATCGTTCGGGCATAGAGAAAGTGTAGATTGTAGAATTGTAATACGGATCGTAAGATTTACCAAATAGACAAAATCATAGAAATAACTAAGATTAATAATCTTTTCATAAATTTGTTACTAATGACTAGTTTTCATAAATTTATACACAAAAATTTTAGTTCAATATTTTTTTAATGGTAATCTACTACGTATTTATGTAATGATGAGCAATAAATAAAATAAAATAAATATCAAAATTAATGTAAAAGAAATAAAATAAACATCAAAATTAATGTAAAAGAAATAGGTGACAAAAAATTGGTAGGATAAAAATATGGATTTATTAAAAAATATTAAACAAAGTATAGTAAATTTTTGTGTTTTGGCCTATACAGTAAAAGAAGTATAATTATCCGAATAAAATATATTATTAAAATATTAAACGAAAGACTACTCCTTATCCATTGCTCCAACTCGGATCTCAGGTTCTTAAAAGTTAACTCGTAGATCTTAGGAGTTATCACACAGATCTTGCACAGGCTCTGACTTATTTTGCCCATGGTGAATTGTAAAATCCTAAAATGCCAGGAATTAACTCTAGATCTTAACAACTTTGAAAATTGTAGTTACTTAGCGTCTGTCTGATGTTCTTGGTGATCAACAAGCTCAGAAAAATTGTAGAATCGCAATAAGAGTACAAGTGCAGAAGTTTGATTGCTAACAGCTAAATGCTGCGAAAATGAAGAAGGCAACCAAATTGAGATGATTAATCAACAAGAGAGAAGGAAAAGACTTCATGACTGGTAGTTCCTCGGTACACGCCGAGGCCGGGCTATAGCTACAAACTAAGAACAAAGTTCAGTGAACAAGCATGGACTTATTCCCTCTGAGCAAGACAAAGAGGGGGATGAACAACACTTGGAAACTAGTATTTATAGGTTAGGGATCACTAGCTTCTACAGGCAATTTCTCATATTCTGCCGCCTGCTTGAACCTCTTAGGCAAGATGCAACGGCCACCGAAACGTTGCTGCAGGAATATCAGTGTAGCAAGCAAGAGACCGAGCAGCAGGATCGTCACGTCCCAAGGTGTTGAGAAGTAATCTGCACCTGGATTAGCATACATATACGAACCGCTGTCTACATAGTGGCGCGCCCTGTAAAGATCGTACGCGTGAGGTACCATGCGGACAAACGTTGTACCCAGGTAGAAGATACGGGAAAGTGCGTGTTCGCTGGAGCTCCGGAAGATGTTGGAGAGCACCTGCGGGAGGAGGAAGCCATCCAGGATCAATCCTGCATATGATGTTGAGTCATTCCAAACGGAACGTTGGTTGCTGTAAAAGCGTCTTCTGCCGCGTACAACCTCACCCAATCCATACTTCTTCCGGTGCACAAGGAAAGCAATCACCGCCCCGGCTATGTACAATGGCAAGCATACGAAAAGGGTCTTCTTCTCTGCTATCCATGAGGCCTTTTGGTTTCCATCAGCCATTCGTTTAGAGATTACAAGTTGCAGAAGCCGAACATGCAGCAGAAAGGATACCATTGTGATCGCTCGCACAAACACCTCGTTGATTTCTACCCAGCCACTGGAGCTGCCGCCGATGAAGCCTCCACGGTTGCGGCTTGAGGAGAACAAGGCTTCAAAGTTGAGCAGTAGCGGGATCATCTGGCCCAGGGTAAGGACCACAAGCATGACAAGTGATACGAGCCGAAACACATGTCGGTGCTTCTTCACGTACAAAATCTGGCATGCCACAAATATGCACACCAAAGTGTTAGATACCACAGCCATTATGATCTCAAAATCCATTCTCCATATGCTGTCACGGTTGCTGTAATAAGGAAGTACTGAGAACAAGATAGATTCGAAGTGTAGAGGGTCGGTTTTCCCCCTTGTACTTTCGATCTTGCCTTCGATATGCTTGTTCGAGTTGATTGGAGGGAACCGAACATCAACAAGAATCTCACAGTCGCTTGCTTCTGCTGCTGAGATTTGAGCATCCGGACGTCTACAGCCAATCATGCACAGAAATCCTGTTCCAGGATTGTAAGTCCCCTCTGCATAAATTCTCATACCAACTGTTGATGATCCCGACGACTCGTTGTAAGAAGTAAACGATATATCGTAGCTGATGTTAACTGGATCGCTAGGGACTTCTGCTCCAGCCTGAGAGCTTGCATCTCCGACCATTTGAACCATCCCGAAATCATAAGTCCACGGATGATCGCCGACAAAGACAGGGGTGGAGTATCCCCATAAGCTGCCTTTTCCTTTGGGATCTTTGATTGACATACTAAATTTCATATCATATTCACTCCCTTCTGGATACTGCTTCCCTCCTTTGGCTTGTGGCTTCTTCTTTTGGCAAATATGTGTTGCTCTTTCCACCAAGGTGTAATTGTACTTCAACCCCTGGATTACAAATGCTTTCGTTGCGGAACTTCTTAACTTGATTCGATCAAAGTAACCGGACTCCTGTTTCTTCTTGCTGCTCCACAGGTACCCCACAATGGAACTTGTATTTCCAACTGACCATGTTGCTGGTAATCTCAAGCTGAGCCGAATAGAACAGTCATCAACTTGTGAACCGTCAGTAGAACTGGCCGAAGCAAATATCCGACAAGCAACAGCAAACAACTGCCCTTTCTTGGCATCCCAAGCTCCATGAGCAACCAGGCTGCTACTCGTATTGAACGGTCGGTAGCTGTCGACGTAGCTAGAGTTGGGAAACTCCGCCAAGAAGCTCGGACTTCTTCTATCCTCCGAGCACTGAGTTATGCTCAGCGACATGACTTGAGGCAGGTATCCAAGACTTCCTCCAAAAAAGTTGCAGCTAGGAGACTTGCAACTACTTCCATACTCCAACTCGAACAAAGTGGAAGAGTATTCAGACTCAAATATTGAACAAATAGGACTGGTGCGGGGCAAGCTAAGTGACAATTCCTTTGGAACGTCAATCTCTGCAGGCAAAGCAGAAGCGGCATCCTGCAGAAGCATGGCGTCTTCACATTTCCTCTGAGGGAACATCAACAAACGAACAGGCTTGAAGGGAGCAGAGAGATTACTCGATCTTTCCAGTGTTCCGGTGATGAAGCTAGTGACATCACAGGAGTTCTTTACTCCACTTACCTTGAGAACAGCATAGCCATTGGATACCCTGGAGCTGGTAGCAGAAGTTGAGCCAACTATACATAGCTTCCCGGTGGACTGCGACCAGAAGCCTTCCAGCTTGAGCTTGGAAGGACCGAACATAGTCTCGGTATAGGCAGTACCCCCTACATAACTAGTCCGAGTTCCCTGGATCTCCGAGAAGAAATCCGCCACCACCTTGTGTACATCATCATCAGAGGTGCCGTACACATAATCAGTGCGCAGGTAAAACTTTCTGCTCGAGGAGTAAGAGTCATCGGATGAGTTGGGAGCGAGTTCATCCCCACCAAGGAAGTAACCTTGTTGGTTGTTAGAGAAAGGGAAAATGGTGGACTCGGTATCAGTTGGACTTGCTCTAGGGACAACAGAACCACAGTGGTCATCATAACTGATAGGATCAAATACGGAAGAGGATGATACTGCAGTTAAGCAAAAAAGGGTAGAAATGACATAGTATATTGTTGATAAAGGAGAAACAAGCTTTGAAGAATCCATACTCGTGGTCTTGTTTTCCTCTCTAGTACAAGTGGAAGCAGGACTCTAAAGCTAATATAGATTTTGGACACAAGCATGAACTAAAGAACAGGGCTATTCCATGAGCCATCCACGAAGGTTCAATCAGAAAAAAAGGTTCAGTTTGACTTGGCAACCAATGAGGGATAAGTCTTGGTCTATGTGGTGGGGCCATTTGTAGATTTCCAATGCCAGTCGTGATGAAATTGCAGAAATTATCGATAGAAGTTAGTACAACTAACTTGGATTTACTTAAGAAAATTTTAGGTTCAAATCTTACGAACGTAAAATAATACTATCAGAAGAGCTGCTAATAAATAAGATCTGACCGTGCTCGACTCTTAATACGATAGATTTCACCCAAAATAATTGCAGAAATTATTGTTGCAAGTGGATGCTTTTTTTTTTGTTGAGAAATTGCAAGTGGATGCTTGGGCGACAAGAACTTGACTCCCCTCCACTGGTGGAGAGGGAGCGACAACTTGGGAATTTTTCCAAGCTACAGACAAGGACTTTGAAATAATTCTCAAAAAAAGACTAGGACTTTGAAATAATTTTCAAAAAAAGACAAGGACTTTGAATGGAAAGGCCAAATAAACACGACATCCTTTGACTTTGGCTGCTCCCAGGTAAACTGAATTACACGTCAGTAGAATCAATTTGAGGGTATCCTAATTCATGTTCGAGCCATAACGGACCACAATTGACGACAGAACCCTTGGGAACATATGGAATCGTTCAACAGTATATGGTTGGACCATACCATACCATATAGTATTATTCAGAATCAAGGTCTTACATGAGCTATGGGTGCAAAATGGCTTACTCGGGCCTTTCAGTAACAGGCACAATATAATAAAGTTGAGAAAAGTCTACTTTAGTACCCTGTGGTATCGCCCAAAATCACTTTAGTACCCTGTGGTAAAAAATCGACCAATCGAGTCATACTTATTCCAATTAACATCAAAAAGGTCCTCGGACAGCTGCCCGGACCCGCCCGAACCCTGCCCGGACTACGTGGCCAGCCACATCACCAAAACTTGATGACGTGGCGCCACGTGGACATCCATCTTCTTCCCTCTCTTCCTCTCCTCCTCTTCTCCTTCTCCTCCTCCGCCTCCTCCTCGTCCTCCTCCTCCACTTCGTCCTCCTCCTCCTCGTCCTCCGCCTCCTCCTCCACTTCGTCCTCCTCCTCCTCCTCCGCCTCCTCCTCCACTTCGTCGTCCTCCTCCTCCTCGTCCTCCATTTCGTCGTCCTCCTCCTCCTCCTCCTCCGCCTCCTCTCCTCCTCCTCCTCCTCCTCCTCCACCTCCTCCTCCTCCTCGTCCTCGTCCTCCTCCTCCTCCACTTCGTCCTCCTCCTCGTCCTCCTCCTCCTCCACTTCGTCCTCCTCCTCCTCCTCCGCCTCGTCCTCCTCCACCTCGTCCTCCTCCGCCTCGTCCTCCACGTGGTGCCACGTCATCAAATTTTGGTGACGTGGCTGGCCACGTAGTCTGGGCAGGGTTCGGGCGGGTCCGGGCAGCTGCCCGAGGACCTTTTTGATGTTAATTGGAATAAGTATGACTCGATTGGTCGATTTTTTACTACAGAGTACTAAAGTAATTTTGGGCGATACCACAGGGTACTAAAGTGGACTTTTCCCATTAAAGTTTTGAGGGACTACAATATAATCAAGTTGACATACGTCTCAAGTGATGGTTTACGACACATAATTGCACCATCATGCTCCTTACTGATGCAACCCTCTTCTGCAACTCCGGAGTCATATTTCTTTATAACATGCTTCGATGTTCTTATTCCTCAAATCTCAAACAAAGGACCATCAACTCAAAGCACCCCGGAATTTGGCACCCGTATCCTCAGACATCATCCCTCCTCAACCCTTCTCTTAAGCACAAGCTCTGTACCTTAGACTATTTTAATCTTCAATTCTTCACCACTATACCAGTCGCACTGACCAAAGCTTTGCAATTATTCAAGGACACAGGAACCAACATGAGAAGAATTTACATGATAAAAATCCTTCTGATATAAATGTCAAAGATTTCAGGGTCAGGATGCATCACATTCTTTCATGATAATTGAACCGGTGCATCAGGTGCATTAGCTAAAAATCGGAAGCTGGAACATGACCTGCTCTAAACGACCAGTACTAAGAAGATTCATTTTCATACTGTCCTAATGCAAATAGGCAAATCATTTTAACTGCATCCCTGTTCATATCAAGGGCAAGTAAATGTATCACAAAAAAATCATTTTACAGACAACTAAAACAGAACACCAGAGCGATCAGATGCGAGCTAAAGAGCACTCGGGACTGTCTAACGAACCCCGAGCCTCAACCTTATGTATCAAGCCAAACCAATCATACCCATACTGCAACTCATCCAAATTTAGTCACTGGACTGAGGCAAAACCTCAGCTCTTCAAACTGCTGCTGAAGCAAACCAAATGCGCTGCAAACAGAAAATCCTATTCTTTCGATTCCATCCGACCACAACAAACGCTTATAACGCCTAACATGGTGTCCGATGCCGCATGGTCGAACAGCTAGCTATACAAACTCTAAGTCGTCCCAGCAAGCAACTACATGCCCAATTTCAACAGTAATCATGCCTATCACATACAAAATCCTTCACTTTTGAGCTGTAGATGGATCAAATTCAACCTCGGGAACCTAGGAAAGGGCTTTCTTTTACTTCCAAGTTCCAAACTTTTTTAAACTACAGAACCGAAAAGAGAGAACACAAGGAGAAAATAAAGGAAATATTAGGAATTGGGATTCTTCCAAGTTCCAAGCACAACTGCCTAACAACATACGTAACAAAAATTATTCGCTTTAGAATAATCTGAGTGCAACCTCGGAAACCCTAGAAAGGTCTTTCCTTTACTTTCCAAGTTCCAATTTTTTTTTTGGTAATTGAAGAAGCGAAACTAGAAAGAGAAAAAAAAAAGGAGTAATAGCTAGAAGACGATCCGGAACATGGGCGCGTCATCGCCGGGGGAGGAGACGATCTGCCACCTGCAGGGCTCGAGATCGTTGGAGACCGGGCAGTATCCGGCGAGCGTGACCTTGTCGGCGGCCAACCCGAACTCGAAGACGCTGACGTCCTTGGCCGGAGGCCGGGGAACCTCCACCGCGCCGTTCATGCCGAGGGCTTCCGTGGCGTTCGGGTTGGCGGGCTTGGGGCTTCCCCGGAACCAGGACAAGAGACCCATCGGTGATTTAGCTGACTCTGGTGTGGATTTTTAGAATTTTAGCCGCGGAGAGGGGTTCATTTTTTTCTTCCTTTCAGAAAAGACTAAAAAGAGAGTGG
This sequence comes from Hypericum androsaemum, assembly GCA_963995505.1. Taxonomy (NCBI): domain Eukaryota; kingdom Viridiplantae; phylum Streptophyta; class Magnoliopsida; order Malpighiales; family Hypericaceae; genus Hypericum; species Hypericum androsaemum. The sequence continues at coordinate 931,111 of OZ023188.1, read as the reverse complement.
GTTTTGACTCAAATAATAAGATGGGCTACAGGGACTAATGGGCCGAAAACGGCCCAAAAGCTTAACTATATCTCGAGCTTGTGTTCTTATAAACATAATAAGTTGGGAAAAGTCCACTTTAGTACCCTGTGGTATCGCGAAAAATCAAGTCAGTATCCTGTGGTTTAAAACGTATCAATTGAGTCATACTTATTCCAATTAACATCAATTAGAGGCCCGGGCAGCTGCCCGGACCTGCCCGAACCAACCCGACCCATGCCCGAACTACGTGGCCAGCCACGTCATCCCAATTTTGATGATGTGGCGCCACGTGGACATCCTCCTCCTCCTCCTCCCCTCCTCCTCCTCCTCCTCCCCTCCTCCTCCTCCGCGTCCTCCGCCTCCTCCTCCGCGTCCTCCTTCGCGTCCTCCTCCTCCTCCCCCCGCGTCCTCCTCCTCCTCCTCCTCCTCCTCCTCCTCCCCCCGCGTCCTCCTCCTCCTCCTCCTCCCCCCGCGTCCTCCTCCTCCTCCTCCTCCCCCCGCGTCCTCCTCCTCCTCCCCCCCCACGTCCTCCTCCCCCCGCGTCCTCCTCCTCCCCCCGCGTTCTCCTCCTCCTCCTCCTCCTCCCCCCGCGTTCTCCTCCTCCTCCTCCTCCCCCCGCGTCCTCCTCCTCCTCCTCTCCACGTGGCGCCACGTCATCAAAATTTGGTGACGTGGCTGGCCACGTAGTTCGGGCAGGGGTCGGGTAGGTTCGGGCAGGTCCGGGCAGCTGTCCGGGCCTCTAATTGATGTTAATTGGAATAAGTATGACTCAATTGATACGTTTTAAACCACAGGGTACTGACTTGATTTTTTGCGATACCACAAGGTACTAAAGTGGACTTTTCCCTAATAAGTTTTGTTATGAGACCTTTGCCATGTTTCAAATGTCTCACCCGCCTTGAATCTGGAATAATCGGTTTGGTATGTCGGATATCATACGGTATTAAAAAAGGTTAAAAAGCAAAAAATGAATTTAAATTGGTTTAATTGCATCTAAGTAACTGTGTTCTTTGAGACCAGCAGAAAAGTACCTCAGTTTTGAATCAGTGCCTTACAAGATAAAATAATCAGTAAACTAAATTCCATAATCCAAAAATCATTAATTATTTACAAATTTGAATTCTATTTTTTAATTTTTTAACAAATTAAATAGGGAAATAGATTTGTAAAATGAATCACAGAATAAACGAATTCCTTATCCAACCAATCAAATGTTGTTGAAGTACAAAAATAACGTATTGGGAGCTAGGGGTCGACTAGGGCGATCATTGAAGTGCTTAGACTTGGACGTCAACTTACCTTGGCCAGGTACGCTTAAGTCGGCTTGGGTTTCCTCAGCCTTGGATCACCTTGGGTACCCTTAGAGTAAGACAACCTGTGTATCCCCAGCCTCATATCAGCTTGGGTACCCTCACCGTTCATACCCTCAGTCTTGAATTACCTTGGACATCCTCAGGTTAAGGTGACCTTGGTACCCTGACCTCAAGTCGGTTTGAGTACCCTCAGGCCTCAGCCTCAAGTGAGTTGGAGCTCCCTTAGTCAGGTCATACACTTGTTAGGAGGCCTGTTGAAGTGAGGAAAAATGACTTCGAGGTAATCGGGGATTCAACTTGTGCTTGGGTCATTGCTTTAGAGGGGTAATCGTCGGTCCAGTTCCTTTGGGACCAATGAGCGGCCAATATTCCATACAGCCAATCGTCGGCCGTCTTTGATGACTCAATGATCGGAGAAGTTTGGTTATAGGCCGATTGCCGGCCATCTCGCCTAGGGGTCGATTGCCGGCCACCTCGCCTAGGGGCCGATCGCCGGCTATCTCGTCTAGGGCTCGATCTTTGGCCATTGTGCCTAGGGGTCAATTATCATCCATCCCGCCTAGGGGTCGATCGCTGGCCTTCCCGCCTAGAGGTCGATCGCCGGCCATCCCGCCTAGGGGCCAATTGCCGGCCATCTCGTCTAGGGGTCGATCGCCGACCATCTCGCCTAGGAGTCGATTGCCGGCCACCTCGCCTAGAGGCCGATCGCCGGCTATCTCGCCTAGGGGTCGATCTCCGGCCATCTTGCCTAGGGGTTGATTATCATCCATCCCACCTAGGGGTCGATCGCCGGCCTTTCCGCCTAGGGGTCGATCGCCGGCCATCCCGCCTAGGGGCCGATTGCCGGCCATCTCGTCTAGGGATCGATCGTCGGCCATCTCGCCTAGCTTTGATCATCGATCATTGATCACTCATAGATTTTGACTCAGACCTCGGATTGAAGTGATTCTGGCGGCTACGGAGAGATAAGACGTAGATCTACAATTTTGTAGTTCATAACTTCTTCTAATTCAGAGAGAAAGAGGGCATAAAATTGGTTTGAAGTCGATTGTTGGCTACAGGGCGATCGTCGGCCAGCTCCAACTCTAGGCCGATCGTCGGCCATTGGGAAAATTGTCTTATCTTGAGACTCCGACCTCGTATTGCAATGATTCAAGTTGCTATGGAAAGCTAAGAGATAGCTTTACAACTTTCTAGTTGGTGACTTCTTCTAATTCAGAGCGAAAGAAGGCCTAAAATTGGTTTGAAGGTGACTCCAGGCCGATCATCGGCTACAAGGCGATCGTCGGCTAGCGTCAACTCTAGGCCGATCGTCGGTCATTGGTACAATGATCATATCTGGAGACTCTGAACTCTGATTGAGAAGATTCAAGTTGCTATGCAAAGCTAAGACATGGGCCTACAACTTTCTAGTTCATGGTGTCTTTGAATTCGGAGTAGAAGGATGTCAAAAATCTATTTTAAGTTGTCCAATGTTAGATCGTTGGCCGCATGACCTACCCCTAGATCGTCGGCTACATTCCTTGTGACCTCGATCGTCGGCAAGCTGGGGTATAGGCCGATCGTCGGCTGCCGGTGATCAAGGTGACGATTGTCGGCCAGCTTGGAGGAGGGCTCGATCGTCGACAAAGAAGGCAAGCCCGATTGTCGACCCAGGGCGGTTGTCAGCCCATGGTTATTAACGATCCATGGTAATAGAGACCGTATTCAGGATGGACTCTCGAAGAAATTGGGGAACTCTAGGACTCTCAATATGCTTGGGTTGTCAAGGGATGGAGATAGGCATTAGAGACCCGAGTCAGGCAAGGATAAGCATTGAAAATCTAAGGCAGGCAAGGATAAATGTTAGAAATTCAAGTCGGGCAAGGATAAGCGTCGGAGATCCAAGTTAGACGAAGATAAGTATTGCATGAGGATGAGCATTGGCAAAGATAAGTCTTGAGGTCTTCGAGTACGGCTAGGAGATGATAGGAGGCTGAGATGGTCTACTTGTCTATATAAACAGAGCATTGGGAGCAAGGCGACGGCATCACACACAAAACATACAAGTTACTCTCAAGCTTCGGCTCTTTTATCTTAGTTTGGGTTAGTAGTAGTCTCGGCTTCGGCCACCCTTGTTACTTTCGGCGTTAGACCGACCTTGGGACAAACACTCCGAGTCGTCACGAGACCGATCGACGTTCTCGTCACTTTTTATCCCAACAAATGTAAAGGATGCTAATAATCGTGAATTTTTTAAGCTTGAAATTACTAAATATTTTGGATTAGTGTGAGATTTCTTTTAGGGCAAATTACCCTCATCCCTCTAGGGTTTGTTTAAATCAATGTTTCATCCCATCCTGTTCCAAAATCTAAAATTTGGCTCCCCTAATTTGCTTTTATTAAACTCTAAGGCCCCTGTCATCGGCCAACATAATTTTAAAATAACAATTATACCCTTATAATAAAAAATATTATTTATTAGCAAATCATCTTCTCTATTCTAATTCTCTGTCACCGGTCCCCCACGAATTCAATTTAAACCCTCACCTAAACAAGCCCTCACTTAGTACAAATTTCCTTTGCCAAACCTCTCTCTCTTCCAACACCATCTCCTCCGCCCACCCCCTCTCTCCTCCAACCAAATCCAAAAACACAAATCCAATCCAATCAAACTACTTCCAGCTGATTGAATTCTCGAGGCCAAGAAAAAAAGGCGGAAGTTAGGATTTTTACCGAGAAGAGGAGGGCTCCTCTTGGAGAGGCGACTAAAGCGGCGATTAGGAGGGCTCTCATCAGTGTCGTAGCCGTAGTCCACCTGCAAAGTTACCGCCGAGAACGATAGATTCGCTGAGCCGCGAAGCTGTTGCTACTCAGCCGACTCGGCACCGTTCCACGGTCGTACGGAGCTGTGTAATTTCGACGGAGGAGTAGGAGTTGTGCGATGGAGCTGTGGAGCTATGTTATTTTATCTTTTTACTTGGAAACATGGGGAAGAAGATGAATCAGAGACGAATCGGTGAAGATGAGGAGTAATTTTTCTTTTTGGTGAGTCGGAGAAGACAATGTTGACCGGAGACGAATCGGTGAAGACGAAGAAGACGAGTCAGAGAAGACAAATTTTTTATATTTTAAGGGTAAAAATATCATTTAAAAATTAGGTTGACCGAATAACATTAACGAGGGTCTTAGAATTCAATAGAAGCAAACTAGGGAGGCCAACCTTTAGATTTTGAAACAGGAAGAGCTGAAATAATAATTTAAGCAAACTCCAAAAGACTAAAAACAATTTGTCCTTTTTTTAATTTCGTATCAACTAATACTCTTTCAAACCGGATAGATTTCCAAAGGAACATACCTTTATTGCCAGGCGTAGCTTCGAAGCACGAAAAAAAAGGAAATCTTAGAGAAGAAATGGAGGATCAACAGAGATCTCAGCTGCTGAGCTCGGCCGCCCGGTTCCCGCCTCCGGAAGGGGTGAGTTTATCGTACGGTACGTCCGGGTTCAGAGCGGACGCGTCGCTGCTGGAGTCAACGGTGTCCCGTGTGGCGATCCTATCGGCCCTCAGGTCGTTGAAGACCCGTTCGGCGATCGGGCTGATGATCACGGCGTCCCATAACCAAGTCTCCGACAACGGCGTTAAGGTCGCCGACCCCTCTGGAGGGATGCTAACCCAGGATTGGGAGCCCTTCGCCGACTGCCTCGCCAACGCCCCCACCCCTAGCCACCTCCTCCAGGTTGAGTTTTTGGGGATATGAGCGGGACCCATTCGGTTGTTTCGCTTGAATTTGGGTCTGGGTTTGATCAAGTTTGAAACTTTATGCAGGGTCTTGAGTTTTGTTTGGGGGAAATTGTCGCATTGTTAGTGATTGATATTGTTATCTAAGCCTTCTCAAAAAAAAAAATTTGTTATCTAAGAGGGAGGAGGCTGCGTTTGCGTTTTAGGAGCTCTGAGAGGAACCCATTTGGTTGTTTCGTTAAAATTTGGCTCTGGATTCATCAAGTTTGAAATTTTTTGCACGTTCTTTGAGTTTTATTGGTCACAGGGTGAAGAACATTCAGTTTCTGTTGATAATAATTTGGGGGTAGTTGTTGCTTTGTTAGTTACTGATGTTGTTGTCGACTAGAGAGGAGGCAGAAAAGTAACTTTTGCTTTTGGAAAGTTGTAATTGAAGTTATTTGAACTCATCAGCTGTGTTGTGTGTGTGCTTTGCTAGTTGATTGAAGAGTTTGTCGAAAAGGAGAACATTGCCTTTGATGGCGGCCGGCCAGCAGAGGTGCTATTGGGACGTGACACAAGGCCTAGTGGTGGAACTCTTCTTGAAGCCGCTAAACAAGTATGCTGGTTGTGTTTGTTATAATGCATGTTTGATCCTGCGATGTGTTCCCTAATCTGTCTCGTACATGTTTCACACTTCATCTTAGGGGATCAACTCAATTGCTGGAGCTGTTGTCCATGACATGGGAATCTTGACCAGCCCACAGCTACACTGGATGGTCCGTGCAAGAAATAAAGGATTAAAAGCATCTGAACTTGACTATTTTGAACAACTTTCAAACTCATTCGGGTTTGTGCGGTGTTGATGTTTTTAGTATCTGGATTTTGGAGTGAACCTTGAATCCCATTGCTTAATCACTTCGTTGTGCTTATATTAGGTGCTTGATAGACTTAACTCCTCATAGAAGCCATAGCAGTGAGACAAATGACCTATTGGTTGTGGATGCTGCAAACGGAGTTGGCGGGGTAAAGCTGGAAGTTTTAAAACCAATGTTACATGGTTTAGGTATAGAGATTCGTAATTCTGGACGAGAAGGAGGTGTGCTTAATGAAGGTGTAGGTGCTGATTATGTGCAGAAAGAAAAGCTTGTTCCGCAAGGATTTGGTTCCAGCGATGCTGGAAAAAGGTTAGGCATCTGTGCTCCCTTCACACCTTTTCCCTTTCGTTTCTAGTCGTGACAAACATATTGGTGCGGGAATTATTAAGATGATTGATGTTTGCATTACTAAATATACTGTCTGTTGAAGATGCTATACCTAATTATATGGTGTTGGCTTGGGTTCCAACTCTAAATTTTGTGGTGGCCGGTTTGCCACCTGATGTTTTACGGTGGGAACAGCTGACATATTAATTTGATTTGGGGGTAAAAACTTATTCCTCAGTTAGATATTTGTCAAGTTAAAAGAATTCAGTCAGATTATGTAGTTAGCTTGCCTACAGCTCTGTGCTGGTATTGATTGTGTCCTTCTGAATGGTAATGGACAGCTAATTTCACCTTTTGCGTCTAGTTTTGCAGGTGTGTAAGTTTGGACGGTGATGCTGATCGACTTGTGTACTTTATGGTGTTGCCTACTGATGGAAAAAAGATTCTTCTTGTTGACGGGGACAAGATATTATCTTTGTTTGCTTTATTCATTAAGGAGCAACTTGCTGCTTTAAATGTGGAGGGAGATCAAGCTCGTTTAGGTGCTGTGCAGACAGCATACGCCAATGGAGCATCCACAAATTACCTCAAAAGTTTGGGATTGGATGTTGTATTTACTCCAACAGGAGTGAAACACTTGCACGAAAGGGCTGCTGAATATGACATTGGCGTCTACTTTGAAGCCAATGGTCATGGCACTATCCTCTTTTCAGATAGCTTCTTTGGTTGGTTAGAGACTCAAAACAAAGAACTTTCCTCCACTTGTCCAGGTTATTTCCAACATCAAGAACTTTGGCTATTCCTAGTCCCCATCCTAATATCCAAGTTATGTGGAGACTGAGCAGCTTTTGCCCTTTTCAGGTTCGGAGCGGCAAAAGGCTGTCTTGAGGCTGTTGGCAGTTAGTAAATTGATCAACCAAGCTGTTGGCGACGCTTTGAGTGACATGCTCTTGGTGGAAGCAATCTTACGACACTTGGGATGGTCCATTCACAGTTGGAATGAGCTTTATCAGGATCTACCCAGCAGACAACTCAAGGTTTGTTCATTACTTGGTGAACATGAATTCCCAATTTTCATTACCTGAGCTGGAGTTGCATGCACATAATCGTCTCTTTATTACATCGTAGGACAAGCGAGTCGGCTTCTTAGGATCAGTTTCTTATCTCATTGATATGAAGGATGTCTGGCTTTCGGCTGTGAACTTCAGTTTTGACATCTTCATTGCTTACACGTTTGACAGGTTAAAGTCCCGGACCGAACTGCTGTTGTAACAGCAAATGCAGAAACTGTTGCTGTCAGTCCTCCTGGCATCCAAGAGGCTATTAATGCAGAAATAGGTTAGTGCTTCGGAAATCTCATTGCCTGGGATAAGCGCACGGAACCTGCAGTTCGGCTAATTTAGTGAACTCGTCCTTTTTGGGGACAGAAGTTTGCTCCTTGTATCTGTGATATGGCTTTATTTCCATCAGATTAGATAAATTTGTCCTTTTTCAAAATGCAGCTAAACACCCTCAAGGTCGATCTTTCATCCGGCCGTCCGGTACGGAGGACGTAGTACGAGTATATGCGGAGGCTTCGACCCAAGAAGCAGCTGACAACCTCGCCAACTCTGTAGCAAGACTCGTCGATCAGTTCCTTGGGTCTGATAGTTCCTGATTCTGATTCTGTCGAGAGAGTCATACATAGTCTTATCTCTCGACTTTTCCGATTTGTTGTTGGATTCTGGCAGAAAACAATGCTAGAACGTTTCCATTTCTAAGAGAGATCAGGTATAACACTGCCTATTTTAACCAAGTTGTGTTTTTTTTTGTCAGATTAACACAAAGAACAATTTAGAGATCGCCCTCTTGCTTTTCTTGATTTCTCCAATCCATTTGTTGCTCAGGTGATGAGCGCTCAAACTTACACTAACCTAGTAGATCAAACGATATCTATCAGATCACAAATCGGGATCAACAATCCAAAAGGAACACTAACTGTTTAACTGCAGATTCAATGAACGCATTAACAGCCCAAAATCATCAATCATCGAAGGCAAAAAGATTGATTCATGCATCCAAGCACTTCATTAAAGAAAATTCTGTGAACACGATGAAGTTCTTCCTATAAAATTCGAATACTCTTTCCTATCGAAATTTGAAACATCTAGTTAAGATAACACAGAGCTCATAGATTCATCAAACTAGATGTTACTAGCCTTGGAGCTCCGGAAATCCTTCTTCAACTCAGAAACCCTCCTCATGCAAGCAGCCTTGGACCTCCCAGGAACAGCAGCAGAAATCTTCTCCCACCTCATCGTCGTCTCCTTCGGAAACGCCTTCAACGCATTCAACAAAGCTATATCCTCCCCAGCAACCCACCCACCTCCCACTTCTCCTCCTCCTCCACATCCGCCATTCCCACTCCCCTCGATCTCCTCCTGAACCCTCCCATCCACAGGCTTCCTGTTCTTAAGAAACTTCTCATAATCCCCACCCTCCCCCACCTTCATCTCCCCCATCTCCTTGGCCTTCTTGATCACACTCTCCACCCTGTGCCTCCCGTTGAACGCCCCCGCCACCGCCTCCCACCGCCCCGGCTTCCCGACCGGGTGTTTCGCCATCTGCTTCTTCAACAACCCCAAGTCCTCCTCGCTCCACCCTTTCTCCTCCTCCCGCCCCACCGACCCACTTCCCGGAACCCCCGAAAGATCGCTCCTTTTCGGTTTTTCCAGCGACCCAGTTGCGAATTCCAATCTGGGTCCTACCGAATCCGGCAAACTCGCCGCCTTCGATCTCTTCCTGGAACCTCGCTTCTCGGTCAAAAGACTGGATCTTTCTTCTTCTTGTTTTGCCTCCTCCTCCTCCTCCTCCGGCGGCTCGAGGGTGGGCCCCTCACCGACCCTGCAGTTCCCGCCGGTGAGGCGGGGCGGGGCGAGCGGGCCGAAGAGGAAAGAGAGGGAGAACCAGAAGACGAGGCATCTCAGAGGCTCCGTTTCGAGGTAGAGGAGGGAGAAGGCTAGTGAGAGAAAGGAGAGAGAGAAGGTTAAAATGAGGAGTGGGTTGTTGAATTGGATTTGGGGTTGAGCTTTTGGATCATCAGCTGAAGAGGAAGGTGGAAGTGGCCTGGATTGGAAGGTGACCCTGGGTCTCGCGTCCTCGTCCAGGAACTCCATTTTCCTTCGTAAAAAGCTCTCTCTCTCCCGTCTTCTTCTCTCTTTATTATATAAAGCCCCGATTATGTGACAACGACGATGGATTTTGGAAAGGGCAAATTACGCTCAGGTCTATGTAGTTTGGTCTCCCTCTCTCTCGGGTCCCTGCATTTCTAAAATCCATGCTGATGTCCCCCTTATTTGGTTTTAGAAACTCTCGGGTCCCTCACTTTGGTCATCGACCATTTAATTAATTTTTTAATCTTGAAATGATTATTATACCCCTGGAATTAAAAAAATAAAGTTATAGTCATCTCCTACCTCCCTTTTCCGACAATTCAATGTCTTCTCCGCCGACTCAAGAGCTTTTCCGATGATATCTCTGGCGACATAATTCCACAAACCTAGAACACAAATCCACTGAATTTCAAACCAGAAACAAATTGAATTTTACCCTTTCGAAACCCAAAACCAACAAAACCTTCAGCCAACCGAGTCGGGGACCAGGAGCCAATCCAACGGCGGGGAAGGGGAGGAAGAGAGGGAGCTCGGGCTCGCAGGTGACCATGGAGAGGGAGCTCACCGGAGAGGGTGACACCGGGGAGTCGGAGCTTAGTGTTCGGCGACCATAGAAAGAAGTTCACCAGAGAGGGCGACGTCGGTTCACTCTCGAGATCCAGGTCGGAGAGCGGGAGGCATTTTTTAGTTGTGGGAGGCATTTTCGTGATCCGGTTCGTCTGACCTGGAGTCCCACGAGCTCAGCGTCGGTGACCGTCTTCTCATCTTCGTCCATCGACGACCGTCTCCTCCGACCTGGAGTCCCTCGTCGTCACTGAGAAGCCACACGAGCAAGAAATTCCTCGTCGCCGCTGACGAAGACCCACGAGGAAGAAGTCCCTTGTCACCACCGAGAAGCCACACGAGCTAGGCGACCTAGGTGATCGCCGACCTGGAGTTTTGAGCTAGGCGACCTAAGCCACACAAGCAAGAAGTCCCAATCGTCGTTGCCCTTAATGATTTAGTGGTTCTTTTTTAAGTTTTGTTTTTATTGTTGCCATTTTTTTGCTTCCATGGTTTTTTTTGTTGGAGCGTGTTAGTGTTCGTCAGAGATGATGACAAGAGGGGTATGCTAGTCATTTTAATGATAAAATAAAATAAAATAAAATGAGTGATGACATCAGCGAGGGACCCGAGAGTTTCTAAAACCAAACACGAGGGATGTCAGTATGGATTTTAGAAATGCAGGGACCCGAGAGGGAGGGAAACCAAACTACAGGGACCTGAGCGTAATTGCTCTTATGGAAATGAGGAGCCCGTGTGCATATATATATATTTGGTCGAACCATTAGGAGGTTAACAGTTAACATATTCGGATTTAAATTTGTTAAAATAATTGTTGTATGTTTAGTCTAAAAGTGTTTAAAGTTTGTTGTCATCTTCTTGAATTTGTATTAATCTACCGAATAGAATCTATTTAATAGATGTTGAGACATGTCAAATTATATCTGCAAATAACTGTTACTAAAATAGTTGTTGGAAGAATTATGCGACCTTTTAAATGTCCTACCTGGCTCGAAATCGGATTAGCCGGCTCAATAAGCTCAAATACCAATTGATTAAAAACCAAAAATAACTGCTATTAAATGTTAGATTACATGTAAATGTATATTTTAAAACTATAACATATGTATGGATTACTTTACAGGAAAAATAACAATACTCTATGAATAATAATAATTATTTAGAAAAAGTCCACTTTAGTACCTTGTGGTATCACCCAAAATCACCTTAGTACCCTGTGGTAAAAAACTGACCAATCGAGTCATACTTATTCTAATTAACATCAAAAAGGTCCTCGGACAGCTGCCCGGACCCGCCCGAACCCTGCCCGAGGATCTCGCCAAATTACCACAGGGTACTAAAGCGCTCCACAATTTTGGAGCCATGCTGGAATCCAGGATCTCGCCAAATTACGTAACCTTTCTCGGGGTACTCTTAGCATGTGCCCATGCTGGGCTAGTCAGTAGAGGGCGGCAACTATTCCACGCAATGACCAACACGTTCTCGCTTCAAGCAGGTTTGGAGCATTGCATCTCGATGGTGCATCTTCTCGGGCGGTCAGGGAAACCTACTTGAAGCAGAAGAGTTCGTATCGAGTCTGCCCTTCATAAACAATCACGCCATCTGCTTGGCTTATGCGATGAGCTCAGAAACGAAAATGCCAGCACTGCGAAGCGAATCGCTAGACGACTGCTCGAGCTTGACCCGCTGAACGTGGCCGCCCACGTCCAGTTATCAAACGTATATGCAGGCAGTGGGGAGTACTACGAGGAACACAGAGTGAGAAAAGGAGATGGCCTTGAAGGGCTTGAGGAAAGACCTTGGATTCAGTTGAATACAACAAGCTGGAATTGGTGATACATTTTTGTCTTCTTGATCGTGAACCGCATACATCCACAAGACTGTCAAATTTATGCATATAGCGCATATGAAGCTTTGTTAAAAAGGTTATTCCTTCTTTAAAAAATGATAAATTATTTTTTTAAGGGTAAAAAATGATGAATTATGTAGAGATTGACAAAAAAATCCGGATATAGGGAGCAGAGTTTTAAAAAATGATCTATAGAAATTGATCAGGGATTTCTCCCATCCCATGGATCTACCAATCTTACCGATTCTACTCATAAATTTTTAAAATACAAAATATACATTGTTTATTATATTTAGGATTAAAATATCAATATTTATAAATATTATCTAATTTTATTTTAAAAAAAATTTGGCTGGACCCACTGAACGAACCATGAAAATCGACAAGTCTAACCAGTTGAACTAGTGATCAACTGTTGACCACTGGTTGAAACCGTCCCAGGGTTTAGGCTGAAACTCGTCACGGGGTTGGTCCGATTCGTGGCCCGACCAGGGAACTTGAATCCAATAATACTAATACGACTATGAATTCACTTTGTTTTTGTGTCTTTGGATACCTTCTAAACCGATAATATAAATGTTAGTCAAGTAAGACCTCAAAAGATGATAAAGTTACTCCAACAAATATTTAAAGATATTGTTTTCTAAGAGAACAAAGTTAAAATCATACAATTAAGTTAGAACAACTACTTATTTATCCCCGAGTACGTTGTAATAACGGAAATCTAGAAAGAAGCCCAACTAGAGCCCACCGGTGAGGTCCAATCTCAAGGAAGAGAGAAAACCCAAATGCCCAATATCACTGTCCGTGGGTCCATTATATAAGCCCAACCTCTCCCGCCGGTTTTAATTCCACGCACTCACCGGAGAGGAAGGCTCCGCGAGGGAAAATACAAAGAACGACGAAATACTTGGAAGAACCGGCAACCGCTCGACTTGGTGACGAAAGTGACCGGAATCGGAGTATGGCCGGGTCCGGCTCGACTTCGACGGCGTCGTTGAAGGAATACTTGAAGCGGTACGAGAGCAAGGAAGAAGAGAACAAGAAGAAGAAGAAGAGAAAGACGAAGAAGCAGCGACCGGATGCTCCCTCCGGTGTTCTTGTCGTGGATGAGGATCCGGTCTGGCGGAAACCGGTCGTTCTCGAGGAGGAAGACGAGGCCTCCCCTGGTAATTCCTTTCCCCTCCCGATTTTTAATTACGCCTTTTAGGGTTTAGGGTTTATTAGCTGAAAACGAATTTTGGTGTGTTTTGTGTTGGGTGTAGATGAAGATAAGCCTGTTGTGGATGAGGATATTGAGGTGCAGAGGATGAGGAGATTAGAACTGGTTAAGGCTAGAATGGCGCAAAATCCCATCGCCGAGGATGGCAGTGGCTGGGTTACGCTCTCTCCTAAACGGCAGACTCTCGATGATGCTAGTACCGATATATCACCGCCTCGTAAACGGAGGGTTAGGAATGACACCCCGTCGCCAGAGCCTGGGGGTGACCATTTGGGTTCTCTTGGTGGTGGTGTGGATTTGTCACCTCCAAGGAAGAGCAGCAGAGATGTCAAACGAGAAGGTTTGGATGATCTTTCGCCTCCAAGGAAGAGCAACAGAGATGCCAGAAGATCAGGTTTAAACGATCTCTCCCCTCCAAGGTCAGGTAGGCGTTTGAGAACTGATGGCGGTCTACGTGGCTCTGCTGACCAAGATATCTCCCCACCTAGGAAGAACAGGAAGGAATCAGCTGCATCGGCTTCTTCAAAGGAGCAACCGAAGACTGGGTTGATTAGTGGCCGTGAAATGAGGGAGGAGGTTATGAGAACTAGAAAGGAAGACTTGTTGAGGTAACTTAAATCTTCCTTTGATCATCTAATACCTAGCTATTAGTATTTCTTGCTGTAACATTTTCCTGGTAATTTTTTCAGGTTTGAGCAGATGGATCCTTCAGTGAGTGGAAAGGGTGCTGGAGCAGTTTATCGTGATAAGAAAGGTGATTAGGTTTTAAATTTATTTATATCTTCTTTCATTTTCTGCTGATGCATGTGCATCCGCTCTCTTTTTTCTCATCCAGTATGAAGGGACATGCTCTTAGTTCTTTCTCTGGAGACAACTTTTTGCTGTTTCTTTTATAATTTGTCAATCAGTAGTTACTGGATTTCTCTTCTGTGATGTAGCTGATTGCATAATATCTGACTTCTTTTGTTGAAACCGTAGCAACCACTATTTTGCTCTACACAAGCCATTTGGATAGTTGCTATTTATTACGATCCATGATTGTTTTGAAGACCTTTCTTACTCTTATGTGACTTTGTGCAATAATTGTAACAATGTTGTCATATCTTAATCAGTTGTTAACAAATTTCACGTCACTTCCAGCTGATCTATGTACTTCCTTGAAATTATGCAGGCAACCGGATTTCGCAGGATGAGTACTTGAAATTAAACCAAAAAGTGGAAGAGAAGCCCAAGGTAAAATGTCTGAACTTTTCCCTTCTAGCACAATCTGCTGAAATGATTGTAGATTCTTACTTAATTTTTCTTTTATTGTCTATGAAATATAAACATTTTTTCTTTTAATGATGATTCGAGAATTGCTTTAATCTGTGTTACCTGTCACAATTTACTTGATCAACCTTGCAGATGGAAATTGCTCTATATCATTAGTTAACGGCTTTCCCTGGATCAATTATGTGATTGTTGGAGATGTTGGTCTAGGAGATAGTGGGACATGATTGTTAAAACCAAGGAATCAATCCTCTACTGGGAATATACAACTGTCTTTGAGTTGAAGGCTACTACTTTGAAGGGCTGCATACAGTATATTAAGATATCTAACATAGTTTTCTTGTTATGTTCAGGAAATTAAAATAGAATGGGGCAAGGGACTGGCTCAAAAGCGCGAAGCAGAATCCAAGTTCCTGGAATTAGAACTTGAGAAGGAAAAGCCTTTTGCACGAACAAGGTAAGAAATATCAAACTTAATTGTGTTTGGATGACCCTGTCACAGGTTATGATAAGAGCTTGTTGCATGAAATCATAAAATCTAGTTAGTGTCCAACTGATTTCATTATGGATTGAATCAAGCTGATTGCACCTTTGACTTTGTTTCTTTTTTAGCTATGAATTACTAATATCTCATATTTTCAAGTAGCTAATAGCTCTTTACTACTGCTACCTTCTCGCCATCTTACTTGTAAGTGAAGATCTAATGCTGCAATATCTCCTTGCAGAGATGACGCTGAACTTAATTCAATGCTGAAGGAAAGAGTGAGATGGGGTGATACGATGGCTCATTTGGTCAAGGTGACTGTTGTTCTTGAAATGGCTTAAATAACATGTGGAATATGTAATAGTTTTTTGCGGACACTGTATCTCTATTTGAAATGGTTGACTTTTTCAGAAAAAGCATTCCGAAGTAGTTCTTCCAGACCTAGGCGACAATGAGAAAATGAAGGAGTCGGGTTTTATAATCCCACAAGATATACCCAGTCACAGCTGGATTAAAAGAAGACTGGAAGCTGCTCCGAACCGGTACGGTATCAGACCAGGAAGACACTGGGATGGAGTCGACCGTAGTACTGGTAGGTTCACTTTCTCCTTCCGAGCAAATACTTTGATCTTTTGTTAGAACCTGCCTGGCTAAGCAAGTCGTAACTGTGCGCGGTGGGATTTCAAGGCTTTGAATCTCGTCTTCCTCGCGCCGTAGATATCCCCTAAGTTATCCTAAGATAACGAAGAAGAAGAATATGATAGATAAAGGAACTTCTTTGTTTATTGATTTGATTTTTAATTCCTCGATTACATGAGTTGAGTGTCCTTTTATAGGACTAGAATATTAAGGGGCACTAATGAATTCAATGTGTGGAATTAAATACATTCATGTATGTAAATTAAGAGACCGAAATGAATCCGACAATCCGATGATCCTCTTCAGTGATCTCAGCAGCCAGTAGCCCCTTCGTCTTTGGTGCACATAGCAACTTTCAGCTTTATATGAAAGCCGACTGAGTTTAAACTGTGGTAACAAGTGAAACTACTAGGTGAGTAGTATGGTGAACTTGTCCCAACAGAAGCTCGCATTTACTTTGTGGGGGGATTGAGGAGGGAGTGAGAGATTAAGTGATTTCCGGATGAATAACCCAGTGTAGTCAAATTTGCTTCAATCTACTTTTTTGAATATAATTTTTACTTCAATTTGGTCGAAGCTAATGATTTATGCTTTAAAAAATGTGCAGGATTTGAGAAGCAGATGTTCAAGAGGACGAATGAGAAACAGGCCACAGAACAGGAGGCATATCTGTGGTCTGTATCAGATATGTGATGTCCGAAACATCGGCATGGATCTTTTCTCCACGATCACCTCGTCAATTGCATAAATTGGTGCGTAATGGGCTGCGATCAAGTTCCAAATCCTCCTCCTCCATACGCATAGTCGTGTTTGTGTGAATGCAGAGCAGAACAGTTTTGTGTTAAACCCCGATTTGCATGCCTGTGCATCACTATGGTTTCTAATGAGTTGGTAGCTTGCCAACGGCTACTTCATCTGCAGTCTTCGGGAACAGTTTTCTTCCATTCCTTCCCTGTAATATGTAGCATTGCGTTATATGGATGGTGGGAACAATTAAGTTTTTATTGGCTATATACCACCCTTGGACCAGCTATCACACACACCCAAGAAGTTTTTAGCCAAAAAATAGACTCGGGCATCGAATTCCGTTATCACTTGGACCGGCTTGACCTGTTGTACTCTTTATGTGGTACTTTCTGTAGAGTGCAAGAAAGATCTTTAATCCCCTCATAAACCCCGATCAACCAAGTAGTTTCCTGCAAGCAACAACTCTACGCCAAATAGCTTTGTTTATGGTGTTGTTGGGGCAACTTTTTTCGTAAATTTTGATCATTGGACGATCACTTTTTAATCTAATAATACGAAGGAAAATAAAATTGATAATAAGGTTGCAGTTCTTTCCAAAATGGGACCAAAAATGCTAATTATTATTAGTGTACGCCTAATTGATGTTTGTTTGGGAAAAATACATCTTTTGAAGGCAGGCGACAGCCTACCCGGAGAAGCACTCACCTTCCTGTCGGTCACCCAGTCGTCCACGCTTTCGGTCGTGTTCCTAAAATCCCGTCGCTTCTGGCCCCAGGGGTTCTGTCTCCAAGCCGAACACTTACACGACCCTAAAACCCCCAAGACACTGAAAGAGCCCACTTGAGAGCTTAGAACTACAATAAAAAACCAGACTCTATAACATCATCACAGACAAGGAATCTGAGTTTGAGCAAAGACACCCAACAGGTAAAGTTTCAAACTTTTTGCCTCTACTGTCCTGGCCATTCTGTTTCTATGCTCGATGAGTATTTCCTCGGAGGATAGAGTGTTTTCTAGCAAATGGGTACTTGCGAATTTCATTCCTTGAAGCAATTTAGGGCCCCTTCTATCGAAAGATATCAGCTTTCCAGTTGGTGTGGGTTTACCAGGGGAGAATGGATCCTGTAGGGTTTAAGGGATGTGCTCTCTAGCCCTCTTTTGTAGAAGGATGGTTCGTAGGGACGTCTCTCGTACGCTGTTTGTTTCGAGGAGATTTTGTGATGGTGCGGATAAGGATTGGGGTGATACTGGGTTCCATAGCGTTGAGGAGTCGTTGAGAAGTTTTTGGAGTCCGGGGGGTGATGATGTTCTCGAGGACGGCGAGTGCTTCAATGGGAGGCGGGGTTTCGTGCGGAGCTCGAATGCTGATGCTGCCAAGGTTCTTGATGTTCTCAGGCAACATGGCCCTGGTTTTGATGCCACGGCAGCTCTGGATGGGATGCATATTAGGGTCTCCGGTCTTCTTGTGAGGAAAGTGCTTTCGGGGATTTTGAGGACCATTAATGACGAGAATAAGGAGAGGTGCGCGAAATCGGGTTCGAATTTCTTTTGGTGGTCTAAGCAACAGAATAACTACACGCACACGACGAACTCTTACCATTTGATTTTGAAGATTCTTGCAGAATGCGATGAGTTTATTGCCATGGGGAAACTAGCCGATGAGATGATTGATAGAGGTCTTCCCGTTACAGCACAGACATTTAACATATTGATCTGCTCGTGTTGGCGGGCTGGTTCAGATATGAAAAAGATTGGGAAGCTCATCAAGTCCAAGAACTTCAAGTATCTGCCGTTTAATCATTCCTATAATGCCATTCTACATTCTCTTTTTTCTGTGCGCGAATATGAGTTGATCGAGTGGGTATACGAGCAGATGTTGGCTGATCATCAGCTCCCAGATACTTTAACATATAACATTCGCATGTGTGCAAAGCTTCGGTTGGGAAAGTCGGACGAGTTCATAAGATTGCTTGATGAGATGCTTAGACATGGACTGCATCCTGATATACATACGTATAGCATCTATCTCCACCATCTGGGAAAAGAAAACAAACCACTTGAAGCTGTCAGTGTTATGAATCAGATGAAAGAAGACGGCATGGATCCTACTATACTTCATTTTACGACGTTGATGGACGGGTTGAGTAGGGCTGGAAATTTAGATGCCTGTGAGCACTTTTTTAATGAAATGGTAAAAAAGGGATGGGTGCCTGACGTTGCGTGCTACACAGTCATGATTACAGGATATGCAGTGGCCGGGGATCTCGAAAAGGCTCAGAAAATGTTCGGTGACATGACTGCTGCAGGGCTATTACCAAATGCGTTTACTTACAATGCGATGATCAAAGGATTTTGTATGGCCGGAAAGTTTGAGGAGGCCTGCTCCATGCTCAAAGAAATGGAGTCCCGAGGATGTAAACCCAATTTCTTGGTATATAGCACCCTGGTGAGAAATTTGCAAAATGCTGGAAAACTGTCAGATGCCCATCGAATAATAAAAGAGATGGAGAAAGGAAGATATGCTCATTTGGCTTCAAAAACCAAGAGGTATAACAAATGTTGAGTTGTGCACATTGTATATTCCTGTTGTAACTACAAAGGATCAATACTCATTGAGTCAGCAAAGATGGCACTTTTTTTTTGGGTGAATAGCAAAGATGGCACATTGCACCTCTTACAAGTAATAATCTCACGAGATTGAGAAAGATCATGTGTGTCATCTCTTCCGTCGCTCGTCAGTTCTTTTCCAACTTGATTGAAGTTGAACCGGAAGCTGCAACTTGAAGCCATGATCGATTGTTGGGCGTACTAGAGATGCATCAACCTAAGATCATGTGGGGAATAAGTTATGGTGTATGCTAGAAGAACCACATCCAGCGAAGAATATGGGTTATTTGCAGATCTGAGGTGTTAATGATCTTGAGATGGTTAGCGATAAGCTGCCCCCTGACATCCTTGGGATGACGCAATAGCTCCCTTCATTTCTTCATTCTTTAGTAGCTAGATTTTAGAACAGAATTATGTGGAGAGATGAGTAATCTATCACTGTAATGCAGGCTTTGCATCTCTGGAAAAAGTTAAAGATGATGGCGAAATCTATGAATACATAGTGCAGAAAGTGGATGTAATTCTCCAGAAACAGAATAACTGTAGAGTGAAGATTCTAACGTGTAACTTTTTTTGTCAAAACAAAGGGAAATTGTTGAGCCCAAATGCCATCTTGTCAATGAGGAAGTCCAAAGCAGTCCAAAGCAGGTTCCATGTTCATGGTTTTTCTATGCCTTGTTTTGTCTGAAGCTATCAAATTTATTCCTCTAATGTGAAAGAGCTCAACTCATATGTGCTGCATAACTGATTATTCTAGCCTTGGGCTCCGTTTCTTTCGCTGGAAAGTATTTTCTGCTAGAAAATGTTCTCAACTAGATAGTGTTTGTCGACAGTTAATATTTTCTGTTGAACCAATTTTTTACAAGAAGTTTTTCACCCTAATAAGGATCTGTGATTTCCAAGAACAGATTTCGGATTCATCACATTGCAGTATCCATGTAATTGAATTCTGTTTCTATCTTCAAAGAGAAACCGTGACAAAAAAAACTACAGAAAAGAGAGTATTCAAGCTTCAATCTTTTGGTCTAGTTGTTAACTTGTACTCCGGTATCATATGTATCTCCCGCTTTCCAGCTCTCGGGTATGTTGTTAACAGGGACCACCCAAGTCTCGTTTCCGTCATCGCCGCTGAACAACATTCTCACTGACAAGGACCCGCTTGGCGGCGAGGTTGTCGTCCATACTGCTCCATAGCTCCTGTCCAGAAGCTTACAGACAAAGTTCTGCGTCTGCAAGTTTCCAAAGTAGTAGTTTGCTATTAGGCCACCATACATAATGTAGTCAGTATTATGTATGAAGTTGTATTGTTTATATTGATGATGTCTGCTGTTTCATATCAGGTCTCTATGTGCTGACATCTAACTTGAACAGGAATTGCTTTTGCATGTGTTACTGCCAAAGTAGTTGGATCTAGGATAATATTTTATCAACTGGATCCAACAAGTGCCAATAATTAATGAAAATTTTTTCGTTGAAACTACCTGGTATCCGGAGACTAATTGACATACCGATCAAGGTTTGAGTGAAGTTGGACTATAAAGTGCAACAAAGCTCTCTCTGCCTACTGAGTTTTAATGTAACTGCGTTCTCATGGCTCGAACAGATATATCCACATTACCTCACATAGCTGCACAGCAGTCACGTCACTCTTTCCTTGTTGATACCATATGACAAAAGCTAAATAGTAGGGGTAATTGCTATTCTCATCAATCTTGATGGTTATGTTCTTGTTTTGATATCTGCAGGATACACTGCACATTCCGAGCCAAAAAAAAATTAGTTAACTTTTATCAGAAAAGCATCTCTAGAGCAAGATAGATCATAAGGGCCTGTTTTGATGGACAACTGAAAGCACATGTTCAAGATGGTGGGTAAGAAAGGAAACAAAGTGTTCCGCCTACGCGCATTCTTACCGTCTGTATTGTATGTCGATGATTCCAAGTGCCAGTAACGAGGAGGCTGCATCCGCGGTCTGAGCCAGGTGCATAAAGGCTCGTCGACTGAGAATGAAATCGGTGTTGTCGCTGGAACCGTTGTCAGTGATGACAACATTTACTCCTTGATCTGTGCAGTAGTAACCGTTGGTACACCTAACCTGATAAGTCATAAAACATGCAGATTATTCTGGAAGCACTTGTTCAACTGATGTCAGGAACACAGCTATTTACGTCAGTTCTGATACCTGGTAGCATGCTCCGCAGCCAACTCCATTGCGGTAGAGGGCTGATGCAGCTGATACATCCCCACCATTCAGTGTTGCTCCAAATGTACCGAACCCGCAAGCACCAGCTGCATGAAAAAGGATTGCCATAAACAAGTACACATCAGATATAATCTCTTATCAACAACTAGTTAGTAGTTACTCTGTTCTCGTATTTGCTTGTGTTGATCTCTTACTATCAGTTCCTTGTTCATCAGAATTCGGGTAGTAAGCTGCTCGGGAGCTGGTGAAACAGTCGCTGCACGTCGTAGCCTCTGCAATGGTCCGCACAAGAACAAAAGTCACCAAGAATAGGATCAAGGATTGAAGGGAAGAAGCCATTGTTTGTATGCGAATGCTAGGATGATGGATATCAAACGAGCAAGATGTCATCCTATTTATAGCAAAACAACAAGTAAAACTTTCCAAGTTTGAAATCCCAAAAAAATATTCTTTTTTCCACGATCATGATGCTAAGTCTGCTACCAGCTACAATGTTTTCAAACCCGACCCGGAAAGTGCACTGCTTGTTTCATGGAAGATGCGAACAAGGATAAGTCACAGTCTGATCCTTGTAAGTTCAATTGTAATAGAGTCCTGGAATCGCCATCCTTATGGAAAGCTATGTATATCAGGTGGAAAATTAACGATGTTTGCTGGTCCAACACGCTACCTCGCAGTTGAAATCTGCAGGTTGGCTGCAAATGGTAAACCAGCCAAGGATGCATATGTAGAGAGTTAGGAGCATTTGCACAAAGGAGTTTGGCTCTTTTTCCTAAACTATGTGCTATTCGGACACTCATTTGGTAGATAAATACAGGTTCGAGCATTCAAATTCTCCTTGACTAAATTTTTTTTGGTGAGATTTAAATTGTTTCTACAATTTCGGATCTTAGACGGTCATGAGATTCGATCCTCCCACCTCATGCTTAAGGACTGACACCGTATCCATCAGACCATACATGAGTTGGTTGGCTTGACTAAATTTAACGCTACTAGGGATGGCAAAAAGACCTAAACCCAGTGGATCAAACACTTACCCTACCCTATGGATCATAGGGTCTATGGGTCTTGGGTAGTGTATGAGTTTGGGTCTATCTATTTAGATAGGGTCTGGGTCTGGATAGGGTCTATATAAACCCAGACTCAGACCCTACCTATATAGTCATTAATTAGACCATACCCTAGTTAGACCCTACTTAGATCCATATTTATTACATTGCTAAGATAATTATATGACTAATTAAGTAATTAAATATTTAGATTATATGTAGAACCTACCGAGAAGAGTTAGATTATAAGAGCAAGAAGATGATCAATAAGGCTTGTTCAGAAGTCACTTGGAAATTTAACAAGAAATTATTTTGAAGTTAAAACTAAATATTATGCAAGAATTTTTTTAAATTTTATTTTTTGATTGACGACGTAACCATATGTGTTTCATTTTATGTTGCGATCAGCAGTTATCCATTTGAACTAGTTGATTTATAGCTTTAACTTGAGATTATCATTTTAATACATAAACTTTTGACTTTTTTCTTAATTTTTTATTTGGATTATATTGAAATAACAAAAATATGTTGTAAAGTAATTATAAAAAAATAGAACGTTAAAGGGTCGGACCCTGCAGACCCTGGGTCTCCTGAAGGGTAAGGTATGGGTCTAATAATAAAAATTTATAGGGTCGAGGGTAGGGTATGAGTCCAACTCTAAAAACTAGGGTATGGGTTGGATCCTACCAATACCCTACCTATTGTTATCCCTAAAATATTTATTTATTGATTGATCTACGGGTTCGATAGTACCACGGAATTGATTGGTGCTAAAGGCTAAGGGTGAGCAAAAAATCCGATATCCGAATCCGATATCCGATTTTTTTTTCGGATTCGGATTCGGATACTTTTATATTCGGATTCGGATATAAAAAATATAAATTCGGATTATCCGAATATCCGAATTTATTAATACATATGTAATATATCTATTGGGCTGGGCCGATTTTAATTGAAAGATGTGGTTGACCTTAACACATATATTATATTTAAACACGTTTGACTCTATATAAAACTAAACAACAGCAAAATTCGGATAATTCGGATTATCCGAGTCCGAATCCGAAATAATTTCGGATTTCGGATAATTCAGATTTCGGATTCGGATTCGGATCAAAAAATACTAAATTCGGATATTTCGGATAATAGAAATTTCGGATAATTCGGATTCGGATTATCCGAATGCTCACCCCTACTAAAGGCATCTAGGATGTTCCTAGCGGCCATCTTTAAATCTTCTCGGATTCAGACGGTGTTAATTGTGCATGTTAGTTTATATATGTTGGTAAATTTAGAATGAGTATAGTCAAAGTCAAGAAACAATAGTACCACATGGAATTATTAGAACTTGGATAATGCATAGAAGAAAGCTGCTTACGGCAAGACCATCTTAAAAAACATTGGGCATTTAACCTAGTGGACATAAGGATACTAGTAAAATTCAGAGATGTGGTTTTAAGTTAAAAACTTATAAATGTAAAAATTATTATTGAAAAATTTGGTTATCAAAACAAAGTCTGAGAATACCCAACTTTGAATAACAAGACTTCAAAAAAATTTGAGAGGACTTTTTGGTGGAGGAAAATGGATAGATTCCATTGAACCACATCAGCCGTGACATGGAATCCACTTTAGTAGACCAACCTCTCCACCACCCCTCTATTACCAGGCTACCCCTACTCTGCTTGTCTGTTGTTCCACAGTTTTGGGTAACTTCCACGGTACAACATGTCTGCTTATGTCACACGGATACTAATGATGTATTTTAGAATAGGAAAAAGTCCATTTTAGTACCTTGTGGTATCGCCCAAAATCACTTTAGTACCCTGTGGTAAAAAACTGACCAATCGAGTCATACTTATTCTAATTAACATAAAAAAGGTCCTCGGGCAGCTGCCTGGAGCTGCCCAGACCCGCCCGGAGCCTGCCCGGACTACGTGGCCAGCCACGTCACCAAAACTTGATGACGTGGCGCCACGTGAACATCCATCTTCTTCCCTCTCTTCCTCTCCTCCTCCTCGTCCTCGTCCTCCGCCTCCTCGTCCTCGTCCTCCGCCTCCTCCTCCTTCTCCTCCTCCTCTTCTCCTCCTCCTCCTCGTCCTCCTCCTCCTCCTCCTCCTCGTCCTCCTCCTCCTTCTCCACTTCGTCCTCCTCCTCCTCCACTTCGTCCTCGTCCTCCTCGTCCTCGTCCTCGTCCTCCGCCTCCTCCTTCTCCACTTCGTCCTCCTCCTCCTCCACTTCGTCCTCCTCTGCCTCCTCCTCCTCCTCCTCCGCCTCCTCCTCCTCGTCCTCCTCCTCCTTCTCCACTTCGTCCTCCTCCTCCTCCTCCTCCTCCTCCTCCTCCTCCGCCTCCTCCTCCTCCTCCTCTTCTCCTCCTCCTCCGCCTCCTCCTCCTCCTCCTCTTCTCCTCCTCCTCCGCCTCCTCCTCCTCCTCTTCTCCTCCTCCTCTTCTCCTTCTCCTCCTCCTCCTCCTCCACGTGGCGCCAAGTCATCAAGTTTTGGTGACGTGGCTGGCCACGTAGTCCGGGCAGGCTCCGGGCGGGTCCGGGCAGCTGCCCGAGGACCTTTTTGATGTTAATTGGAATAAGTATGACTCGATTGGTCGGTTTTTTACCACAGGGTGCTAAAGTGATTTTGGGCGATACCACAGGGTACTAAAGTGGACTTTTCCCTTTAGTATATGGGGTCGTAAAATTTTTTTTTACTCGTGATGCTAAAGACGAATTTTTTTTCAGGTGCAATTTTTTCTAACAGGTTTATCGTATCAGGATTTTGACGAGCCTAACGGCCATAAAATTGCGAGTTCTTTTTTCGCCAAATATCGTCAATAATATTTACTTTGTAGAAAGAAAAAGACAAAAGATATTGAGTTCTTAGGGCAATATCGAAGCTATAGTTTGCCATCCAATTCGTACACACATTTAGGGTTGTGCATTTGGTATTTACTTATCCCGATTACCAAATATCGAAATGCTAAAAAAGCTCTACCGATCTCGATCCCGATCCCAATCCCGATCCCGAATAGTATTTGGTAAATTTGGTATTTACCGAATTTACCAAATTTTTTGAAAACTTTATAATTCATCATTAAATTTAATAAAAAAATATAAAATAGTTTCAATAAACACAAATTCAATCTAATAAGTACAAGGCCATCAAATCTAATTAGTATAAAGTCTATTTAGAGCATGCACTTTTTGATGAGGTCGAAAAACTTTCAGGTAAATTATCTATAATTTGGCTTATATATCTATCAATATATTTGGTAAATTATCATTTCGGTAAATTTGGTATATTCAGTAAAATATCGGTATTTACCAAAATTTATCGAATTTCTCAAAAATCTTCTACCAAATTGATTACCGAATATCGATTTATCGATCTCAAACTACCGATTACCAAAATTTTATAGAATTTATCGAATTCTAATTACCATTTGCTTACCCCTACACACATTAGCTTCTTGGTAGTTATGCATGCCGAACCTCTAATTAATCCAGTCCTTACTTTTAAAAAATTCGAGAAATCTAATTAATTCCGTCGAGTCTGTATGGGCTTGGTCCAAACCATTTATATCTGCCGTTGGATAACAGAAAAATAACAAAAGCCCAATAATGGCACACGCACGAAGAAAAGAGAAGGCCCAGTAATTAATCGACTAAACACATATATAATTCCGAAAAGGGGACGAACCCTAACCTGAAGAGAAGATAAGAAATCGAAGCAGAAAAATAAAGTTAAAAAAAAATATATATATATATTTTTGAAAGGCCGAGAAAGGGAAGTAGAGCCCTACTTTTAGCTCCTCTACTTAGTCGCGCCAGTTAGCGGTAATCTCTTCGTTCGGGCTTCGTTTTCATTTTTTTAAATTCTCTTAGAAACTCGGGTTAATTTAGAAATTGGTAGAAAGTGAAAAGGTTTGTGCTTTTTAGGGTTTTTGTAGCTGTTTGTGCGGTTCTGAGAAATGATTGGGAAAGTTTGGATTTTGATGGGTGGGATTTAGGGTTTTCGGTTCCCGTCGTGTAGAGGGGTTTGTTAATGAAGGTATTGTTGATGGTAGATAAGGAAAAAGCAAGTTTTGACTTGAAAGTTGGAAGTGATTCTGGAGTAATTTAGTTTGATGGGTGGATGGAATGCAAAAGGCGTGAATTTTGATATGAGCTCTCGGTTGTAGCTTGGAACGTTTGTAATTTCCCTGACGCTTTCTTCGTTTTAGCACCACGCTTGTTTTGTGATTTTAGTCGAGAGTTTGTTGTCGAGCATTGTTTCCCGAGTTTGGTTGGCTTGTCAGCTTTTGATTGGATTTGGGGCAGTCGAGGAATTGATGCTTGTAGTCTTCTTATGGTAGTAACAGGAAAGACCATGGCTAAGAAGAGAAAGCAAGAGCTTGGCGCTACTGAAGCAAGCCAACAAGCTTTGAAACAAAAGCAGAAGATAGAGGAAGAGAACAGGATCGCAGAAGCTGTCCAAGAAGAGGCCGAGGAAGCGGTTGAAGAGGTGGAAGAGGAGGAGGCTGGTGATGGACAAAGTGGAGAAGAGGAAGAGGTGGAGGAGGAGGAGGAGGATGAGGAGGAGGAGGAGGAGGAAGAAGGGGGAGAAGATCAGTCTCTTGCTAATCAGGTATCCTCTTCTTCAGCAGCAGATGCTAAACAATATGGATTTGATGAAGATGATGAGCCAATAGAGAAGCTTTTAGAGCCTTTCGGAAAGGAACAACTTCTGGTACTGCTCAAGGAAGCAGCTGATAAACACCATGATGTAGCTGAACGCATTCGTACAATAGCTGATCAGGATCCTGTCCACCGCAAGATCTTTGTTCACGGTCTCGGTTGGGACACGACAACAGAGACCCTCATGAATGCATTCAAGGTCTATGGAGAAATTGAGGATTGCAAGGCTGTATCTGACAAGGCGTCTGGAAAATCTAAGGGATATGGGTTCATCCTTTTCAAGAGGAGAAGTGGTGCCCGCAAAGCCCTTAAAGAGCCACAGAAGAAAATTGGCAACCGGGTTACTGCATGCCAACTTGCCTCCATGGGCCCTGTCCCATCCCAAGGAATGGCACAGCCTGCTTTCCCTGCACAGCAGGTGTCAGAGTACACTCAGAAGAAAATCTACGTCAGCAATGTCGGAGCAGATTTGGACCCTCAGAAGCTTACTGCTTTCTTTGCTAAGTTTGGAGAGATTGAGGAAGGGCCTCTCGGGCTTGACAAGATGACTGGGAAGCCCAAGGGATTTTGCTTATATGTATACAAAACAGCTGAGAGTGCCAGAAAGGCACTTGAAGAGCCACACAAGAACTTCGAAGGCCACATGTTACACTGCCAGAAAGCTATAGATGGGCCGAAGCCTGGGAAATCTCAAAAGCCACAGCGAACCCCTCACCATAACATGCAAAATACACACTTTCAACCGCATAATTATGGTCCAGCTGCCGCAGGGCATGGTCACCTGATGGCTCCTGCTGCTCGACCTGCTGCTGGATTCAACCAAGCATCCGCCGCTGCTCCAGCATTGACCCCTGCACTCGGTCAAGCATTGACCGCATTGCTTGCTGCCCCAGGTGCTGGATTGGGCTTAACTAATTTTCTGGGCACTCTGGGTTCTGTTGCAGGTGTGAATCAGGGCGGTGTGCCTGGTGCTGGGCCAGGAGTACCAGCTACATATGGTAACCAGGCCACTATGACCCAGGGGATGGCTGGAGCGTATGTTAACCAAGCAGGATTTCAGAGTGGCTATCCCAATCAGCCGGTGGCCCAGGGTGGTACTGGAAGAGGGCAGAACGTTCCACCATATGGTGGTACTGGACCATATATGGGTCATTAGTTGCTTCTCAGGTAATGTATGTCTGTTTATACAATTTTGGTAATCACGCCTCATTTATGATTTATCTTTCGTTCTAAAAAAGTACTGCTATTCTGTCAGAAAGCTTCTTTGCTTATTTATATCAATTCAAAGCCTTGCTTGACATGTTATTAGATGCACTTAGGAAATGTCTTGATAGATGCAAGGAGCTTTTAATGAAGAGATAAAATTGAATGGTTTTGTCTGTGTTGCTAATGTGAATTTTAGCCTTCTAGCATTTGTGTTTAAACTTATCTTGGATTTAATGAGCATTCAGAAATTTTAATCAGTATTTTCTCGTCGCATTTCTCCTTGAAGTTTCTTTGTGTGATATTTGATTCGTTTTGCAGATTTAATAAAGCTGTGTGCCTCCGTCTTTAAAGTACTGGCCTGCTGATTCTTCTGAAGTTTTCGGAGGTTATGCATGAAGTATTTCTAAAAAATGCCCCACTTTAATCAATTGGGTTATTACCAAAATGAAATAAGTTGTCCGTCTTTTCGCAAACCTTTCTGTTTTCGTACTCGCTTTAATTATATTTGTCCTCTTGACACTTTTAAAGACGTTGTATTAACTGAATGCTCTTTTTTGCTGAAAAGCTTAGCCATTGTTTGTCCTTAAAGGCGTTGTAATTGTTGTTGCTTTGAGCTCTAGTGCCTTTTTATGATTTCTTTTATAATTGATCAGTATTTCCCATAGACCAAAATTTAATCAGAGCGACCACGGTGCAAAAGCATTTACTTAATCTTGAAGTCTCATTTACAAAAGGAACTTATTTTGCTCATGTTTGATCACTCAACTTGGATTAACTGTTGATACGGTTGTTTAACTATCAAATTTTGGATCCATCCAGGCATTCAACTTCAGAGTATGTTCTACTCGGTTGTTGAATCATCGTCTGATGTGCTTTATGTTACTGGTCACGTAGTCTGAATGTGAGTGGTGTAATCTTTGGTTAACTTCTTCGGTTGTAGTCGTCGAAATTGTCTGTTCAACTTTTGCTAATGCATATCAAGTTGCTATTGGAGAAACTGGGGTTGAGATAGTACTGGTTTGAGGTCAAGATCGTGATGGCCGAAACATGAAATGGCACCCGTTTAAAGGAAAAGGCGTGTCCATTGGTGTATAGTACAGCCTAGATCTGGTTGGCCGAATTGGTTCCGGGCTACCCGGCTTGTCGGAAACTTGAGAAAAGGTTAGCAGGGGGCCGTTTCAATTTGTAACCTGTAGTAGGCCCTGGGAATATAGATCCGATTCTAATGTTCTGTGCAAGGTGGGGAAAGCTTCAAGAGAGGTGACCATTTGGAAGACGAAGTTCTCCGTCATTTATCTGGAGGCACTACTATAACACATCATTTTTTATCCTACTGCTTCGAAGCTTTAGTGAAATCAGAGATTGGTATTGCTTTGGAAGTTGTGGGTTTCCAACTTCTAATGGATGACCGCAAACCAAAGATTAATGGCGGGCGATACATAATTTGTCGGCCACGTACAAACAAGGAGCTTCTCTCGTTGCTTGGCTTATCAATGAAACGTCACTTGGTGGACTTTGAGTTGGATTTGGTTGCAAAAAAAAAAAGTTGTAATCCATTGAGTTGGATTTGGTTACAAAGATATATAAAGTAGGCATATTAAGTTATTCGGTGTGTTTATATTTATTGATTTTGATTAATCCAAGTCTCAGTCAATTCGACAATAACAAGTTAAAATTGAACAGTTTTTTTGGAGCCAAATTAAAACCAAAGTCGAACAACTTTTTAATAGGGAAAGTTTTAGCCGTGACAATTCCGTTCTTAAGAAGCCTTGAACTCTCACTTGCAAGAAATTTGGTACCAAGCAGAGAAACAGATGACAGCTCCCTGCGCCAACAACACTAAAACACGATATTTCTCTTGTAATTTGAAATTGTTTGTTCTGTTTTCTTAATCCTATTGGAAATGTTGTCTGGCATTCGATGTGGGTTCTGCTTGCTATGTAGATGCTAAACAGCAAGCCACGAGAGATAAAACGGGACCGTTTTAGTGACGTGGCTGTCCAACTAGGTTCAGAAGTCATCCAGGCTTGAGTGGGACCGGAGATTGATAAATTTTCAAATAAGTTAGACCTGATTGATAGTTTTTAAACTACATAGTTCTACCACGAAAAACGTGATACCACATAGTACAAAAATGTACTTTTCCCTAAAGTTTATTGTCGCGTGTTTGTTTTGAAATTTTGTTTTTACAGTTTTGTTTTGAATCTCATATATGTACTTTCGTAAATGAAATTAACACCCTTTCTTAATTTAAAAACATATTGTCAGCTTATTTTCAAAGCCTTTTTTTACAAGTGCTTATTTACAAAATCTGTTGCGCAATTATATTTCGAAACAATTCAGTTGTACAGGTGCGTTTCGAATCAATTTGGAATTATTTCCACTATATAAAAAATTATTGAACAAAACTATAAATAATTCGAAATTTTTTATTTGATTGAAACTGACCCATCTACCCAAACCCAACCTCGAACAACCCGGCCCCTTTGTCCGGTTTGATAACTGGTTTCACGCCCGTAAGTAAAATATTAAATATCGCAGCAAAAAAGTGGTCCCCATCTGCGATACAGCTGGCAATTTTACAACGGTAATATATGTTTTAAATACTCACGGCTATCCATGTCCCTGGAAGTTCTGTTGGCATGATTTTGTTGATAGATTAGATTAAATACTCACATGGTTTCTATCTGGATTGATGCAGATTACCCTGACGAACTCGTTTTCTATTTCCCAGTTCAGCATCTGATATCTTAATCTTTTACTTCTTTTGTTTGATTTTGTTACCAAGGGAGAAAATATTATTAGTACCCATCAATAAAACCGCTATATATGCACAAGTACACAATGCACCTATAGTTCCGTTAAATATTGAAATCGCTTAAAAAATTATCAAAAGATATTCAACTATTTTACTAGATAATTGATATTTTTAATAATAAAGGAGACTCGTACTAACTAACCAGCCTAAATATTTCATGGAGGCATTATAAGCCTACCGACCAGTTTTATAGGCTAATAAAGGTCATAATTCTAGGGCTTCAATGCGGGCTTGTTGTGGGCCTTACCAGCCCATATATTAGCCTCCAGGCTCATTATCGGCCCAAACGTATGGGCTTCAGTAGGCCCGAGGCTCATATTTGTGGTATTTAAAATGGGGCTTCTTTGCCTGACTTTGAAGTGTGTGTGGGCCGCCGTTGTTCAAAACTTCATCAGAGTTACTAGTTTTTTTAGGCCCAAAATTTTGATCTTATTTAATTATCTTTTCTTTTATATTCTCACAAAAACCTAGGTTTGATTCATGTGCAGTATTGTTTACATATTTTCTTTCCTTTTTAATAATAAACACTAAATTATATCTTAACGTGTAATGTTTGAGCCCACATGAATTGTGTGGGGATTTTTTTCCCATTCTTTAAGTAAATTTCTAAAACGCGCTTCTTTTTTTCCATTTTTTAAACTTTCTATTTATAATTTTTTTTAGTTTTTTATACACTCTAAAATTTTTTGGTAATTTTTTACCAAAAAAGAAAAATCTCAACTATTCGATATTTTGGTTAAGAGGGTTCTTGGCATGATGAGTGACCAATTTGGAAGCCAAAGAACACATTTGGAAGAATTTTTCTACTTTTCAAACATTTTATCTGGCTCAAATTGTATTAGTCGATCTACTGGACCAAATTACCATGTCGTATTAAAAATGTTCAAAGTCCTAGTGTTTGGGATAGAGCATGGAAGTAAATAAAAAAACTTGGATCGCTGCCTTTGCTATTCATTTTATGTTAAAACATCCAAGGACCCTAAATACAATACACAAAACAAATATAATAAATATCATAAATTCATAATAACTCCTCTCT
The DNA here is from genome assembly GCA_963995505.1 of Hypericum androsaemum. NCBI lineage: Eukaryota > Viridiplantae > Streptophyta > Magnoliopsida > Malpighiales > Hypericaceae > Hypericum > Hypericum androsaemum. The sequence continues at coordinate 899,356 of OZ023188.1, read as the reverse complement.
CTTCCTTCCGTGTGCTAGCATAAGAACTTCCATGGTGAACATAAGCCATTCTAGAAAATAAGTCGTCCATAAATTGATAAAATTCAAGAGGTTACCTCCTTATCTTTCACATAGACTTGCGATGAGATTAAGATCTCTAATATATAGTCAATGGATTGATGGATCCTTAAAAATGTACGTAAAGTTTTGCCGAAATCTTCTTTTTGTCGAGGAATCAAGATACTTGTGCACAAATGAACAATACCACGATGAAGTATTTTTTGTTGCTGTCGGGGTTTGCCCCATGTCTTACCACTTACAATGCGTAATTGAATGCACTGGCTTGTAGAGGTGATCTATTCAGTACATTTTTGTGTTGTTCTAGAATGTTACGTACTAATTTGATATGTAACATGTACTGAACTATAATATACCATTCTATATATAAACTTAACTGATAAAATCCTAACCTAATCTTTGTTTCCCTCTCTTCCAGTTTTCTTTGAATTCCAATTATTTTCCAAATTTAGTGAAAGTAGAATCATATTAGAGGAACACAATAGAAATGCAATGTAATGAAGAACATGGTATCCGTTTAATGCATAACCTTTTTTTCTTCTAGGAAATCTCAAAACCATATTAGAGGATGTGTTAACATATGCTTCTTGAAGATACTCTATTCGTAACTTTTATTTTACTCTCTAAATTGGCGTTATTGACGAGAGATCATAAAGACGGGCTTCCACCTTCTACTGGTGCTCCAGGGTTGCCTTGTTTGAACCGGATTCAAATTTTGCGAAGTCTTTGTATTCCTGCAATCAATACAAAAGGCTGGTTCAGGCTTGGTTTTGCTTTCCTGAACCATTATTAAATAGAAGATATATGTTGCTGCTAACCTGGAGGAGAGTCTTCCCGTATCAGCGAGGCGGTTCGAGGTTCTTTGTTCTTCGTCCATGTTCTAGTCCAAGAGACAGCTTCACTTTGGTATCAGGACAGAAAGTTCCACTAGCAATTCTAGCATTGCTAGCCGAAGTTGAAAGTTTGTTGGAACCATAGTTTCGGGTTGTAGGAGGACGAACATGCTCGCTATTGACACCAGCATTGATAGCTGAGATTAAAAGTTTATTGGGACCAAAGTCTCCCATTGCAGGAGGACGGATAGGTTCACTATTAACACGAGGAGGGCGGACAGGTTCACTGTTAACACGAGGAGGACGGACAGGTTCACTGTTAACACCAGCATTGATAGCTGAGGCTGCGAGTTGCTCGGAGCTATAGTCTCTGGTTCGAGGAGGAAGGATCGGTTCGCTATTAACGACAATATTGTTGGTGTTTGATGAGTGTGGAAACACTCCATCATCTATGTATGTTTTAGTGTTGATTTTCCGTTGTTTCTAATATTTTTGTTTGTTATGTAGTGATGTAGTGTCATATTTCATGCTTTGAATGTTTTAGTGTAGTTCTTATGATTTTTATTGCATTTTGTTCATGTTTATTACTACAAGACTTTGTGGTGATGCGAGGAGGATATTGGTGCACTTTGAAGCGTGTCAAAGGTGATTGGATCAGCCGTGAAGAATGGTGCACGATCGGGACCGCGTCGACACTGGGTAGACTAACCTCGAGCAACTCAAATAAAGATAACTTTCACATACGAAGTCTGATGGAGATGAGTGAGGCAGTTCTGGAAAGAAGACATGCGTGGCTACAACTTTGTCTCCAATAGTCTTCTTCAAATTCGAAGTCTAAGAGGGTAAAAAATACGTACAAAGTTAAGCTTTAAATCTGAGAACTTGCCTAACCAAAATGGGCCGAAATTCATGAACCATTTTGGGCCCATTTCGGGTTTGTCCATGACTTTACATGGCTGGCATTCCACCACCTCCCTCTTTCACTCCACTACCTCATCTCACCCACTCCATTATCTCTCTTTTAAAGGAGAAAAGAAAGTTGACTCATTATAGTAGGGAAGCTTGTAGAGAAAACTTGGAGGAAGATGGTAGAGAAGCTTGGGAGAAACTTGAAGAAGGAGCTAGGAGGGAGCTCTTGAAGATTCATTGAGCTTTCTTAAACTCTATCTTTACGTTCATGTTTAATTTACATTGTTCAATGGATAATTTGTGTTATTTGATGAATATGTGTGAGTAGTTGATTTGTGGATTAGGTGCCTTGATGGCATCTACTTAGCCTATGGTTTAGTGGGGTTAAAATATTAAGGTTTGTGAACTAGTTAATGAGTTTAATACTTAATCTTGATTGATCACCTTGATTATGAACTTGATTAATACTAATCACCGGGAGGAGTTAGGATTAATAGACTATTTAACTAGTTAATTAGTTGTCTTTTGATGAGGGATCTCATTAGGTGGTTAGTTGCTTTAGAAACACCCGGACCATAATACGAACTTAATAAATCTCATATGCTATTTGGTTATCTAGGTGTCATTAGTACCAAGCCCACTCTTTCCTTTATTTTTTAAATCATCTTCTAGTTTAGTCATTGTAGTAACTAACTCGTGTTTGGAATTGACAAATCCATTACTTGTAGTCCTAAACTAGTTGTCAAGTCGTATTTGTGGCCTAACACTTAGTCCTTGTGGGACGACAATCCTTTACTTACTCTTTATTGTAAGAGGGGTGTAAAAATTCTTCATTTCAATTGGCACCGTTGCCAGGGATTAGGTGATAGACACTTAATTTGGCTTACGAATTTGGATTAGGACATTTATTTTTGTTTACCTGGTTACTTAGTACCTTTGTTGTTTGTTTTACAAGGTACTTGGTTGTCACATGCCCATTACTCGTTCCACCAATAACATTCAGGTGGAAATCGAAGCGGACATTGGATATTTGGAGAGGACATTGCGACAAGAAAGAAGAATTCAAGCAAGGATGAACCAACAAGCTCATCCAAGGGATGATGCGCAAGGAGATCCACAAGGAAATCGACCTCCTCAAAGGACTCTCTTGGATTCCTATAAGCCCACCTTGAGGGGAGCAATGACCGGAGTACCGAGGCCAACTGTTCAGGCTAACAATTTTGAGTTCAAGCCATTCGTGATAAACATGCTCAAATCTTCAGTTCAATTCTATGGGTTACCGAATGAAGATCCCAATGAACATATTGGTAACTTCTTGGAGATAGCCGACACAGTCAAATTCAACGGAGCTACCGATGATGCTGTGAAGCTTAGGTTGTTTCTATTTACTTTGAAGGACCAAGCCATGATGTGGTACAAGCAATTGGTCGGAACAGAGATTGTCACGTGGGAGGAGTTAGCCAATGCCTTCCTTGAAAAGTTCTTCTCTTTCTCAAAGACAAATAGGCTCAGGAAGGAGATCAACAACTTTCAACAATTTGAAAATGAGACTTTGAGTGAAGCTTGGGAGAGATTCAAGGGATTGCAAAGAAGTTGTCCACACCATAATTTGACAGAGGAGTCTCTGCTCCACACTTTCTACTTCAGCCTTGGATCATCTACAAGGGGCACGGTTGACGCCGCTGCAAATGGATCCTTCTTGGAAAAAGAGAAGGATGAAGCCCACCACATCTTGAAGCAGTTGTTAGCTACAAACATGCTTATGACTAATGAAAGAGCAAGAAAACTACACAAGGAGCAAGTAGAAGTAATTGATGTTGATATTGCCTCCTCTATTCAAGCTCAATTGACTTTGTTGGCAAAGTAGGTGAAAGAACTAAGCTTGAACAAAAATAATCTGGCGGCCGTGCAAATAAATTGTGAAGTTTGTGGCAATGTTGGCCATGAGATAAACGAGTGTGCCATGTTGGGCTCTACTATAGAGGAAGTGAATTTCGTTGGTGGCCAAGGGCAAGGAGCAAATAGGATGGAAATAACCCATATTCTTCTACTTACAATCCCGGTTGGAGAAATCACCCGAACTTCTCTTGGAAGGGAGGAAGTAGTGGAGATAACATGGCGATTATTCCGGATAAGAGACTTCCTCTTCGCAATCTACCTCAAGGGCCTCCTCCGGATTTCCAACCATGTTTTTCTTTGATGGATCAGATGGAACTATTGAGGAGAAGTTCAAAAAGATGGACAAGTTTATGCAAGAAGTTGGAGTGGTGGTTAGCCAACAAGGACAAATTTTGGCCGCCATAAATCAACAAGGGTCAAGGCAAAACAACTTAGAACAAATCCTCAAGGGTCAAGCAACCGCAATGCATAATATGGAGAGGCAACTTGGACAAATAGCAAATGCAAATGCCCATAGAGAGTCCGGCTCTCTTCCAAGCTCCACGGAGGCTAATCCTCGAGGAAATATGAGTGCAATTATCTTGAGGAGTGGCAAGAAAATCATTTCTCAAAAGACGAGCCCGAAATCAAGAGGAACCTATGTGGAGGCCAATGAAAAAGAGAAGAATACCGAGGAGAACAAAGAGGTGGAGAAAGAAAAAAGTCCTTTTGTTGAGATTGAGGAGGAAGAGGAGTATGTGCCACCACCACCAAAGATCCCTCCTCTACCATTTCCTCAAAGAGTTAAGAAGAAGAACGTGGAGGAGGGAGCCAAGCCGAGAGTAGATAGGCAAAGAAGATTGAATCCCAACATGAAAGAAGTTGTGAAGAATGAGGTGATCAAGCTCCTCGAAGCTGGCATCATTTATTCCATCTCGGATAGTAAGTGGGTAAACCCGATCCATTGTGTTCCAAAGAAAAGAGGAATGACTGCTGTGATCAATGATGAGGGCAAGCTCATTTCTACAAGAACTGTGACCGGATGGCAGGTATGCGTGGACTACTGAAAGTTGAATGCCGCCACACGTAAGGATCATTTTTCTCTTCCATTCATTGATCAAATGTTGGAGAGAATTGCCGAGTATTCCCACTATTGCTTCTTGGATGGGTACTCGGGCTATAACTAAATTGTAATATACCCAAGGAATTAAGAGAAGATATCTTTCACTTCTCCCTTTGGTATTTTTTCTTATCGACGAATGCCTTTTGGATTGAGTTGTGCCCCGGCCACTTTCCAACGGTGCATGGCGGCTATCTTTTGGGAGATGAATGAGAAAATTATGGAGATCTTTATGGATGATTTCTCGATATTTGGAGACTCCTTTGATTACTGCTTAGCCAATTTGGACAAGGTCTTGGAAAGATATGAAGAGAAGAACCTCGTTCACAATTGGGAGAAATATCATTTCATGGTAGATGAAGGGATAGTTCTTGGGCATAAGATCTCCCGAGCGGGCATCGAGGTGGATAGAGCCAAGACGGAAGCAATAGAGAAGATGGAATCACCGACTTCACTTAAAGGAGTAAGAGCCTTTATTGACCATGCCAGTTTCTACTGAAGATTTATCAAGGATTTTTCTCTTATCGAGAAGCCGCTCACTAATTTGCTTGTGAAGGGTGTGCCCTTTAATTTTGATGAGCCATGCCTTCAAGCATTTGATACTTTGAAGAAAACACTTGTCACAACTCCGGTTATCTCTTCTCCAGATTGGAAACTATCATTTGAGATGATGTGTGATGCGAGCAACATCGCATTGGGATGTGTGCTTGGTCAAAAGAAGGAGGGGAAGCTTCATGTCATCTACTATGCAAGTAGAGTATTGGCGGGCGCCCAACTAAATTACACCACTACTGAGAAGGAGTTATTTGTAGTCGTGTATGCATATGACAAATTTAGACCGTATCTGCTTGGGTCGAATGTGATAATCTACACAGATCATGCGGCTTTGAGGTATTTATTCTCCAAACAAGATGCTAAGTCACGACTTATCTGGTAGATTTTATTGCTCCAAGAATTTGACTTGTCCATTAAGGATAAGAAGGGTTCGGAAAATATTGTTGCAGACCATCTCTCTCGGCTAGAGAAAAGTGATGGAATGGTGACTCATGGAAAGATCAAAGAAGAGTTTTCGGATGAGGATTTGATGCTCGTGAATAATATGGAGGAACCTTGGTATACGAATTTTGCCAATTTCCTAGTTGGAGGTATTATTCCTATGGATTTGAGTTATCCCCAACGAAAGAAATTCATAAGGGATGCTCAACTCTATGTGTGGGAAGAGCCTTACCTTTTTAAGAGGTGTAGTGATGGGTTGCTTCGATGGTGCATTGCGGATGAAGAAGTTGTGGAAGTTTTGGAGCAATGTCACAGTACCCCATATTCAGGTCACTATGGAGCGATAAGGACCGCATCGCGAGTCTTTGAGTGCGGATTTTATTGGCCCAATATTTTTAAGGATGCTCATTCTTTTGTTGCTCAGTGCGATCGATGCAAAAGGACCAGAAATATCACAAAGAGGAATGAGATGCCACTCTCTGGAATTCTTGAAGTGGAGCTCTTCGATGTTTGGGAGTTGGACTTCATGGGACCTTTCCCAACCTCTTATGGCAACAAGTATATCTTGGTGGGAGTGAACTACGTATCTAAGTGGGTGGAAGCTTGGGCATCACCAACCAATGATGCTAAGGTGGTCGTTCGCTTTATCAAAAAGCTCTTCTCAAGATTTGGAATGCCAAGGGCTATCATAAGTGATGGCGGTTCGCACTTTTGCAACCGACCATTTGAGATTTTATTGAAGAGGTATGGGGTCACTCACAAAGTTACTACACCTTATCACACCCAAACAAGTGGGCAAGTCGAACTCTCCAACCGAGAACTGAAGAAGATTCTAGAAAAGATGGTTGGAGGAGCAAGAAAGGATTGGGCAAACAAGCTTGACGATGCTTTATGGGCATACCGAATGGCATTCAAAATGCCTATCAGGATGTTGCCATACAAGCTTATATATGGCAAGGCGTGCCACCTCCCCGTAGAGCTAGAGCATCGAGCATTTTGGGCCATCAAGACCCTAAATTATGACTACAAGAAAGTCAGTGAGCGAAGGGTGTTGCAACTTGAAGAGCTGGATGAAATTCGTGACATGGCATTTGAGAGCTCTAGGCTTTACAAAGAGAAGACGAAAAGATCACATGATGCCCACATCGTGAAGAAAGAGTTCAAGGAGGGTCATCAAGTGCTACTCTACAACTCCCGATTGAGACTTTTTCCGGGAAAGCTCAAGTCAAAGTGGAGTGGCCCATTCAAAATTGTGAAGGTTTTTCCATTTGGAGCCCTCGAATTAGAAAGAAGTGATGGAGGAGTTTTCAAGGTGAATGGCCAAAGGTGCAAGATTTACCTTGGTGGCGATATTGAACGACGATTGAAAGTGCAATCCGTGACTTCACCCTCCGATGCATGAAAAAGGGGAGTAAAGTCAAGCTAACGACTATAACTTAGCATGTTTTTGAATTATCTATATAATGTCTTTGTCTATATGTGTTTTTTATATATATTACGTTTGTTCTTATTCGGGTATGATTTTGAAGCATTAGTTCATGCTTATGGGATCTCTTGCATTTTGAAGGTGATCTGGACAGTTGGATGCTTGACGAGGGCCATGGGGGGGTGTAGCCCCCGTCCAAAACTGGGATCGACCTGATTGCACGTCAAAAAAAAAGGGAGGAAGGGCCAGCGACCGCCAGCCAACCTAGCGGCCGCCAGACAGAGAAATGGCCGCCCGTTGCTAGTGGACGCCAGGTAGTCCGGCGGGCGCCAGGTTAAAAAAAGGGAGGCTAGCGACCGCTGGGCAAAATTGGACTGCCCATTGCTGGCGGATGCCAGCAAACCCGACGGGCGCTGGATGACATAGGAAGGGGGTAATAAAACCCCCCTTCTTTCCTCTTCCTCTCCACATTTCCTCCAACATCACAAACCTCCATACTCACCCAAAAGAAAAAGCTAGCCCCGACCACCGTAACCATCCCGCTTAACCAACATAGCACCACCACCTTCCCGCAGCTCCGACCACCTCCCTCCAGCCAGCCACCGCCGCCCGCTGCCTCCCTAAGCTAAAAAGGGTAAAACCCTAAATTTTTCTTCTCGAGTCGATTCCTTACAAACGGAGCTTTAAAGACACATGATCCGTTGGACAAACTTGACCATAAAGGCGAGGCCTATACACTGAGCCAACCAGCTTCGACCACCACCTTCGGCCACCGCTCGCCGGAGTTCTGCCGCCGGCCGCCGTTCGTCAAGAATTTTTTGCAGTTCCTCTGCTCATCGCAATGGCCCCCAAAGCAAGCTCAAACCATCGAGGTTGGAAAACACTCGCTCCTAAACGTGGGAAAGGAACAACTGGTCCGAACCCTCTGCCACCTCCTCCGTATCCACCGCATGAAGACTTGGCTGCCCAATTCGGGGCGCCCTTCAAGATATATTCTGCGCACGAGGGCGACAGGTATACCTCTTTCCGAAACCTTGATCAATTCTCGCATGCAGCTATTAATTGGGTTCATATGAGCACTTTAGGAATTGATGTGAAGCTGAAAGCCGCAATGAAATATTTGGGTTGGGAAATATTTGCAAATAATCAAATTCTCACTTGTCTTTATCTGACACTTGAATTTTACTGCACTTTGAACATAGCTGAGGACAACTCGTCCTTCACTGCTTGTTTATTTGGTAAATCCATTAAGGTAGATGAAGATGTCATGATCAAAATTTTAGGCCTTCGTAAGTCGGGTGGGAATCAATTAGACTTTCTGACGCATGGGAAAGCACATAAGGAATGGAAAGCACTCACTCGTTTTGACCATTACTTATCCAGTGAAGTACCTGCTGGCCTAATCTATAAACCCTATATTTGTGTGCTGCATCATTTTATGTGTTTAGCTGTTAATGGTCAGTTTGAGGAGAGTAAGGTAACTCGTACTCAACTGTACACCATTCATTACATGCGAACCAAGAAACGGTTTAGCACTTTTGCCTTATTAATGTCTGTGCTTCGTTGAACCATCACCCCTCCGCGACCGAAGTATCTATATCTTGGACATGTTATTTCACTGCTCGCGGAGCACTTCTTTCCTAATGCCTTTGCAGATTACCAAGGTCTCATGCGGGATTTGTACTACATGGACATACAACACTTGTTCTCCTATCAACTTCTTAACAAGATCAGGCAAAATGGCCAATATATGTACTCTTTCAAGGCTTGGGAGGATCGCAAAACTGTCAAAGACTGCCTCAAGGCTGATGCTCCGACCAGAGTGCCGACAGACCAAGTTGAACTTAATGAACTTGCAGATCGCATAGCTGCCATCGATGTGTGAGTGCAAGAGCTGGCAACTACAAATGCAGCCTATTGGGAAAGGCAAAATGACTACAACGCTCGTATGAAGGCAGTGCAACAAGCTCAATTTGAGTGGATGCGTTCTCATTACAACATCCCACCACCACCACCTTCTCCAACTCAAGACTAAGGGAAGTTTCCTAGCACTTTGTTTTTCTTTAGTTATTTTCTTGTCTTCATGATGTCTTGAGTTTGCTATATGTCTTTGTGATGTCTTGTTCTTCATGTTTGGTTGATGTTCTCATGCTTGATTGTTAATGCATTTGTTAGTATAGCTTAATTGTTTAGATGTCTATGTACTCCCTACACCTTGAGGACAATGTGTCTTCCAAGTGTGGGGGTGTGGTTCCACTTAGGAATCCGTTGTGTGTTTAGGTCTAGCTTATTTTGTTAGGCATTGATTTGGCATGAATTTTCAAAATTTGACCCCCTTCAAAAAAAATTTAACTTGTGTTAAAAGCTTACCACACACCTAGTTAGAAAATAAACTCGAGCACAAGGCCTAAGAACTTGTAGAAAACTCACCCTCGGTTATTTAGACTAGTGGTCTCACTATGTAGATTAGACTAGTGGTCTCACTATGTAGATTAGACTAGAGGGTTAATAAGTGACCTTGTAAGGAACTTTGAGTCGAAGAAGGAGACAACCGTCTTCATTTATTCATGAGGTGCCTACTTGAGTTCGGTTGATCGAGATATCCTACTAGTACTTGATATGGTCTTGGTTGTATGGCGTTAGTGAATGACGGGGGCTAATCCTTTGAAATTAAGCCTAGAGCTTTAGAGCTAAGAACTTTTATATCCATTGCTTTAACCCATTGAGCCTAGCCATTCTTTGATCATATTATATGTATACCAACTTTAAGCCTTATATCCACCATCCTCCCGACCTTTGGTCATCATATCCGAGGACACATAAGTTTACACTTTTTGGAGAATGTTATGTATTGGGTTTAGTTGGTAGCTTAGTGTTCTTATGGGTTAATTGAGAGGCCATACAAAGAAGTCGAGTTCTTGCCTAGAAAATGTCAAGTTTGTGTTTGTAGAAAAAAGAAAGAGAAGTGAAGGTTGAATAAGGCATTAATTATAGGCATAACTCGTGCTACGCGATCTTAGGAAATGGGTGAATTGTGAGAGTGTGCTTTAACTATTTATGGTAAGGATGTTTAGAATAGACGAGAGACTAAAATGCTTTGGCAACAAGTCCTCGGATTTGGTGGTTTAACTACTATCCATATATATTATCTCACTAATACCTTAGCTCTATTACAACCCGATTGAAAGCCCCCTGTTCACGAGCAACCACACAACTTTGAGATACTATTGAGTAGGACGTAGGATACTTTGAAAGACATCGGTCATGTACGCGAGAGATAGGAAGTTGGCTACTTACAAATCGTGAGCTAAAATTTCCGAACCTCTGAGTGGTTAACCTTCTAATGTCTTTTACATAGTGATAACACTTGGTTAAACCACCGAGTGGTGAGATGTCTACCGGTTCTTACTCTCTGTGTTTGGGTTGATGAACTAGCTAGGTTGTGGGGTGGTCTTTTGATGTGAGTTTGAGATTTTGAGGGGAGTTAATTTGTGATTTAATCATGCCTAGTCTTGTCCTTGTCGTGTTTTTCTTTCTTATGCGATTGTATTTGTGTTTGTATACATGGTTGAGTTTTGCTTGAGGACAAGCAATGATTCAAGTGTGGGGGTGTGATGAGTGTAGAAACACTCCATCATCTATGTATATTTTAGTGTTGATTTTCCGTTGTTTCTAGTGTTTTTGTTTGTTATGTAGTGATGTAGTGTCATATTTCATGCTTTGAATGTGTTAGTGTAGTTCTTATGATTTTTATTGCGTTTCGTTCATGTTTATTACTACGAGACTTTGTGGTGATGCGAGGAGGATATTAGTGCACTTTGGAGCGTGTCAAAGGCGATTGGATTAGCCGTGAAGAATGGTGCATGATCGGGACTGCAACGACACTGGGCGGACTAACCTTAAGCGACTCAAATAAAGATAACTTTCGCATACAAAGTCTGTAGGAGACGGGTGAGGCAGTTCTGGAAAGAAGACATGCGTGGCTACAACTTTGTCTCCAATGATCTTCTTCAAATTCGAAGTCTAAGAGGGTGAAAAATGCGTACAAAGTTAAGCTTTAAATCTGAGAACTTGCCTAACCAAAATGGGCCGAAATTCATGAACCATTTTGGGCCCATTTCGGGTTTGTCCATGACTTTACATGGCTGGCATTCCACCACCTCCCTCTTTCACTCCACTACCTCATCTCACCCACTCCACTATCTCTCTTTTAAAGGAGAAAAGAAAGTTGGCTCATCATAGTAGGGAAGCTTGTAGAGAAAACTTGGAGGAAGATGGTAGAGAAGCTTGGGAGGAACTTGAAGAAGGAGCTAAGAGGGAGCTCTTGAAGATTCATTGAGCTTTCCTAAACTCTATCTTTACGTTCATGTTTAATTTGCATTGTTCAATGGATAATTTGTGTTATTTGATGAATATGTGTGAGTAGTTGATTTGTGGGTTAAGTGCCTTAATAGTATCTACTTAGCCTATGGTTTAGTGGGGTTAAAATGTTAAGGTTTGTGAACTAGTTAATGAGTTTAATGCTTAATCTTAATTGATCACCTTGATTATGAACTTGATTAATACTAATCGCCGGGAGAGGTTAGGATTAATGGACCATTTAACTAGTTAATTAGTTGTCTTTTGATGAGGGATCTCATTAGGTGGTTGGTTGTCCAAAGGATGATGGTTAAAATTAGTAATTAGTTAGATTAGGTAGCTAATTAGTCGCAGGAGTGTGATTAGTTCAACTAAGCTTAATTAATAATCGATTTAGACTCATTAATGGCGGGAGCATTAGTTAGTTACTTTAGAAACACCCGGACCATAACACGAACTTAATAAACTCCATATGCCATTTGGTTATCTAGGTATCATTGGTACCAAACCCACTTTTTCCTTTATTGTTTAAATCATTTTCTAGTTTAGTCGTTGTAGTAACCAACTCGTGTTTGGAATTGACAAATCCATTACTTGTAGTCCTAAACTAGTTGTCGAGTCGTATTTGTGGCCTAACACTTAGTCCTTGTGGGATGACAATCCCTTACTTACTCTTTATTGCAAGAGGGTGTAAAAATCCTTCCTTTCAGTGTTGTCCGAAGAGGAATGGGTTGTGGTTAAGCAACAGAGAAGAGTAGTGAGGGCTAAGAAGGATAGAAGCAATTAGAAACGACCCATGTTTTCTCTAGACTATTTTTGGTGCACTCAAGTTTTTGTATCAGTTGCTTTGTTTTGTGAATTGCTACTTGTTGTGGGATGGAGTATTTATACCCAAATTCTCTGGCATATGGCATTTACGTGTTGGTCCCTTCCGGTTGAAAATGATTTACCTTTTTAGAAGATTACTAGCCCAAAAATCACACTCTCTAGCTTTCTCTTTGGAGCTCTCTAATGGAGATACAATTTGAAATCTTCTATTTCCTAATTAGCATGTGCATGATTCCCTCCCGAGATCGCATCTGCAATCAGTCATAGCCAGGATCTTTACCTTATCAAGCATCGGCCCTGATTTGTGTATAAATACTCACTTGACAGTAAACAACAGCCTTGGGAATGGAATTCCTGAGAGTTTCAGCCACCATTGCAACGTATGACGAGACAGTAGACCCTACAGTGCGAAAGTGTCCCTCTGTGTAACGATCGGCGTACGAAGCGGTTGGATCCCCAGCTCTATCAACATCCATGGGAAGTTTCCTAAAGAAATCCACAGTAAGGTAGGACGACTCCATCTCCACCAACCTTAAACTTGTCTTCTTGCTTTCTTCACGGAATCTCTCCAGGGCAGCATAGGCAGCACCGGCAATTTCACCTTGAAGCGTGGGGAAACGCTTCAACTCCTGAGTTTCTGAAATTGACCTCCTCACAATCTCCTTCAAAGTAAAGTGCACCTGAGATGAAAATTATAACCGATGTAAAAATAACTTGATAGTTGCAAGTAAAGCACAAACTTCACACTCACATCGTAATGACACAATGAAGCTGCTGCAGAATAGGAGACGAAGGTAGTACTTACTGCATCCACAGATGATTCAGCTGGACCTTTGAAGTAATTAAGGGCACCATCAATGAGCCGTCGATACCCTTGCTCAGGTGCAATTAGATGCGGTTGATAACCATCTGCTTGAGATACTACGTTTCTGACATTCTGAATAGACAAATGTCGGTCAAACGGAAGCTTCCTCAACGCAGCAGGGAGCTGGATGTCAAAAACCGCATAAATCCGATCGCCACCAGGTCGGCTGACATTACGGTAAAATACAAAGAAATTAGACCATATATGAATGCTCGTGAAATCATTCAGACAGAAACCAAAGTATATTGATGACCAAATCAAACTGCATGAGTTGTAGCTAACAGCATTGTTTCGTTTTCTAATTTCAAACAAAAAAAAGCATCAGATCGATACCGGGTGTGTGTATTTGCGTCAAGGAATAATAAAAAAACAGTTACAACCTAGGCATGTGAGGGCTGATAGCTACAGAATGAAGCAAAAAGAATAAAATATCCTTGCTTCCCCAAGGAAGATTGAGCAGGAACTACAACACACGCAATAAAACAAATCAGTAAAGAAGGAAGAATCTTGTATTACCCCCCATCCAAATGCTCCTTGAATACCCGGTCGAATGCACGACATAACTCCAGGATAGTGTATAACTGGGCCTAATGCACACGGTGAAGATCATCTCTAATTTAGCTTATGCATGACATATGGTAATACAAGAAAAGAAAGGGCGGGATCCAGAGACAAGAAAAGGCTTTAGTTAAGCACCCCTGAGTCGACAGCCACTGGTCTGCCGAGATAGTTGAGCTCTGCTTCGAGCTCGTTAATGCTCTTGTTGATTAAAGATTGGATGGCTGGGACACGAGCTTTGATCACAGACTCCAAATTCTGCAAGCGAAAAATAGTTGCTTGCTATAAGCGATTCTGAACTGAACTAAAGGGAAAGCTTTCCCTTTAAAGAAACTGAAAATTTACTTCATCAAACTCCAATACACCCATTTAGCTAGCATACTTATCCTTACATCTAAAGTTTGTACGCAGAAAAGTCTTCATATCACAATATAGGTGTTAATATAATTCCGAGTAAATAGAGAACCTTTGACAGCAGTTTTGCAAGATATTCTGAGCCCATTCGGCTGGCCAAGTGCGCATAATCTGGACTGGTGGCAAAGAATTCCCTCTCCTTCCGACGGGCAGCAATCATGTCCACGTTTTTGGCTATATCAGCTCGTGAGCGGTTCACAATTCCAACCCATGGGTGTTGGAGAGCGTATGCTCTTCCTTCAAGAACCTTTATTTGAAACACTTGAACATTAGATAAAGTTTTTGAATATATGAAGAGAGAAAGTGAGAGAACTACAGGAGGGAGAGAACATTCATAGCATCTTATCGAGCAACCATCTGTTTGATTCACTGAACCTTGCAGTTTTGCCTTACCGAAGAACAGGTCAGACAATTACACACAAGTGCCACAGGTCCACAAATTTTACTACGTTGCTTAGTGTGAGACTCATTACACGTTAAGACCACAATCACATGAAAATAGTTACTACGTTGCTTCGATGTCCTTGTGGGGGATACAGAAGCTGGTAAACTTGGAGGAGACCCAGGAGGGGTAAGTCGTGGTGTGCTCGTCTGGGATGCTAGCAAGAATGTTAGTACATTAGAAGACTGAAGCAATACCAGCAACTGTCATGTTGCAGATGAATGATCAGCAGAATTGCAGATGGTCTTCATAATTACAGACCTTGGCTCTTGGTGCTGCTTATGTGTCCATAAGATTAATTACTAGTCAATGATCTTAACTATGCAACGTTTGGTCTCCTTGACTATCTATCTGTAATTGTAAATAGCATTAAGTGTATCTAGCTGTTACTTGTATAAACGACTAGTATAGCTATCATGACCTCCATTCCCAAGGTCACATTAGTTGCTAGGTATAGCTTAATCATCATGTATATATACCTTACAATCTGATCTCAAGATCAAGTGATTATCATTCTTCAATCATTGAAATTTACAAAGAAGCTTTGTGACATTGCTGGTTTGTATGCTGCGTCAGAACAACATCATTTGAAGACAGATCTTAATCACTGGTTATACACTCTTTCACTTGCACAAAAAGGAATTTTGTGGTCCATTCACTCATTCAGCCAAAGAGTTAAGGAACCAAACCAACTTTGCATAGGATACAAGTATCCTGACACAAAATAATCCCACTGTTGAACACAATAAACCTGCCTTCAAAAAAACACGACAATAGACAATAAACTCGTACCATCATTCTCTCGATCCTCTGGGAATGGGTTTCTCAGGTCTGAAACTGAAACGTCACTTCGGAAGGAAGAGAATCTTGAGATGCTATGCCGGCGTCATCTTCTGAAGCGAATTTAACGAGAACAACTTACCAAGTAAACAATACAAAGGATGAAGGTAAGCAAAATCCCTTGTCGACGAGAAAACGTTGACCGAGTAATTCAACTTAGTTAAAGCACATGAATTGGTGTATCAACTCATTAAATAGTTCTAGACCACTAATAATTTCAAAACAACAGTCAAAAGACCAGGAATACAAATGGAAAAGTTCAGAGTCTGTCTTATGTCCTTTCTCAAAACAGGCTTGCACATCCCTTTTTACAGATTGAAAGGACCATTTCCTTCTCTAATATTCAGACTGTAAAGAACTCGAACGAAAACGTAAACCGGAACGAGTGTAGGCTTTGCAATGATTTTTTTAGCTCCATCATGCAGAATGTCAAGTCTAAACGGTGAAATGGTGTGTTCATCGACAAAAAAAATACAACATCAGCTCCATTCCCTACAGAACATCAAAGATTAATATAAAATACCGGATTTTCTTCGTCCTCTTGGAGTGATTGCATCAGAGTTTTCCTGAAAACTTCCAACTGCATCAAAATCCAGACCCCACATTAAAAACCAATTCCTTTCGAGAGAAAACCACAGAAAATAAAGGCAGTTCCTGACTCTTCCTTCTCGTCCTGAAATCGAGACACGGTCTAAATTGCATAAACCACCCTACTCCTACCTAAACTTATAAGCCGGGAATCTCGAAGGAAGCGAGCAAATGCAATAAGCAAGCAACTCGAGAAATACCAATGAGCGTGTTCTAGCTTAACAAGAAGTCTCAAGTTCGAGCGCTCGGTGTCCGTAACCAGGCGGTTTCGAGGGAGAAAAAGAAAAGCAACCGGAGAAACCGCGTACCTTGGAAACATCTCTCTGGAGCGCACCGGAGAGTGAGGCGTTCTCCTTGGACAACTTCTCCTAAAGCAGACCACAGAATCCCCAAATTAACCCCATAAGCAACGTGAAATCACCTTATTACCTAATTCGGGGAGGAGAGTACAACCTTGTGGAGCTCGACCTGCGCGAGCCGGTCGGTGGCGTCGGAGAGGGAGGCGTCGAAGGATTCGAGCTGGGAGTTAAAAAATTTACAACTTTCAATTGACATCATCGTTGTCTTCTTCAACCTAATCAAAAGGGGAATTGCAGTTAAATCTTAAAGAACCCCACTAAAAAAAACCCAATCTTTCTACATTCCCCTCTAAGTAAAGTCACGATCTTTACTAAAAAACCCAACCGGGCACTGCATTTAAAATCGAAACAAGCCAAAGGAAGGGTCGAGAACTTGCTCACCACCCCATCCTTATTGAACAATCAAAGAAAGAAAAGACAGGGACTAACAGATTAAAAAACCAAAAGCAGGTAGGACCAATGACAAGGACCCAAAGGAACTGAAAGAGAATCACATCAAAGAATTGAAAACTAATCACTGCATATTATAGCTGAATTGCAGAAAACTAAAAACACTTCATAGTCAACAATATCCTAACAAATATGACTTCGTTGACCCACAAGTCAAATTAATGACCTCCATCATTTTCGTTCCCTTTTTCCGAACATTCTCATTTCCATTTCTCTCTTCACTCAGTAATTAATACCTGATCCTCTTGGAAGAAAATCCCGGCCGACGAGCACAGATGACTTCCCCGAACTCTATACATCGCGAGAGAAAAAAAATAAAGAAAAATAAAAACCGCAATTAGATATTCATAAAACATAACCGTTTCTCATTTCCCCTTCCATATCCGAAAAAAAAAATAAATCTGGTAAATAAAAGAGAGAAAAAATAGAGAGAGAACAGCGAGACGGCGCCGGAGAAGAAGCTGAGAGAGGAGGAGACCTGGCTGCCGACGACGACGACGGAGGGGAGGGACTCCCAGAGAGTAGGCAGCGGGGCGGCGGATAGGAGAGAATCTCCGCCGCCGTAATCGCCGAGGGAAGTGCACGCTCTCTGTATCCTGTTGACGACTCCGATCAAGTTCTCCATAGAAACAGCCGTAGTCCGAGTGACGTCAGCTCCTCCCTCCACGTTCCTCTTCTTGCTTGCTTGGACCGAAATCCGGTTTCGAGGCCGCCGGTAAGGAGAAGAGGACTACGAAAACGACAAGCAGAAAGGGAGAGGGTACCGCGACGGTGGCGAGGAGGAAGGTGGAGAGGAGTCTATTTTCGCTTTTGTTTTCTTTTTATCTTGGGCCCTTTTCGGCCTTTTGTGGCCTATTAAAAGGGGGGTGGGGGTCGTCCATGTTTAAGAAAGTATCCGTTGCGCGTGCTCTTCGTTGTTTTCCTTGATTAATTGCTGCCCGATTCGATCCGATTAATTTAAATTGAATTTAAAATTTGAATCTAAATTTAGAATAGTCTTTTTTCTTTCCCTTGGTCAACTAATGAGACCTTTTTAGTGGCCTTATCAATCTTCGTTTGCTCCTCTCAGAGAGCTAATTGGAAAATGCATTATTTGTAAGCAAGTGAAATACACCCTTCAATGGATGAGTTAACAATGAGCTATTGATGATCAGAGAAGAGTTGGAAAAACGCCAAAGCCCACAGGTCACACCTTTTGATTGTCTCCCAGGGATCAAAACTGAATCCCCCGCATTTAAAATAAATTCTCTTTATTCTTTTAAATTATAGATGTATATTTAGATTTTATGAATATAATTTCAACTAAAAAAATCGTTTAAAAAATAATATGACAATATTCTTTTTGAAGGTAGATTATTATACCAGAGTTTAAGAATATATTCTCAATATTTTTAAATTTGTGGTCCGACTGCCAGACTGATACCTGGGATAAACCCTGGTCAATTATTGTCTAAAATCAAGGTAATGGTTCGACCGGTCAAAATTTAGTCGGGCCGTCTGATCAGATACTTCCGGGTGACCCAGTTCGCCCGGATCAGAAAAAAATGGTGTTTCTTTTTCCATTTTATCAGATTTAATTAAGAAAAAACCTTCCATTTCTATTTTCGGAGCATGTACATTAACTTTTGGATCACAACAAACTTATATTTTTAACAATTTTCGATAATATGTCAACTAAGTCAAACGAATTGGATTAATATATCAAACAAGAAAATTTGTATAATCATCTTCTTGTACTTCTAGACTTATTAAATTGATGTTTGAAGACTTTGTTCGGATAAATTGTTAAACAAATTTGTTGAATATTTGAACTTATTTGATATTTTATTAATTTTTAAGCTAAATTAAATTTATAAAACCTTAGTTAATTTTATTAATATAAAAGAAGAAGTCCATGTCCGACCAGTAGTCTGACTGGTCGGACTAGGTGAACCAGAAATTCTAAAAATTTTGGGTTACCTTTCGAGTCGGTTTTAAAAATATTGTATATTCTTTGACATATTATGACAATATTACAAGGTTTAATTATTCGGATTATCATTAAGATTCTGATTCTTAATTTTTTTACAGAATACATTGTACGTGATCGATTTGAGTTTAGGAAAAAAATAAGGATCTGGGTCCGCCATTTAAAAAGAGAGTAAGGATCAAAAGATAATTTAATTTTAAAAAATTAAATATAAAAAAATTACGGACCCGCGGGTCGCCCTGATGTGCCCGGTTTTTTAGTACCCAGATCTTGCCCGAATCCTTATTTTTAAAGAGGATAGAGATAAGGATATGGGTCCGCCAATTAAAAAGAGGATAAGAATTTAGGTCCTATAGATCATATCCGAATAAATGTTCTCACTTATTTTTTCCGCTAAATTGGGGTGTGAAAATTATATATAAATAACCGCCCTTCTTTATTGCGTCTCTCTCCAAATCAAAACTCCGCCCTCTTCTCAAGAAAAAAAAAACCCCCTTAAAAAAAAATCAAAACTCTGCCATGGCTTCCGCCGGATCCCAACCCAGCGCGGCCGCCAAGCCGTTCTTCTGCTACATGTGCGAACGCACCGTCTCGATAACCGTCAATCCGACCACCGTCCCCTCGTGTCCCCTCTGCCAGGAAGGCTTCCTCGAGGAGTGCGACGCCTCGAATAGCCCTAATCCTAACCCTAATCTCGACCCGTTTGGATCCTTCCAGGACCCTAATCTCCTGTTCTCCTCCGCCTCCATCGACGTCCCGCAAAACCCTAGCTCCGAGTTCGCAACCCGGGGAGCCGCGCCCGCCTTGCCGGACCCGAACGGGTACAACCCGATGGACTTCCTCAGGAACCACTTCCAGACGCTGCGCTCCGGCGGGCCCCGTATCCAGTTCGTCGTCGTCGATAACAACCCGTCTGAGGGCGGCTTCATGCTCCGTGGGGGTTCAAACCCTAGCTCCGTGTTGGCATCCCGGGGAGCCGCGCCCGCCTTGCCGGACCCGAACGGGTACAACCCGATGGACTTCCTCAGGAACCACTTCCAGACGCTGCACTCCGGCGGGCCCCGGATCCAGTTCACGGTCGTCGATAACAACCCGTCTGAGGGCGGCTTCATGCTCCGTGGGGGTTCAAACCCTAGCTCCGTGTTGGCATCCCGGGGAGCCGCGCCCGCCTTGCCGGACCCGAACGGGTACAACCCGATGGACTTCCTCAGGAACCACTTCCAGACGCTGCACTCTGGCGGGCCCCGGATCCAGTTCGTCGAGCAGCATAATTTGGGTAGTGATGGTGGACAGAGTAGCACATGAAGTCATTTCAGATTGGTATTGTGAGTGTTTGTTACTATGCACAGATTAATGTTCTTATTTTTTTCTTCTGTTGTTGCTTTATTTGCTCGGAAATTTTGGAATCGTGCTTACTATCTCGTGATAGGAAAATGTGCAATCCTCCGACCATTGTTTGATATGTGCACAATTGGAAAATTTCATCTCTCTTTTTACCAAGCGGGAAGTGAAGAATGGCAAGTGATTTAGTTGGGAATTAGATTGTAAATATAGTTTACAACATGATTACGAATTTATTTGCAAGATGCCTCTGTTGATTAATTTAGACACGATTTTTTTCAATTGAAGATGACGACTTCCCAAAAACCAAATTATTGATGCACAGATAAGTGTTGTTGAAACCTCCGAGAGTCGAGAACAACAGGAGAGCTGTAGAAAACTTAGAATAGGGAGAAATTGTAATAGCGATCTCAATTGAGTTGGAACACCAATTCAAACGGAGCACATTGTTTTTCACAGAGCACGATTTAGTTAAACGTGGAATCTGGGAAGTGAGGATTCTCGCATAAGGTGCCAAGGCAAAGCAAGCAAAAGAAAAATGAGCCCCACTTCCGGGACAAGTACAAAAAAAGCTAAATCCTGAAGGAATCTACCTACTATCTATCGCGTAAGGAGACTGTAAGAGGGCAAGTCTTCTAGCCGTGTTATCTCTTCAAATAGAAGCTCTCTCTCCAATTGCCGCCGTGTGGATTTCATGACCGTCTGACAAAAAACAAATATACCAGAATTATATTTATAATTTTTTAATTAAAAAAACAGTGGCTACCTTACAAGATGATTAGGGGCAAGAATTAAATCTAAACATTCTGAAAACAGAAGTTCTGCACCGATGCATGATGCGCAATTTGCTACAAGATAACCGATGCGATGAAAGATTGGTTTTTATGAAGCACGTAGACAAGAATGGACTGACTCATGGCAGAGGAGGAGTCATACATTGAAGTCCATGTACGAGGCCCGCATGGTAAGCCACTCATGATCGATCCATTAGCTTGATTACGCATGGTAAGGTCAAATGCTGATTCATTTTCTGCCATGCTGATCGGTCCGACCGGATTTTGGTCAGTCAAACTACTTGTTGGGTTTTAGGCAAAAATCAACCCGGGTTTGATCCCGAGTATTGATCTGATCGGTCGGACCATAATTTTAAAAATATTGATTGTGAAACGCAATTATATTTCGAAACAAATTCAGTTATACAGGTGCGTTTGGAATTATTTCCACTATATAAAAAATTATTGAACAAAACTATAAATAATTTGATTGAAATTGACCCATCTACCCAAACCCAACCCTCGAAGAACCTGGCCCATTTGTCCGGTTTAATAACTGGGTTCGCGCCCGTAAGTAAAATATTTAAAAAATAATTACTATCAGGTACCTGGTTTTGGCATATTTGCCTCTCATCTTCCTGTCATTCGAAAATTAATTAAAAACTCTCTGAAATTTGATTTTATTATATTTTCAGGTCCCTCGCTAAAGTCATAGGTCATTTTTCAAATTTTTGTCATAGAAATGACAAAAATACCCCTAAAAACAAAAAAAAATTATCTCCTCCCATCCATCTTCCCCGACCTCTATCTGCCACATTGACCCAACACCCACCTTCAACCATCGTCTCCACTTCAAACAAAAAATGCTTCAGCTTCAACAAAAAAAAATATCTCCTCCCATTCATCTTCCCCGACCTCTATCTGCCACATTGACCCAACACCCACCTTCAACCATCGTCTCCACTTCAAACAAAAAATGCTTCAACTTCAATTAAAAATTTCAACTGCAAACAACAAATTAAAAGCTTCAACTTCAATTAAAATCACATTCAAACAACAAATTAAAAGCTTCACTTCAATTAAAATCAAATTGGTGCAAATTGAACTCCAAAATCCACCAACCGCCGCATCTACCAAAACCTAATCTTAATCATCTTCTTTCCCCTACACCTTCCTTCTCCACCAAAAATCCAAAACCAAAATATGAACTAAACCAAGCAAGTGCAAATACCAAAGAAAGAATGGAAAAAGGAACGATTAAAATTGGAAAAAGGAACGCACTTTTGAACAGTTTTCGCCTCCTTCCCAATACCAAAAAAAATCCAACGCCGCCACAGAGAAGGAGGAGGAGAGAGTCCGAAGAGAGAGGCGGCTGTAACAATCGAGATCAAGATTGATCTAGAATCGATCAAGATTCGAAGGTAGAAGAAGAAGGTTTTAGGCGGAAGAAGAGAGGACTAGAAGAGAGAGAGAGATAAGGCAGGAGGCGGTTATCGCCTTTCACAATACAACTGTCAAATGTTAAGCCTTCCCGAGAGTTCTACATCTTTGCTATCTATATTGTGACCTATTACAGATTGGTCACTTCACTTCTATTATTATTACATCCAAGTTCTTGCGTGTTACATCTCCCCCCTTCGAAGAGAACCTTGTCCTCAAGGTTCACATTCAGTTTGTCTCAATCTGAAAATTTGGAAATCGAGCTTGCAAGTCTTCAACATCTTCCCATGTAGCGTCTTCCACTTCCAAATTACACCATTTGATCAAAACTTGAGCATATGAGTGAGCATTCCTTAAGATAGTACGAGTAGCTAAAACTTCTGCAGGTGCTACCTGGAACTTCCCTTCCTCGTCAAGTTCTGGTAACTCAGACACCACTCTAGCATCTGGTGGCTTCCCTGCTTTAAGAAGTGAAACATGGAAAACAGGATGTATTCTACTAGCCTGAGGTAAGGCCAAGTGATAAGAAACAGCTCCCACCTTCTTAATCACCTCAAATGGACCATAGTATTTAGCTGCAAGTTTCAAATTCCTCCGAACTGCAATTGATGTTTGTCTATAGGGTTGCAATTTGAGATAAACCCAGGCACCTGCAGCAAACTCTCTCTCAGAACGCCTCCTATCAGCCTGCAACTTCATCCTTTGTTGCGCTTTTGACAGATTCTCTGTAATCAACCTCAAAACTCGTGCTCTCTCAGCTAGGAACTCATCAACTGAAGCTACGACACTAGTTTGTACACTTAAACCAGGTAATTCAGATAGAACATACCCGTATAGAGCTTCGAAAGGAGACATCTTCAACGAATGATGGAAGTTAGTATTGTACCAGAATTCTGCAAGTGACAACCATTGATGCCAAGCCTTAGGTTTCTCAAAGCAAAAACATCTTAAGTATGTCTCCAAGGACTTGTTCACCCTCTCCGTTTGGCCATCCGCCTGTGGATGATAAGCTGTCCCAATGTTCACAGTCGTGCCAAACAGAGTGAATAATTCCTGCCAAACTTTACTCACAAAGATCCTATCACGATCACATACCATGCTTCTAGGAACACCATGAAGTTTACACACCTCATTCAACAAAGTTTTAGCAACCTGCAACGCAGTGAATGGATGTGCCAAGGCCAAGAAATGTGCATACTTAGTAAATCTATCTACTACAACCAAGATAGTGTCCATCTTTTGAGAAGTAGGCAAACCTTCTATAAAATCTAAAGAGATATCCTGCCAAGCTCCTTCTGGTATTGGCAATGGTTGAAGTAACTCAGGATAAGCAACATTCTCTTCCTTGCATTGCTTACAAATATCACAATCAGTAATTACAGCTTGTACATCTTGCTTCATTCCTGGCCAAAAGAAAAACTTGTTAATCCTGTGGTAGCTTCCCATGATTCCTGAGTGCCCACCAACTACAGATTTATGCAACTCCTCTATCAGTTGTTTCCTCAAGTTACCCGTCTTCCCTACAAAAATTCGACCTTGAAACCTGATAAGACCTCCCTGAGTTGCATAACCAGGTTTACTTGCAGAATCAATCAACAAGGCAGCCTGCAATTCCATTGCAGCTTCATCATTCTCATAAGAACTAATTATCTCAGTCATCCAGTGAGGTTGTACCATAGAAATGGCCATCACTTCGGCTGAATTCGATACTGGTTCAACTTCCTTATTCTGATCATGAGTTCGTCTTGACAGGGCGTCAGCTACCACATTTTCTTTACCTTTCTTATAACTTATGCTAAAATCCAGACCAAGAAGCTTAGAGACTGCTTTCTTCTGTAGGCTTGTATGGACCTTTTGCTCTAAGAGATATTTAATGCTTGACTGATCTGTCTTGATGTAGAAATGTCCATTCTCCAAATAAGGTCTCCATTTCTCTACAGCAATCAAGACTGCAAGAAGCTCTTTCTCGTATATGGATAGTCCAGCATTTCTTGGTCCAAACGCCTGACTTAAGAAGGCTATAGGTCTTCCTTCTTGCATCAAAATCACCCCAATCCCATGTTGACAAGCATCAGTTTCAATAGTGAATGGTTTGGTAAAATCAGGAATT
The DNA here is from genome assembly GCA_963995505.1 of Hypericum androsaemum. NCBI lineage: Eukaryota > Viridiplantae > Streptophyta > Magnoliopsida > Malpighiales > Hypericaceae > Hypericum > Hypericum androsaemum. Next base: position 874,801 of record OZ023188.1, on the reverse strand, counting down.
GCCAACACTGGTGCCTCCGACATTGCTTTCTTCAAATGATTGAAGGCGTCAGTGGCTTCTTGGTTCCATTTGAATCCACCTTTCTTCAATAGGTTGAATAATGGTCTACAAATGATGCTATAATTCTGAACAAACTTTCTATAGTACCCTGTGAGACCCAAAAAACTTCTCAAATCTGAAATATTGGTTGGAACAGACCAAGAGAGCATTGCTGATACCTTGTGCATGTTGGTTTTCACTCCCTTGTCAGAAATCACATGGCCAAGGTACTCCACCTCTGAGGTTCCAAAAGAACATTTGCTTCTCTTGGCATGGAATTGTTGCTCTCTAAAGATCTCCAATGTTTCTCGCAAATGGATCAGATGTTCCTACCAACTACTGCTATAAATTAAAATATCATCAAAGAAAACTAGGATGAATTTCCTAAGATGCACACCAAAGACCGAGTTCATAAGAGCTTGGAAGCTAGCTGGAGCATTTGTCAACCCGAATGGCATGACTTTGAACTCGAAATGTCCATGGTGAGTCCTAAATGCTGTCTTTGGAATATCTTCCTCCTTCATCCTAATCTGATGATAACCAGACCTCAAGTCTAGCTTAGAAAAAATCTGTGCACCATTCAGCTCATCAATCAGATCATCAATCATGGGAATGAGAAATTTATTCTTGATGGTCATGTTGTTCAACTGTCTGTAATCAATGCACATTCTCCATGTCCCTTCTTTCTTTTTAACCAACAACACAGGTGAAGCAAAAGGGCTCTTGCTAGCTTGAATAAAACCAGATTGCAATAAAGTCTTTACTTGTTATTCTATCTCAGTTTTCTGGTAGTAGGAATACATGTAAGGCCTGATATTCACAGCTTTTGCATCAGGGATTAGATGGATCTCATGATCAAAAGCTCGTGGTGGTGGCAAAGTTGAGGGCTCTTCAAACACATCAGCATACTGGACTAAATGTCTGTCCAGTCCCTCCAAGAATTCAGGATATTCCACCTTCTGTAACTGAACTGTCTCCTGCACTTCACTATCAGTTGAGACCATGTAAAGCTCTTCCAGTTGTCCACCACCAAGTTTTGATAGAGAATGCTGCACTTGCTCATACTCAATCAGTGAAAGTTCTCCAACCTTAGTATTGGAAGGACTTTTATCCAACTGAATCTGATTCAATTCATCCGCAGTCATTCCCTTGAGCACAATCACCTTCCCATCTTTCTTGAGAGTGGCCTGCATCTGCCAGAAGTCGAACTCCACTGATGTTCCTGGCTTGGCACCTCTCATCCAATCAGTGCCTAAGACCATATCATAGCCACCTAAATTCAGAATTCTCAGGTCATTCTTAAACTGCTGGCCTCCCATCTCCCATTGGAATCCTTTACAATGCTCACTACTTGTCATTTTATCCCCATTGGCAATAGTGACTACAACAGCAGGAATTGGTTCACTTTTAAGTGTTAAACTCTTCACAATTGCCTCATCTATAAAACTAAACGTACTCCCAGAATCCAATAATACCAGCAGTGTTTTTCCTTTACTTGTACCCATAATCTTCAAAGTACCATTCCTAGAGGACTTATCCACTGCCTCTACTGCTTGTAATGAAATTATAGCATCTGAATCCTCTTCAATACTATCATTATCCCACTCAAAATATTGATCAGGCTCCTCTTCAATCAACATGTTCAATGTATTCTTCTTCTTGTGGGCACAAACATGCTCAGAATTCCATTTCTCTCCACAAGTATAACATGTAGGATCCTTCTTGTAAGGCTTAGGATGACTACTAGCAGTACTACTCACCCCACTACCTCTCCCCCTGCTATTACCCTAGCTGTAACCTCTACTATTATCAATGGAATGCCCTCTGAAAGAAGAATTCTCCCCCTTGCCATGTCCACTCCAATCACACTTGGTAGTCCCAGCAAATTGCTTCCTCTTACATAAGGCAGTAATAGCAGTCTCATTGAGCTTAGCCAAATGGATTGCTTCACTCAAAGAAGCAGGGCTAGAAGCAAGCACTAAAGCTCGAATATCTTCCTCCAAGCCAGCTATGAAACTGGATTTAAGGTACCTATCGGTGAGGAAATTATTCTCCAACAACATCATTTCCTTCAGCTCCTCAAACTTGCACATGTAATCATCTACTCCACCAACTTTTTCTCAGTTGATTAAACTCCATCACAACAGAATCATACCCTCTGTTTCCAAACCTAGTGCTTATTGCATTCACAAATTGAGTCCAACCAACTCCTACTCTATCCACATTCCATGACACAAACCAAATATCAGCTTTATCTTCCAAGTACACAGAAGCTATACTAACCTTCCTATCATCAGGAATGCGATGCACACGGAAATACTTCTCACAATGTCGCACCCAAGCACGAGGATCAATACCAGAAAAATAGGGAATCTCTACCCTGGGTAAGTGAAAGTTTACCTCTTGTTGCCTCTCTGGTGCGTAATTAGGAACCCTAGGAACAAAATTTACGTTCCTCTCTGCCAACGGAACCCTCGATTCCACCCCCACATCGTTCTGGCAACTTTGCGAGCCTTGATTAGCGCGACTCCCACTATCCTCGCCGCGGTCATCCCTTCGAGGCTCGCGACTCGGAGTAGGAAGCAGAGGCGGTAGCCTTTCCTCCTCTACCACTACCCCTTTTCCACTCACATTCAGCTTAATCAAGTTCACAAGCTCACGATGCATGCTTTCCATTCGTTCCTCCATCGTCGCGTACCTCTGATTAGCTTCTCCAAGTCGATCAAGAGAGGATTTCTGCAATTCCTCGATTTTCCTTTACTGAGTCGCGACGGTTTCCCCAATCGCGGTCACGTTCCGATCAATTTGTTGGAGCTGGTTATCCATCGCTTTCGAACGAGTCATCAATTTTACGCCGAGGTCGTTGGCTCTGATACCATGTAACAATCGAGATCAAGATTGATCTAGAATCGATCAAGAATCGAAGGTAGAAGAAGAAGGTTTTAGGCGGAAGAAGAGAGGATTAGAAGAGAGAGAGAGATAAGGCAGGAGGCGGTTATCGCCTTTCACAATACAACTGTCAAATGTTAAGCCTTCCCGAGAGTTCTACATCTTTGCTATCTATATTATGACCTATTACAGATTGGTCACCTCACTTCTATTATTATTACATCCAAGTCCTTGCGTGTTACAGCGGCTCTGGCGGACCTCGCCGAAGATGGTCAAGGACGTTGACCTAGGCTACAAGCTCGTCGGCTTCTCCAGAGTCCATCGCCGCCGCCCGGATCGATGAGCTCAAGGAGGCGACTCTGGCGGACCTCGCTGGCGACGATGCCGACAGGAAGCTCGGGGACGGAGATCCCGAAGGCGGTTGCGGAGGAGGCGGTTAACCTGCTTATAAACTAATTAAGAGAAATTGGAGGTTGATTTGGACGATTATGTGCTAGGGTTCGTTGAGAACAAATTGAGAATTTGAATTTTGGATGGGAATAGTCGATTGAAGGTAGCTATCTCATTTATTGGGGGGTGATGTAGACCTGACAGTTATTAATTCAATTTTTCTGGTTTGAAGCTTCGAAGATGAATTGAGATTGAAGATGAAACTTGAGAGTATTTTTGTCATTTTTATGATAAAAAATAAAAAAATTTGCTGACTTTAGCAAAAGACCTGAGAGTATAATAAAATCAAACTGTGAATAATTTTTAATCAATTTCCGAAAGACAGAAGGTGAGAAGCAAATATGTCAAATACCAGGAGTCTCACAGTAATTATCTCAATATTTAAATATCCCAGCAAAAAAGTGGGCCCCAGCTACGATGTAGCTGGCAACTTTACAACGATAAGATAGAATGGAACACGCTCCATTCCAGGTGGCACGGTTATGCATGTCCCTGGAAAAGTTCTTTTGGCATGATTTTGTTGATATATTATACTAAATACTCGCATGGTTTCTATCTGGATTGATGCAGATTACCCTGTCGGACTCGGTTTCTATTTCCCGGTGCAGTTTCTGATATCTTAATCTGTGACTTTTTTTTATTTTGTCACGTAGGGAGAAAAATATTATTACCCATCAATATTGTAGAAATTATAAGTGGAAAGAATCTGATTTGGAATCGGAGTTATTGTCTCCATTAATTGCTTGATTATTGATTCCAGGAATATTACAATTTATAATGAAAAAGTAAACTAAGTAGCTAATTTTTAGGGAGATAACTTTTACACGTTGTAACTAAAAGAGAATTACAAGATGTGCGCTGGAGTGATATGCGCTGGTCTTTGGAATACGTCGTCAGCCCCCCACAAGTTGCAAGCCAAGGAGAACGGATATTGAGAATTCTCAACTTGGAGTCGCTTAGCTGATAGCGGCTTCGTAAAGATGTCCGCAAGTTGGTATTGCGTCGGAACATGGAAGGTCTTGATAAGACCTCGTTGAATTTTCTCTCGAACTAGATGACAATCAAGTTCGATATGTTTGGTATGCTCGTGGAACACCAGATTATCAGCGATGTATAAGGCTGGCTTGTCGTCGCAATATAGTAAAGTCGATTGATCATGTGGGACTCCAAGATCATTCAATAAATAACGCAGCCATTGTACTTCACAAGCCGTAGTAGCAAGGGCACGATACTCCGCCTCAGAAGATGAACGTGAAATCAGAGATTCTCCAAGGAAGACGGCATAACTTGTGATTGAACGACTAGAGTCCTTGCACTTCCCATAATCCGAATCTAAATATGCCTTCATATGAAGGCTGGACGATGAAGATAAAAATATGCATGTGCCTGGTGCGTTCTTGAGATATTTAAGAACTTGATATGCTGCTTGTGCACAAGTGGACATCCAGCGGCATAGATAAATATTGACCTAATTTGTGCACAGCATATGTAATATCCGGCCTCGTAGTGGTGAGATAACGTAATTTACCAATCAACCGATGATAAGTGGAGGCGGTCACTGATAAATCAACAGCCGGGTCTTGATCATCATCGAAATCAATGTCCGGTCCTTCGTCCAGAGGAATACCATCAGTAGCGGTGAGACGAAGGGGTGTCGTCATGGGAAGGTTAGCTAGTTTGCCTCCCAAGAAGCCGGTATCCTGCAATATCTGAAGAGTGTACTTTTTTTGGCAAATATGAATACATTCTACTCTTGTTTTAACCGATGTGGGACATAAGTACACAATACATCAATAGTTCAGTTAAATATTAAAATCGCCTAGAAAATTTTCAAAATATATTTAACTATCTAATAACAATTGTTACTAGATAATTAATATCTTTAATAATAAAGGAGACTCCTAACCAGCCTAAATATTTCATGGAGGTATTATAAGCCTACGGACCAGTTTTATAGGCTGCAACGTGCGCTAATAAAGGTCTAATTCTAGGCTTGAATTCGGGATTCTTGTGGGCCTTAACAGCCCATATATTAACCTCCATGCACATTACCGGCCCAAACTTATGGGCTTCCTGGGGCCTGAGGCTCATATTTATGGCATTTAAAATGGGGCTTCTTTGCCCGACTTTAAAGTGTTTGTGGGCCGTTGCTAAAAAATCATCAGGGTTGCTATTTTGTTAGGCCCAAAGTTTGGATGTTATTTAGGTATCAAAATTTGATGGTTCATGTTTATTTGGTATTCATTTGTTAAGGTCTTTTTTTTTGTTTAATTGATACTACTGTCTACTAATATATGTTTCAGACAAATACTTTTTGTTTGTAAGGTATATACTGAATATAGTTTAGGTGCATTTAAAAAAAATGGAGGAAGAAAAAAATATATTGTTGAGCTTAAACGATACCATGTGAATTTGTTGGATCTCATTCACATTATTCAAAGTAGGATTGATCCGACGGTAGAGATTGGTTGGTTTTTTTGGTTGGTCACGGGAACTTTATTCCAAGGATTATATGCCAAAAAGCGTATGTTATTATATTCAACGACATATTCGCCGGGAGCTTGCCTGATATCAAAACAATAACGAAAGTATTGGTAACAGCTTTATGTTTGTGTTGTTATATTTGTTCTTTCAGAAGGAAAAAAATGTTATTTTTATTAGATTATTAGGTCAGGATCAAGTTTCCTCATTTAATCGTAATGGGATTTTTTGAGATCGTCGATATTAGAATATTTAGGTTTGCTTAGTTCACTTGCGTAAATCAAGTGAATCGATACCAATCTAACGCGATTAGATTTTTATAGGATTCTCAAACCACAAGCTTTTCTTACATTTCCGTCCAATTTCCAAGTCTCTCTTACACAAAGCATCTACATTGATTCGTTCGTTTGGTGTTTTTTTTTTTGGTCGAGATTCGTTCGTTTGGTTTGGTCCAACACAGAACAATAGTAGATACTAAAAAAAAAGAGAGAACAATAGTTAGCCTTTCTTGTCATTGTTGAAACTCGCCAGCATTATTTCAATCTCAGGCATGACAGCTTCTTCCGAGAGGTAAAATATCTGATTAATCTCTTCCTCTTCCTTACCTTCTGCGGATTTAGATCCGGGACACAAATTTTCATCGAGTTAACCTGTTGTCTTACGGTTTTGAGTTAATGTTTCATTTTGGTTCTAAATGTAGTAAGACCTTCATCGCTGGACTTGCTCCGCTGGAGGCAGTCTTGTTTGACGTCGATGGTACGCTATGTGACTCCGATCCTCTTCACTACTACACCTTCAGGGAAATGCTCCAAGAGGTATACTTGTTTATATCTGATCGTAACCAGTAATCCGACATTAACCATCGTTTTATAAGTTGCACGTAGCCAATTGTTTGGGGATTCCACAGATCAATTTCAATGGTGGGATTCCTATTACGGAGGAGTTTTTCGCGTCGAAGCTCTCCGGGAAGCATAACGACGACATGGCGAAGGTCCTTTTCCCTGAAGACATCCCTGGAGGCATGAAGTTTATAGCTGATAAGGAGGTCAGGTATAGAAGGTAATTGCCAGGACCCCCATTGGAGGTTAATTGTGTCTCTGTCGTAACTTCGGATTGATCTAATGTCTATAATTACAGTTTGGCCAAAGAGAATCTGAAGGAGGTGAAAGGCTTGTACAGAGTGAAGGAATGGGTCGAGAAGCGTGGTCTCAAGCGTGCTGCAGTTACCAATGCTCCGAGGGAGAATGCGGAGCTTGTTATCACAGGTCTCGGCCTCTCCGATTTCTTCGATGTTCTTATCCTAGGAGATGAATGCGAACATCCCAAGCCACATCCGGATCCTTACTTGAAGGCTCTTGAAGCTCTCAAGGTCTCTAGGGAGCACACATTTGTATTTGAGGTACATGTTATACACTACTCTGATACTTAACAAGTTCTTCAAGTTCATGGCATTTTGTGGCGCGGATCTAACCGCTGTTGTACTTGCAACTGGCCAGGATTCTGTCTCCGGAATAAAATCTGGGGTGGCTGCTGGTCTGCCTGTTGTAGGCTTAACAACTGGGAATCCGGCACACTTGCTGATGGAAGCGAAGCCCGCACTTGTCGTCAAGGACTACGATGATCCGAAGCTGTGGGAAGCTCTGGAAGAGATCGATCGCAAGGAACGGGAATGTTAACTGTCACTTGAAGATAAGTAATAAGCATTTCATCCTGACTTCAGTAGTTCTGGTGATTTTGGTTCCAGATGAAGGCATGCAGGAAGCTGGTGAAAAGTACTATGTTTATGCTTCTTTATCCGCCTTTAGACATCAGTCGATAACCGAGTTCTGGTTCTGGTTCTGGTTTATGGTGATCAGTCAATAACTAAGTTCGATTTTGGCACAATCAGTCACAAATGTGTCAGCATTTTCTCTGTCAGACCATCCCATCCCATCCGAGATAATCAATGAGCCGGCACATGTCTAAGCATCAAAATATGATGAAGCTGAGCCAAAATCAAGCTCGTGTCCATTCTAGAAGGATAAAAGGAAAAAGGTTGGCTGTACAACAAGTTGATGAAACCAGCCTAAAGATAGGAAGAGTCTTCTTCAAGTAGCCCACGATACGGAATCAATCTCGTCCCGGGCAGACTTGTGTAACTCAAGCCTCCTCGCACATTTGAGCCTTCTTTCCATTAATGCCGGATCTTCATCCAGTAATTGTGCAAGTTGCTTGCCCTAAACAGCAATGATAAACAATCAGACTCACTGTGATCACACACATTCAGGGAGAGATGATCTGGAGCAATCTAATTTAATCTTACCTCTTTCCTGCCCAGTTCAATGTAGAAATGATCCAGTAAAGATCGTTTGGCCTCTCTCACTTGACAGTAAACAACAGCCTTGGGAATGCAATTCCTGAGAGTTTCAGCCACCATTGCAACGTATGACGAGACAGTAGACCCTATAGTGCGGAAGTGTCCCTCTGTGTAACGATCGGCGTACGAAGCGGTTGGATCCCCAGCTCTATCAACATCCATGGGAAGTTTCCTAAAGAAATCCACAGTAAGGTAGGACGACTCCATCTCCACCAACCTTAAACTTGTCTTCTTGCTTTCTTCACGGAATCTCTCCAGGGCAGCATAGGCAGCACCGGCAATTTCACCTTGAAGCGTGGGGAAACGCTTCAACTCCTGAGTTTCTGAAATTGACCTCCTCACAATCTCCTTCAAAGTAAAGTGCACCTGAGATGAAAATTATAACCGATGTAAAAATAACTTGATAGTTGCAAGTAAAGCACAAACTTCACACTCACATCGTAATGACACAATGAAGCTGCTGCAGAATAGGAGACGAAGGTAGTACTTACTGCATCCACAGATGATTCAGCTGGACCTTTGAAGTAATTAAGGGCACCATCAATGAGCCGTCGATACCCTTGCTCAGGTGCAATTAGATGCGGTTGATAACCATCTGCTTGAGATACTACGTTTCTGACATTCTGAATAGACAAATGTCGGTCAAACGGAAGCTTCCTCAACGCAGCAGGGAGCTGGATGTCAAAAACCGCATAAATCCGATCGCCACCAGGTCGGCTGACATTACGGTAAAATACAAAGAAATTAGACCATATATGAATGCTCGTGAAATCATTCAGACAGAAACCAAAGTATATTGATGACCAAATCAAACTGCATGAGTTGTAGCTAACAGCATTGTTTCGTTTTCTAATTTCAAACAAAAAAAAGCATCAGATCGATACCGGGTGTGTGTATTTGCGTCAAGGAATAATAAAAAAACAGTTACAACCTAGGCATGTGAGGGCTGATAGCTACAGAATGAAGCAAAAAGAATAAAATATCCTTGCTTCCCCAAGGAAGATTGAGCAGGAACTACAACACACGCAATAAAACAAATCAGTAAAGAAGGAAGAATCTTGTATTACCCCCCATCCAAATGCTCCTTGAATACCCGGTCGAATGCACGACATAACTCCAGGATAGTGTATAACTGGGCCTAATGCACACGGTGAAGATCATCTCTAATTTAGCTTATGCATGACATATGGTAATACAAGAAAAGAAAGGGCGGGATCCAGAGACAAGAAAAGGCTTTAGTTAAGCACCCCTGAGTCGACAGCCACTGGTCTGCCGAGATAGTTGAGCTCTGCTTCGAGCTCGTTAATGCTCTTGTTGATTAAAGATTGGATGGCTGGGACACGAGCTTTGATCACAGACTCCAAATTCTGCAAGCGAAAAATAGTTGCTTGCTATAAGCGATTCTGAACTGAACTAAAGGGAAAGCTTTCCCTTTAAAGAAACTGAAAATTTACTTCATCAAACTCCAATACACCCATTTAGCTAGCATACTTATCCTTACATCTAAAGTTTGTACGCAGAAAAGTCTTCATATCACAATATAGGTGTTAATATAATTCCGAGTAAATAGAGAACCTTTGACAGCAGTTTTGCAAGATATTCTGAGCCCATTCGGCTGGCCAAGTGCGCATAATCTGGACTGGTGGCAAAGAATTCCCGCTCCTTCCGACGGGCAGCAATCATGTCCACGTTTTTGGCTATATCAGCTTGTGAGCGGTTCACAATTCCAACCCATGGGTGTTGGAGAGCGTATGCTCTTCCTTCAAGAACCTTTATGTGAAACACTTGAACATTAGATAAAGGTTTTGAATATATGAAAGAGAGAAAGTGAGAGAACTACAGGAGGGAGAGAACATTCATAGCATCTTATCGAGCAACCATCTGTTTGTGAACCGTGCAGTTTTGCCTTACCGAAGAACAGGTCAGAACAATTACACACAAGTGCCAAAAGGCCACAAATTTTACTACGTTGCTTAGTGTGAGACTCATTACACGTTAAGACCACAATCACATGACCACAATCACATGACAATAGTTACGGCAGAGGACCAAGTAGAGTTGACAATTTAGGTATTTAGTTTTAGAAGCAAGGCAGAGCAAACTATTTGGCATTATCTGATTGGAGAGAAGTTTAGACGTCTTAGATGGAAGAGGTATGATAATCTTCTATATGCTTATATAAGCAGCACCCGAGCGTTCATTCTGAGAACTAAGAAACTTAGTAACTTACATCTATAGCGTTAGTACCCTTATCCATCAAGTCAAGCTTTGTTAAGACACCAAAAGTCCTTTGACCTGGGAAAGAGAGACAAGTCACACTCGGCATGAAAACTAATATGTAGCTGTAAATCCCACATAAATTCAGTGATTGGTTCTAGAGTTCAGTGACACAAAGAAATGAGCGACTGATACCTGTTGGATCGACTTCTCTGGAGAGCTTGATAGCATCAGAAGTTGCTATGTCTTGATTTGCTGGAGTTATGGCTAGAATGATGCAGTTTGGCTTTAATCCAGTAATTGTTGATCCCACAGAGTTGATGGAATAAAAATTTCAGTCAAATATTACAAAAGGTTTTATGCAGAATAATAGTGGATGCCAATAAGAGTTTCAATATGTTCATAACCCTCCTTTGGTAGGAAATCTCTAGACCCAAAAGGCATGCAGTGTAATAACGAATCGTTTCAAAACATGTTGCGCCTTATATATTTGAAAAATTCCTGCCATGATGCCCTAGCAAGGAGCAAAAGTGACATAAGGCAAAAGTTAAAATAGAAATCAGATAGTGGCGCAAATCAAATGGTAACACAAATAAGACAGAATTTGTATCTGCACATAAAGCGTGCCATGACCACCAATATGATCTGGGAAACATGTATCTCCCATGCAACACTAAGCAAGAGTAGACTTAGAAGGACCTTGCGAATGATGCCAACTGAGTAGCAACTGCTTGTTCAAAAAAATGAGTAGCAACTGTGAAATACCTTTTTGATATAGGAAAGAACCATATCTTCGATATCCCTAACAATGCCCTCTGGCTGTCCCTCTGTAAGCAACAACTATTTTTAAGTTACAAGTAATCCGGAAAGTAACCAGCAAAACTAGATAAACCAATGTGACAAGAAAAACTAGAGATGGAACACACCTACAGCAACCTTCGTTAAGCCAGGCAAATCTATCAATGTCAAGTTCACAACTGCAGTAAAACAAACAATATGAGCAGAAGGCAATAACTGATACCCAAATACAGATGGCATGAGAGCGCATAGATTCATCCATTGAAATGAAATGAGCATTAATAATCAGAAATAAATTTGAAGGCACAATGTCGGACAATGAAAAGTCGTGCTCCTTACCATTTGGGGAATAGATGCTGAGATGAATTGGCACAGGAGAGATCTGTTTTGATCTCCCAGTCACTTTATCTGTTTCATCTGCAATTTCTTGCCGCACCAGAGCTGCAAATGGAAAAATTGGTCACTGTCACGAATGCATTTACTGTACAAGATGATGATATTAACCATGGTATATAGATGCACAATATGTCGTGTTTATATTCCATGCGTTGCCAGTTGCTTTTTAAGCAAAAGTTGAGAGTCCACGCATTAGATTCAGTAAAAGAGTGACCAGTTCCATTTGAGAGCCAGTAACAGTCTCTGAGATAAAGGGAATAAGAACAAATTAACTTGAATAGTTAAGACTTATTTTTTCCTTTCCAATCTCAACTTACAAGTCACCATGAAATAAACAAGAACACATACAGAAATCCGTGAATCTTCTCTTAGGCAGGTGAAGAAACTCTGCATATTCCTGTTGTCCATGCTCTGCCTTGTACAGCTGCAACACCAAGGGTCTCCTTGTCACTATCCCTGGAAAGTTGAGGCAGAATTATTAGCTGCTTTTTCAAGTCAATTTAGCCCGAGAAGAAGCATCGACAGGAAAATGATCATCCATTGCTTGCATCTTATGTATCACGGAAATAGAATGCCAGATGCACCAAAATACCGAGTTAAACTAACGCAATCCAATTGAGAAGTAGACTCTCTTTTTCTTTTGACCATCCCTCTATTCTACGCTTTCTGACTGAAGTGCAGAAGTCAAAGTGTCAAACCACCACCACATCCTTATTAAACAATCAAAGAAAACACAGGGACTAACAGATTAAAAAACAAAAAGCAGGTAGGACCAGTGATAAGGACCCTAAGGAACCGAAAGAGAATCACATCAAAGAATTGAAAACTAATCACTGTATATTGTAGCTGAATTGCGGAAAACTAAAAAACTAACAACACTTCATAGTCAACAATATCCTAACAAATATGACTCCGTTGACTCACAAGTCAAATTAATGAGCTCCATCGTTTTCGTTCCCTTTTTCCGAACATTCTCATTTCCATTTCTCTCTCTCCTCACTAAAACTAAAAGATATCGTCAATTCATTACTCAGTAATTAATACCTGATCCTCTTGGAAGAAAATCCCGGCCGACGATACTTTCCAGCACCGATGACTTCCCCGAACTCTATACATCGCGAGAAAAAAAAATAAAAACCGCAATTAGATATTCATAAACAACGCGTGGCATAACCGTTTCTCATTTCCCCTTCCATATCCGAAAACAAAAATAAATCTGGTAAATAAAAGAGAGAAAAAATAGAGAGAGAACAGCGAGACGGCGCCGGAGAAGAAGCTGAGAGAGGAGGAGACCTGGCTGCCGACGACGACGACGGAGGGGAGGGACTGCCAGAGAGTAGGCAGCGAGGCGGCGGATAGGAGAGAATCTCCGCCGCCGTAATCGCCGAGGGAAGTGCACGCTCTCTGTATCCTGTTGACGACTCCGATCAAGTTCTCCATAGAAACCGCCGTAGTCCGAGTGACGTCAGCTCCTCGTTCCACGTTCTCTTCTTGCTCACTTGGACCGGAATCCGGTTTCGAGGCCGCCGGTAAGGAGAAGAGGACGACGAAAAGGACAAGTAGAAAGGGAGCGGGTACTGCGACGGTGGCGAGGAGGAAGGTGGAGAGGAGAAGGAAGGTGGCGAGCGCTATTTTCGCTTTTTTTTCTTTTCTTTTTATTATGTGTTTTTTTGGGTTGCGGTTTGTTTAATCTTAAAAGTCGGTCCTGCTTTTATATGGGTGGGGAGGGGAGAGGTCGCCACCGGTAATTTTCCACTTAGCACGGAAATTAACAGTCGATGATTTTTTTTGTCAATTTATTGGTTCGAAACTGAACCCGGAAGTTAATATTAAATGTTTTTTTTATCAAAATGACATTATTAGACCAATAAAACTTTAAAATAATTTAAGAGAGATATAAATTTTACAGAAACAAATAAAAGTCTAAATTACGAAATCTTGTTGTTCAAATCGTTGAAGATACTAATCACTTATGACATCTATCAAATGGGCGAATATTTAGTTTAATCAGAATATTTAATCAAGTTAAAGAATGTGAATATGTTTGTTATAGAGAACTTTGTGGCTCTTATAATCTGATCATATTCAAATTTAAAATAGTTGATTGTGTAAATGTATGTTATATGGATGCTATGTTTTTTTAAACAAATTACTACGTACACGCTTTTGCATATAATTGATTTTACAAGATAACGACACTTTTAAATTAGTTTGGTGATATTTTAGAAAGTTATTGAAAAAGTATTTTACATTTTTGTTTATACATCTAAAATAGTCTTATAATTTTTTAAATAAGTTTGTAATGAGTTGTTAGATTTTGGAAAATATTTTAAAATTTGGAAAATAAAATATTTTACATCAGAAAAGAAAGAGGTTATATTAACCGTTTTTTGTAAAAAAAACAAACTCGTAAACAAAATTCGAAAATTAAAGAGAGAAATTTATTGCTAAAACTTAATTATCAAAAATAAATGAAATCTTATCCTAAATAGTTTTGAGGAAAAAGAGGTTATTGTGCGACCGCATTAAAAATTATTGGGGGGAGGCAGTAAGCAAATAGTTTTTGGATTGAGGGACAACTAAAATTATTTTTAGTGGGGACAAATACCAGATGCAACCCCAAGTCAGTAAGGTAAGGTAGACGACGCGAGCCACGCTGGCGACACTTTCGGTAACTGCCTGATGTTGGTGGGTGGGACCCATCATGGACTCGAAATTTGAACTTGTGCCCTTTTCGGCTTTTTGTGGCCTATTAAAAGGGGGGTGGGTCGTCCATGTTTAAGAATGTATCCGTTGCGCGTGCTCTTCCTTGTTTTCCTTGATTAATTGCTGTCTGATTATGCGACTGAATCTGACTAATTTAAAATTTGAATTTAGACCTTCACCTAAAAAAATTGATTTAATTCCTTATTTGTACGGTTCGGCTCCACAACTATTAACACACTGACTTGTTCAAAAAAAACTATTAACACACTGAGACAGATTCTTGACATTATTATCACTTAATGGTACGTTTTGTTAGGTGAGAAATTTAATTATTTACCAAATTCATCTTTATATTCACATTCTATATTTGGTTGGTCAAAACTGAATTTTTTTATTTCAAGTACTTTAGTCTAGTTTATTTGTACATTTATTTTATATAATGTGTAAATTGTGTTATATAATTAAACCAAATTCACCTAAAAAGATATAATTTGCAAATGAATTATATGAATAATCAAAGAAAAATCAGGTTTCTCTTTTGAATTAAGAATTACCAAATTCACTTGGCTTATTAACACACCGAGACAGATTCTTGATAGTATTAGCACTTAATGGTACGTTTGTTAGGTGAGCAATTTATTTATTTGCCAAATTCATCTTTATATTCACATTCTATATTTGGTTGGTCAAAACTGAAATTTTTATTTCAATTTCTTTAGTCTAGTTTATTTGCACATTCATTTGATATAATGTGTAAATTTTTTTATTATTAAGCCAAAATCACCTATAAAGGTATAATTTGCAAACGAATTATATGAATAATAAAAGAAAATTCAGGTTTCTCTTTTGAATTAAGAATTATCAAATTCACTTGGCGTATTTTAAATTTTCAATTTTATGAATGAAATTCTGAATTATATTTGTGAATGAAATGAATTTCTAACTTGTTTGCGGGGAGGGGCCTTGAAGGTCATATAAGCCCGGAAAGTACAAAAGTGAGCCTAAAGGCCCATGTGTTAACAACCCTACGGCCCAAACCAGATTATAGCTATGGCAGAGGAATGCTCAAATTGAGAAGGCATTCTAAGTAACATGAATTTCTCTGCCAACTTACCGGCTCGAATTTGGAGTAATATTTTTTCGTAAATTTAGGTGAGTTAAACTGAATTTTGGAGCTCTATATATTATTGGGATTTATTCTTCTCTTAAATAATATTTTTCTATTTTTACAAGGGATGAAAATTGACCACTGATATCTGAGGAACGAAGTAAAATCCGTTGTCATCTTACCCAACAAACGTTAGTACTGATATGTTGAATAATGGAATACAGACATTACGATGAGTATGGACATATGAAAATAATAGAACACTTGCTTTCAGAAAAAATAATATATTATAGATTAAAAAATAAACACAAATATTCAGTACGTCCAGAAAAAAAATACTATTCAAGAGAAAAGTAGGTTTACAACGATAAATTATTCAAAATTCCTCGCAATAAGATTCTTCGCCCCAAGCAAGTGGATCATACACAGAGCCATTTCACATAATTGTAGGAGATCTTCACTCTGTGACCAACGTAAAAGGCCCATCTCCTCCCTTCTTGGCGGTTCCCTTCATGGCATGTCTTCGATGCATTTATAGCCTCATTCACCTTCAACTCGGCGACACTGAACTGCACCTTCAAGAACGATCCGACGCCGTACGTCAGTGCCTCGATTGCCCAGGAGTACAGCTCCATGCAATCTTCGAGGCCAGACATGGTGAGAGGGTCCAAAGCCTCGCCACCCAACATGGTCTTTATGTCTGAAACGATGTTGCTCGCGTTTTCAATGGAAAGCTCCCTGCTGATTATGGCTAGGCCCTGCATGCAGTGGCAAATTTAATAACGGTTTCTTTGCATTATGGTTTGATAATGGTGGGTCCTATAATGTTAACTTTCTCGCTTATGTTTTATGGAAACATCAAGTCAGAACGTTGCTAGAGGATCGCCATAAAATTATTAGTCCACTACCTCGAGGTTAGTGGCGCGGCTTGCGGGGACGGCTTGGAGGGAGCTTAAGCAGAAGTCATAGCTGAAGATGGAGGATTCAGCAGTAGCTGAGCATTTCCTGCAGGTCTGGTTAATTACATCATATGGAAAAGCACTGGTAACCAACGTGGCAGGTTTTGAGGTGGGAAATGTTTTGGAAATTAGGAACAAGGAAAAGGCAATGGAAAAGAGATCACTAGGATGCACCATATCGTTTCTATTTATTTATTTATGGTATATGGTTTGGTGATGATCCTGTAGTCTTATGACATGCTTGCATGCAAGTTATATAGGAGCATTTTCCTTGTTAGAAGACAAGAGACGAGGAAGCTTCCTACTGATCTATGGCATTGGTACACACTCGATTACCTGTGGAGTTATTTCGGAAGCTTCCTCGTGTTGTATTTAATCGTTGTACTTGCAACAAAATAATGGTATGAAAATCAATGGTAGGAAGAAAGATCTCGAGTTCAAGTCTCACGAATGTAAAAAATATTATTGGAAGAGTCACCATCTAAAATAAAACTTGACAATACTCAATTTTAAATATCATAACTTTACACAAAAATAATGGCATGACAAGAGTAGCGATGCTAATAATTGCAATGATCGTTATAAAATACGTATTTTTGTCGAGACGTCTATCGGATTAAAAAGATGGAGCTTATGGTAAAGTGTAAACGATTGTGAATATACTAAAAATTTATAAAAGAAAGGCGTCCCCAGAAAATGACCAAAGGAGACCGAATTTGTGCGAGCCGTGAGCCCCACGAGTTTCTAGTTCTATTGGCTTTCTGATGCGAAGTTCACGGGCGTTCCAAATGATAGTATGATCTGGACTTGTGGCCAAATTAGACAGAAACACACTTTTCTTTCATACCGCAAAGTTAATTTATGTTTTAATCGGGTCGGACCACAAAAAAATTAGGTCTGATGCATGCCAACTCAGCAATAAAACGGTGTAATTTCTAGGTTCGGAGTTAATTTTGGGTCGGGACTTTTTCGGAGCCTCTAACGCAAAAAATTGCATAACCACATGACTTAAAAATCTAGATCACAGCCAAAAAATGTGAAACCGCAAGTACAAAAATTAAACGTTTTTCAAAAAGTTAAGACGATAATTTACTGTTGTTCGAACTCATAATTATTTTCTTACACTTTGCTATAAACAAGAATTATTTTTCGTTGCAATGTTGCAAAACAATGACCCATATACTGAAGCATAACATATAACTAAGCCAACTATTATATATGTCACAGTGCATCCAATATGATCATATTAAACAACACCTACATGTATAACCGGAAACTGTACTAAAAAAAAAGGCGCTGGTCAATCCTGATCAGCCCAACATGGCCATGAAGGTGAGGACAATGGCGGTCAACTGGAAGAAACAGGTGTTCTCCTTGGTCAACGGGGACACAACCCCTTGTCCTTCCCTCTCCTTGAACCCGTCCTCGCACGTGCTCGACGCGTCCATGGCGGCACTCGTGTCAAAGTTGGCCTTCACGTAGTCCTTGGCCTTGACGTCCTCCATGACTTCGCCGCCAAGCCTCGACGCCGCGTCGGAGTAGAGCTCGTAGCAGTCCTTCAACGCCGCCTACAAGTAAAAGTATACTTATTTATTACTCCAAGAAATTTAACCCACTGAAAGCAACAAGACCAAAAATTATCCCAAGTTCCAATAGTTGCGTTTGTTTATATGAACCGCACATGACGATACATGAATTTTATCTTAAAATTATGTTTAGTGAAAAAAGGTTTAGACAAAACGAAAACTAGTTTGAGCCCTACTCCCAAATATTGTCCTACTAATATTCATGAGCCGGAAATTTTTGTTCATACTTTATTATCATATTGAATTCACCTAATTAATTATTGTAATTTTTTTAACAATATATTTTTTTTACTAACAATCACTCAGATTAACTAACGAAGGCGTTAGCTAAGTTAACCAGGTATCGATTTTGGTTTACAGAAAATACAGTAGTGTTAAATATTTGTTGGAAAAACTTTACCAAAAAATCATACCCGACTCAAATCAAAATTAGTCAGTTTAATAGGTTCGGATACATATAGCATTAACAAACATAGAAAGAACAACTGCGATTATATCATGTTTCTCTAAATCTATCGGTTTAGTCGGTTAATGTAAGTACCTTAGTGTAGTGATCGATGTCCTTCTTCTTGAGGAGGCTTTTCACCACGGAGCCAACGCTGGTGGCGTTTGACGTGGCCAGGTCGATGGAGACGGCGGCGAGGTCCTCGAGGTTGGAGATGATTTGGGCCTCCGGGTGGTCCTGGAAGACGGCGACGCAGAAGTCGCGGGTGAAATTTGGGTCCCTATTGGCTGCCTCGTCGCAGTATTGGAATATTGGGTCGGTGCCCGAAGCCGAGTGTTGTAATAGAAAGAGAGAGATTACCAGGTGAGGGAATAGGAAAGTGGAGGGCTTCATGGTTAATGGTTTCTTTCTCTCTCTGTCTGGCTGAATTATGTTGCCACCTTTTGGAGATTGTGGAGGCGTAGAAGCAGGTGAGAGATTCTTGAAGATGGTGATAATAATTCTCTGATTTATACCAACCAGGGAATGGTAGGTTTCATATGTTTTTTATAAAGTAACGTCATAACGAGAGATTTGCAACAACAAAAAAACTAACATGCTCTATAATGGAATAAAAGCTAGTATTGTTTTTTTAAAGGTATAAAAAAAGTCAATATTGTTACATGCCCATAAAAATTGGCTGTCGATTATATATTTTTTATATTTCTGTTTTGGAATTTTGTTTCTTCGGTTACGCTGATGCGTCAGTAATCCGGAATATAGGGTAGAATAGAAAAACTGATGTATTGAAAAATTGTTACATATTTCCACAAAAGGGGTGATTAATTATATGTTTTTAGGTCCCTAGGTATGGTCTATTCGGAATTGGAACCCTTATCTACAATTCTGTGGCATATATAGGTGCATCGCTTAATATATTATTGGGATTTGTCGTATTTTTGTACAAGGAACAAACAAGGACCCGTGTATACCCTAGAGCCCTATTCCTATTCAATGACAATTTTGTTAACTTAATTCCAAAGTCTAGAAAAGCATTCATAAAGTTTAATATGAATAATTTGTTACCATTTATAATATGATACTCTTTAAATATGAAGTTGTTAATCTATTAAGTATCCGGACAAGTGGTCACTGAAAATAAAGTTCAGTCACAGGACCACGAGTTTCGAAGGTAAAACATGTTAGGATTTATGTTCTTTTTCATATTTTAGAAGCTTTTGACACCAGACCCACCTGCCGGACTTGTCGTTTATTTGTGGCTGTTGCAAAGTTAGATTCCTTGGAACCTCTTACGAGAGAAAATGTATGTTTCCGTCTCTAACCACTTTCGTACAGAGCTAATAATAGAAGAAATCTACCACACACATACATGTATAGAAGTAATTTAGGCTATATATTAGTTGCATCGTTATTTCGTAATAAGCATAATAAAGTTACTCGGAACATAAATCTGAATTTTATCTTATGTTTGGTTATTTAATTCTTACCCAGGTGACAAAGGCACGGAGGGAAAACAACTAATCCAGAGCGACAAGGACGTGATTTTTAACTGATGACAAAAAATTTTGGTCTTATTTCCTGTCAACTTCAAGCATATATGGACTAGCAGAGTTTATTTTTCATTTCGGAACAACAGTAGATTTTATTTCTTTTTTCAGAAACAGTAGATTTTGTTTCTAGGTATATGATCACATTGACCTTGGCCATTCAATGCGCCAGGATGTTGTCTGAGACTACCAACTGAGAGTTACTTGCGTGGAAGTAGAAGATTGATATTCAGCACATCTGGCGTGAAAGCAAGTGAGTGACGGACGCTCTCTCGAAGTACGCTTTGGAGATTTCTTTCGACCATTGTGTATTTGATGTACCTGTAACTTCTTGAATGGACACATAATTAGATTATTTGCGAGGAGTTAGCCTCTCTCGTTGTACCCGTAGGACTAGAGATTCAGATGGCGCATGATCTTGTATACCGGTATTCATGTTAAGGCGGGTTCTTACCTTGCCGAGGTGCAATTTCTGTTTTGCAAATTTTTTCCCACCGAGTTCTACCGCATGGGGATTTTACTAAGGCCGGTGGCCGCAATCTCGAAAAATGAGATTCCGTGTCATATAGGAGTAGTAGTGACCATCACAATGAAGTGGCAGCGGGACCTTCAGTAAGGAGGCTGGACTGGGGGTAGAATGCTTATTTAAATTTTATGATGTACTTGTTTCGTATTTATATATCGAGGCTTGCCCCTCCATTTTCAAAAAAAGATATGATTACAACATAAAGTCACATGTAAATGGAATACAGAAAATGACATTTAAAAGTAGTACAAGAACACATTAAAAATGTACCAACCATAGGAATTTTTATATCCTATTCAAAACCTTAAGGCAATGAGTAGGTGGATCTTCTTCACTTATAAACTAGCCTAACACACTCGCAACTAGCGATGTGGTCTCCCAACACGCTCCCTCAAACGAATTCCATTGGGCTGAAGTTTTGCACGAACTTTTTTTCCACTTTGCTGTGCCATGACACGGGATTGTCAACAACAATGGGCCACATGTCTCACAGAAATAATTGCCTCTGATACCAAATAGAAATTTATATATCATACCCAAAATCTTAAGACAATAAGTAGGTTGATCTTCCACACTTATAAACCAGCCCACCACACTCGCAATTAGCAATGTGGTAATCCCAACATGCCCCCTCAAACGAAGTCCATCGGGCCAAAGATTTGCACTGACTTTTTTTCCACTTTGCCAACGTGCCATGACGGGGGGTGGACAACAACAATAGACCACAGGTCTCAGAGAAGCAATTGATATTGATACCATATAAGAATTTTCATATCTTACCCAAAACCTTAAGGCAATGAGTATGTGGATCGTTCACACTTATAAACCAGCTCAGCACACTCGCAACTAGCAACGCGGTAATCCCAACACGCCCCTTTAAACGAAATCTATCAGGTCAAAATTTGCACTGACTTTTTCAATTTGTCAACGTGCCATGGGAGGTCGGCAACAACAATGAGCCACAGGTCTTAAAGGAGCAATTGGTTGTGATATCATATAGGAATTTCCATATCCTACCCAAAACTTTAAGTTAATGAGTAGATGGATCTTCCATACTTATAAATCGGCCCAACCCACTTGCAACTTTCAATATGCGATTCTCTTCAACACGATCTCTCAAACAAAGCCCATCGGGCTGAAGTTTGCATGGGCTTGACACTGCCTCTCGTATTTTCAAAGGGAGGTCGTGCACACAATCCGTTAGAGAAATTGGCTCTGATATCATATATGAATTTTCATATCCTACCCAAGACCTTATGCCAATTAGTAGATGGATCTTTCACACTTATAAATGAGCCCACCGTACTCGCAACTAGCGATATGGTAATCTCAACACCAACATAAATAGTACTTTGAACAAAAATGCAACAAACACAGGCATAAAATGAATCGGATTTGTAAATGAAGTATAATTTATTATGTATAAGATTCATGTATGTCTCGTTGGATTCTTTGAGGTTATGACTTGGACTCGGTTTGGAATTGGTCGAAGCAGAGGACCTGGAGGACTCCAAGAGGGCTGACGGGTACAAGGTTTGGTGGTGGGCGTTAGATTACGCGAAGTGGAAGAAATCCAGTTTGACAGGGATTCAGTTTTAAACTCCTAGATTGTTTACATAAATTCTATGACTTTATTCGAATTAGTTTATAGATAGATGATACTACTTTAATTTATTCGAGCTTCACGTAATTTTCTTGTGTCTTGTTTAATTTCCTAACATATTCATAGTCGAGCGACTGCCCTGCCATCAACACAAGCAGAAAGCGACGACACCGGTGATCAATGTGCTGGCGATTTTGGATTTATTCAGCGGCAAAAAAAATAAAAAAAACTTTGGTCCATCTTGTGAACAAAATGTCCCTTCAATTGAATTGACATACCGTTCACGTTAAGGGATGCTGGATCACATATGGAAATTAGCCTGCGTCTAAAATCAGCTCCAAGGGTCCCGAGGTTGGTATTGCTGTATTAAAAGATTTAACTAACTTGAGCCACGCAAGAGCGTTGCGGTATTATGTCATTGCATTATAAAAGGGCATGGACAACGGGAAAAGGAACGTAGGTCCTTATAGTTATGGCCTATGGGCGCCTTTTATTTTTCTACACCGCATAATCTTTTAACATTTATTGGATCAAGTTCGAACAAAATCTTTTAAAAAATTCAAATTAGAATTTGAAAATTTTAGTTAAGTTCAAATAAATTTTAAGCTAGTTAATTCAATTAGTTGGTAGTAATGGCTTATTGGTGCTTTATCAACACATGGTTAGAGAATGAGGACATCCAGCAAACAAAGTGCAGCCCAATTTTTGGGTTGGATTGGTTTTGCAATTGTGTGTTCTGTTCGATATTTGTTTTGGGTTATAGCATGTAATATCCAAATAGTCAACCAATTAATTTAGATTCCAAACTCATGGAACTTTTAATAAAATTAGAACAATTTTTAATAACTTGAACATGAAATATTTTGGCTAAATTAAAATAACACATTCACTTGTTAGTTCGGTTAGATAAATTTAGGATAAATTATGCTCAGACTCCTGGTGTTTTGTATATTTCATGCTCGTCCTCCTGTATTCCGGTAATCGATTAAAAACTCCCCGAAGTTTGGTTTTATTATACTCGCAGGCCCCTCGCTGACATCATCAACTTTTTTTCAGTTTTGTCATTGAAATTACTGTTATACCCTTAGCTCAAGAACCCTTCATCGACGAGAATCTGTCGTCAACCAGCAACTCGAGAACTCCTTCCCCCCCCCCCCCCCCCAACCGTCGACCAGTAATTCCCAATTTTTGGTTGTGGAAAAAAAAGGTCGTGGCCTCTATGGATGGAGGAGAGGAACGAACATCATCTTAGTAGGCTTGGTAGATCTGGGAAAAAAGGTCGTCGCCTCCGTGGATGGAGGAGAGGAATGAACATCATCTCGGTAGGCTTGGTAGATCTGGAAAAAAAAGGTTGTGGCCTCCATTGATGGTAGATCTGGGTCTGAGACGATCTGTGTTCAAAGTTTTAGATGGGAGAAGACGAAGCCAGAAGAGGAGTAGACGATATCTTGACCGCTGACGATTCCGGGAAGGCGGCCGGAGACCACGGACTCGACGATGTCGTCGTCTTCTAAGGTGTAGTAGTGGGCGTCGGAGACCAAAGAATGAGAGCAAGTGGAAGACGAGGAGGGCAAGGTCTGAATTTTTTTTTGTCGCCGAAAAAATTTTGTTCGCCGGAAAGATGACCGGAGGTTATAGTTGACTAGACCAAAGGTATAATTATCATTTTTGTAATAAAATAATAATATCTTGATCGGTAACATCAGCGAGGGGCTTGAGAGTATAATAAAACCAAACCTTGGAGAGTTTTTAATCGATTACCGGAATACAGGGGGCGAGCCTTAAATATACCAAATACCAGGGGCCTGAGCGTAATTTATCCATAAATTTATCATCGACTTGTCACTCTACCATCTATGCAATAAATTTGAATTCAACCATGTTTCTTATCTTTTTGAGGGAATTCAACCTTATTTCTTGTAACGCAACACTTTAATTTCGACCCAAAAAAAGTGTTGAATTAATGGAAGGATAGTAAATCGTTCCACGTCCATTAACTTTTGTCGGCCTAATTGAGGTAAAGTTTCAAATCAAAAGTAATCCTCGACTTCTACACTCAACCCCACATACATATTATGGGCATTTTGGTGTTGGGTGCTGCGAGTTGAGTGCATCCTTTCATTATGCCTTTTGAGTTCTCCATATGTGGTTTCTCATAGTTCTAATAAAGGATTTAGGGTTAAATTGCACGCAACGTGGTACAACCAGAAGCTCCAAATTAATCACCATTACTTAACTATGCAACTTATATAGTTGGGCAACATATAATAATGTTGGTTAACCATCTTTGGGTGAAATCGAGTATTATTAGATCTTATACAATGGTGAATTTTTTAATGATGTATGTCTGATATTCAGAATGAAACACTAAAATCGTTAAGCAATAATTTTTAATTTTTTTGGTAAGTAAATTTTTTTTAATAATATTTTTATTTTAAATAGTGTAGAACTCTCTCTTACGAAATTGCGATCACTGACTTCATTAAAATCCTATCACGGTAAAAATCAGTGGAAAAAAAATTGCAATAAGAAAAGAAGAACTTAACAAGATTAACCCTAACGTTAATCACTAAATTTAGTTCTTACACCCTAAGACAGCTTGGATGGCGTTAATTATGGACTCCAGTGGGCTGGTCTTGGGCTGATCTTCTTGGGTATGAGGGCCTAATCCACGAAAGCGTAAAGACGTAATAAAAGTAGCCCAAACGTGGTTAACGGCCAATGTGTTATGCTATTGTAATTATCAACTAAAATTGGGAACTTCACAACTTTTTGATGAAAGAAATTTATCTTTCGAAATACCAAAAGTCGTGAGGATATAATAAATTTTTAGGAGTTTGTACTTTTGTGTACCAATCCGATACAATTGAAAAACTATTCATAAATAAAATTCAACAGTAATCAATTCATATATTAAAATATTAAATGCCAAAGTTAAAATTTAAACTAAATTAATTTACACTAAAAGTGATTCTAATTCAGTAATACTAATTTTTGGTGGAAAATTCAGCATTCTGGATTCAAATTCAGTGGGAACATGGGTAATCCCTACTGAAGGGGATATGGGCAATATTGGAAATACAATAATTAAAATAATTAAAAAAAAATATCAACAAAATAATACAATTTATGGAAATACAAGTATGAAAATATTGGTTTCCATTTTCTCGGATATTGGTTTCATTCTACTATGATATTGGTTTCATTCTACTATGATATTGGTTTCATTCTACTATGATATTGGTTTCCATCTTCTATGCTATTGGTTTCATTCTACTATGATATTGGTTTCCATCTTCTTGGATATTGGTTTTATTCTACTATGATATTGGTTTCATTCCACCGTGATATTGGTTTTCATCTTCTCCAATATTGGTATCCCATTATAAGTGAAAAGGTATACCATTTGAATGTATTGGTTTCATTCTTCTTGAATATTGGTATCATCGTTCTAGGATATTGGTATCATTCTACTTTGATATTGGTATCATTCATCTATGAATTTTTTTATTCGAAAGAAGATATTGCCCCTAATATAATGAAAACCCTAAACGATGACGAATAAGCACACCACGATCCGCAAAATTCCAAAGGACATAGATAGAGACGACCCATCCAAACGGCTCGGGAATGTAAAACGACCAACGGTTTCTCTTCTAGCGAAGGGATGGCCGCGGCTGAGCTCCTGAGGAGCGTCGCGCTCGTCGGCGGGTTGCGGCTCAACCGCCACCGCACCTCCTACGCGGCAGGATTCATCCGCCAGTTCCCTCGCCCGTTCTCCAACTCGGCTCGGCTCGACGAAGGCGTTTCCTTCTCCGGCCTGGGCGCCCCGGCGATGGAGGGACAAAGAGGAGCAGATTCTGGAGGACGTGGGCCCCACTATCTCCCTCGCCAAGGATATTCTCCTTCCGTGCCTGTTCTTCCTTGATTTTGGCAAGGCGAATTCTCTCAGTCGACATCTCGATCTTCTTCCTCATATGCTCCAATGCTTAAACCAGTAACAGACACGAGCAGCAACCAACCCGAATTCAGTAAACCGGAAACCTAAAAACCCGAAGCAGATAAAAACAAAATGCATATCCAAAGCAAACCTGCTTTCTTAGGGCCGGCAGTAAGCTTGAGCTCGAATGTAAGATTCGCGAGCTCCCGTTCGACATCCCAGATTTGCGAGTAGTTCTCGGTGTAGGCAATGACCGGGGCTTCGCGGGCGAGGACGGGGGGGGGGGAAACCCTAATGAGTATGTTTGGATAAAAACTCGAAAATACCCTCAACAGATTCTGACAATCAGATCTGTGAAAAAAGAATTTGATCAAATCTAATGGTCTAAATTTAATCCATACCATGGGGATGACTTTTATGTAGTTCCTGCTGAATCCAAATCCATTCTTACAAACATCAAAAGGCACTCCTCCCATGTGCCGCTCACGCGCACGACCCAACCGCCAAAACGTCAGAATCCTCCCCACGTCTAAAAGGCGCGTGCCGCCTATTTCACCTCCCCCACGGTTCCCTCTCCCCTAATGAACACCCCACCCATGACCCACCAACTCTTAACTTCCTCTTCCCCTTCTCCTCCCCCGTCCACCAAACCCTAACCCTAATTTCCCGGATTCGCCCAATTCGCCCCTTTACCCGAAGCCCTAATTCCACAATCAATGGACGCCGACCAGAGCAACCTCTTCGAAACGGCGTCGCAGCCCGACCCGGGGACCGACGCCTACACTTTTCTCGAATTTAATACTCAAGGGGAATCCGACTTCGACTACCCTGAATTCCGCTCCCCCGTCGCCTGGCCCACCCCCTCTGGCTCCATCGCCGCCACGGTGGCCGTCCCATCATCCTCGTCCTCCGCCGTGGACGCCGCCGCGGCCTCCTCCTCCGATCCCCACCATCGCGTCTCCGCTTCAGATTCCCCTGTCCCTGCGTCGTCCCCCGTGTCCACCAAGGCTGCGAAGGGGAGCGGCCAGGGAGCGGTGGAGGGGATAGTGGCGAGTATGGGTGCATTGAATTTCGAGGAGACTGGAGACGACGACACATATGAGTTTGGGAAGGGCGACTTTACGGAGCACGCTTGCCGCTACTGCGGGACTACGAACCCCGCCTGCGTCGTGAGGTGTAACGTGCCGTCTTGTCGCAAGTGGTTTTGTAATTCCAGGGGGAACACTTCCGGCTCCCACATTGTTAACCACCTGGTCAGCTTTTCTTTCCCGTTCAACTGATTTTGCCATTTAATTTCTAGCCGGGATGGTTGAATTAGCAGAATTCGAATGGAAACAGTCTTGAAAATGGTTATAGGAGACTTGTTAGTTCCATTACTTATGAGCTGAGGGCTAATAGTATACTTTTTGGTTAATGTTCCCGTTACGTTCCTTACGGGGAGAAGCCTCCTTTCCAAACATGAGTGTGTGCACAGCTGAGTTGCTATTTTTTGGGTTTAGCTTGCCAAATATATGGTGTTGAAGTTGGTTGCGGTACTTCTTCATGCAGGTTCGTGCAAAACACAAAGAAGTGTGTCTTCATAAGGACAGTCCTCTGGGAGAAACTATACTTGAATGTTACAATTGTGGGTGCCGCAATGTCTTCCTTCTAGGATTTATTTCTGCCAAGACAGAAAGCGTTGTTGTTCTTCTCTGTAGAGAGCCTTGCTTGAATGTCAACGCATTGAAGGACATGAACTGGGACCTAAGCCAATGGTGCCCCCTGATTGATGATAGGTGCTTTCTTCAGTGGCTTGTTAAGGTTGGAACTTGGTTTTTAAGTGTTTAGGTTTGTCTCTGTGGGGATGATTCTAACATTCCACGTTGGACAGATTCCATCTGAGCAGGAACAGTTGAGGGCACGCCAAATCAGTGCACAGCAAATAAACAAAATTGAAGAACTCTGGAAAACTAATCCTGATGCGACCCTTGAAGATCTTGAAAAGCCCGGTGTAGATGATGAACCCCAGCCTGTAGCAATAAAGTATGAAGATGCTTATCAGGTGCTAAATGAAGGATTTGATTGCTTGATAGAGGATATTTTAAGTATGAAGATGAACACTTGTTTGTTAATCTGTTAACTTTGGAGTTCGTTTTTCTTCTTATCTCTTGCAGTATCAAAATGTCTTTGCTCCGCTGATTAAGCTTGAAGCTGACTACGATAAAGTATGCTTCAGTTTGTTATTATTTTCTTCTTTTTAGTTTGTGTTTCATGCTACATTTCTGGTGAATATGCAATCTCACTGCTGCATTTCTTTTGAAAAACCTGTGATTGTCTAGATGATGAAAGAGTCTCAAAGCAAGGACAACCTCACAGTTCGATGGGATATTGGTCTTAATAAGAAACGGGTTGCATACTTTGTCTTCCCTAAGGTTTTCCTTGCAACCCTTTGAATTTGTTGATTTGTGAATTTAATGTAAACATCTCTAACCCATAGTTCTCTACCTGTAGGAGGACAATGAGCTGCGCCTTGTGCCTGGTGACGAGTTGCGTTTGCGCTATTCTGGAGATGCGGCACATCCACAATGGCAGTCTGTTGGGCATGTGGTATACTGTTGCTTTATGGATAATTGGATTAAGTTGTACTTGAGTTCCTTTTCAAACCAGGAAACCTGTTTTCTTTTTAGCTTATTTTTTCCTTGCATTTTTACATTGTTGTTATCTCCAGATCAAGTTGACTGCTCAAGAGGAAGTTGCCCTTGAACTACGTGCTAATCAGGTAGTTTGTTACTGAACTCAATTTTATCCGACATCTTCTTTTGTTCATGTTTGTTAATGTCTACTCCGCAGAATGTTCCCGTTGATGTGAACCACGGTTTTAGTGTTGATTTCGTCTGGAAGAGCACGAGCTTTGATAGAATGCAGGGGGCCATGAAAACTTTTGCAGTGGATGAAACAAGTGTCAGCGGGTAGGTTTGCTGTCTGCTGGTGTATATGGTGATATCATTAGGCTTCCCTTTTCTTCAAAGAAGATACTGGGTTCTGGTTGAATGTGGTGGATGTTATTGATTTGCAGTTATATATACCACCATTTATTGGGTCACGAGGTTGAAATTCAAATTGTCCGCAATACTCTACCTCGTCGCTTTGGTGCACCTGGTCTTCCAGAGCTAAATGCTTCCCAAGTATGTTCTTGACATGCCTCATTTTTTTGGAAAATTTGATTCATAAATCTCTTGGATCATTGTATGAGGAGTGCAATGGCTGTTGTGTGCTTGATTGGCGAGATGTCTGTAATAATTGGGTAAAATTTTGGTATTCAGTAGGAAATTTTTTTCCTGTGATCGACAAGATTTCTGTAGTAACTGGGTAATTTTTTTGGCAAACAGTAGGAAACATTTTCCCGTGGTCTTTCATTAATATGTGCAATCATTTGAGGCCTGTTTGCGAGACTCAGGAGTGGAAGCAGATTATTGAGATCATATATATTCTTGTATAGGTTTTTGCAGTTAAGAGTGTTCTTCAGAGACCTATAAGTTTGATTCAGGGTCCACCTGGCACTGGGAAAACCGTCACTTCGGCAGCGATTGTATATCACATGGCCAAACAGGGCCAGGGACAAGTAAGCTACTCCATAAGAATCTTCATATCCAATTCTGGTTTGTTCATCTCTGAAATAATTTTTTTTCTGCTTAGGTTTTAGTATGTGCTCCAAGTAATGTAGCCGTGGACCAGCTAGCTGAGAAGATCAGTGCTACTGGCTTGAAGGTGAAAGTTCTTTCTTGGCTATTAGCTTGTTTTACATCACCACTTTTTGTGATTTGAAAAAGAATTGTTTTAGAACAGAAAGAAAAAATAAATACATTTTGGTAGTGAAACATAATACATTACTCATAGCAAATTCTATGATTCCATTACTCATTATTTGCCTTCTTGTCATGGGAGTTCATCTAAGAATAGTTACTTTTGCTGATCTGGCGTGCCTTCCTTTTTCACAATGATTACCCAGGTTGTTAGGCTATGTGCAAAATCAAGGGAAGCTGTAAGTTCTCCCATTGAGCATCTAACTCTCCACTACCAGGTTAGTTGGTTTCTGGCACCCTGGAGTTCGTTTTCTTTATCCTTTCTGAATTGATATTATGTGAAATTTGGATTTGTAGGTTAAACATCTGGACACCTCTGAAAAGAGTGAGTTACACAAGCTGCAGCAACTGAAAGATGAACAAGGTGGGGGTCTCTTTACTGCTATTTCAATGACTTTTTTTTTCCGTTATTAAAATCTTTTTCAGTTCTTACTGGATATGCCATATTTACTTTATTTCCGAGCAGGAGAACTGTCTAGCAGTGATGAGAAAAAATACAAGGCACTGAAGCGAGCAACAGAGAGGGAGATTTCGCAAAGTGCAGATGTCATTTGTTGCACATGTGTTGGTGCTGGAGATCCTCGACTGTCAAATTTTAGGTTTCGGCAGGTACTAATGCTTGTGTATGTTATTTGTCTGTTCAACTGCCTTTGGAGCACTCAGGGGCTTCTGACTTCTGTTCTGCGTCTCAGGTACTTATTGATGAGTCAACGCAGGCAACCGAACCAGAGTGTCTTATTCCGTTGGTTCTTGGGGTGAAGCAGGTTGTTTGATTTGATGTTATGCTCTTATTGTTTACTATTCTGTTTCTCTCTTGCTAACTCACATTCCTCTTCAGGTGGTTCTTGTTGGTGATCATTGCCAGCTTGGCCCAGTTATAATGTGTAAGAAAGCTGCTCGGGCTGGGCTAGCTCAGTCCCTTTTTGAGCGTCTTGTTCTACTTGGCGTTAAACCAATCAGGCTGCAGGTAATGCTGCATCTGGAGTTGTTTTCTTCCTTATTTTGTCTGCTATTTGGTATTTATTAACAATGTTTTTGCTTTAAGCATATTTATATGATTGGAAAGTTTGTCCTTTGTGTTTTTATTTCCTGCAAGCGATAATTTATATATCTTCCTGAGATATGCTGTTACTTCGTTTCCAAACTTCAGGTGCAGTATCGTATGCATCCATCACTTTCCGAGTTTCCCTCGAACAACTTTTATGAAGGAACCTTGCAGAATGGAGTGACTGTTAATGAGAGGCTATCATCAGGGATAGATTTCCCTTGGCCAGTGCCTAATCGACCCATGTTCTTTTATGTCCAGGTATTGCTTTTGTCTTCCTCTGTTTTACTCTTTGAAGAATACTGTAGCAATGAAAATTCTTATGCATTTGAGCTACTGTATGAACATCATTGTGAAGCAGTGGACATAGGATCTTTCTAAGATATCATTTTGCACTTGATATTGATTTTATTCATTGTCTGCTCAGATGGGTCAAGAAGAGATTAGTTCAAGTGGTACTTCATATTTGAATCGCACAGAAGCTGCAAACGTGGAAAAGATTGTTACCAACTTTTTGAGGAGCGGTGTAGTCCCTAGTCAGGTATTTCTTTTCTAAGTCTTTTTCTTTCCTCCCGATAATGAATCAATGTTGCAACTGGTTGATGAGATGCAATTTCTCAGATAGGAGTTATTACTCCATATGAGGGACAGAGAGCATATATAGTAAACTATATGGCAAGAAATGGCGCCCTTCGGCAACAACTTTACAAAGAAATTGAGGTAATTTCGTTATCCGGCAAACTAATTGATGATGCTGTTTGATCTCTAGCAGATTGTTTGATGTCTGAAATTTTCAGGTTGCAAGCGTAGATTCATTCCAAGGGAGAGAGAAGGATTACATTATTTTGTCTTGTGTTAGAAGTAACGAGCACCAGGTTCCCACCATCTCTTGATCATCATGTTGCATTATATGGCTGTTATTTCTTTCCCAGGTTATGGGTTCTGTTTCTTGGTTATCATCATTAAGGAAACTTCGGCAACTGTTTGTCTTTTAGATTTGTATCAATCATAGGATGCTTTTATCCCTGGTTTATTGCTTAACACATTATCTGAGAGTTGCTATTTCTTCTCTGTATAAGATATCTAAGCCCGACACTGTTTAGGCCGCCGTCACTTCCATTCTTCAGTAGTCTATCAATTTTTTCAGTGTTGGCTATGTATATTCTCTATTTAGTTATTGATGCCTGGCTGATGCTATGATGTCTTCGCTGATTGAATTTTTGTTGCTCTAATTATTTTGTTAATGATTGACATCTGGATTTGTGATGTTAGGGTATTGGATTTCTTAATGACCCTCGAAGACTCAATGTTGCTCTTACCCGAGCTCGATATGGAATTGTCATCCTGGGGAATCCTAAGGTTCTCAGTAAGCAGCCCTTATGGAATGGTTTATTGACCCATTACAAGGTGCTTATTATTATTTTTTGTACGGATATTTCCCTCTTGCTACTTGCTATGCTAATGCAATTGGATTATGGAACTATGTGGTCAATCTACATGGCCCCTTTTTGTTCTTGTTTTCATTGTTCAATTGAAAATGCGATACTAGGAACATGAATGCTTGGTGGAAGGACCTCTGAATAATTTGAAGCAGAGTATGGTCCAATTTCAAAAGCCCAAAAAGGTATGATTTCATATGACTGCTTGGGAAGCTATTGTTTTTGGATCTATGAGAGTAACTAGAATGTTTGCCTGACCACGGTCGTATATCTTCGACAGATATATAATGACAGGAGGCTTTTCTTTGGTGGTAGCCCTGGCGTTGTTCCCACCGATTCATTTGGGTCTGTTGCTTCATCTGGCCCAAATTCTGATAGACGAAGTGGCCGTGCCAAGGGTATGCCTAACTTGCCTGTAAATCTAGAATTTGATATGCGGGGTTGATTTCTAGTTCTCGAAGTAGATACTTGCCTTTGCTAGATTGATTACCAGTTACCAACTTTGGTATTGTTTTGACTGAAGGTTCTTTTGCACCACCTGGCCCGCCAAATGGGACTCATAAGCCGGGGATTCATCCTGCTGGGTATGCATTGCCTGGGGTTCCAATTCCTCCTTTTCACGGCGCTCAACCATCTCAACCATATGCGATTCCCACTCGTGGAAGTGTTCATGGACCTGTGGGTGCTGTTTCTCATGTCCCTCCACCAGGGAGTCGTGGTTTTGGTGCTGGGCGGGGAAATGCTAGCAATCCCATCGGTAGCCATCTGTCTCACCAACAAGGCAGCCAGCAAGCTGTGGGAAATATTGGATCAACTTTCAACTTTTCTTCCTTGGAGAACCCAAATACTCAGCCAGCTGTGGGTGGTCCATTAACTCAACCTGGATATGCTAATAATGTAATTATCAGTGCTTGGCATTTGCTATCCTATTTGCTCTTATGTTATTTATCATTGTAATTATTGTTTTTGTGATAAATGGTTCTCTGTACAGTTGCCAATACAAGGGCCAAGCCAAGGGTTTCGTGATATGGGTGGCATGTCTCAGGTATTTCCCATTTTGAGTATATTCTAGGCTATACCTTCTCTTTCTTAATTGTTTCATCGAGTGCCCCTTTGACATGTACTTGTGTTTGTAGGAATTTTTGGGTGATGACTTCAAAAGTCAGGGATCACATGTTCCTTACAACGTTGCTGACTTCTCCACTCAGGTATATGTTCCTCATATTTAATGGTACAGCCAAGGGTGTGCAAAATGTGCATAACACAAATAAAATCCACGAGGGGCACACCAAGATAAGAAAAAACTATGGCCTAGTTAATTACTTGTACATGTGTCATGTGGTGATGTGGTCCCTATTAGAAGGCATTGTGTATAGTTGAAACTGATTCTCTCTCCTTTTTCAAGTCGATGATTTTACCAAATTTCTACTCATTTCACGCCATGATTTCTTGCCTCCAAGTTAGGAATACCATTCCAACGTGTGGTGGCATATGCATATGCATTTCATGTGCCTTTTTGTATGGTTTGTACAGTTTTGGACTGCTCTTTATCCTTTTGATATTCTCTGTGTTTGGGTTCCTTGTCTTCTGCATTGTGATTCCAGCAGATAGTTTCCGTTTATCTGGTTGATTTTAGATGTCAAATAGCAAAATAAGGGCTCTTCTCCTCGTATCACAGTAACAGCATTGAAAATTCGAAGTTGGAGACGTTTGTCTCTAATACTTGATGGGACTTAAAACGTAATATTGATTCCTTAAGAAAGAAACATCGAGAAATGATATGCAGCTGTACACTGCCTATTATGTTTTGGAGAATCTATTTTGTGGGTTGATTTGAATATACGGAGCCTTCTCCTTTCAGATATGATGCTTTGAACTTAACCTGACACTCCAACTTGGGATTAACTTAACTGCTTGACAGGCATCACAGAGTGGCTATGCTGTTGATTATGCAACACAAGGAGCACCAGTTGGAATCCCGGGCAACTATTTCAATCAGAGTTCCCAGGCTGGATATTCTCGTTTTGGTTCTGGGAATGATTTCATGTCTCAGGTATGTTTGATGTATGATTGATACTTGATCCCTTTCAGTTTTGGTTGCTGCAGTTTGTGCCTGACTAAATAACTTGTAGGACTATATGACCCATGGATCACAAGGGCTGTTCACTCAAGTCGGCTTTGGTGATCCTTCGCAAGAGGATGCATCACAGAGCCAGTTTGGTGTAGGCAATCCAAATGCACTCCAGTCCCAGGTTTGTTTCCATATTCATGAAGTTGGTCTTTCTAATCATGTGCAAGGAGGAATGGTAATGGAAGCGGCTAGATACGGAAATGCTTTCTTCTTCGCAGAACTTGTGCATAGTGGAATTAACTTTCTGATTCTTCTGCAGGGGTTGATGAATTCACTGTACTCTCAGCCATTTTCCCACTACAATACACAACCTCTCAATTTGCAGGCTCCACAGACACAACCTTTGCATGGTCAGGGCCCTCAAAACCACAAAATGCATTACAATGGTTGAGCAACCACGTTGATATCCATTTGGCTGTTGTGGGTTACAATCTTTGGATTCAGCAACTTGGTTGTTGTGCTCCCGTGTTTTCCCAAATATAACCATGAAAGGTGCAGGACAGTGAGCTTGTTTTGTGGAGGTCACCTTGGGCGTGGTCTGGTTGCCCAAGGGGACCTTTGATGCAGATAAATAAAGGCTTTGGGTCAGCAACTGCTCTATGGCGACCTGTCGGGAGGATGGCAGGGGGCTACACATCCAGGGCTGAGAAAGGAGGGGATAACCCAAAATGTTTGCTAAATTTGTTCTGACAAGGTAATACTATGTCCAGAGAGGATTACATGGTCTGGTATTTGTCGAAAGGGTTTGGCCGACCTGGGGATATCGAGACGTGCACTGGTGTTGGCGGATCATCTTACCAAGTCTGCATGAAGAAGCGCTCATCGCAGTGTACGGCATCGGTCACTGAAGAAGTCGGCTATCCCTTTCTGCTTTCTGACATGTAATTAGACTCTGTTTATAGCTTGATTTCACGGAGATGACATCTTAGGAATGTCCTATAGTGTGAACATTTACCCTTTGGACTGTAAAATGGGGCAAGCGTGGGTTTTTAAGGTCCCATTATTTGGTTGGGACTCTACTTTTTAGGGATGTACCCTCTAGAGAGTAAATTACCATATATTAATGTTGGTGGTTGTGCCAATTACTGCCCTTTCGGAACCCTACAAGATTTATTTATTTTAATCTACATTTTCGCTTGTTTCTATTGGGCCCAGGTAAAACACACTGGGCCCGATTCTTGTCTTGTTAGGGTCCCCCTCTTTTGGGTTTCTGGAGTTTGTGCTTTTATTCTCATTAATTTGGGGCTCCAGCCTGATTCTCTAGCGTGGTCTTATTGCCCAAAATCACTGAGCACTCAACTCGGATGAAGAGCTTGTATCATTGGGCTAAAACTTAGGCTGAGCTTCCCAAGCGTTGGGCTTTATTATGGATCCAGTAGCTAAGAATTGGACCAGTCGCTTGGGCTTTCATACGTGCCCCTTGGCCAAGAGATTTAGGCTCTGAATAAAGCAGGAGGCCCATGTGTTTGGGCTTTAACTTGGGCTTTGCGTGAGGCGTCAGGCCCATATGCTTGTTTGGGCCTGAATATGGTTCTTCGTCCCAATTATTTGGGCTCGGTGCAAGGCTTAAGGCCCATATATATAGGCTCTTTGGCCTATCCTTAGGCCAATATCGTTCGGGCTCATAATCCAGTGGCTTGGGCTTCAAACTGGGCCCCATCCCTGTTTTTGGGCTTCTTAATGGGTCTTCGGCCCAGCTCATTGGGCCTCTTTGTCGACCTAGTTTGGGATCCCGTGCGGGCTTTCCACACATGGTTTAGGCTTGGTGCAGGCTATGGCCCACAGATTCAGGGATTCCATTTGGGCTTCTGTGTGAAAATTCAGGCCCATGTTTTTGGGCTCCCTTGTTTCCCCTCCGGCCCATCTGTCTGGGCGTCCTTGAACCCTTCATCCTTCTTGTTTGGTATGCCAGCATTTATTTAATACAAACTAAAGAGAGTCGAGAGTATATATTAGACATAAAACTATTTTCTCAATGATAAGAAGGGTTCTCTTTCCTTTGGCTGTTGTTCTCGAGTCCGCAAAATGCAACTACTGAGGTGCCAAACGCAGCCTCGTTTTCTGATCTCAAAGCTTAATCCTCCTTCGGGATGTCAACGGGGATGGGACGCCTCTCAGCAAGTAACCGCTTTGTGCTTTCCAGGACACCGAAGAAGATGGAACCGCCGATGCCTATCCACAAAACTCTTGGCCCTATGCCCTGAAATGTGAAACATTGATTTATTTGTTGTATCACTAGGGAAGTGTTTTGTTAACCTCTTTCCCATGATCATTCCACCACTCTTCATAATAGTGTAAATAACATTTCATCAACCACTTCTTTGAAACGAAAAATTCGAACGACCGAAGACCCAGAGCACTACCAACAATGATGATAACAAGACGACAATGAATAACAGATGATGATAGCAAGCTTTAGCAATGGACTTTGAATCTCAACTATTTTTATATCGGGATAGCATTCAACAATCAGAGCATCATTCGATCAAAAGCTAGTTTCTCATTGCTAGTTTATCATTTTTGTACGCCTAGGAACATGAAGCAATCAACAATTTCTGTTGTGTTCATTTCTGGAAGAGAAAGGAGGACACGATACCTTTAGAAGAGCACTTGGTCCTTCTTCTCTCACGATTGTTTGGACACAATCAACTATACCTTTGTACTGATTAGCTGGACCCTGCAACGACGTAGTGCCAAGCAAAGAATTAAGCTACTGACAGCCAAGTATCAGCCCGAAAACAGAGTAAGAAGATTGGTAGATTTACCTGGACCATTAGCCTTGTTTTGATTACATCTAGAGGAGTCGTTATAGCTCCGGTTAATGCACCTGCCCAGGATTCACATTAGACTAAAATCAGTTTTTTACCTTTTGGGATCAGAAGCTCTACCCCACTTACAAGGTTTTTTCGAAAAAAACTAAGAAAATATTTCTCGGGTTTGAACCCTGGTCCTGGAGTATAATCACAAATCTCCACCCCACTCGATGCCGCCGCTTATTAGGTTATCGTTTTGCACTAGCACATGCCATAGGGGCAGGGTAGTTCAACATGCCCCTATAAGCATGACGTAAGGGTACAATAATCACGGTTTTCCCACCTATTAGATCTTGCATGGCTTCTATTTGATGCCATAAAATCTGAACTTATCATTAAAACAGGCTTGACAAGGGATGCAAATAGGCTGCAAGTAGAAATATTACCAGCAAAAGCTCCAATTATTGCATTCTCAGGATCATTCAACTCTCTTCGTGCCTAAAATGAGAGGAAGTATAGAACATCAACTACATACTAGACAAAAAACTCTGAGATAAAAATAAGTTGCCACATACACTAAAGGAAAAGGCCAAGATCTCTGTACATATTCATAACGCTAACCACAATGGACATAGTCTGCTGATTTAAAAATAATCAAAGAAATTTTGGAAGAGATGAATAATAGGAGTCTAGCAAAAGCTTCATGTTCATACAATAAATATGACTCAATTTAACATCATGATGCGTAATGAAGGAAAATTTGTCAAGCAACAGGCATGGTGAAGAGCATACCGCTGCTTTATAACCTATCCGAAGTTGCTCATACAAGCAAAACTGGATAGCATCAAATGGCAAATCTCGCAACAAAAAGGATCCATATCCCTGCAACCCACAAAGCAAGATTGAGTTAAACTAAACCCCAACAAAAAAACAAGGTTTGTCGTATGCAATAACCAGATCAGACGATATGGACATAACAGATGACGCGGAAATGGAAATCAGCAAGAAACTTTTCATTACTAAATTGTTCAAACTTGGTTAAGATGTTGCAAACGATAATAAGTCAATTTTTTTTACAAATAAGTAGGTTTAGAACGACATGAAACAATAAACCAGAAATTAATATAGGGAACTCCAATTGAAGCAATTAAAAGCTTCCAGTTGCTATTTCCACCGAAATGAAAAGAAAAATAAATTCTAACTCGAGTTTGAGTTAGCATTACATACAGCATAGAGACCTCTGAAACCCTCCTTTGAGACGATGAGACTGACAGCATTTGGGGCTGAAGAGAACTGCCCAGTTTGCATTCTTGTCTTAATCACCTGTAGAAAGTATATACGAAGGTGGTACTTAAGTAAATACAAAGGTGGTACCTCAGTATATACAAAATTGAATGACAGCCTACTTAGTAAATACAAAGGTGGTACCTCAGTCGGAACACGAACAAGAGAAGCAGCTACACCACCGACTGCACCTGCAGTCTGCTCAACAGTCAACATTATTAATTTTTTAGCAGGAAAAAGAATATATAGGCAACCATGGAAAAGCGACTTTGTTTGTTTCGGTGGAGGGAAAAATAAAGATGCACATTATTGCATTTGGCACCTGTAAACCTCAAAAAGAGTGCATCTCCCAACAGTTTTCACTGTATAGTTGTAATGATGATTTTATCATTTGACGGATTTTACCATACAACATGACATTCGTGTTTTCCCAGCCCTACAACCATAATAGGAAAAATGGTGTAGGGAAAGAATAACTTACCAGATGTGCTACAGCAGAAAGATTTTCAGGAAGCATGCTCAATAATTTCTGCTTTGTAGGCTCATAAACACCAACAAATATTGCAGAGGCTCTGTATCAGAATAGAAAGAGTAGAAGAATCATTTTTGGTCTATCAGAAGTCAGAAAGAGTAGAATAATTTTCAGGAAGCCCTACACCCGCTGCTATCACCCACGACCTGTATATGTCTAGATATATGTGCCAGATATGCAGTAAGCACATTAAAACTTGAAATGCAAGAAAAGTATCAATAGAGAAACTGACAACTACTGTAAGTTTGGTTCATAGAAGACAAGCATGCTGAAAAGAAAACAGGGGTAATTATTGTTCAAAGGAACGATAACTAGCTAATCTCGACAATTTCATAAAAACCAAACGCGACGCAAGTACTAATGATTCCTAGATAATTATGTTGGTCAAAAAATCTTGGAAGGTACTTACGGCAATACACCAACCAGGTTTCCAGCTAGTCCAGCGTAAAGACCACTCAACATTATTTTCCCACCACCACGAGCTGCCTACAGAACAACTTAAGTGGCAGATTCAGGAAGCTGGATTTGTTAGTAAAATGGCAAAAGCATAGCCATGACGATGCCCAATGGCCAACCAACCAAAACAAAGGAACTTATGTGGCAAACAATAGTCTTCAATGACTAAATTATTGAAATGTGCTTCAAGTAAAATGCAACCTCTAACCTACCTGCAGTCTAGTCTTTATTGTATCAATGGGATACAACGCTGTCTCTACAACAACGCCAGCTGCTGCTCCAGCAACAACACCTTCTGAAAATTTGTCAGCACATTCATAGACCAACATTAAGTTTTCCCAAAAGCCGAACTCTGGATCGACTCTTATAAAATACCTTCATGGCCCAAAACGGTCCTGCTGGACCTTGCAAACTTTCTTGCCTTGTAAAAAACAGATGCTTATGAGACAATTTGTTCAAGTAGCTGATCATAATATGATAGCTCGAGGGCTGATCATAAACTTACTCCTGGTTCTGTATAAAACTAATTGCATCTTTGAATTGATAGACATTTCACTACTCAGAGTTGTAAACTGATCAGATTTCAACATGCCATGCTGAAAAATGCATCAGTGCTCTGGAATGAATTCACAAAATTCATAAAGCCTTTTCTCGAGCTCCTGCTGGTGCATTATGCCACAACACAAACTTTGAAGTCAACAATTTTTTTAAAAAGGTGAACAATTTAGCATATAGATGAGTGACCTTAAAAACCCTGGACCAACAACTCTCATTTCCAAAATTCAAAACTTGCAACCATTAGCTTGGAATACGTACCAAATAAAACACGTAGAAAATCAAAAGGTGGCTTCTCTTCGTGAACGGTGATACAAGCAAGCGGCTTCCGAGTACTCAGTTGACAGTTTTGCATTTTTCTGTCTGGGAGTACAGCAAAATTAAAGGGTACACTCAGAATCAGAAGGAAACCAGGGAATCGGCACAAAAAGGAAAAAGCGGAACAGACTATAGGTGTTACCTTTGGAAGAGGTTGTGGAATCTACAGCTAGAGCAAGAGGACCCATTTGAATTGGCCGACAAGAAGAGAGCTTTGTGCAATGATCTATAGGTGTACAAAGACATCTATTATATAAAGAATTTGACATGTAAATTTAAATGCGTATGGGACTACTCCAACAATTGAATGGCAAGTACAACAGGTTGAATATGTCCAAGGGCCCAAGACAGGTGACTTCCGGGAAAACAACATGCATGCTTTGTTTCTAATTAGAGTTCCTGTTTGACCATGGCCACAACCTAGATATACAATAGAGTAAATCTTTTTAGTTTAGAACTGTTCTTCTTCTTTTTTTTCCGGGAAAAACTACTAAAGCTAATGAATGGCTTACAAGCATTGTTACTGGAGATATCCTACCTTAGACTTGTACATTGATTAAATGGGTCTATATCTAAGAGCTATTGTTCTTAACTACTACAATGTGTAAAGAACTTTACTGGCAACAAAGATCCCCGCCCGTCTCAGTATGATTTGATAGCATCTTCAGAACTGAAAAACTTACAAATGTAGGCCGTCCCCGGAACCCTAGAACGAACGAACGATACTCGGAGATTGTTTTCCAGCTTGAAAACTTTGCCCTTGCCAAGCTGAAAGACCAAACCATGAGAATTTACGAGACATTCCCCACAATAAACCCAAATATAATCTCCCACAATCAAGAACTCACAAGCACCTAGAACACGAAAGCTTCAAGAATAGCATCTCCTGCCCCAATTATAACCTACCCAATATAACCCCACGTTGTATGAAGCTGGACCGGACGAGTGTATGCCCATCTGGCAAAGTGGTTTCAAGCGAAAACTACCCAAATTAATCAATAAACCTACATTTACTGGACCTTGTAGACCCAATAAATACCCTAATCAATCAATTCCACAAACCCGATGATATTATGGAAGAGAAGGAAACCTAGTTCACGAGCTTTCCGAGGGGCTCCCGGGAAGAAGGACGAGAGAAGAAGAAGAAGGCGATATTATTATTATTATTATTATTATATGGATGGATTGGTTTGTTGGTTGGTGCTCTACTACTGCTTCTGCTGTTTTGTGTGAGCGCGCGCGCGCGCGGATGCTACGCCTAGTTGGTTTTAGGTTTTCTTTTCTCTTTCTTTCGTAAGAACATGGTTGGTGGGTATTGAGGCTGGGTTTCTGTCCAGGCCCGTTAAATTGTAATGGGCTATGTTTTTACGGATAGATTACCCAAGTTCGGGTCGGTCTGACAATTATCTTATGAAGACTCGTTTTCGTTAAGACTCCACTCCGGTGAGTTGTCCTAATCTATTTATGATGAGTCGTAAGCTAAGCTCTTCTGGATTTGAATAGCTTGCCTCGGATATTTGTCTCGAATTCTTCTTACATTGTTTTAGAACCGGTTAAGAATTTCTTAACTTTTTTACTTTGGTCTCAACTCAATCCTAAAAAATAAACCTAATCATAAATCGGTACTCATCTTTAATTAATAATATTCGGGTTAAGATAAAAAATCTATTTGGTAGATTTGTTTTTGTGAACGTGGAGGGTCTTACTTAATTACATTTTAATTAGCATAAAATCTCTTTTTTGTGGCGAGTCATTAAAATTCTTTCGCGGTTAAATAGAGTGCAGAGTAGAACGATAAATAGAAGGGAAAATTATGTTCAGATCCCTGTAATTTGGCGTCCCTCCCTCTGAGGTCCCTGCATTTTCGAAATCGTCCCTGACGTCCTCGAAGTTTGGTTTTATCAACTCTCGGGTCCTTGACAGCTTTTTTTTTTATTTTTGGTCATGAAAATGACCAAAATACCCTTAAACAAAAAATTAAAAAATTACCTTCTTCAACCTTTGGCCAAAAATACCAACAACCAAAAATTAACCCAAAAATAAGATCAAATTAACCAAAATCAAGAACACAAGCAAGAACATCAAGAACAAAAAGAAAAAAATCTAGATCGTTCAAGATCTAAACCCACCGAAATCAAGAAACGATCCCACCAAAATCAAAATTGAAAAACTGAGATCTAAACCCACTAACCAATCATCCTCATCTCCAACATGGCTTTCTTCATCACTGACGCTCCTGATTGCCCTTCCTTGTCGTAGGTTTTACATAACCCAGCCACGACCTTCTTCTTCAAGTCGGAGACAGAGAAGCACTTGAAGCCAGGGAGGGCGTCGTCCCGACCGGGAGGGGAAGACAACAGCTTCATCATCAACGTCGTGGGCAAACTGGGCGAGGCTGTCTCTTATGAGCTTGGTCTCGATGGCGTAGTCCAGGAGGAGAAGGTCTTGTAGGTTCGAACGGTGTAAACGACGTCAGACCAGGAGGAGAGCCGAGCGGTAGAAGGGGAGAGAAGCCAAATAGTATAGAAGGTCTTGTAGGTTCGAACAGTGATTCCTCCAGTCTAATTAAGTGTGTCGGGAAAAATCAAAAAACTTTGTCTTCTCCGCCATTAATGGATTCTCGATGCTCTGCCCTTTCTCTTTGATTTTTCTTAATTATTTCTGTTTGTTGCTTTACTGAATCATTATTTAATTAAAGTGGAAAGTTACTAGGAGATGGATTTGTTATGGTGTTAGATTTGGAGCTTAGCTAGCCAGATCCGAGGACCGCCTTCGAAGAGCTGGACGTCGACGGGGAGGAGCTCTTTGAGGTTGTGGAGAACCTTGAGGTTGGCGGCTTGTCTTCTCAAGCTTGAACTGAGATTTTTTTTTGTTTTTCTTGATGTTTTTAGTTGTGTTCATAATTTTAGTTAGTTTGATCTTATTTTTGGGTTAGTTTTTGGTTGTTGGTATTTTTGGTCAAAGGTTGAAGAAGATAAATTTTTTTATTTTTTATTTAAGGGTATTTTAGTCATTTTTATGACAAAAAATGAAAAAAGAGCCGTCAGGGACCCGAGAGTTGATAAAACCAAACTTCGAGGACGTCAGGGACGATTTCGGAAATACAGTGACCTCGGAGGGAGGGACGCTAAACTACAGGGACCTGAGCGTAATTTTCCCTAAATAGAATCTACTCCCGCTCCAAGCCCACGACAAAAATCAGAAGTGAGGACGGCGGGTTCCCGCCTCGAAAGAAGGTGGTGGAGGAAAAAAATGGAGACCCCACAATGGCGGTTCCCATACCGACCGGTGCGGTCTCCGGTTGCCAGGTCACCCATCAACCCCGTCTCTTCCTCTTCTCATAAATCTGTAAGTAAGAAGGTTCAGTCTTCTCGACAACTAACTGTTGGGTGCCTTTCCCCTGAATCTGTGACTTGTGGGTTTGTGGTTTTTGTATTGATTGGGACAGGTTTGTTTGCTTGATTGGTGGGTGGTCAAGCCAGAGGGCGACGGATTGGTGGTTGCCGGGTTTGCTTCAACTGGGTAAAACCTATTATAAAGTTCCTTACTTTATTATTTGACTTATAGTCAATGGAGTGGTGGGTTT
This sequence comes from Hypericum androsaemum, assembly GCA_963995505.1. Classification (NCBI taxonomy): domain Eukaryota; kingdom Viridiplantae; phylum Streptophyta; class Magnoliopsida; order Malpighiales; family Hypericaceae; genus Hypericum; species Hypericum androsaemum. The sequence continues at coordinate 830,814 of OZ023188.1, read as the reverse complement.
GTTATTTTGATTGGTTTCTTTCGGTCGGTCGAAACCATCCGGTATGTGGACACCAACTAGGTCGACAGATCAAAGTTCGAAAGGGGTCAGACCAAAAAGGGTGACAAAAGGAGTCTCCCTAGGGACTTCTAGTTTGAAGTTCCATAACCTAACACACACTGACAATTACAGACTTAGAACAATGCAAAGGGGACATTTTAGAGTTAGGAAAAAGAACAGTAGTGTGTGTGTGTGTTCTATATCCTAGGGTCTTTCAATAATGGGTTGAAATTGAGGATCTGGTCGTGGTTGATTAAGTTAGTTTGTGCTGTACATTAGAAGCTAAACAATGAATGCTAAGAAGTTGAGATTTCATGTGCTTGAGAAACGATAACATATCCGGAACCTCGAATTCTGATTAGAGCGATGATATGTACTTTGTAGTCTGTGCAACTATCTCGGAGTTGTGGATGATTTGATGTCAGGGCTGAACGCACAAGTCATTCATGTGCACTATCTGTCATCTATTTCAAGCGAAATTGTAACTTCTTCTACATTTGGTCTTATACTGACAATCTCACAGGTCAGGTGAAGCGAGGCTCTTTCGTTCTGCTCGAATTTCCAAGAGGATAACCACTACGATACTTGAGGCAGTGGATGGCATCCGTATAACGCTCACCGGGCTCATTAACAGATCTCAGGCTCGTCAAAATGGGTTTTCTAACTCGGTATGTATAAGCTTCTCCTGGTTTCTGGATTTTGTTCCGAGTCAAATCAGCAACTTCAAGGTTCCTACCTCACTCTACTGTTATATTGAATTGCCTGGACCCTATACTTCAATACAGCAGAGGATCAGGTTTTTGGAACATCCAAGCGTGTAGGATGATGCATGAAACTGAATTCGCATATGTGCAGCTTCATGATTTGCATCTAGTAGTTTTCTGGCTCTTCTTTTCTGATTTCTTTCGACAGTTTTCTCAGCATTTCCAGTTTGGATTCCCGCATGACTGGGAAGAGTATTCTACTCAAGCTACTTCCAGTAAATCTGCTGCAACAGGCGAGCTGCCAAAAGGAGACGGATTCAGTGAGCCCGATGCATCTTCTTCAGGAACACATGCTCCTCTTGCTCATTGGAATAGCCTTCCAGTTTCGCAGATGCATAACTTTCTTATGGGCCTTTCAGAGCAATCTGAAGATTGTGTGCTTGATAGCATACTCGGTGAACTCAGACAAAATTCATCGCAACATACTCCAAAGAAAGCAGATTCAGCTGCAACAAAAAGGACTCGAGACGTAACAGATCGTGGGAAGGATGAAGCTCCGAAGAGTCATTCAAAGGCCAGGGTCGATAGGAATGATATCGTGGATCGCAACCGCAGTGGAGGCGTTATGACAAGAGCCATGTTGAAAAAGCTCCAAGTAGGAAGTAAAGATTCTGCTGCGACTCCTGCAGACCCAGAAACCTCGCCGAAACGCTAAATCAGCAATCATACATGCAGTGATTTGGTGGCAACGTACATTGGACGACATATACAGTTCACAGAAAATTGCCACTACGTCTTTTCAGGGTATTCCTCATCTATGCATCTGTTACTTTAGGAAAATTACAGAATCTGATTGCTAAAAGTGTTTCTCCAGGATTTTTCAGTTTCTTAAGTTAGCATTTCTCCGTGTTTCTCCTTTTCAGCCATTGATTTCTAAGCTGAGAGGGGAGCGACATTGTCAAATTTTCGACTGTTGGTCGAAGCTAGATAAGGGTCAATGTCCATAAAAGGAGAAGTTCTATCTACTTTAATCTTCTTTCATTAACCAAATGTTGAATCCATCGGAATAAGGAATTTACAGAACAAAGAATGAGAAAAACATCAGAACTAGATTCTTTCCAGCAAGCAAAGTCAGGATTAGCAAAATGAAAGAAATAGCAAGAAACATGCTTACATGATTAGCTATGGCATTTCTTTCTTCCTTCCATCAAAATAGAGGGGCCTTGCAATGTAGCCATCTTTTGGCAGATAGCTTTGAAATCAAATTCGTTACTACAAAAATGATGCCTACCCGGCTAGGTCTTGTTTCACTAGTATCTTACAACGGGCTCGACGTATGCGCTGCTTCATTGTGATTTCTTTGATCACAGAATCAGATTGCTAACACTGTTTCTCCATGACATGAAGAGAGTTGAATTACGGTAATTTTCCCCTTTTCTGCTTCTTTACAAGTCTCACAAACGGTGCAGAGGTAGCCTCATCACACTTCAAGTATCGCAGTTAAACAGGCACTCTTCTTCCTCGATACCGATCCAAAAACTGTAAGAAGTTAAGGGTAACTCAAAGCTTAATGCAAGGGCACCATGTATAATTGTTCCATAGAAACAGTTTCAAGTCTAACATGCAAGCAGGCAGCCATTTATACAGTACAAGACATGAGCGCACAAGAACACTTGTGGACACACTATTAGATACATGCTACATTTGAACTATTCTTAGTCCTAAGACAGGAGTAGATGTTGGAACATACCGATCTAGCATATGGTTGTTGGAAAACCCAACCAAAAATCGGTATCTTCTTCGTGAACACTGACAGTGTCGGCCAGAACCCACTGGAAAACAATCTTGTCAGCATCTTCAACTGTAAATGATGAAAATTAAGCAAAACATTTATGACACACGAGTAAGGCAAACCTGAACAATACAACGAATCCATACGACTCCAAGATCATGCCAATTATCGGCCATCCAATAACAACGAAAAAGAAGCCAGCACCAAATGAGATGGTTCCCTGCATAATCATCCAAACATAACTGGTCTTAGGAGTGCCGAAGAAAACTAAACGCTGCAAAATGCAAGCAAATAATCAAGCCTACATGGGCAGGGAGTTTGTATAGTCTACCTTATAGTTTTGACGTTTCGTGAAGAATTGCATGGTGGACTTGGGACCAATAGTGAGACTGACTCCAGAGAGAAAAAGTATCTGATCAAGCCAAACAGAAGAATCAAGCAGCATCAACTAATGGCATTAGCACATGAAAGTAGCAATTCGCTAATGGTTCTCAGTGACCATGCATATAGATGGCAAGAGGGAGACTTACATTTCCCATAGCAAGCAATCCCTTGTCAAAAAAGAAGATGATCCCCAAGAATGAGAAAAAGATGCCAAATCCCGTGAGCCCCAGCCCAATCTCTGTGCCACATCAGAAAGGAAAAAAGCCCAGAGTGTAAGAATCCATGAGCATCACGAAGAGTAAATATGCAAACGAGCAATGAGCACTCCACCAGAAGCATCAAGTTTTCCACACATCAAACCAGAGATGCGTAATGTAATTCAATAAGACAGTCGTCTTGCATACTAATTCCTGTTCTTACACATATCCCTGCCGCCTTCCCCTGCATCAAACCAGTCACGACAGAGATTCTTTTTGTGACGCAACAACACAGTCGCCTTACTAATTCTGGTTCCTACACTATCCTTGCCTTCCGTTCCATAATCTAACCTCTGTCACTTCATTCTAGTTCAAGCAGTGTCATCGCGTCCCCAGACCCCCGATTCCTCCCTACACGAGCTCCTAAGCTAAAAACTAGCGGCAATAACATAAATACGCTGTTCTTCTGAAAACTAAAGCAAGCAAGAGCAGGAAATGGCCAAATCAAACACAAAGCACAAAGGAGAGAGGCGATCCAAGTTGAAACTCACTCTTGCGGTCATTCATTTCGAAGGAAACCATCGTGGCAGAGTCTATTCGTACCGGAGGCGGTTACTTCTTCGCCGGATATCGCTGCATCAACAGAAGAAGGTTAAAGTGAAATTAAAAAATCAATTCGGAAAGGAATCGGATCTGAATCGGCGAATTAAACCAAAACGATATGGCTCGGTTATAGAGGAGCAATTAATGTGATAATTAAACCTCTCGAAATCTATACGAGGAAAACAGCGAAGCTGCGAGCTTATGCGAGAAAGGATCAATTTCCGCTTCCGAAACCGATTCAGCTATTCCTCGATCGAAGAAGCATAGAGAGAGAGAGAGATTACCTGAAGTGGAATAGAGGAGGAAGCTAGAGCGGGCCAGGTGAACTACACAGAGCAGAGGGGAAATGAGGAAACCACGTGTTCGTTTCTTGCGTACAATTTCTGTTTCTATTTACAATTTCCACCAAAAGAAGAGAAGTTATTTGATTTCTAGTTACCGGCCTTCCTCGTCTCCGCGAGAATTTATATTATACTAAGCTAACCTGACGGTGGCGGTTATCTTTTCCGCTCAATATATCTGGAAAATAACGGATTTTAAGTTTGAGATGATTAGAATTTTGTAAAATTAATAAAAAAATTATAATAAATATTTAACAATGTTATATTCTCAAATATTTTAATTAAAAATTTATTAAATAGATAGAAATTTTTTTTATGGGTTAATTTAAGTATTGTTGGCCCGGTGGCTGTTATCTTCAAATCAGTACAAGCAAGGAACCGCAACGCGCTGGATTGTTTTCTTCTTTCACTTCTGGATGGGATTTCGCGTAGCTGACGTGGAATTTGTGACGTTATCTCTCCAATTGGATGCTTGCCTTTTTATATTCGTTTTTTCCACTTTTGGGCCCTTCCACGACCAGGAAAATCAGCCCTCTGTACTGGGCCAGGCCTGGTTTGATGTAACGTCCCCTTCCCTTGTTTTTATCTTGCTTTAAGCGTAAGACCAGGTAAAGTCGTTGCAAATGCACCGGGAATTGCAAATTTAAGGGCCAGGCTAGTTAATGAACTCGGATTGAAACATAGCATCATCGCGCACAAAATAATAAAATATAGTTGCATTAAAGTACTCCACTTAAAAATCACGTGACTTATTGATGGTTCAAGCCAAATACGGATCCAACTGTGCTCAACTCAGAAAATCATAACTTTAAAAAGACAATCAGGTGGTTTAAATCAGATGTTTTCGCAGTGGTGCTTTGATATTTACTGTTTTAATCAGTAAAGTACGGTCGATAAATAACAAAACCATCTTCAGGTATTTTTTTTTCTTTTCCAAAAAATATAAGGGAACTATAGCGTATTGGAGAGAGAGAATATCTCCTTAGTTTTCTGGAGAACTGTATAGTCCTATGACAACGTGAACTCTATATGGGGATTAACAAACGGCTGAAACCAAAAAGAATATCTAAAGCTTGTTCCTGTCGTAAAGAATACAAATAGGCAGGCGCCTGGTGAGACAACATTGGTCAATCTGCCAAATCTGGTCCAAGCCCTGATGTTGCAAAATTTGTGTGTCTAAAGACGATTCTTCCAAACTTCTCTACATAGTTTTTTTCCTTTATTTTGGACTAGGCCCCAGTCAATCTTGGCAAAACAATAACTTCCTAGACAACTGAACAAGTGAAAGGAGCCGAGTTAACCATCGAAAGTCCGACAAAAGGGAAGTGATTCACATCTTCGTAACATCATTACCTCTCTAATGTGCTGCATCGATGAGGGCAATTATGCAGGCAGCAGAGGCTGCCGCTCGTCATGTACCATGCGATGATTAAGCTGCAGCGATAAGCAAACACGTGGATTAGTAATCAGCCGGAAAAATGTGAAGAACATTTTTGAACAAGGGGTGAGGATCCACACCTCTTCATTTGCTCCTGCTGTCATGTTGATGAAGGAATCTTTTGACCTGTCATGGAATTAATACATGAGAATGGTGATCCAAGGATGCCCCGAATCAATCCAGTATGTATACGCTAAAAAGTGTAGGAGAAAAATAGATGTCTTGGGCAAACAAAGGTCAAATGAATCTCAAAAGGGGAGAAAAGGGAACACTTGGCATCTTCCAGCTAAGTTTAAAGCTGCCATCCAGCAACTTTAATCATCAATTACCTCTGAGTATCTTCAACGTCCCTGTGCTCTGTTAACCCACTTGGCTCATCTTTTACTTTTGACATAGGTGAAAAGAACTGAAACAAGAAACCGCATCCAAAATTATGAGGACGCTTCCAAAGTTGTGTCAAGACCTTCAAATGATATCGTCACAAAGTCACAATAACAAGTACAATATTCACCTGGTGCATTGAGATGAAGACAATTGATATTCCTAACATGAAGTTTATGGTCAAAGAATGACCAAACAAAGCGGCAGATGCAAAGCCAGTGAAGATTGTTGCCACAGTCGAGGAGTATTTCTTTAGAATTGTATCTAATCACATCAAGGAAAAGCCATATGAGTGGGGTACAAGACGTTACATTGTGCAGGTATGCCACAAGCAAAAATAGTCATATTCATACTCCTATCAGTGGCTTTTCATTAAATTTCTACAATGGATGTGTTTTAATCAAAAGCAATGAAACCTGCATATTTGAAGAAGAAGGATGATAGTATTCCTTGGGCTGCATTGTTACATATCAAAAGCATGGTAGCTCTTGAATGTCCCTGAAGGATATCAAAGTTGCTGGGACCTACATGAAAAGAAGCAACCAACAAGGTTTTATTGTAAAGCACATTCAACTAACGACACATCATGCTCCGCCAGAAGAGAGACATCCCATGCATGAATCAAAATTTAGCAGCCAGGACCTCTATGACTGTCCACTTCAACCTTCCTACATTCTAATTGTATATGTGCTGCAAACACCCAAACTGGTGTACAGCACCGGAGTGCAGAGGCTAAGATCCCCGGACTAGCTAAAATAGGAATGCCATAATTCAAGAATGACGAAGAAATGGATTGGGCATATATTTGAACTAACGTACAAAGTAACCAACTAATAGAAGAATCGAACCAATATCACACAGCTTATAAAAACAATTTCAAACATTATTGTTTACACCCCATAAAAAGTTTGATTTGGTGATATGAGTTCATACCTTTGAAGATGACTGTTCCAACTATTCCAAGAAAATTGAAGATCGCACCGTATCCATATAGAAATATATTCTGCGTGCCAAAACAGAACATTTAGAACTTCAAATATCGACTCTTACCGCCATTAAGAATGAGATGTTAAGGTTTGGTTAGGACAGCTCTTTCCAGGGACAGTGACCATGAAAGGATAGGACAAGTCCTTAAAAAAAAGAAGAAAAAAAAGCACAAGTCTAATCCTATCTTTCCCAAAGTCCATCTATCTGAAAATTATCTCAACTTGAGCTAAATGCGGTAAGCAAGGCTACATGACCTGAAAATTTTTCCATGATGCTACACATCCAAGAAAATAGCCAGAACATTGAATGAGGAGTCAGTCAGTAGCTTTATTGCTAAAAAAGGGATAGTAAACAGTTACAGATAGCCACATGCTCCCAAGTCGACGAGAACCAATGAGCTCAAGCCTTTCATCTCACCTGAAGATATATACTTGTTTCGTAGTTTCTCTTAAGAGCATACTCATTGTAGACAGAAGCCATGGATGGAATAGTAACCTGTCAAATATGAAGATTAGCTATGGCCAATACGAGATCAACGTGGACAAGATGATGATACATATACAAGGCCTTTTCAGACCTCAATTATGCATAAGTAGTCCTTTAGCTGCATAAGCAGAGGTCATAATAGCCACCAAACTGGAAAAAAAATTAAGATACTTACAAAGATCAATGTGCAGATGTATGCGCCCATTGCAACAGGAAGACCCAAAGCTGTGGTACCTTCAGGTATAGAACGAAGCTGGTTCACGCTAATCCCAATGAGCAACAAAGCCAGGGCTTCCCACTGTTGTCAGAGCATGAATCAGCTCTAAGTTTACAAGTAACAAGATAGCCACAAAAAAAGGAGAAAAATCACCAGAAGAAACTAAATCTAGAGGTTTTCCATCAGCTTGAAAACTGCAAATAAGCGACTGCATGTTGAGCCAGAAATGGATTAAACCTGAATTATAGAAAACCGACGCTTCATAACCATCTTCAACAGCACGGCAATGACAAAGATCTGTGAGTTCAGATACAGATTATAAGAACTCAATAAGATCCCAGAATTTAACACAAGGAGCATACTAATTAAGCTATTGAATGACTAAAACTAGCGCGACTCCATATATTGTATTAGAAAACTTTAATGGGGGAAAGTTCGGCCAAACAAAAGATAGGAATTTGACGTACATGCATGCAGTTCACATACCTTGAGATTGCTAAGCATCTTCACAGTAGCAGGGTTGAAATATAGCTGCCGAATAAATTATTTTGATTAACCTTATTAGAACAGTCAATTCCTGTTTTGCTAGCAAATTTACCAATAATAAATGAGTGGTTTATTACCTGCATAATAAACTTTAGATAATTATTGACGGCGTAAAGTAGTGCTGGAACAGCAAGGAGACTATTGTTCCGGGCTTCCTGATGAACAAGGAAGAATTTATCAGACTTGGATTACCATACTCGAGAAATAAATCTCGCATGTATTGTCAACTTATTTAAAGAGCTTGTGGAGAGGATCCATGACTTGCAAGGATGCCACAAATTTATTCTACAGCCACTAACTACCAGAATTTTAAGCCCATGCTTCCATGGCTATTGGTATTTGTTAAAAGTTTCATCGGTGAATTGCCAAATAATGGTTTCCAAACACCAATCCCGAAATCTACTTTCTCAAGGTGCATAACCACCGAGTCATGTGTGCAACGCACAGCAATAACAAAGGAAGAAGAAATTACGTCAATGGGGTTCAAATTTATCAGATATAATTGTTACACTACCAAATCGACAGTCTTCTAACTTCAAACAACAATTGAAGGTATGAGATCGAAGGACCGAAAAGGGTACCTGGATAAAAGTGGACATCGATAGAAGAGGTTTCTCTCCTACCTTTTTTTTCCTACACTGCAGGATTAACAAAAACACTTTTCCCGTTAAAGGAAGCTCGTGAACAAGGAAAGCAACTATTATTTGACAAACAAGCATCATTTTGATTCAAAAATCACATGTCCAACTGCAAAAGGGTGATATTGTAACAAGAACGCTCACCTGAAAAATAAGCATAACAATGGCAAATATAACTTTCACAACTTCCGTCAAGAAGTTAACACTGAGCGGGCTGAAGACAAATTTCCCATCCACCTTGGACATGTACACCAAAATAGGCTGTCGTTCACAGGAAAAAATACCTAATTTCAGGAAACCATGGAAAAATACTGAAGTAATTGATATAAAATTTGACACCGTTCATGACAAAAATGGCCATCGCAACAAGAAAGATCATCAGTGCGACCTCAGCCTCAGCTAAGAAACACCATGATAAGACTTGGTTGAGCAAGTAACTGTCAGAGTAAGATCAGATATGTCAACGCCTTACCTGTAAACCAACCAGAACACAGTCGCCAACAACCAAGAGCAGGTTGAGAACCCGTTGCTTGGAGGAAACATGACTCTTGTGCCGGTCATAGGCCCTCGAGACAGCCCTCGAATCCGGAGATAACAGCTTTGAATGGCATTTACTGCATTCTATCATCCCGTTTTTCGTTTATTCGCCCCCTGCCTCAGCTGCTTTCCTTCCCCTACCAGAAACGAAGCTCAAATGATTAGCCCTATAAGCTGATACAGCTCCACTAAGATCCCAAAGAAAAAGCCGCAATCGGTGAAATCCCAGCCCCTAGAGAGATCAACCGAACATTAACCGAAAAGCCTAAACTAAGAAACACGTTGAGAATCTAGGTCAGATCTCCAACTAGCAACCATCTCGTGCGTAATTAGATCCGACGAAAAATAGAAGAAACAATTAATATAACCGCCAACTCGTTCAAACAGCTTCAGTTCCAAAAAAGCTACCAGAATTAAACGCAACACGAGTCAAGAGAAATTTCCCGAACCTTTTTTCGACAGGCGGCGAGATCCGGACCCGGATCAAATCAGCTCCGGCCACAGGAGGATCGAGTACCGAGGCGGCGCTCCCTCCCCCTCTCTCTCCCTCTCTCTCTCTCCTCTCTCTAAAAAATACGGCGATCTGGAATGCCCTAACAAATCTGGTAGGGGAGAATCCTCGGAAGGCCGATTCACTTTCTGTGGTGCGTAAAACTCGTTATTTATATATCTTCTCTCTTATGAACAAGAGAGAGGGGCCGGAGGGGCATATCATATTAATATATAGTTATAATATAAGTTAAATGAAAAGACGAAAGAAACGTATAAAGCTCCGTTTTTTAAGATGCAAAGAAGAAAGAATATGCACACACAAAAGACATTTAACTCTTCATCCCCTTCGCGCTCGCTCGCTTTCTCTCTCTTCCTCTTCGTTGCTTTGAACTCACAACATGACTCGTTAATTGCAAGTTTAAGCGCTCTCTTTTGGGTTATTACTATATTTATGGTAATACGAGTATTATAAGATTATATTTTAGGAGTATGGTCGAATCATATTTTATAAATAATTTTTTTTATTTAGTATTTAGTGTTCCTTTTCAAAATAAATTATGATAATTTTGTGATGTAGGGATCGATCGAAGTGGCTGTCCCAAAAAACCAACATCAAAGACAAAAGTGAGAGAGAAAAGTCTTGTTAGGAGACGAGACCCTCTAGGTAATTTCTTCTCATGCGAATTAGCAAAAAGTCGAGGGATCGATTGAACTCGAGAAGTCGAGACCATTTTCGGGGACGAATATTATAGACTAGTTTTAAGATAACTTCTATTTAATAGCGCGATTACTTAGATAGGATGTTATCTTTTGCTTATTCGGATAAAATGTGCTTGCAAGCACTAAGAATTATCTTAATTGTGTACTATTTTTACGATTATCGGTTTGCATAAATATAATATACTTGTTAAAAAAATCATATGATATAGTGTGATGTTTGTCAAAGTTAGGCACATCCTTTATATTTCTTTGGTCATGCCTTCGACATATTCTCTGTGTCACATCTTATAATTATCGAAAATTAAGTCATCCATTATTTTATATTATGTCATGTGACATGTTGATCATCTAGCGTGTCTAATTTATAAGCATCGATAATTTTTTGGGGTTAGAGATTCCCAACGTTCCTTTTGATGATTTTCCCTTCATTATTACGTCAAAATAAAATGTTTGACATTTTTTTTCTGTGGAATTTGATACAATTTTAGAAATTGTACAATAATTATCTTAAGTCTAATTTTTAACAATTGTTAGAGCAAACTTCATCATATTTGAATTCAAACACTCCTTAAAAAATATAAGATTTATTATAATTGGGATCTGTAACCTTTATCAGTTTGTTTCCTTGCCGTCATAAAAAAATTATGCATGCAGATATAATTAATTAAATACATCTCACGAGTTTTTTTGGGTCAGGAGTTTTTGTTTTTGGTGGGCGGTTTCTTTCGCTTCAGCTTCTTCATGTAGTTTTAAGCAAGCTTTTGGGGAACATCTGATCTGTCCCCACGTGTCTTGTCCAATGGGATCTGTAATTAACTGACAAATCAGTGTTTCTCATGGTCGGTTTTGGTAGGGCCATGGGATTTAAGCTATGTTTTTCTAATAACTACTCGTATTCGGTTCAGCAAAATCTATTAATTCACTTTGATCGACCACAAATTTTGAAAGTCGTAAAATTTTTAAACAAATTGATGATTTCATATAGTAAATTAGTATATAATCAAGAAATCATAAAATTAATTAATGAAATAAATTTATTAATGATATAAATATACTTATCTCTCGAAGCGTGATCTCCTCAAGGATCATAATAGAGTTTTTGTCACTGGTCGGTTCTCGCTCACGGTATATTAGAGTTGAGAACAATTTCCACTATTATATATGCCTCGTATCAAGTATAGAGAACTTTGGGATCAAAACGTAATTTTGATCCTACTCTAAGTATGAGTCTGGAACTTTCCTTCTGTCACACCTAATCACCTCCATCTCATCTTCTTATATGAGGAGTGGAAGCCACCCACGTAACCACCAAATGGTGGCTATTCACCATGTGGACAAGCTATCATTAGTAGCTTGTCATTGTAAGGACATGAGGTGGCACCCATGTGGCACAAAGCCCATTTAGAGGTGGCCCAAAAAATACATATGGGTTTTTAGGTTGATCATGAGTGTAAACCCAACAAATGGGTATAAACCCAATATTCTCTCACACACACATGATTCAACATAATCAATGTTCTCTCTTATTGTGTTAGGCAAATATTTCGTGCGACCAGCATACATCGAGTACATGTAGCTAAACTCAATAGCACATTTCGGCCACTTGAATGATAGCATCTCGATACCTCCATTACGTAAAGTATGTCGTACCCTAGGTTTCATCTCACATTCATTGTTTTCACATGTGATTTCTAAAATAATCTATTCGCGTTCACTATTGCATTGCTCTTAACACAATAGGTATGCACCTGTGAACCACGAAGCTTCGAGAATGTGATCGATATGAAACCTTCTCCTTTAACGATATTTTTCCATCATGATTCAGCCTACTTTTCCAGTCAATCTTGCCAGGTCGAATCTAACCATGACCATTTAAAGATTTTTCAAGTTAGCTGAATCATACTTCCAAAATATATTTGGGATCTTAAAGGTAGAGTCCGAAAACTATAGTTTTCGGAGTTGGTCTCACACCAGGAAAACTGAAATCACTTTATAATAAATTAATTTTTCATCCATTGGTCGAAAAATACACATGACATGAACCATGTGTTATGGTATTCTTTCCTCTAAAAGGAGCGCATGTCTCTCACAAAAAATATCATACTAGAGCATCAGCCTCGATGTTTACAAACAACGGTTTTAGTCTACACAAAGACTGCTCTAGGCTATCAAGACAGAATTATGGCAAGTTCCACTTATTTTTTACTATTAGTTTTCAAATAATCCTATAAATTTTAAAAAACTTATTTAATGCAGCATCTATCGCTTGGATTATTATTAATCTTGTACTTTAATAAGACCCATCTTGTAGTTAAGCAAGACGGCATTCATATTTTAGAACAGACACTCGATATTTAATGATGTTCTAAAACTGCCTCATTCCAGTCAAGAATCAATTTATTGACTCTCACTGAGGTAAACACCCGTGTGAGTGGGCTACTTCTCTATCCGACATGCATTGGAGTAAATGTTACTCAAATTAACATTCACACATGTATTGCTGACATAGCATCAAGTTCTATTAAATAACAAATTCAACAGACGCTACACAAGCAAAAAATAACTCATTCACAAATCCTAGGACACGACATGTTTCTCAAACATATCTATAGGTACATCCTTAGATGTCAGATCTGCTATCATATCTCATATAGATATGTGTTTCATGTTCACTTCTTTACACACAATCATTTCGCAAAGAATCTGCTCACTGATTCTCTTGAGGTAGTTAGGGATAAATGATTTAAGACTCTTCTTAACCATATTACTTCTTTCACAATAGCTTTAGAAGCAAATTAATATGCCTCTATAGCTCACAAGGAGATAGACACAAGTCTATTTATAACTACTCTACGAGATAGCTTCTCCGATTAGCAAGAAGAATAAATTCAGATATGGATTCTCACATATCCACATCCAATGCCCAAACGGTATCAATATAACTCCACGATATGAAGTCTTGACCTCGATAGCTCAATGATGAATCTATAATCATTTTCAAGTACTTCATAATTTTCTTGAACACTTGTCAATGTGTTTTGCTTGGATTGAAACAATCCATAATATTTGCTTAAAGGACATCTATCACATCCTTTAGCTCATGAGATATTTTTGGATATAAGTCTTTATTCAGAAAATGACCTTTTGACTACTAGGGCATACTGGAGATTGCTGTCATCACATTTGAATCGTCCAACTCAAACAATTCCTCAAAATCTTAATTTCGAGTATGTAATCAACCTCTCTCATACATTTTATCTCAAAGTTGGCTAAAAAATATACTTTGACCTTGTTAAGATATCTTTAGTCAATTCTGGCTATTCGTATGCCATCTACATATAATATACAATGACAAACTTTTTTTTGAGCATTTAAAATAGACATCATAGTACTCGTCAATCAATTCAAAATCATACGACATGATCGAATTATAAAACGACGAGTACAACACTGTCTCGAAGATTATATGAGGCCATGAGCAAATCTCAACATTAGCAAACTTTACGTTTACTGCCTCATTTTTTTGGATGTAATCCTCTGGTTGAAGCATATAAGTTTCTCCATCCAATTCTCTTTCGAGAAGTGTAGTCTTTACATCTATTTGATGTAGCTCTATATCAAGTAATATATTATAACTAGAATAAACTTATAAGGCATGAATCTCACAACAACCGAGAATGACTTCTCATAGTCAGTTCCTTCACGTTGTGTGAATTCTATGATAGCTAAGCGAGTCTTTTATGCTTAATCCTGAGAATTCATTAATTCTCAAATTGTGTTCCTAAGGTAGGTCAACATTCAACCAGTTCTTAAACATGGTTTTATTTTATGAAAGTCATAACTTTCTTCATTGCTTTAACTAATTCATTCTAATTGGGAACCGATAGAGCATCAGAAATGTTCTTGTGTTCATTCTCATCTTATAGGATTTGCTAAAAGTAATCTCACTTGTACCTTTATTCAAGAGAGCATTTCCCACACCTTCGACCTTAAGTCGTTAGTGTGAAAATTTTGTTCTCTTAGCTTCACAAAATTTCAGTTTTGATAAACATCTCTTATATTCAGTGGGAATCTGGAATCGTATTCCTACAGAAGTTACATTCTAAATTCTCACTGAAATTTAGAATTTTACTCCCACTGAGATAAAGATCAATCATACTCCCACTGAGATGAAGATCATTTTGGTCATGAACTTCCGGATCAGCCGGAGGTGGTAAATCTTCCTCCTCCATAATTCTTCCACTCGAAAGGAGTGATCCAGATGATTCTAGCTCATCAATTTTATACAAAGCAAGTCGCTACTCACTTGGGCCCATGAACACGTATCTCTTTGATACTTATGAGTATTCAACAAAGACACTCTTTGTAAGATACTCACACAGATTGACGTAAAAAAATCTACTCTCATAATCTTAAGTAGCTTAGATCGAGCTTTTAACCTATCTACAGTTGGTGAGAAGTATGAGTGACACACTTAGAGGGAACACGAATTAGAACATATGTGGCGGTATGGAGCACATCTCCATCAAAGGACATAGGCTAATTTGCCTCCGTTATCACATGTCTAATCATGTCAAGAAGAATTCAATTCCTTCTTTCCGCTATCTCATTCTAATGAGATGTGCGAGGAATGAATCACTCATTTTCAATCTATTTTTATCACATGAAGTTTAAAATCAGAAGATAATCATGACCATAAACAAACTGTAAGGTCTTGATCTTCAGATCAAATTGATTCTCAACATTACCCATGAAAGCCTTGAAGTAACACGAAACTTTAGACTTGTGACAAATCAAATAGATTTGACCATATCTAAATATAGTCAACTATTAAATGTGATGAAATAATAATAGGCCCCATGCCTTGCCCTCACATTCACTCGACCACATACGTCAGAATGAATTAATTACACTGAACAACCATATCTAGTTATTCTGCCAAATAGCTCTCATTTAGATTTTTTCTTCTAGAAACGTTCTCATGTAGGCAAATTTAGCCTTATCTAAATACTCTTTAGTCCTGCCTTCACAAGATAACTCATGCGTTCTTGACCAATATGGCTTAGTCTAGAATATCACAACATAACATCATCTCGAGACGTCAGAAGAGTTGTGATCACGAAAAAATCGTCATTATGTAAATCTCAAAAATCAACATCCATCATGAGAAACCATTCATCAAATAACTTGAATGAGTAAAGACTTATCCAAAAATTAACTAAGTGTGATGTACTCAATCATCCAACGGAAACTAAAAGTCAGTAAAAACTCGAACAGACATTAAATTTCATAAATTTCTCAGAGTATATAACACGTCATGTAGAAGCATGGTACGTAGGCTCACTCTGTGTGAGCCAACCATTTTAACTTCTACTAGTGTGTGTGTATATATATATATATATATATATATATATATATATATATATATACCTATATTAATTGAGCATGCTCTAATTGGTACTCATCCAAATTTGACAAAGATTTCACGTTTCTTTGTCATATAGCCTGTCTCTATTGAATTTATCACATACAATTCAGTGAATTTTAATTGGGAAAAGTCCACTTTCGTACCCTGTGGTATCGACCAAAATCACTTTAGTACCCTGTGGTAAAAAACCGATCAATCGAGTCATACTTATTCCAATTAACATCAAAAAGGGCCTCGGGCAGCTGCCCGAACCTACCCGCCCGCTGCCCGGACCACGTGGCCAGCCACGTCACCAAATTCCTCCTCCTCCGATTTTCCTCTTCCTCCTCCTCCTCCTCCTCCTCCCCTCCTCCTCCTCCTCCTCCTCCTCTCCTCCTCCTCCCCGCATCCCCCTCCTCCTCTGCATCCTCCTCCTCCTCCCCGCGTCCCCCTCCTCCTCCCCCTCCTCCTCCGCGTCCTCCTCCTCCGCGTCCCCTTCCTCCTCCTCTCCTCCTCCTCCCCACGTTGCCCTCCTCCTCCGCGTCCTCCTCCTCCCCGCGTCCTCCTCCTCCCCACGCCCCCCTCCTCCTCCGCGTCCTCCTCTTCCCCGCGTCCCCCTCCTCCCCCGCGTCCCCCTCCTCCTCTCCTCCTCCTCCCCGCATCCTCCTCTCTTCCTCCTCCCCGCGTCCTCCTCCTCCTCCTCCTCCTCCTCCCCGCGTCCCCCTCCTCCTCCTCCTCCTCCCCGCCTCCTCCTCCTCCTCTTGGTGACGTGGCTGGCCACGTGGCTCGGGCAGCGGGCGGGTAGGTTCGGGCAGCTCCGGGCAGCTGCCCGAGGCCCTTTTTGATGTTAATTGGAATAAGTATGACTCGATTGATCGGTTTTTTACCACAGGGTACTAAAGTGATTTTGGTCGATACCACAGGGTACGAAAGTGGACTTTTCCCATTTTAATTAGAAGGGTAGAACTAGACATATTTAATTCACTCGTAAGTGACATTAATAGTCGTCTCGTCTCATTGGCAGTACAACCTATTGCTTAATCTCCTTTCACTTGACAGTTAAAATATTTCAACTCAGAAATGCTATACCTTTTTAGATTTCTCTCACCCTTAAAACTCTTCATTTGGGTTGAGTCCGGATTAGGTCCATTTAGTTTCACTCTTTTATTTTTTAGAAATTCTATTTGTCTTCACCACAGCGGTCAACCTTGCTATTTTGCTCCCACTGGAATAAGCACTAGTCGCATATACCTGAGGATGGACTTCGATTGCCAAGAGGTTATCCTCTTTCAGCTCAAGGTGACAGTCCGCATTCATGAAATGTCATAACATTATCAATATGCATTAGAGTCATTCACATGACCCAATCTTGTAGGCGTAGAACTGTTTGGATTTTATGCTCAATATTCGAGTATGTGGCCAGCCATAGCTAGCTTGCCGATCATATAGGACATCTCACATGGACACCTTTTAGGTATGCGATTAACTCAATTATTGAGTACATCCTCAGACTAGACTATAATCACATCTATAGTCTTTAGAACCTATTGTTCTTTCAGCACATAGCTATCCACATAGCTTTGAAAAATTATGAATGTTGTATGTTGAGAATCTTTCGAGCAATACAATAATTTACTAAATACTGATAACTTTTAACCTATATTAAAGTTCTCAATTAACCTCGAATTCGAAGAAAGTCGCAGATATGCTTCCCCTCACCCTCCGAGAATATGCTTCCCCTCACCCTCCGAGAATTAATTTCAATTTTTAAAGGGAAAAGTGCACTTTAGTACCCTGTGGTATCGCGAAAAATCCCGTCAGTACCCTGTGGTTTAAAACGTATCAATTGAGTCATACTTATTCCAATTAACATCAATTAGAGGCCCGGGCAGCTGCCCGGACCTGCCCAAACCTATCCGACCGCTGCCCAGGCCACGTGGCCAGCCACGTCACCAAATTTTGATGATGTGGCGCCACGTGGACATCCTCCTCCTCCTCCGCCTCCTCCTCCTCCGCCTCCTCCCCTCATCCGCCTCCTCCTCCGCCTCCTCCTCCCGCGTCCTCCTCCTCCTCCTCCCCGCGTCCTCCTCCTCCTTCTCCCCCTCCCCCCGCGTCCTCCTCCTCCTCCTCCTCCTCCTCCTCCTCCTCCCCCCGCTTCCTCCTCCCCCCGCGTCCTCCTCCTCCTCCTCCTCCCCCCGCGTCCTCCTCCTCCTCCTCCTCCTCCTTCCCCCGCGTCCTCCTCCTCCTCCTCCTCCTCCTCCTCCCCGCGTCCTCCTCCTCCTCCTCCTCCTCCTCCTCCTCCCCGCGTCCTCCTCCTCCTCCTCCCCCCGCGTCCTCCTCCTCCTCCTCCTCCTCCCCGCGTCCTCCTCCTCCTCCTCCCCCCGCGTCCTCCTCCTCCTCCTCCTCCTCCTCCTCCTCCTCCTCCCGCGTCCTCCTCCTCCTCCCCCCGCGTCCTCCTCCTCCTCCTCCTCCCCCCGCGTCCTCCTCCTCCTCCCCGCGCCCTCCTCCTCCTCCTCTCCACGTGGCGCCACGTCATCAAAATTTGGTGACGTGGCTGGCCACGTGGCCCGGGCAGCGGTCGGGCAGGTCCGGGCAGCTGCCCGGGCCTCTAATTGATGTTAATTGGAATAAGTATGACTCAATTGATACGTTTTAAACCACAGGGTACTGACGGAATTTTTCGCGATACCACAGGGTACTAAAGTGGACTTTTCCCATTTTTAAATGTCAAAAGTTCTTCGCTTAGTAAATTCAAGTAGATATTTCTCATAGTTATAATCAAACAATTAAATAAATATTTTATTCAATCGAGACAACATATATCTTTACTGTACGATAAAATAACCATGGAAATACTCGAAGTTCTAAACACCAAGTGTTCGAAACTTCCAATAAGACCTAACATAAATTTAAATGATTCACGCATAACTAGGAGGGTCTAAATTACATGACTCGGGCTGGCGCAAATTCGATGATCTGTAGGGCACTAGGATACATGAATCTGTAAACACATTCCTTAGTGCAGAAGCGACGCACTCATCATCCACTTCGCAACTTCATTAGAGCATCGAAGGTAATTTCCTACAAAAATTTCTTCTGCCCAAATATCCTAACAGACATTTCAAAACGCCTTTGCATGTGCCATGTCAAATAGGTAGGGAAAAATTCGGATGTTTTCCATCATTTTTATCATTACTAGAAGATGCTTAAACATCTTACGCCAATCTATTCCGCAGTCATAACCTCCAGCCTTGACACACTCTTGTATCTTTTGTGAACAAAAATTATGTGCTCTTCTGAGCACCTTTCTGCTATCCTTATACTCCATCTAGCAGATATGACACTTCGATATCTAGCCACCAAGTTGCCTACAATTGTAACACGTGCTTTGAAATAAAGCATAAATGGAGTCTTATTTAACATCATCGTAAACTCTTGCAACACGATGAAAAAATCTTTGGTCAAAACTCATTTTTCCCACGTATCAAAAATCATAATTTTTAATCAAACGATGATGTCACATATCAAGGATATAATCACAATTGAGCTTTCATACGTGATCAATAGGTCATGTTTAATTTTCTATTTTATCAGTACACATACTTCAAAAAAATATTGGAAAATATATTTTCCAAACTCTTCCAGAAAATATTAGGTTTGTAAAAATTATCGAAATAATTTTCCAAACCAACATGGTTAAAAGATTCGTAATAATCTTTTATCCACACGAGACCCATTTTGACTTAAGAATAACTTAAATTAATTTAATTCCCAAAATCAAGCAAAAAAAGCCTAACATGGGAGCTCGTGATGACTTTTCCAAGTTGGCCAATTTTTTTTTTAATTCGTGGTTGGCTCAGGCCCTTACGAATATTAATTTGGTCCAAACTTACCACACAAAAATCTGGACTATCCCCAAATCGGCCCAATTTCAGATTTGGCCCAACAAATAATTACAATAGGGTCAAAATAGGCGGAGTGTAAATGTGATGGCCCAACCGAAAGAGTGGTCCACGTTGACTATGGGTCAAACGCGGGCTGGGCAGCGAAATTTTTTTAGGCTGATTGATCCATCAAGCAGGCCCATTCGGAGAAATGGTCCAATTCTAAATTAGACCAAGTCCAAATGTATTGAATTTTTTTTTGCCTATTTACAAATTTGCCTTCCTCATTATTAACATCTTCTTCTCTCCTTCTACTACCAGGAGCGAAAAAGAAAGAAAAAAACCCGGCGATCGACAAAAAATCGAACGCCACCGGTATTCGTCTCAAAACGACCAAGGAGCAATTTGTTTGTTCGTTGATGCAGGTCGGTATCTTCATTATGTCGTACGATTCAATGTTGTTAACAACGTCTTGGTAGCGAGAACGAAGATTGAACAAAATCGTCAACAACTCATTTGTTTTCTCTGGATTTTGTTTGATTAAAACTGATCGAATGAAAAATGGGTTCGGTCTCGCGTGGAATCGAGTAACCTACTCGTTTTGTCGACGACCGATGACTCCAACCGGAGGATTCACTGGCGTTGTTGTGTAGATTGAATCTGGAGAAAAAACCCAGATCGTGAAATTAGGTTCATCCCGATTTGGAGATTTTTTGGAACAAATTATAAATTAGTCCTTATGGTTCTCATGTATTTTCACATAAGGACAGATTCCTTATTCGCTTTGACGCATATAATTTTCAATTTAGTTCCAACAGGTTTAACGCGTATACAAATAAGGACAACTCCTTTAAAACGCGTTCAGAGTGGAACTATTTCATTTTAATCCTAAAGATTTCTCGCATTTACGAAATAAGGACAAAATTCTTATACGCGTTAGTGCACTAATTTCAGATTAGTACCTAAGATTTTTACCCGTTTGCAAATAAGAACGAAATCCTTTTATGCGTGTTTTGTACAATAATTTCAATTCAATCCCCAGAGATTTTACAATTGTACATGCAAGTACAACCAAAACTGTCATCTTTAGAATAGTTTTATAAAATCCAATTTTTGATCCAAAAAATTACACATAATTTTTATTTTCAAAAATTAATTAGTATCCAGAACAAGAACTAGTCAAGTTCTGATACCAATGATGACTTATATATAGTAAATTAGCATACTATAATCAAGAAATCATAAAATTAATTAATGAAATAAATTCATTAATGATATAAATATACTTATCTCTCGAAGCGTGATCTCCTCAAGGATCATAACGGAGTTCTTGTCACTGGTCAGTTCTCGCTCACGGTATATTGGAGTTGAGAACAATTTCCACTATTATATATGCCTCGTATCAAATATAGAGAACTTTGGGATCAAAATGTAATTTTGATCCCACTCTAAGTATGAGTCTGGAACTTTCCTTCTGTCACACCTAATCACCTCCATCTCATCTTCTTATATGAGGAGAGGAAGCCACCCACATAACCACCAAATGGTGGCTATTCACCATGTGGACAAGCTACCATTAGTAGCTTGTCATTGTAAGGACATTGTAAGGACATGGGGTGCCACCCATGTGGCACAAAGCCCATTTAAAAGTAGCCCAAAAAACACATATGGGCTTTTAGGTTGATCATGAGTGTAAACCCAACAAATGGGTATAAACTCAACACAAATATTTAACACTTATGTATTACAAATTTATTTTAATTAACTATAAAAACTTTCTTTCAATACAAAACTAGCCTTGTGAAAGGGATATAGTGAAAATAATAGGCAAAGTTAATACAATTTTGTACGGATAGATGACAATTCTATAAAATTCACTTCACTTATCTTTTGTGAGAATATTTAATTGAGATCCCTGTAAAACTTGGCAGCATAATCCTAATTTAATTGTTCTGTCTCCTCAAATTCAATTAAATATTTAGCTAAACAAACATGTCATTTATTGACCGACTTATTTCCTCAAACTTCTTTACGAAATATAGGGTCATATAGCCTCAAATTCTATTTCATCCAAAAAGAAAGGTTGTATACACATAGAGAGATGCAAATTTGATTTCATGTCGTAGTTTGTAAAAACGTACTAAAAATTTCCGATAGTCAATTATTCTTTTAAACTCAAACTAACATTAGTGGAAGTGGTCTCAAAGTTTTATTAAAATCGAGCACTATCCGAACAGATAATTTTAATAGTGTATGTTTGATATCCGCTGCTTGTCGCTTCTTCTTCTTCTTCTTCCGGAGCGAGTGCAAGAAGGTGATGTCTCCTCCTCCTAAAGATTACGGCCGCGCCTTTCCTTTGCAAGAAGGATCGCACATTTGCAAGTGAAGAACAGAAGAAGAACTCCGAGAGAAACCAGTGCGAGGAACTCAACAATGACGACCGATCCAAGGGCTGCACAGCCAGATAGAAAGAAATAATGTCAAGTGGCACTGCATTAAAACTTGGTAGCGATAGCTTTCCCGCTTTCGTGGTCCGACCTGACTCAAACTCGGACAAATTGACTCGGGTGACAGTAAGTTGTAATTTACCATGAGCTGCCAATGAACTCAAGGGCCTCCTGTATACAAGATCCACAGTTGCCTCCGCATACAAAGGCACTGCGATTCTTTCGGAGCAGGTCGAGTAGCATCCGTAGTGTCCCATGTCGTTCAGCTTAATAGTCAGGACGGTGCTGCCATCTCCACCCTGCCTCGACTTGAGGAAACAAAGGTACATAAAAGTGTCAGGAAGTTGCAGGTTATCCACATAAGGCAATTTCCCGCTCAACTTCAAAGGGAAACTAACTCACATGATATATTAGATGCTGCATTACACTATTGCAGTCCTCAACTGTCCCTCGGAATCTGATTCCGTTAGCCTTCACCGCGAAGTGCTTTGAGATGGTAACATATGTCTGAAGAGGTTGCCATTGGTTCATTAGCTTCAGTTCTGTAGCAGCGATGAGCTCGGATCGTAGCGTGGTCATCAGAAACCCGTCGTCAACTTCCACGGAGAATTTGACAGTGAAATGAGATTCTAGGCCTGCAACAAAATGTCCATCAAGGCTGCATAGTCATCTCAAAAGTGTTTCCAAGGATGATAACATGTTCCTTGGTACCTGGAAAGTTGAGCAGATCCGGATCTCCGACAGAGAACTCAAACTTGTCTGTAGTTTTATCAAAAACGAGGGACTCGTAGCCGTCTGTCTTCAATACAATAACCTTAGGTGCATTGATAAAAGGAGGATCATTTACAGCTTCTACAGAAACTGCAATATCCAAGTTATTCTTTCCATTCATGTTGCTTGCAGAGACGCGAATAGTATCTTCACCGGAGAAATTCTCCTCTCTGATCAAAGCATGAAATAAGCACTTACTAATCACAAACAAAATCCGACGCTGAGTGAAAGAAAAGCAGCAACAGAACCGAATATAATCAATGTGACACATAGTGTAATTGAAGAGTAAGTTCATGATTGACAAAAGCAATACCCGAGATACTGGATGGATTGCACTGCTACATTGATTACTTGCACTGAGCCAACCAAAGTCAAGTCCTTGGCAGCATTTCTTCCTTTGTTTACTGCAAAATTTTCCCACATTGGTTGCCAAAAGTGCATCGGTATCGGAGACAAAAGCACCGAGCCAGACTGAGCGCTCAGAGAGACGGAGATGTTCTCCATCGGGTCAGAATATCTCATCTGGAACCCGGAGAAGCCACTGCAATAGAAGAGAATGTTTCTTCAGGTTATCCGAAGCTTCCTCGTTACTTGCAATTCTAATCTCCTTATGGAATAGTAGTACATCTTACCTGTATCCGGGACTTATGATGTCTTCTGTTGCTTGCAACTGACTTGGAAATGAAATAAATTCAGGTGGGATGTTAAGAACAGCTATCTCCACAGCAGCTGAAGCAAGATTCCCATTCACATCACACATTGTGTATACAAACGAATCATTCCCGTAGTAGTCCTGATATGGAGTATATCTGAAGAGATTCCCATATCGTAGAAGTGACCCGCGATTTGGCTGAAAAAATGAAACAAAACAAAAGAATAAATTACAGTTGAGCAGCCAAATTTAGCTGAACACTACCAAAAATTGTAGAGGGTGAGGTCATATGGTAACTTGCAGCCATGCTTCTTTCCCTTTACCTTTAGAAAATTTGCAATGGTTGCACTACCACCAGCAAAATAGTCATTCGCTAAGACATCAAATGCAATCGATTCGTCCTCCCAAACTGAAACTTGATCGTCGAGGGCTCTAGGAAAATACTCTTCTGCAATAGAATGATGATGTACAGAGCAGAGAAGGAACAGTTACATGTAGTGTCAACCATTTTGGAAGGAGTAAAAGATCACTTTCTTACCACTGTATACATTGACCTTGAAGGAACAGGACGAGAGATCTCTTCCGTCATACAAAACACACAACTTGAAGGTACCAACTTCGTTGATCCGAAAATGGCCCGTGTATGATCCGTTTTGGTTATCTGCAAACATCCCACCTGACACTGCAGACCTGTTACCTGAAGCAACTTCTAGTTGCAGACTTGATTGCCGAGACAGGACAGGATTAGAGAAAGAATCCGTCAGTTGCACTGTTATCTCGTTTTCTCTCAACTTCGAGACCTTATTCGAACATGCCACTACCCTTGAAAATGAGACGTCAACCTCGCCTGCAACAATTAGTGATCAGAAGATGGTATCCAAACAAAACGGAAGAACTTATCGAACTTTGTTCTCTCCGAACTTTTGGACTAGTTACAATCATCTGTTTCTCGAGGAAATGAAGAGATACTTGCATCTCAAATCTCGAAGAATTTATCGGAGTAGAGAGATACAAGTTGAACGTCAAGGAAGAACTAATGCTACTCAATACCTGCTACGACTTCCTTTCTAAATGGATGGCCGCCATTTAGTAACAAGTTGCCGCAAAATACATGAATTTCATACAGTCCACTCTTTTCTGCAGTATACATTACATTGAAAGCATTGGAGAGATCTCTCGAATAGGCAATAGTCTGCATCGGAAATGAAAGGACATCACACCTTGAAGAACACATCAGCCAAGGAGAAACAATGAAAATCTTACAGTGTTGCTCATGGATGGTGCAGGAGCAATTCCTATCCCGCCTCGTCCACCAACTATATCAGATACGAATATTTACCATGTTAAACAAACGATCGCATTGACCTGTATGAAATGTCTGCAGATGATGAGACAAAGTCCACATACCGTTAACCAAAGGATAGATGTTCGGCTGTACATTGTAGGAGTCGATTTCCCTTGATATTCGCACTTGAATACTTTCTAGTTCAACAAAGGATGGATACTGAAAAACGTCGTTCAGATAAATAGAGAAGCGGGAAGTTTCGCCAGCAATAGAATCGTTTAAACCAGATCCATTGATGATACTGGCTGATCCATCAGTGTAAGCTGTTCAACCAAAACAGAAATGCATCATAAACTAAATGAAAGTCGAAATGCGGGAAAACAGTACAGCAATATCCGACCTACCCACGAAGACTGTATAAGCCAAAGGCATATTGGAGAGGGTTCTGTTGTGGATGGAATCAGAAATGGTGAGCAAAAAGTTTCCCGGTTCCAGCAGAGCGAAAGAGAACAGCTGAATTCCTGGCGAAACCTCTTGAAACTGAAGATCAGAAATAGGCAAGGACAGGTTCGTATCTCTTTCAATAACATCAGCATCAAATTCATAGGAGCCAGGAACAAGATTCCCATAACGGTCTTGCTGGTGTATCCAAATCTCCATCACCGAGTACATTTGCCAAGCCTGTATATCAAACTTCATCTTGGCCATGCTATTTGAAACATCGATAGGTCCTGGTCGAACATGTTAAAACTCTGTCAAAACACAAATCACAAGCAGAACAATTGAAAATTTCCAAGTAATAGAGGGAGGCATCACCTGGATTCACCTTAAACAGAAGAGGAGAACCGTTTAAACTTTCGTTTCCTCCTACTACCTCCAACATAAAGCTTCCAGATTTTGCAGCAATGAACTCAATGCCGATACATCCCATCTGCTTCCAACCAACTCGGGTGATGTTCAGCGCGCTAGCAAAGGAACCATTCGGGTAGCGAGCAAACGTGGTAAAATTATAAGGAGACAAATCTTCACCAGTTGCAGAGACATTGTTCCCAAATGCATCTCTAGGCACAATCAACACCGTAGCTGTAGCCCCGGCTTCGTACTCATTCAACAGATCCATCCAAGAAGCAATGCATACCGATTGGTAAATCTTCCCTTCAGCCACATACCAACAATTACAACAAATCCATTCCAATTCTCACTCAACCAGACAGATACATACATACATACTAAATGCAGAGATCGAAGGGTACCTGGAACGATTTCGAAATCGAGGGAAGAATCTAAGACTTTAAAAGGGTCATCATTGATGAGGACATTGAACACACCAACCCTTATTGGAGTGAACAAAATCCTCCAGCCTGACGTCGTGTCTAGAACGACCCCGGACACGAACGAACTGTTTCCGATTTTCCCATTCACGGTCAGGACAGGGCTGAATGCACCTTTCTGAAGGGAAGCATTCCCTTTGCTGTTGAACTCTCCGATGACTTTGATCTGTATGGTAGCTATATCACCTGCTTGGAATTTGTTGCTGTTGCTCATCCAACTGAAGGCGAAATTTGGCACTTGTGCTTCCTCTGCAAAACACAAAACATAGCAAAACAAGTGAAGCCAGCCGCAGCGGTTTGAACCCTCGGCCTCCTCCATAGAGCGGCTTTTACCACTCGACTACAATAATAATATTGGTAAGTGACTCGGATTTAGAAAGTGATCAGTACCTACTGAACATGAAGGGTGAAAAACTGAGGCAAAAAGAAGAGAGATGAGAGAAATGGCAAGTTGGAGTGACATCATGCTGGAGATGAAGTTCGATGAAGAATGTGAAAGAACGACCATGAAGAAGAAAGTTGAAACCAACTTTCTGGCGGTTGAATTGCATAGCAGTTTTCTTTCTTTCTTTCTTTCTTTTACGATTTCTTTTTGTTCGAAACTACCTTCGGATATTAGATTGGCCTACTAATTCATATAAATTGTAAATTTCAACACACATTCCTAAGACTTTGTGAATACCGATTTTAATGAAGAAGGCTGAAATGATTTTGTCCAACAAAATAAGCCCCTCAAATGATGATAAAGTTTGGTGGAAGTTTAACGAGTGCAAGTGAACAGAAATATTCTTACCTTTTTTAATTGATTCAAGAATGACAAACACATGTACATATTTATATGACAGCTATAAAACTAATTAGCTAGGCTTCGGTTCCCACGTTAAACTAACTTCATCATTCTAATGGAGATTGTTACGTGGGCTTCGTGATCTCCTGGATCAAAGGTACCGAATTGCAGCTGGTGAAGAGATGGTTACGTGCGAGAGATTTGTGGAGATGTGCTTGGCGTGGCTTGAGAAGGTTGCTGAGGAGCTGGCGACTGTTGAGAAGTGTCCGAGACTTGAAGAATATTTGTTAAATGAGACTCATCGGGTCAAAGATTGCACAAGTTTTGACTTCATCAATGTGCGATAAAATGGGGGTCGTGCGAGTACAACAAATTAACAATATAATACACACGGATAAAAGTTCCAGGAAGAATTCACCTTAGATAACCGAACAATAACTTGAGATCTAGGAAACTCTATAAGGATGAAGAAAGAACTTCGAAAAACCCAGCAAGAAAAGTGAGAGGCAGAAACCCCTAATATTATTGGAGGACAACCAATACAGGTTGGTTGCTCAATCTGCTGGTAGTCTAACATGTTGTTCAAATCATTGAGAATACATAAATATTAAATAGTTATTAACTGAATTCATCTAAGCTCGAACCTAAAATAAGTAGTGTAGTTTAGTGTCCGGTCTACAATTGGTAAAAACAAAGTACAGAGAGCCCCTCCATAATTTTTTACATTCGTGAGTTGAAACTCAAAAAAATTTCAAATTTTTTGTGAATATTAATTAGTGAATTCTTTTAATTTTTTGAAAATTTGAAACATAATTACGTTAAAATTAGTTGCCAAAACTTAAATTACTCCTTATTTATTAGTTTGATCCAATTCAAAACCGGATTATTAGAATAAAAAACTACCTAATCTGGAGAATCTGTTTAGGAATAAAAATCGCTGGTGAAAGTGCGAACCCACTTCCGCCACATCACGTCACACCCCTTTTTTTCGTCCCGTACCATCATCCTTTTCTCCAAAAAAAACCAATTAAAAAAAATTCAGGGAAAGAAACCAACTAATTAAATTAAACTAAAACAATTCATTTAAAAATTCTTGAATCGTAAAAAATATTATTAAAAGAACGAGTTTTAAAAGAGGATTCGAGATTTCAACAAAACAACAACATAGTACACTGCCCCTCCACCAGTCAACAAACACAAAACAAAACACGCAACTACCACTAACACCACTCTCCCCTTCCTTCCCAATCTCTCTCTCTCTAGAAATTCTCTCTCTAGAACTCAACAGCAGCAGCAGCCATGACCGCCCCTTCAAGGAACCCAGCCACCGCTAACAACCGCCTCCAGAGCCAGGCCACCACATCCAGGCCCCCCAAACCGGGCCCCACCCCCGCCCCAACCGGGCCCCACCCGATAATCCCCGACCCGAACCCTAACAACCCACCAATGACCGCCGCCCCCTCGCCCTTCGCCCCCTCTCCGGAGGACCAGTTCCTCTCACGCGCGACCCACCTCACGCGCCCGGAGCTACTCCGGCGGCGGGCCCACAACCTCCGGCAGCTATCCCGGTGCTACAGGGACTACTACTGGGCCCTCATGGAGGAGCTCAAGGCCCAGCACCGCGACTACTACTGGACCCACGGGGTCAGCCCATTCAAGGAGGACGCCGCGGCCACGGCAGGTGAGGGGGGTGGTGGTGGGGCCCACCAGGCTGAAGAGGGCGTGGGAGAGAATCTCAGTAGTAGTAGTAGTAGTGTCAAGTGTTTGGCTAGTGGATGCAAGTCAAAGGCCATGGCTTTGACCAGTTTCTGCCTTTTGCATATACTCCAAGATAAAAACCAGAAGCTTTACAGGCCTTGCGGGTACGTTATCAAAAGGTACCGCCTTTTTTGCGCGGGCTCGATTTGTGTCTGTGTTTTGTTTCTCATTGTTGTTGATGGGCTGATGGTAGTCATGTGATCTGTCAGCATTACAGATGCCAAGCCAGCCTACAAGCTCATTTGGTAGTTGAGACTCGGAGCTCGTTTCGTTTTCTGGGAGGTGTTGTGGAGTGATTAGTGTGCTTTTGTGTTGTTTTGTGTTCCGTTGTTGTTGATGGGCTAATGGGAGTCTATGTGGTAGGGTGATTCGGTGCTGATTATGTGGCCTAGAAGCTAGCAAATCATACTGGAATAGTTTTGTTGTTCTGCATATTGAGTAGGTTGCTGTGGAGGTCAGGAAGGCTTTTCCTTGAACCGGGTCATGTTTTTTGTGACAAAAAAGATTGCTCTGGTGCTTGAGCCCAGAGAGGTCGATTGGCTTGCTAAGCCTTTATTGAGTTGATGTTTCAAGATTGAGCCTTTGGTTGGTTCTCTTCGGTCTTGTTATCGGATGAATGATGAATAATACCTCACATGGGTAAAGCTATGATCATGCATTATGTGACCTCTAAGTACAATTGTAGGATGGTTCCTTTATAAGGACCTTGTCTACGGTAATAAACCCCGCACCTGGTCTGCTCTCTTGCTAATCTTTCAAATGCTTCCTGATTTGATTTTTTCTGAGGGATGATTCCTGTTTTGATGTTTATTATCGCATTTTGACATTTGTGTCTGATGTACTTGCTGTTTTCCAGTGATATCTTATGTGGAAAGGCTATCTTGAGATCAACTAGTCCTCCTCTGTGTAGTAGCCACTTCCAGAGGGCCCAAAAACATGTATTAAAGGCTTTGAAGAAAGCAGGTCTCACCGTATCCCTGTCAAATAAGCTTGCTCCCAAGCTTCATATTGTCGTTGCTGAATACGTGCGTCAAATACAATCCAAAAGAAAAGCAGCAAAAAGGGCAAATACAGGGACAACTGCATAGAAGGAATCAGTTGGTCGCTGAACCAGCCGGTCATGCAAATGTGCCTAATGGAGCTCGAGCTAGCGTTCTCATTCGTGTGAATCCAAAGTTGAGGTGATTGTGATTAAGCCCTTGTACAAAAGTGTAGTCCTGCTTCTCTCTCTGTTTAGCCTCTCTCATAATTGATGATCGGATATTTCCATCTCCTCTACCACCATATGGGAGTGTTTACTAACCTCCTACACTGTATCTCCGGATCTTATGACTGCTAATTCCTAATTCAATTTTACATGATAGCCAAGCTGCCATCTTATTTTTCTGGACTGGTGGTGTGCACATATCACCAGAGCAATAGTAGTCATGATAGTCTTGGGTGTAATTCTTTCACCAACGGCATAGAACAATATGGTGATGCACCATTTCTTCCCCGAGGCCCTTCAATATCAACTCTCATCTTCTGGGAGGGTGATAAAACTTCATCTACTTGTTTTCTGTTTCGTGAGCTCTTGCAAGTTCTTGGTTCCGGGACAGGTTGCTGAAAACATTAGAAGCTGCTTGACTTGAGATATCTTCTACTTGAGAAATACCCGAAGCTTCTATGTAATAGTTTTACTTTCTCCGTTCCATCTGAGCTCTTGCATTGCACGCATATAGTCGAAGCTTGTTATGCCATTTTTGAATGAGATAATAGGTCTTATGTGGATGGTGGTTTCTTTTCTCTACCAATTAGTCATGCTTGCTCTCCATTGTCCAATGGTCTTGGCTTTGTCCTACTCTCATTCTGTTGTTACTTTCCTGCCGGTGTGTCGATATGGCGTGCCGATTCGTTCTCAATTCAATTTGATTCTGTCATAATTTGATTCGTCCGAAATTTGATTTGAATTTGTCAAGAGATGAATTGAATACGGTTTAAGATTTTTACAATTCGTCAAGCCGGCAAATTGAATTCGAGTATCAAATTTGATTCGAGTCCAATTCGTGTAAATTCGATTAAAATTCGTCCATATTATGTAATTTTTTTAAGAACATATCAAGAAGTACTTATATTACTATCTAGTTATGTCATCAAGTAGAGCAAAAGATTCGTAGACAAATTAATTTAGTACATTAAATGCAACCTAATCTTTAATTTATTTCTTTTTCCCAAAAAATGTTCAATATTAAACCTAAATTTTGACATCCATTAAAAAATGCAAAATTTTTGAATTTTTTCAAAAACATTATGAAAAGTTTGAAAGTTTTCAAAAAATTGTAGTTTTAAAATTTTTTATTCAATATTAGAATTAACAAAATAATTTAAATTTGATTCGAATTTGAAAGAATCATAATTTGTATTCGATTTGACTTTGGACAAATTGAATACGGTTTAAGATTTTGATGAATTCAAATTTGAACTAATTCGATTTGAATTCGATCCAATTCGAACCGTGGTGAGTCTAGGTAGGAGCTCATCGGAGTCGAAGCGGCAGCTAGTGTCCATGTTGTTAATCTCCGATGTGATGAGTACTTGAACAAATCGACCAAGACCGTGAAAAATATTAGAGAAGGCGATACCGAGTATACCAATGTACAAATATGTATTGTTTTCCATGAATTTGTGACCTTTTCTTTGAAAAATTGAAGGGTCTTATTTGTGAAGTTGGTTCGGAAATATATGCTAGGGCGTACTGGAAAAACAAAAGAACGCTATACATATACAGAAAAAGAGTAGTCTTGGATAATTGTCAAACGTATACACCCAAAAAAAGTCCGGTTATTTCATTGAATTTTTATACTCCTCAACCTGTACATCAGCGACTCTATGGATTTTTGGATTCGGCCAGCATCCGTCTGTGCAACTTGTTGAGATGCTTGGTGCAAACCTAGAATGCCACGGCCCAAACTAGCGATTGATGACGCAGTAGGCACCGATTCAACAGCGTACTCGATGCCATCTCCATATACAAGTAAGCCCGAGCACGTCGCAACGCTGCAACCGAATGTAGTCCAAGGAAGAAGGCCGATGGGTCTCACGCGCCTTTTTCTCATAATCTCGTAGAACGCTGTTCTCATTGCTGAGAAGCTGGTTTTCTCGGCAGAGGCTATGATGCTGTGAGCCACTGTTCTGATTTTCTCAGCAGAAGCGGTAGCCTTCATGAGCGATGTATTGGCTCCGGATTTAGCCAGTCCGGGGGCAAACAACTTCGACGAGCCAACGGACTTACTCAGAGCTAATGACACCTTGTGTGTTTGAGTCAGCATAAGCTTGAAAGAGGCTGGTAGCTTAAATGATACCACCTTCATGAATGTCGATACGGGGACAACTTTAGACAGGGAAGAAACTCCAACTACTGCTGTAGCCCCTGCGCCAACAGCTAGCACAGGTTTATTAGGAAACAACCACCGGTTCTCCCAATGGCTTGATTTCTCTCCGTCAGTTCCGTCGGTGGTCAGGAGCTGCCCGATCAAATCCTTGACCTCCAAAGGCACAGAAGTCTTCCAGTGCTTCCTAAGGCCCCCTAAGCTACTGGCATCCACTACAGCTACAATAGTTTGACACTTTCCAGCTTGGCTCTTCAGTGCTTGTGCCAGAAGTGCATACGACTTCTCATCAACTGGGAGCTCAGAGAACTCAACCTTTGTATCCTTGGGCTTCCCTGAGTTTGGAATGGGTAACCGGCTGGCGTTGTTTAGAGCAATCCTCAACCCCTCAACAGCAATCCGAAAGGTATAGACTTCAGAGATGATGCTCGTCTCCACGTCTTCTCCTTGGCTAACATCATAAAGCATCTTTTGCGAGCAAGCCAGAGCAACCCCAATGGATGGCAGGTCAATAAAAATATTATGTAGATCGAATAACAAAGGATAAATTGACTGAGCAAATGCCGGCACTGGATAAGTTTGCTCCGACTCCGAAAGAAGATGTCTTGAACCTGCTCCTGAATCAGAATTTTTCGGACTGAAATCGGTTTTTGGGACATCCATAAAAGAGGACAGCAACTTCACCATCCGTGACTGAACATCATCTGTGAGAAAAAACCTCCTAGAAAAAGACACAGCCCCGGAGCCCATTCTTTGGGGGACCAAACTACTAACCAAGCCATGAACCTTGCTCTCAGTATCAACAACGCTCGAAGCATCATCATCCTCCTCCTGCTCCAATGATGTCCTAACAAACGGTGTCTCGAGCACCAAAAACGATGAACCAACCTCCTTGGCCGCCTTTTTGGCAGCCAGTACATGCCCGTGAAAGCCAACCCCGAAAATCTCCCTCAAAACCAAGTTTCCAGCCACATTCTCGTACTTCTCCTTGCTGATCTTATCCATAAAGCACCGCGCAACCACGGCCAACGGAGACGTCGGGAATGGGCCACCCCCACCGTCCCCCAACTCCCGCTCCTCCTCACGCATCTCCGCCAACGCAGAGCGCCCAACCTGCGCCACCACAGCCTGAGGCCTCACAGCCCTGATCAAACACTCGGCATCCCAAGCGCTCCGCTCGGACAAACTCTGCGCGGAGAGTATGTAAATCACGGCCCCGGAGTCCGGGTCCCGAACCGCGAAAACGAACCGCTTGGTGTTCTCGGGGATCGGGAGCTTGCTAACCAACTCATCGGACGCTCGCAGATCACTGTGCTTTAGAAGCGACAAAGGCCATAGGTTCTGCAAGATGTAGAGGAACGCAAATCCCATCTCGCCCCCCCTACCATTCAACTAAACCCTAAAACCAAAAAAAAACAAAAAAAGGAATCCTCAAATCAGATAAACTTTCCCGCCATTTTTTCGCGAGCTTTGTTTCAACGGTGGCAAGCAAGACGATAGTTTCGATGGAGCGAGCGTGAGGGAATGAATGAATATTTTACCTCTGATTCGATGAAGACGGAGCTTTCTTTTGAGGATTTCTCGGATTAGGGTTTTTTCTTTTCTTCCGTTTGTTTGTTTTCAGTCGTTTGATTGTGGACGGATGGTGCAAACTGCAAAGCTGTTCCAGAGTCCCGCTCTGGAATACTCTCTCTCTCTTACTTGTGAATTTTCTTCTTCTGGATAGAAAGAGAAGATTTGCCTAAACTTTTCTACATTTATTCAGGTAAATTTCATTCTGCTCCACAACTTTTGCAAGTTTTTGTCTCAGCCATGTCGTGGATTGATTGATCAACTAAACCGGATTCGAAAAATAGCCCGCAGCACACGAACTGGACCGTCTTGGAACTACTTACTACCTCTGTTGTAGATCATTTTATAGCTCTAACCCACCACAAGGTCTACCCCAGAAGGATAGATTGTCCGTACAACATACAATCAGCAGGTTATATATATGAGAAAAAGTAAACAATCTTAGTCTCCAGTAGGAGTCAGGAAGACTACAGCTCTAGTTTCTGATCTGATTCATCGATTGTCTGGCAGCGGAACATGACATTGGACAACTGAGAAGTCAACAGGACAGCCCCGCCATGCGGCCGCTACTAGTCACAGCACGCGAGCTGCAGATAAAATCTGGCTATCCGTGGTTTGTGATGGCAATTCATTGACCAGTCTGGTGAGTTATCAATGATCGGATGAGCGATCACGAGAGTGGTGTCTACTGGAAAGACCTACCTTCTCCTTGAGTGCCTGTCGGATTGGTGATCATGCTTTCGGTGCTTCCGAGAGCTGTCGTCCCCACTCCTGGAGCTCCTTTTGTAATAGACTTCCTCTTCATCCACAGTGTTCCTCTTGTCAAAGTGCTTTTCTCGATCAACGGAGCTCTTTTCCTGATACTCATCCTCCCTAGAGCTCCTTTCCTGGTGTTGTCTTCTCTCAACAGAATACCGTTTTTCATGACCCTCTTCTTTGTCATTGCGGCTCCTTCTTTTGTGGTAGTGTTCTTCGATGGAGCTGCTTCTTCGATTGTGTTCATCTCGTTCGCCACTGGTCCTCCTCCCAGGAAGGTCTTCTTCCTGATGGCGTCTTCTCTCAACAGAATGCCGTTTGCCATGGCGCTCTTCCCTGTCATTGTGGCTCCTCCTTTTGTGGTATTGTTCCTCAACAGAGCTGCTTCTTCGACTGCGTCCATCCTGCTCATCAAGGGCGCTCCTTCCTGGAAAGTTTTCTTCGTCGTCAGCAGAACCTCTTTTCCTTCTAGGTGGAGAGGGGACCTGGACCACAAAACCGGATCATTTCCATCTACTTCCTTACATACAATGTCCAACATACCCTATGTCAAGCATTCATAAACCGAAGGCTAAAGCAGCCAAGCAACAACTATAGATCATATCATAGTCCACATTCCTAATGACATTGACAGATAAGTGATGTGCATACAGCATACTGCAGTCATAAATATTTGATTGTTCTTTGTTCTAAGTTGGAATAATTAAATAGATCATTAAATGCATGAATTGCAGTACGAAAAACAAGTTTGAAAGAGCTGTGGGAGGTACAAGTTGGTGAAGGAGTAGCACCTGAAAGCGAGATGCATATTTCCCTTCGGGTGGAGGAGGGATGCCAAGCCTTTTCAAATCATCGTATGGTATTTGTTGTCTGCTTGAATAAGTGGCCACAGATCAGTATATCGTTGAACTGGAGGCCAGTGTTTCACCACGAGCCATAAGAATTAAAACAAAGATGACGGGGGTGGAATTATACATAAAATGGGGAACTAAAGATTCCCGTGAACTGATAACTAGTAACAAATATATCTAAAGAACTGAATACGCACAGGGGAGCTCGAAATGGACGTTCTCGCCCACCAAATCTAAGCTGACCAGACTCTTTTCTTCCACCAAAGCCTCCCCCTGCCCAAGAAGTGAAAGACGAGAAATTGAATACTTTTGGATGCATAATGCGGTTCCACAGAAATATCATGAGAGAGTGAAAAGAGGAAGTGAGCTCACCTAACCTTCTGGGAATCCATCCCGGCATCAGAAGTTGCCGGCAATAATCAACCATGATTTCGCTGTCATCGACGAAGGAATGGTGAGCATCCTGTGTGGAAGCAAAATGCAGCAGTTGCCGCTGTTAGTTTAACTTGTAAGCTCCCTCATCAAATAAACAAGCAGGATATGTGAAATCTCCAACCTAGACCACTTAGCCAGAAATGCTTAGTTTTAGTTTAGGAGCTCAAAAGCAACAAGCCAAAGTGATGTGAATGGTGCTGCCTAAGTTCCCTGAACCAAGCATTGGCTAATATCGACAACAATTGTCGCATCGACCATAAAGAAACAGTCTTGCACTAGGACCAAGTTCAAGGACCGTGAAAAATTAGAAAGGAATCTCTCTTCACGAATCCTCCAACCAAGGCACAATACCAAGATGATGATGATGACGATGACATAAACCTTAATTCTCTCCAACATTGTACACATATGATAGATAGAGCTTCATGGGGCTACCTTGTAAGCGCGGCGCATCTCTCTCTCGGTCTCGTACTCAACAAAAGCGTAGCCGCGGGAGGCACCCGTCACTGGAAACCCATAAACCCCACAGATTAGCATCACAAAAAAGCTCTCTTCTTACTCAAACACATACATAATTAACAACAAAAATCAACTAAAAACCAAGACATGAACCTAAAAAAGAAGAAGATATCACAAAGGGAAATTACCAATGTGCCTAACCAAGCGCAGGTTCTTCACGCGGCCGTACTTGCTCATCACCTAAAATCCCATCAAATTTTAACACATTATTAAGCAACTCCAACTCAAGAAACGGTGGGGCCCCACGATGATTACCTTGAGAAGGGAGTCCTCGGTGGTCAGATGGGATAGGCGCCCCACGAAGACGGTGCAGTAGGGATCGCCGGTGGCCTTGGGGTCGCCAAACGGGTCATCTGCCGCAGCACAGAATAGTACGACTCTTCAACTACCCATCTAAAACTCTTCCACTACCCATCTAAAACTCTTCCATTTTCATAAATTTAAATTTTTTAAAAAAAGGAGAAGGGGGTAGGAGGTACGTACAGAGGGCGGCGGAGGAGCAGAGGAGGGCGCGGGAGACGGCGTTGTCGTGGGGGATGATGTCGGTGCCGTCGATGCTGCCGGCTTGGATTGGGTGGTACTTGTCCGCGTAGAACACTGAGTTCCCCCCGCTCTTGCTCATTTCTTCCTTCCTTTGCTTCCTCTCTCTCTTTCTCGTGTAATTATTGCAACTATTTATGTCGTGCCTTCTTATCAATTGGCCCTGGGGTTCGAGGAATTAGGACCGGATCTTCTGGTCTAAGATCTCGAGCACGCACGCAGTACAATGGTATTCAATATTTTGTTAGACTCAGAATTTAAATTATTCAATTTAATAATAGTATATATTTTCAAAAACAAATAAACATGGCAAACAATCATGGGAATTGTCAGTATGTTTAAAATGATGTCGAAACTTTATTACATTAGTTAAAGGGTCATCTATGTTGAATAATTTGGTATATTGACCATAAAAATACTCATTAAGATCGTCTAGCCGAAATTGTAACAGCAGACTTTATTAAAACTCTGCCGTAATAATATACAGTAGGAAATCCACGGCATGGAAAAAGAGTGATTTGGCATTACGCTGAGCAAATTCAATTTAACACCTCAAATACAACTCCACCTACCCCTCAAATAGTTGCATACAACGTAAACGGGGCAACATAGAATTGAATGCTAGTCAAACTCGATGCGAAAATTGTGATAAAAGTTTAACTGATTTAATTTGTATTATTTACATTAAGAATGTGCACATTCTTTTTTAGCAAATTTTAGCTTGTGAATATAACAACGAGAGTTAGTCCAAGTGGTAAGAGACTTGGATTTACTTAATGGTGTAACATTGTGTGTCGCATGGTATATTAGTGTCCAATATGATTTTTTTCTATTTATTTCTTATTTATATTTTTATGTATTTTTATACTAATTATTAACAAGATAATTAATAAATGTTTTGATATTGAAAATTATTTTAATGTATTAATTGTCTTGTCAAGGAAATGTATATTTTTTGTCTAGACTACTTGGTATTCGAACATCACTGTGCTGACTAATCCAGATTTGGACCAGGTTTAAAAGTGACAAAACTCTTATAACAAGTATTTAACATGTTGCATTCCCAATCAATATTTTAAAAAATAGGGAAAAGTATGATTTAGTACCCTATAGTTTTACCTTTTTCGCGATAGAACCGTGTAGTTTAAAAACTATCAATCAGGTCCAAGTTATTTCAAAAATTATCAACCTACGGTCCCGACTTGGTCCGGGTTATTTTAGAACCTAGCTGGACAACCACGTCATCAAAATGACCTCGTTTAGTCTGACGTGGCTTGATGAATGAGCGGATGAGTTGTCTTAAAGGCAAATTTCATAAAAATTTCAAATTTATTAATTTTTTCCCTCCACTCCTCTTCTCCCTCCACCCATCTTCTTCCTCATCTAATCCCACAAAATTTCACCCAAAAAAAATCTAATCCCACAAAAACAACCAAAATAAGAAAGCTGGGTTACATCTTCTCAGAAGTAAACTTTTCTCTTTTTTAAATAGTTTTATCCTCCTCCGCCACCAACAATAAAATCCAATCCTCTCTCTTCCTCATGGACAGATCTGGAAGAAGAAGAAGAAAAACACTAATGACGACCAAAAACCCAATCTTTATCGCGAACACAGATCCGTCAAGATCACCGCCTTTTATTCAGCAGTGTAACTTACAACTCAACTTCGATTTCCCAAGTTGTAAATCCAAATGGGTACTTCTAATTACGACCAGAAACCTAATATTTATCGCGAACACTGACCTCTCCTTCATGAACAACGAGGTCAACGCCTTGGAGGCTCTCCTTCCTGGACTCGGCGATCACGGCTGTCAACACTCTAACCTCGAGGAGGATGCGCTTGTCGGCAGCGTAGGCGGCCTCGGGTACGGAGTCAATGGTGAAAAGCGCGGCGGGGGAGGGCGAGGAAGTGGGGAGTGGCACGAGAGGTAAAAAAGCGAGAATTTGGGGTTAAATATTGGAGCTTTGAAGTGGGATGTGGAGCCGAGGGAGGGAGATGCGGCCAAATAAAAGGGGAGAAGTAGGTGAAGTTGAGGTGTAGGGCCATTTCCAAGCGGCTCATCCGACGGGAACATCTCCCTATTCACCGCGCGGGAGGACGGGAGGTGGGACACCACCCAGGCGCTCTTCCTTTTGGTGTTTATGGTTGTTTTCTCGGTCATGGAACACCGCCATTTTTAATTTCTTTGGTTAGGATTAAGGTTTTGGAGATTTGGCGTTGACGTGGGTTTTGGTGATTTTGAGGATTATGGGTGATATTGGGAGGCTGGGCTGGTGTTATTAGTTGGATGTTTCTGTTGCTGGATTTGGTGGTGGAGGGAAGAGAGGATGAAGGAGGAAGAGGAGAAGAGGGAGAGGATAGAAAACTTTGTAGGGACTTTTTTGATGTTTTCTTTTAAGACACATCAACGCCACGTAAAACAAAAAGCGGGGTAGTTTTGATGACGTGGTGGTCCAGCTAGGTTCGGAAGTCGCCCGGACCTGGGCGGGACCGTAGGTTGATAATTTTTGAAATAACTTGGACCTGATTGATGATTTTTAAACTATACGGTCTTATCGCAAAAAAGTTAAACCACTAGGTACTAAACAGTACTTTTCCCAAAGAAAATCATGTTATCCCACATGAAGCTCCTCGGTCGTCCGATCTATATGCGTGTTTGGATACATTAAATCAACCATCTTTGTTTTATTCCGGATGGTGGTGCTCATCCTATTAGTATCAACATTTAACCTAACCTCCCTAATTAGAGTTCAACAATGCTATATTATACGTTAGCATTAACTAAAAAACGACAGTGTTTCAAGTGCATATGAACAGGCAGCCACCCAAGACCTGCCCGAATAAAAGTTGGTAAATTAACAGAGACTAAATTATCAATTTCAAATCGTATAGCCTAAATACAAAAACACATGAAATCACGGGATACTAAAAATTATTTTTCTTAATTAATAAAGCAACTCCGAGTCCCAACAAGAGAAAAGTCAGAAAACGACATAGCGAAACACTAGTAGAACTCCCCACCGCCAGCGATTAACAAAGCGAGAGAGGTTAGGTGGAAGTTGAAGTTAGAACTCAACCTAGGAGCCTCGCCTCGCCTCGCCTCGTTATCATCGAAGATCCATAAACCCCCAACCAAGCCTCAACTACAGAGCGGCTGGGATAATGTTGGGCTTTGTAAGAACAATATCCCGTCCGGCCTCTTCCCTTACGTGGCTGTCTTGTTCATTCTCGAGCTCGGCTGCCTCGGTTCAAGCGGAGAGGACCATCCGGGAGGGCCCACGCAACGACTGGGTTCGCCAGGAGGTCAGGGACGTCTATGACTCCCCTCTCCTCGATCTCCTCTTCCACGGTGTAAGCCAAGCCATTCTCTCCCTCCCCTTTTTTGCTCTCTTCGATATTTGCACTTTCGTTACTTGTACGAGGGAAATCTACTACTTTGGTACGATATTTGTCAATAAAATCACTACTATATATATATATATATATAAAGATTGGCCCTTTCGAGTGCCTAGTTCGAGCCCTTTGAATGCATGTGCTTAAAACTTGCTAGGGAGATCGTTTTGCTCAGTTTGACCTGAATTAGTCGGTCCATTGTGTGTACCCTTCTCGAAAAGTTCTCAACTTTGGTCGTGGATTTTAACATTGGGTCTGGAAGATAAGCTGGAGTGAATGCGTCACAATGTTGTTTTTGGATGGGAAATGATTTAGGAAGTAAGAGGAAAGCGTATGAATAATTAGACGGTAAGTGATGGTATGATTATGGTCTTGTAGGCTCAAGTGCATAGGCATTCTCACAACTTTAGGGAAGTTCAGCAATGCACTCTGCTCTCCGTCAAGACTGGCGGATGTAGCGAGGATTGCTCCTATTGTCCTCAGTCTTCCCGATACGACACCGGCTTGAAGCCCCAGAAGCTCATGACCAAAGACATTGTCTTGGATGCTGCACGAAAGGTTCTTCTTTGACTTCCCTTCTTCTTTTTAATTGGAAATGGCTTTTTTGTTTGATGCTTAGTCCAATCAGTTCTATAGAATGATGTGGCTTGTTCAAGTTAGATAATCAAGTTCGTGTAGCTTTGGCTACATCGTCGGCCGTCCTGCTTTGTTGATGTGGTAGGATACAGTTTTCTCTAGTTTTCTCTTGAGAATCTATATGTCCCTTAACAGGCAAAAGAGGCTGGCAGCACGCGCTTTTGCATGGGTGCTGCCTGGAGAGACACTGTCGGAAGGAAGACCAACTTTAGTCAGATACTCGACTATGTTAAAGAAATCAGGTAAATCTATAAATGTTCTATAGAGAAGAGTTGGATGTGATTGCACATGGGCTCTGAATTCGGGAAACTAAATTCTACATGCTTCTTGTCTGTGCGACTACGTCCCCAGAACTGCTCCCTGGCTAGCTTAACTCTGGAAATTTCTAGGCTGAATATCTTTTTTGTGCAACAATAGTTCTTGCTTACAAGAATTGAAGATTGTCGCTTGCAGTTGCAATCGAGCCACTGCAATTCAATGCATCATATAACGTCATACATCATGGGAACTGCTCCGCGAAGCTTTTAAAAGAAAGTGCATGGCATGGCCATGGTTTTCTGTTGAGCGTGCAGGTGCATAGATGAATAATTAATTCTCTGCTGGTATCTAAGTGCTTGATATTCCAGGGGTATGGGAATGGAGGTTTGCTGCACTCTTGGCATGCTGGAGAAGCAACAAGCTCTGGAACTAAAGGAGGCGGGTCTTACAGCTTATAACCATAATCTGGACACCTCAAGGGAATATTACCCGAACATTATTACTACAAGAAGTTATGACGAAAGACTACAAACCATCGACTATGTTCGTGAAGCAGGGATTAACGTCTGCTCAGGTGGTTTATGGAATTTGCACCTAAAATTCTTGTATCCTCATGCAACTGTATTTCAATTCTTCCCATATAATGTTCCTTGTGCGTAACTGCCTTCTACTCTGTAAACAAAGGCAAGAATCACTTCATGTTCACTGCGGAATGTTAAACCATATATGTTCTTGTCTCAGGTGGCATAATTGGACTTGGTGAAGATGAAGAGGATCGAGTTGGCCTGCTGCATACGTTGGCCACCCTTCCTACACACCCAGAAAGTGTTCCCATCAATGCACTTCTTGCCGTTAAAGGCACGCCGCTAGAAGATCAGAAGGTAACATCCAGCCCGTTTGACTCGAGGGAAACATACTTGTCATAAGTCATAATCCTGTGCTTCCCTACATATAATACGAAGTTTCTTCCATTTCCTTTTCCTTCCTGCATTATACGTTTAGGGACTTGTCATGAAAAAGTGACGGAAAACCATGTCATTCAGCTTCATTGTCTACCCCGCAAACTTGAATTTACTGACTCGATAGTCGGAAACAAAATAGACAAACTGATACAGTATGTCGGACAATACTTGGTCTAATTAGACGATGAAGCTGCAATGTAAGTGTTTTCTACCGAACTATTGAGCTACTGCTTGTAGCAATTGTTTCCTTTAATGAATGAAATCTGTAATCTCTGATACAACATTGTTTGCCGAAAAGTGCAAAGTTTCAGTTTGTTGGGTTTTAATTCTAACATTTGCTTGCTTGATTCCAGCCTGTCGAAATATGGGAGATGATACGGATGATCGCAACTGCACGCATTGTCATGCCGAAAGCGATGGTTCGGTTATCGGCTGGCAGGGTGCGTTTTTCGGTGCCCGAGCAAGCACTGTGCTTTCTTGCTGGTGCAAACTCAATATTTACTGGAGAAAAGCTTTTGACCACGCCCAACAATGATTTTGATGCTGATCAACAAATGTTCAAGCTGCTCGGTTTGATTCCGAAAGCTCCTGACTTTACCCAAGGCGAAGACAAGTCTTTCGAAAGCGAAAGTCAGGTTGCAGCGTCAAGTTGAGAATTGCAACAGAATGCAGATTGTGTAGGTTGCTGTCTAAGGGTTCGGACCATCATGGATAAAAGTTACAAATGCTGAATTGCGTGGTAGGAGGAAAGTGTCGTTCAATTTCAGTATCAAGAGACAAATTCACTACCACCACCAAGTCAATCTTTGCAGTAGGAACATCGCCTTATTTATGCAACACCTTGCTTTTTTCCGGCTTCTTTTTATGCAAGCGTTGTATAATTTTTGGCATCTTCAAGCTTCGATACCACCACGCCAAATTGTTTGGTAACTGGTTAGGAGTGTCTCTTTATGTAATAGGATTGTCTCATTTTTATTCCACCACGTCATTCCAACCCTTCCAACACTTGCTTTCTCTTCTCTAGAAGTCAACCCCATTCATGGTCTATTGCTTGTTAAGACCCTTCAACGCCACCATGCCAAATTGTTCAGTAGGATTGTTGACCCTTTTTAACACTGCCAAGCTAATTTTTTAGCACAAGCCTTTTTTTCTATTGCCACCATCTCATCACTTATTTTCTTTCTAGGATTAAACATCTCACGCCCAACTGCTTTTTAGCTCCATTGACACTACCGCGTCAAATTGCCAAGTAGGAGATTCACCCCGTCAACACCATCAAGCCAAATTTCATAGTAAGAGCGTATTTTTTTAAGGGTTATTATTACATCATATCACTTGAGACTTTTCACCATAAACCCGCCATGTATAAACTGCAATAAGAGAGTATGGATCTGTGGCTTCTATATCAGTTGTAAACATCCACAAGTTAGTGGCCAAATGCACAGAAAAAGCCTTCACGGAGAAAAAAAAATTCGGGAAGCTAAACCAATCTATGTGACAGTCCGAAACTATCAACTCCGACCAAGAGAGTATTAGTCGACTAAATGCAAGGAAAGCGGGTCCGAGCTCGGACCGAACTAGTGGCTGATGGTAAGAGACATCAGGTAAAGAAACGGTTGGAAGCGGATAGAAGATGTCGGCGATGTACTGACTTCCTCCTTCTTTACGACCCTTTTCACTTGCTGCTAATCAGTTACCATCCATATTTGGAAGCAGTTCATCTATCCATACAGATTGGATGCGCAAAAGTCAGCTTTTAGGTTAGATAAGCATCTCGAGAACCCATCAAGGAAACAGACTAGTTAAACTCAACTCGACTCAGTTAGATTAGTTACCTCAGCAAATGCAGAGGGCAGCAAGCAGCGGGCGAAAGCTCAAAATGGGGGTCTCAAACCACTGCAGAAAACCAACCGCTCATGTTGGTTAAACTCGTAGAGCCATAGGAGACACTAAGGGTTAACGAAGTCAATAACACGGCGAAGTAATGACTTTATTCATTCAGCAAGTTATTTCAGGCGTGCCAAGTACATAGTAACATACATCTTAGCCTCCTTGGAATAAGATCGGACTCATCCAGATAATCAGTTAATCTCAAACCTGAGACATTGGTCTTCTTCCTCAACCACACTTCTATTTCTAAGCTGATTCTTCTTTGAATCATCCGAAACCAGGCAATCCCATGACCGGACATTGATTCCCCATGAAGAGTTGAAGCAGCAGTGTGTTGATTGACCTCGAGCATAATCTGGATTTTCCAGATTATTGCTCTTTCAGCTCCCAAGAACATGTCCATCCGTTAAGCCAAATGTTGCATCGTCAGGATGCTGATTCCGTTACTCTCAGCTGCAAAGTTTGACAGTGCAAGCCACTGCTTGCGCCCAAAATTTGAGCCTGGCCTTAACGTCGTCGGGATGATCACCTACATACGTCACACAACAGATCCCCGCGTTAGATACTACATCACAACACCACAATACAACCCAACAAAGTCTCCACTCTCACAACAACGCCATTACAAAAAGACCCTTAATTTCCAACAATTAACCAAAATTCAACACGGGCCTTTGCGTATTCGAAACAATATATGAGAAGATCTAGAATTATAAATAAAAAAAACAAAAAGACCCCGACTTTCCACAAAAAGCAAAAAGAACACAGAA
This sequence comes from Hypericum androsaemum, assembly GCA_963995505.1. Taxonomy (NCBI): domain Eukaryota; kingdom Viridiplantae; phylum Streptophyta; class Magnoliopsida; order Malpighiales; family Hypericaceae; genus Hypericum; species Hypericum androsaemum. The sequence goes on along the minus strand of OZ023188.1, from coordinate 786,039 downwards.
AACCCACAAAAGATTTCACATTCACAGCACTAGAAATGCTTACCAGGGCTAGAGATCTTCCAGTTGGCAATGGGGCTGGCGGCTCCGGCGGGGTCACTCAATCCGGTCTCCGGCGGCGTCCGGTGGTGGTCATCCAGGAACCTCTGGCTCATGGAGTAGCACAACTCAAGGGCGGGCAATGTGTTGCAGAGCTCGGGGATCTCGTCGTAGCTAAACCCAAACCCTAGATCCAAACATCCCTTAAGCTCGTCGAGGTCCTCGTCGGTCAGGCTCTTGGTCCTCGTCAGGTCTTCCTCATCGCTGGTGGGCTCCACCACGTACCCCTCCAGCAACACCTGCTTCTTCTTCTTCTTCGTCATCTTCTTCTTGCTCTTTGTTAGGTCGTGGCTCTGGAGGTGGTGGTGGTGGCGGCTCACTTGGCTCCATATGTCGTCCGTCTCCGGAAACGGCGCCGTGTCGCCGCCGTCGTGGTATAGGTTTGCTTGGGTTTCGATGCCTTCAAATCCCATCTTCTTCTTTTTTTTAGGGACTCTCTCTCTCTCTCTCTTAAAATTGCTTTTGTGAGAGACGAGAGAGGCGGTGTTTATAAAGCTGTCACCAATGATGAGCGGGTTTCCTCTTTTCTATTTTTCAGAACGAGGTAGAGTCGAGTAATTTCGGAATCTATTTTCGTCAAGTATTTTTATTTGCCATTTTTTGTTTTGCTTTAATTTGAATTTAAATTATATTAAATGCGATAAGATTTATCCTATTAAAATATAAATTCTCAAAAGTTATGTTCAGTACATCTAATTTAATGAAAATAATCTCTAACAAATTAAGATTTGGGGTAAATTCTGTATTCTTTTCTGGAAGATATAGTAACTGATTAATAATTAGGTGCGCTTTTATTGCGAAGTGGCCAATCCATGACATGATGGACGGATAAAGAGAACTATTTAGCTGAGGTGGAGATTATAACTATTTGGACAAAAAGAACCCCAAATTATTGAACCCAAGAATAACAAATACAGCATGTCCCATTTTGCGGTTTCGTGACGCTTCTAATGTACCCGCAATAAAAATAAATGGAATGGATTAGGGAAAAATACATGATGATAATTATAGTTCATATATTAATTAGCTGATTACCATTTGTGAGCAAAATATATTCAATTCTGTCCTTATATTGTATGGTTTATTATAAAATCTAACTTTACAAACATAAACCAGCAATAGTCGAAAATAATTTAAAAAATTGCATCAAAATTTAAGCATTGTTAAACTAACCGTGATCATTAATTTTTGAAATTGCGATCACGATTGTCGATCCGTATTTTATACTTTTTCATAAACTTTGAAGTGTCAATTTCCTAATTTTCTAACCGCAGTCAAAGATAATTAGGATGATGTTAAATTCCCACCGAAAAGGAGAAAAAACAATGATATAAAGGAGAACAGCTGTCCGGATGCGAGGCTGGATAGAAGTGGGGCCGTGTGGATGACGACGACGGACGACCGGAGGACAAGAGAGGGACACGTGGTTTGGATCTGATTATACGGTTGGAAGGTGGTGTGGCCCACCCATGTGGGAGGTTGATGATGTTGTTGGGTTTTTGTACGTATCCGGAGACGACCTCTCCTCTTACGTGTGAAACGTGGGAGTTTTTCCCATTGAGCCAAAGATAACCAGTACTTTTATGTGGTCAAATTATTGGGTGCTTCCACATTCGTCCAGACTTCTTCTCAACAAACAAAATTCATACTTCTCAAAAAAAAAACAAATTCATACATTATAAAGTGTTATTAAAAATATTCAACCAAATTTTGTAAGATTAATAATAAATAATTTTAATTAAGATAAAACACTCCATGCTTTTTAATGAAGTTGAATTGTAGTATAGATTCAACTCGATAATTACAATATCTTTCATTGAACTTACCACACATAATTAATTGAGATTGTTGTGGTGGTGAAGAGTTGGGGGCATTAAATCAATAATGCGTCTAATCATAATATAGAAGTTGTGTTCCGTCCATTTCCATTATTGGGTTTAAGAAAGTGAGGGAGGAAACAAATAAAAAAGGTTAATGTTACGTGGAAAACAAGTAAACGAAATTAAATAGGGACCCAACAATTGGAACATGGTCCAAATTTTCCTTTTCAAGAAGAGGATTAACTTTTTTTTTTGGTTTAGAACTACTTGGTATCTAGTCTATTGGATCTGTTAGGAGTTCAGCAACTAGAGAACAAAACGTGCAAAGAATACGGACACAAGAGATAACGTGGTTCGGCCTAATGCCTACGTCCACGGAGAGAGAGGAGAACTTTTATTGATGAGTTTCCGAGCCACAAAGCCATATAAAAAACCTAGGTAACATGTCTTTATATAGAAACAAACCCTTTGTGTACAAGTAATCTATATAGGTCGGATTAGGAGTCCAAAACTTAGTCAGAATAGGAATAGGAATAGAAAATAAGTCTTTCATATTTCTCGCCATCCCAACAATCTCCACCTTGGCGAGAAATCATCTCATGGAAGAACCATGAAGCTCCACCCGAACTTCAACAAACTCCACCTTGACAAAACACCGCCCCATGAAGAACCATGAGATCTTGCAAAACCAATCCGACTCTACCGACTCCATCTCAGACCATAGATAACTGCATCAATAAAATCATCTCAACTTTCTCTTCACCTTTTGTTCAATCACTTGGAGCCAGCCCCCAAACTCGACCTTCTGAACTTGCTTGGCATATTCCCTCCAACCTCCATCGAACCCCAACTAGCAAGTCCACCTGCTGAAGCAACCTTGCGACCAATAGACACGCCCTCTATTTTTCGGTCAGCCCCATGCTCCGCAACCTCGAACTGCTTTTTCGCTAGACCTTCTTGCCTCATACCAATGCTACATGCCATAGCATACAAAGAGCAACCTTTTGTTCTACCAAGTAAAACTCTCGACATGCCACGAACTCCACCGTTCGGCCTTGAGTGAGATACCTGATTCGCCCGTGGTTCTACCAACGGCTTCGTATCCCCCATGCAAAACCTACCCAACACCTTTGACGTGCACGTCTCTTTAGACAACCATAGCGGGAACTTGCTAACTTTGTCTCCGCGAATCTCAACTCCACTCAAACCATTCATGTCAAGCCTTTGCTCCCTCATACGAACCAACCTCATATGACTTGAGCTTTTCTCCACTTCATCAGACCCATTGATGTGACTCTGCCTACAACAATATTCCTATTCTCTTTCACCTTTCATCCCTACCATCGCATCCTTCTCCACCTTCATTAGTATAGCTTTATAACTATCACTGTTATAATCCAAGGTCCCTAATGAAAAGAGATTACCAGGATGCATTGGACTTGATAAGACAGAAAGCCAATCACCATCCGACCCGTCTGAACATGTGGCCATGGTTGTGGATGTCGATCCCTCCTCGTTGTCTTGATTCTCAGTTCATCCTAGATAGTCCCCTTCATGTGCCCTTCTCCGCACTTGAAGCCACTTCCATCGAACTTCTTTAACTCTGACCTGGATCCTCTTCCACAACCCAGCTGGTGGCTCCTCATCATTTGCCAAGCACAAGCAAATCTTTGCTACCGCCTTGGCCTCCAACTCTTCCCATTCTTGCTCCTTCATCTTCTCGGACTTCTTCTCCGAGAGCGCGATGACCATCCCTTTTTGCACGAGGAGATCCTTGACACGCCTTTGCCATAACCCAAAATTCGATGAACCATCGAACTTCACAAGAGCAAACTTCGCGCCATGATCCGACATCCTCCAACCTTAGTTCTTGATACCACTTGTCAGGAGTTCAGCAACTAGAGAACAAAACACGCAAAGAATACGGACACAAGAGATAACGTGGTTCGGCCTAATGCCTACGTCCACGGAGAGAGAGGAGAACTTTTATTGATGAGTTTCCGAGCCACAAAGCCATATAAAAAACCTAGGGTAACATGTCTTTATATAGAGACAAACCCTGGTGTACAAGTAACCTATCTAGGTCGGATTAGGAGTCCAAAACCTAGTCGGAATAGGAATAGAAAATAAGTCTTTCCTATTTCTCGTCATCCTAACAGGGTCGATTAATCCAAGTTCGAGCCGGGTAAGACTTTTGAAAGGTGACAAAACTCTCCCAATAAGTATTTAACGTTGCTGCGTTCCCAATGACTCGAACCCGAGACCTTAGTTAAACTATAACAACGTTCTCATCAGTTGATCTAAGTGCTTGTTGGTAGAAGAGGATTAACTATTGACAACCAACTATTGGCCGAAATCACATTTCAGGATCAAGAGGCTTTTAAATATATCCGAAAAGAAAGCAGAGAGAAGAGACTCAAATTAAAAAAGCAAAAACTATCAGAGTAAATAGGCCAAAATTAGTACCCGGTAAAGAGGGTGAAGACTTTTTTTCTAGTTTAATTAATAATTTGTTATTTTAAATTTTTAGGAAGTACTCTAAAATTTAAATTAGTAGGTGTATTATTTTTCGGATACCAGATGATCTAGGAAAAAAAATAAAAATAATTACTAGTTATATATATATTTTTCCTACAAATATGGGATTAAATTATCCTTTTATTCCCAAAATTAGAAATACTTCTCATGACATATAAAATTACGAGAGACGCCGATCTAATAATGCTCGTCCTTAATTTAAACGAGCCTTGTTTTCCAAGCTCGGTGAGTTTAGTTTCGCAAATAATGGGAGAAAATGCAAGAATAAATTCTCTGTTATAGTAGCCAAATCAAATTTCTCTAATAATACACAGACGGAACTAAAATTTGATACTTGAACGTAATTTTAATTGAAAATTCAATGCTTATCATATTAATTGGGATACAGTTTATTTAGACGCTTCGTAGATTTCGAGACGTGATAAGCTTATCAAATTGCGTAGAGATCGAGATGTCCTATGTCCCAATTTAAATTGTAACCGGAAAACGAGGAATAGAGAATTCTTTATTCCAAGTTTCGAGATGAACCAGTCTTTTGTTGGTTTGCAAAAGCAATCAAGCAAGCAATTGAGCATTATGTAAACGACAGCGTTGTATTTCAATTACTACAAATAATTTTTTTTTTTGAAAAGTCAAATTAAAATATAATGATAATGCTATTACCATTCCGAGCCATTTTTTCCCTTAAAACCAAACAAGCTCATTAGGCAGACCATGTTCACAGGGCACCGTCACCTTGTCACGGATTTAATTAATACACCAATGGGCAAATTCTGCAACTATTTATAATATCGCCTTACATAAAGCATAGTTAATCCAATAAATATATAAACTGAATGTTCAAATAATGACTTCTTTACAGATATGGATGGGCTTTCAGTTTCACAGTAGAATACCAAAAAAAATACCAATTCTCTATTAACTGCTTGCACTTTTTAAATTATTTATAATTGTTGTGCCAGCCAAATGATTGAATCATCACCTACTTACTTCATTAATTAACCCAACTAACTAGCCACAAAATCTTGGGTCGGGTTGGCCGGAACCACCAACGCAGGTTTGCTGTCAACCACCATACATGGTTGTTATAACGAGATTTTGAACCATGTTCACTTCAAACCAAATCTTCATCCCTCCTTTATATTGTTAGAGTAAGTATTCTTTAATTACATGATTAATTATGTAATAAGAAGATTACTCATATGTGGAGAGTGCAATTTGAACCAAATAAATTCTACCAAATATTCAGACATCTAACTAAATGATCAATGTTTGAGTTTCGTAAGAAATTTTATCCATATAAAACCGTCAATGCATCTGGTGGGTGAAAACGTGATGAGTTGGGTTTGCATGGGAATTGAAGGGATGATATATCATATATGTGGATGACGTGATTCAGGATGAGCCACGCGGACTAATATAATTGGCCGAGCAGCTGGACCCAGACAATTACTGCCCAACAACCCACGTGGCCGGTCGCTATCGGTCCAACAATTTAGCTGGATAACTGACTCGGCATTTTCGGTGGTCACCCAGTACCAATCAATGAAGTCATTTTTATACTGGAAATGAATACCCAATTAATTCCCAGAAAATCAAAGGTGGGATTATCCCTTTGTATGTTTCCACAAGAATTACTATTTTTAACTGAAGAATCAAATTTAATCTGAACAAAACATCAAGTCATAATAAGACTTTTTTGTTGTTGGAGTTTTAGCAAACGTCGTGTTACCAACGCTCGAACTATCAACTGTTAAGTTAGATCCTCTAGTACCTTAAAAAATGAATTATATGGTACATTGTTTTTTCTGAATCTAATCTTGTGGTTGTTAAGTTTAGATCATCAAGTACGTTCGGATGGTTCGAGTTCATTGGTAAGTTTGTGGCTCCTCTTGAGCGAAAAGTTCCCATTCTAAGAGCCACTTCCAAAAATATATACCAAAAGGAAACTCACAATTTATTCAGTTTTTAATTCATTTTTTTTTAGATATATGGAGGCTAAGAGACAAAAAGGGATATGCCTTGGCCGATATGGGCAACATTACAACAGCTCCAAATTTGCATTTATATTATTTTGCATGCAAAGATCGAATAAAAAGGTTGATTTTCGAAAAGCCAAAAAATACAAGGTCTGGTGGATGTAGTTAACTTTCCAATCGGATACTTTCTAGTTCTTTCAATAAGGCCCAATTGTTGCAATAAAATTCCACCCAAATTAGCCGACCTATTAGTTGTTTAAATATTAGACAGTTTCCGTAAAAAATTCAGAAACAATTCATTTTATACATTAATAGAGTAAAATGAATTGGTACAATAGATGGAGCGATTCACTTTTAAATTTAATGTAAATTCAAATTTCTTTTCAATCGTGAAACCAGGAATTTCTTTTCAATACATAAACCAGCTAGCTCTGGAGCACTGGACACAAAGCTCTCAAGATTGATTTCCTCGCTCTAGCAGGCTTTCTGTGCTTTGACTTGGACCCCACGCCCTTTCCCTCCAAATCTGCTCTACCTCGACAAAGGTCAATCCCTTCGTCTCCGGAACGAATAGGATCACGAACGCAATGGCGGCGACAGCGACACCTGCGAGGATCAAGAAAGTTGGCCCCGTCCCTATAGCTTCCGTGACGGAGAGGAATGTTTGAGCCACTATCAAGTTGGACACCCAATTCACAGTAGCAGACATTCCTCCGCATAGTCCTCGATACTGCTCGGGGTATATCTCCGAGTTAATGGTCCATGGCACAGGCCCCATTCCCGGTGCGAAGAATGCAATGTACATTGCCAGACCTACAACTGCCACCCACCCGTAGGCGTCACTGGAAGAACCAGAGGATGCTATAAATGCTGCAGCCAAGACGACGAGGGAAGCAAATACACCAGTTAGGCTCGACAGAGCCAACTTCTTCCGGCCAAAATGGTCAATGAGATAAATGCCGACAATTGTTCCAGCAGCATTCAAGGCGGCAATGGCGAGGGAAAGCAAAAGTGCTAATTGGTTTGATGTGAAGCCAGCCATTTGGACAATGGTTGGACTGTAGTACATGACGGTGTTGATACCGGTGAATTGTTGGAAAGCCTGGATCAGAAGAAACTTATCAATCATCAACCCTTATATATATTTAAGAAGCATATCAAAATATTCAAGATAAACCACCACTTGATCGAAAAGAACCACTAGGAAGCAGGACAGAGACTTTAAGAATTACAGGATCAACTAAATCGTACTTCTGTCGAACCTTTACTATGTATCTGCAATAATGATGTTAAAAACACACTTGTTTAACTAACACACTCGGAACTGCCTAGGCAACATTCATCGCGAAAATGGTTTAATAACAACTAGGTTACCGAGGTACATAATTACACTTAACACATGCTTCTTTAACTGACACATTCGGAACTGCCTACACATGCTTCTTTAACTGACACATTCGGAACTGCCTAGCAACATTCATTGTCGAAATTGGTCTAATAACAACAAGGTTGAGTTGAAAAGTCCAACGTCACCAAGGTATATGGCTTTAAACATGTAAGCTAGAAAATAAAATTAATGTGGATCAAGGAAGGTAGAAATGCAAGATTTAAGCAGGCACTAGACTTTTACCTGAAGTCCAGCCCCAGCAAGAAATGCAAGTCGGATCTCTTTCGACTTGAATACGTCTATGTATCTGACAACATTCTTCTTTTGGCGTTCCTCCTCCAAAGAAGCAGAAAGGTGATCGACCTCGTCCTCTAGCCGGGAAAGGTCATATATTTTAGACAGAACTTGAATTGCCTTTTCTTTTTCACCCTGCAGGTCTCACAATCAAATTTATTTATGACCGGAATGAGTCCAAAAATAAAAACCAGAGACCGTAAGAGGCATCTTTGCACATTGAAAGCACGAGATGCACACCTTCATGAACAGCCATCTTGGAGATTCTGGCAAAAAAATCATGAGGCAGAACTGAATGATAGCTGGAACAGCTGCAACTCCGAGCATCCATCTCCATGTTCCTTGGACCTGTCAAAGTAATGCCAAATGTGAGAAGCCACATAGCAAGCCTCAGCGGAGAGATTTTGAAACCAGAAAACGAGTACTAACCATCTATCTAAGAGAAACAATGCCTATTTTGTACATGGTAACAGTCAACTTGTGGTGCCCAAAACTTGCGTGTTCAAAAAGTGCAAGTCTAGCAAAAATACAGTTTCGTTTGGAAAAAGAAACTGTCAAGCTAGCGACTTTGGATGATAGAATCCAAGTTAGTGTGCTGACAAAGAAAAAAGGGAGGACGGAAAATGAACTGCTCCAATAAGGTGAGCTTCAAAAACAGCCTACTAAGGAGGGGGAGAATGCAGAATGTGGAGACTAAAGACAACCGGGCTTGGAACAAACAGACAAACGATTTCTTCAAAACTTGAATACCCTAAGCTTACAAAGACGGAATTATAAGAACATGGTTAAATAAGCCACTTGGACCAAAACCAGAGATCGTGTTTCTTGAACCATGGTAAAACTACTAAAGTGCAAACAATAAGTGATAAAAAAAATCAAACATCCAAGGAATGGTATCTTCTTTTTTGAAAGGTGATGCACACCACGAGACAATGACACGCTGAGAGTTAGTTTCTCTTGTAATGAAGTCATAAATGGTGCAACAGGAAGCACCAATACTACTCTGAGAGAGAGAGAAAGAATTCAATACTCAAGAGATGCAACAATGCAATATCTAGAGCTAGCTATAATATTTGATAGCCAAAATAACCACATTTTCTCAACCAAGGCAGAAACTGAAAGTAAAATCCTTCAGTAGCAGCTCATCAGTACCGATCTTAATAGACAATCTCCCATCCTATCATAGCTGTCTCTTCAAACTGCGCCCAGAGAACCTTTCACCAGATAAAATATGTGTGATGGCAATAACAGCAGTTTTCATGCAATAACTAAATCAGAATCAGTTCAGCAGGAATCACCCAACGAGCAACCAGAGATCAGGAGAAGTCGCTTAATGCTGAAAACTTTTAGTAACTGATTGGAACTTACAAGCACCATTTGTGCATCCCAAAGGAATAGTAAAAGTCCAGTCTTCAGTCATTGATACTTCAACATAGCATACCTTGTGAAGAACCAACGTAATGGGCATTGAAACTGTATTGGCTCATTCTGCCAGGTGCACGAACCTATTGTCGGAAGGCCGAGCAGCTATTTTGAAAGCCATCCGTTTAAAGACAATGTAAAAGAGACTTGCTTGGACCTATTAACTCTTTTCACTACAGTATGCAGGCATCCACAAAATGACATATTTGCAAAAAGTGAAGAAACAGAAGAGCCTGAACCATCTGTCTACATCCCTAATAAGCTAGCATCTTCTGAAGTGCCTTTTACACGATACAGAAATCCAAAAACAGGAACTATATCTACAGACAAAGACCAACTGACCTCTGTAAAAGCAAGGTTAACTAGGTAGGAAAGAAACTGTCCACCGGTTATCATGAGAACGTTGGTGCTCACTAGTCCTCCTCGTACCTCGGATGGAGATGCTTCCGCAATATAAACAGGAGCAGTAACAGATGCAATTCCAACCCCCAGACCAACAAGTAGCCGTCCACATATAAGGACATATGGGTCTGGCGCTGCTGCCATGACAATCGATCCAGCGGCAAAGACAATATCAGAAAAAAGAGTAGCTTTCTTACGTCCATAGGCATCATTCATCCAACCCCCTGATGTCGCTCCTACTATCGCACCAACCAAGGCCATGCTGACAATAGTTTCCTGCAAACTTAAGAAATCATCAAAACCCTCAAAAGGTTGCATTATGGATTATCCATGGTATCTCACTACAAATGAACAAGACAGGTTCGATCAGAAAATTCCATGTTTCGACAAGCATCAAGTCTTTTCTTACAAGTACCGGCAAAGTTTTCAGACCTCGCTATTCACTAACTAAACTAAGTAAGAGCAAACAAGAGAAGGCCAAATCTCTGTTTAAATGCACATGGCAAAACTTGAAAGTAAAATGATTACGAAGGTTGAGAGGGGCCAACTTGGGCAAGAATAGGGTCAAGAGAAGCCTCAATTACCTGCAAGAAACTACTCTGTTTAACCACCTCAAAGTCATCTTTAATATAGAGGAGCGCCCCAGAAATAACACCTGCATGCATTATAAACCCAACAATCCACGTCAACCAATCACACAACATACAATCATTTATTCGAACTAAACTCCGTTCACAACAACCAACGAAAATGAATCAACAAGGGACAACCTAAGTGGGTTCTGCTTTTATAGCTTCAAATACTACTAAAATTGGCAAAAAGAGAGCACACTCTATGCAAAGAGAAAAACCAAGAAGGGTCGAATAGCTTATTTCCTAAAACATCCACTATGCCGACTAATCCGTGTTCAAATTGGACATTTCAAGACCTCAAAAGAGACAAATTCTACCTGCCGAGTTTTAACACAACTGCATCCCCATGACTCGAACACGAGAAATCTGGTTAGCGAGGTATACCTGTATCGTAGCCAAAGAGGAGACCCCCAATACCGGCGACAACAGTCAATCTCAATACATAGTGGTTGCTGAAGTAGGACATTCTCCTCTCCGGGAACGAATCCAAGTACCCCGAACTCCCCGGTAACGAGTCCAACGTCATCTTCCAAAATCCCCTTGTAATAGAAATTTGCTCTTTCCTCGCCCTGATCAATTACACGATAGAAAGAAAGAACTGAACTGGGTATTTTCGCAAGAACACGATAAATACCAACTCTGACCCAAATGTGAAAACTTGGAACACAGAAACCTCAATATCTTTGGCTAAGATCGCCCGACTTGGGATAAATTAATCCCGAATTTCTCTTTTACCCCTTTTGATGCTTGCTCTAATGGCATCGAGAAAAACGGAAAGAAATGGATAAATTTCCTGCCCTTTCCTTATCCAAGGACCTTCGGACAAGGACAGGGGGGAGGACATGTAAGACCAAAAGATTAGACCCGTGAGGAGGCAAGGCGTGCATTAGCTAAATTTGTTCAATTTGTTAGATAAAACAATCGGTAGTTATCCATAATTTTATACTAATTTTCGAATCGTGGTTATTTGTAGACAGAAGCATATGTTAGTTAATATGGTAGCTTTGGCTTTTCTTGAGAGGTTTACGGTTCGAATTCAAACGAATTTCAATCGAATTAATTTAAATTTGAATTCATGAAGACCTCAAACTAACGAATCGAATACGAATTATGAACCTTCGAATTTGAATTGAATTTGAATTGATTTTTTAATTTTTTATATTTAATAAAAAAATCCAAAACTTCCATTTTTTATATTTTCGTAATTTTTTTGAAAAAAATTCAATTTTATGAAAAACTTCAAAAAATCAAAAATTTTGAAATATTTTGAGTTAGTGTTAAGTTTTAGGGTTACAGTCAGTATCAGTGTTAGTGTTAGGGTTAGTGTTAGTTATTTTGAAGTGTTAGTATTATTGTTATGGTTAAGGTTTCGTGTTAGGGTTGAGGGTTAGGGTTAAGGGTTGGTGTTAGTGTTAGGGTTAGGGATAGTGTTGAATTCGATTTAATTTTTTAAATTTTTAAGTTTTAATACTTTGTTTCCTTGCTTAATTGAACACGACTTCTCTCGAACCTTTATCAAGTCAATAATAACAGCTCGAATAACTATCTATCGACATTTAAATCAACCAAAATCAAAAAATTTATATTGGAGTTATTGAGAATATACTCGTGTTAAATATTATTAGAGAGTGTTTTCACTTTTTTTTTAAATATCCTGTTAGAATCTGTCACTATGTAATATAAATCAATCCAATAAATATTATAATAACACGTGTTATAAAACAATAGGTTTACTAATCAAATATTTGTGATGGGAATATACCGAATATCACATATACGCAAGGATCTAGCCTCTGCCACGACCACGTCTGACGGAATTTGGGGCCAAACTTGGGCCCCACCTAAGAAGACAAATGACAAAAAAAAGGCACGCTGATGGATGAGACTAGCATGGGAAATGGGGTTCAAAATTTCAAGAGATAAGTTCATTTTAGTACACTGTAGTTTTACCCTTTTCGCTTTAGGGTACTATGTGGTTTCAAATTGGTATTTTAGTATCCTGTAGTTGACCACAAATTTTTCGAGCAGGTCCAGGACAGCTACCCATCTAAACCTGCCCGAAACAACGTCATTTTGAGACAACGTGGAAGACACGTGGCGAAAGACTTTCTTAAGTTAAAGCTGACGTGGACTGTGGTAAATTACATATTCAGTTCCCGCCATCGTGAAAACTAAATTCAATTCAATCAAACCCGATTCATTCAATTAAACCGAAAAACCAATCAAACCCGATGACGGGGAAAGCTTTTTGGGGACAAAGTTGATGAAATGGCGGTGAGCTCAATTAACCCCGTATTCGGTTTAATGAGATGAGTTTGATTGAATTAAACCCACCGGAGATGAAACAATCAAACCCGCCGGCTCAATTAAACCCTTCAGATCTCCGACGGGGAAGCTCGCTGGAGATGAAGGAAGAAGCAACGCCGCCGCCTGGATATGCCGACCGGGAAGCTCTATAAGCCCTTAAATTACCTATCAACATTAATGCCGCCTGGAACCGCCGACCGGGAAGCTCCAGAAGCAACGCCGCCGCCTGGATCTGCCTGAATTCGTCGTCCTCCCACACACTCTCTCTCTCTCTCTCTCTCTCTCAAATCCCAATCCAAGGCCCTATCGCCGCCAATCAGAGGATCCTCCTCGAGATGGACCTGGGTTCGTTGACTCAGGAGCAAGCCATATCTGTGGTGGCCTCCCTGGCCATAAAATCCAGATCCATGGTGGTAACGGCAACTTGGAAAGGGCCCGTGAGATTGTCGCTCGTATGGTGAGGTGTTTCGTGGAGGTGGGGTTGGGATGGTCTTCGAACTCAGAAATCATGGGTCGGTGTGTTTCCGCCACGACAGGAGCTTGACGGCAGGGCCTTGGATTGGGATTTGAGAGAGAGAGAGAGAGAGAGAGAGAGAGAGAGAGGGAGGAGGAGTAAGAGGGAACAATAAATGAGATGAGTTATAGGGTTTTTTAAAAATTACAAACAATTTAGATACTGAATAGATAATTTACCATGGTCCACGTCAGCTTTAACTTAAGAAAGTCTTTCGCCACGTGTCTTCGACGTCGTCTCAAAACGACGTCATTTCGGGCAGGTTTAGACGGGTAGCTGCCCTGGACTAGCCCGAAAAATTGGTGGTCAACCACAGGGTACTAAAGTACCAAATTTGAAACCACATGGTACCCTAGGCAAAAAGGGTAAAGCTACAGGGTACTAAAATAAATTTATCCCAAATTTCAATTCCCCACCCCCCTAAATCACGGTAAAAGTCCACTTACATACCCTGTAGTTTCGGGTTTGGACACACCACTACCTTGTGGTTTTGATTTCTCTGACAGGGTGACAAAAGTTATCTCTAATTTGTAACCAAGTGACATTTGCTTAACTATAATTAGTTAAAAATATGTCACATAATTACATTTATCCACATAGCACGTCACATCAATCGTGTATTGACGTGGCCTGCCACATCATCAATTCTTCCATTAAACAAATTAAACCCAAAAATTTCCAACACCCAATTTTACTAAACATGTTCGTCTCCTTCCCTCTCTCCCCCCCTCACCCAACCCCAATTTCCAAAATAATCTTGACCCATTTCCACCAAGGGGGATGTCGACGGCGGCGGTGGCGGCGAGGAGTCTGTTGTGGCTGCGAACGTCGTGGGCCTTAAAGGAGCTCAAGTTGCTAATGGGGCCCGAGAACCTCAGCTCCATGTTGAGCACAAAGTTTCTGTTGCAACAACAAGCAAAAAGGCCCAATTGGACTACCACCACCAACAATAATACCACCCTCCTTGGATCCATCGTTTCAATTGGACCAAAGTTGCTCTCTTTTATGTTTGGCTATTCTGTCAATGGAAAAAAGTTGGAATCTTTGACTTAGAAATTATCTCCTCAACAACGGAATCAAGTATCGTCGCGGTCTAAAGTCCAAAACAAAGATGAAGCATTCGTCTCCAACTCTTGCGAATTTGGGTTTTAATTGGATGGCTGGGAGGAGGAAGAAGAAGAAGAAGAAGAAGAAGAAGGGGGAAGGAGGAGAGAGAAAGAGACAGAGGGGAGAGGCCACGTGGATGACGTGGCAATATGAATGATGTGGCGTGCAATGTGGATGTCAATATGTGTTAATCTAACTACGATTAAGCAAATATCACTTGTTTGCTAATTAGAGACAACTTGTATCACCCGGTCAGAGAAATAAAAATCACAGGGTACTGGTGTGTCCAAACCCAAAACTACATGGTATGTAAGTGGACTTCTACCTTAAATTACTACCTATTTATTTACTTATTTCAATTTTTTACAAAATATAGACGAATTCTACATGAATTAGCCTCGAATTGAATTTTCCGAATCGACGAATTAGAGAAATTTTGAACCGTATTCAATTCGTCTTTGGACAAATTCGAATCAAATTTTTGACGAATCGAATTATGGGAGAACCAAATTATTTTTGACTAATCGAATCACGAATTAAATTCGAACAGTAGTCGGGCCTAGGTCTATGGTATACTAAAGCCAACCGGCGGTGGATAAGCTGTTAAGACTTTATTTATTTATTTATATTATTAGGTACTGATCTACTGAACCGATTAATCTTAGATTCGAACAGAGTCAAATTCGTGGCAAAATTTTTCCACCAATTATTTGGCACTATTGTATTTCCAAAAATTTCAACTCAAAATTTGATTAGAGTTAAAAGAACACATTTACTAATTGATATAAATAAACATTATAGGTAACGTGGTAAACTTTGCGTTAAATAGGTAATTATAAATACAGGGTGCAGTTTTATTTTAAAATGTTATGCAAATTTGTTAGCCAACTTGGAAAATGTGTCCACTTGAGCGTGACAGCGATTAAAGTCTTACATCGCCTTATCCTCCTGCGGCGAATAGAGGGTCTGATACAATTATTTATCCGCTGTCTGTGTCGATGCCCATCAAATTGGTAGCCGACAATACAGTCACGTGGGGTTTATTTTCAAAAGAGGGTTTATTTCCCTGACAATTTCTTGAATGGGGTTGTCAGGGGATATTTTCTTTGTCCGGGATCGAGCCAGAAACCACTCAGCGGAGAGCGTTTTTTCCTTCGCACGAAACCAATACGGGGAACTTTTTTGGTTTGCCAAAAACCGCTCCACCAGGAGCGTTTTTTGCTTTGCCAGTTTTTGGATATTTCAGACTAATTACATCCCGCTAACACGTATCTTAAGCTACAATATGCAAGTAATTAAGTGGTCTTAAAAATCGCATAAATTACAAGGGACAACCCTCCAAATAGACCCACCATATTTAATGTTATACGCCAACCCACTTTTCGTTCATAGAAAGAAACACTTAGATCAAATGGTAAAAAAAATATTCTAATTTAACGGATTATCAAGTTTGAATTTTTAAAAATATAACAGTGTTAAATATTAATTAAATTTTTTTGTAAAATTTTAAAATTCTCAAGAATATGAATTAGTCCGACCAATATACTAGAAACCAAAACTCGCTTCCGTTCTGCTTCCCGGTATTTAATGATTGCTCACGTAATTGACAAAGAAACAATAAATGTCAAACCATTAAAGGGAATAACCCAAACGGAATAATAATTAGTAGTAATAATTAAGATACACCGGGTCCTTCCTATAGCCAATTTAATGAATATCACTTGATTAATTATTTTTCGAATATTACTAAGGAAGAGAAAAGACAAGGTTAAATCGGCAACCACTTCCAATTTGTGTTGTCACCGGCAAACCAAAAAATGCTCCCGGTGGAGCGGTTGTGGAGCGATTTTTGGCAAAACAAAAAAGGCGATGCTCGGGCAGCGGTTTCTTTGATTTTTGGTTTAAAAAAAAATTCTCTCCCGGGAGCAGTTTTTGGTTAAAAATAATTGGTAGTATTTTTTAAATAAGTTTTCGTTTTGTTGCTTTATTATTTTTTTAGCCATCGGTTCACTTCAATTTTAATTTTCTAGTTTTCAGATAATTAACAAAATAAATTAAAAGTTTCTATCGTATATTGTGGATGTTTTGCCAATGTGGACTCGTTATTACAGATGTTAATTGCCCAATAACTTATACTACCATATATATTATACAGGTAAAAGTTAAAAAAATAATAGAATCTGAGATTTATTACGACAAAAATTTAAGAGATTTATTGCAAGCTTACGTGTATAATGGTTAAGACCGGGGTCTGGTTTAAATGGGACAATTGGAATTAAATTGGTGGGATTTTTGGTAAAAAATGCACCCGGAGGACCGATTTTTGGTATTAAAAAATGCTCAGTGGGTTTTTGGTATAAAAATAATGGTCCGGCGGGATCGGTCTTTTGGTATAAAACAAAATGCTCCGAGGGGAGCGGTTTTGGTATAAAAAGAAAACGCTCCCGCGGGAGCAGTTTTTGGTATAAAAAAATGCTCCCGCGGGAGCGGTTTGTGGTATAAAACAAAACGCTCCTGCCGGAGCGGTTTTTGGTATAAAAAATAACGCTCCAGCGGGAGCAGTTTTGGGTATAAAAAAAATGCTCCATCGGGAGCGGTTTCCGGCTCAACCCCAGACAAGGAATATATCCCCTGACAACCCCATTCAGGGAATTGTCGGGGAAATAAACCCCTTTTTGGAAAATTCCCCCGTTGGTTTATTATGCGTCATGTTTTTTTGAAAATATCAAATATTAATACTAACTCGAGATTTGTTAGATTTGTTGTATGTGTGGTCCATTTAACATTCAGTTGATTAATACAGATGAAGCTTCGATGGGTAACCAGGGCCCTGCTAGGGCTGGTGTTATCATCTGTGACTCGGGTGACATTTGGTTGTGTGGGTTTGCCAAGGATATTGGGAGCAGCATCTCCTTGTCTGTGGAACTCTGGGATTTGATCCTTGGGCTTGGACTAGCTTGAGAGGGAGTTCAGGAGGGTCCTGCTGGAGGTGGACTCGCACTGGCCATTCTCTGCGTCGGACGGCCTGTTGATCGAGCCCACCCTCTGGCTAAGCTTATTTCGAGGGCGAGGGAGCTTCTTGCGAAGGCCTGGGCGATTGACCTTCAGCATACCTGGCATGAAGGTAACTGGGTGGCAGATGCGCTATCCAAACTTGCTCTCGAGCTAGCATTTGAGTATGTTATTTTTGATGTCCCCTCAGACTTTTGTATTGATGTGTACTTGGATGATTTATGGGCTATTAGCTTCTCCGATGTACTCGTATGTTTATAGATGTTGATATCGCTGAGCTAAGGGAGTTTTTCTTCCCGAGATGTATTACCTAGTGACAGTGTAAGGTCAGATTATGCGATATACCAAACATCAAAGGAGGATTTTCCTTCCCGAGATATTTTTTCCTATCACGAACTTTTTGCATTGGTTTTTCTAGTGATAGAGTCTTGACGAGACCGGCGGTCGCAACTTCAAGAGGCCGAGAAGGGGTATTGTACTTAGTAGGATGTAATTGACCATTTTATTTAAGTACTTAGGAGATTAATGCCCCTTCACTAAAATAAAACATTCTACCCAAAAGAAAATTCCATCAACTTACAAGGGCCGGCAAGTCCAATGATCTTAATGGGCTTAGGAAAACTGAATCTTTTAGCCCGTGGGTTGCGGGCCTAGAAGCTGGGCCCGAAGTGGGCCCTACAGTTGTTGGGAGACTTTTACCTAACCACAGCATTTACCAAAATCCGCATGTTGACTTTGCTTTCCTCCCCCGCTTCTCCCTCACTCTTTTCCTCTTTTACAATTACCCCCAAACCCCAATTCTTCATCTACTATATAAGAAAATTTCAACCTAAACAGGAACACAGAACTCTTTACATATTAGTTTCCGAGTTGGAGTAAAAAAAAAAAGTTCCGAAAACGCCCCCACCCGACAAGTTAATATATATTTAATAACCCGAATTCTCTCTCCTCGAACCAATCTCCCCAAATTATTTTCCTTTCTCACGGGAACCCCAACTTCTCGTAGTTAGGGTTTCCCTCTTTTCTTCGATTTTATTAGCTCGCGTATTCGTTCCGTGAAATTAGGGTTTACCTCTTGTCTCTCTCGTGAGCTTGCCGGTATGGATTCCGAGGACGACGATTATTACAGCGGCGACATGGACGAAGAGTATTACAGCGACGCCGAGGACGACAATGACGGCGCCGATTTCGATTTCCTCGATGAGGCCGCCGATGACGCCAATGAGGGCTCCGCCCAGGTACTGCCTTTTTTTCAGCAATTGAAGTTCCGTTTTGGGTGTTTGATTCCGGTCAGTGAGCTGTTTGTCTCGTATTGAATTTGTCGAAAGGGAATTGATCGCCGTGTAACTATGATTGTGGGTCTTCTTTGACCTTATCTTGGCGTCCTACTGTTCCGTTATCCGATGCCCGCCCGCACCTTAAGTTGGGCAGCTTCATTGCCCTCTTGATACCTATTTGGCAAGTTTAATATCCTAAGATTGTACTGTGTTTTTTTGTTTTCAGCAAAATTATACCGTCTTAAAGGACGCGGACATACAGCGGCGCCAGGAGGATGACATCGCTAGAGTTTCTACTGTCCTTTCGATATCACCTATTGCAGCAAGCATCCTACTTCGTCATTACAGTTGGTACTGTTGTCCACTGTATCTGTGTTCTAGTTTCTGTCTGTTGATTTGCAGCTTGGCTGAACTTATACTATCATGTCATGTGTTCTAGTCAGATAGAGCAGAGAAGAAGTGCTCTACATTATTAATAAAGTTGTTATTGCAGGAATGTAAGTAAGGTGCATGATGAATGGTTTGCTGACGAGGAAGCGGTGCGTAAGACTGTTGGCTTGCCAGACAGGCGAGTTGTCGAGTTACCTAATCACAGAGAAGTGAGTCCAGTAACTAATGCATAGACTGGGGTGAATTCTACAGTGTATTGAAACCATTTTGCTCTTGTGATCAGTCCTTTTTGTTCTACTCAAGCTTCGTCTCTTGGTGGCAGGTTAATTGTGGGATCTGCTTTGAATCCTTCCCTTGTGATATGATTGCTTCAGCTTCCTGTGGACATCCTTTCTGTAAAGAGTGCTGGTCAAGTATGTTGTAATTTGATTCCTGCCGAAGTTTCTTTACGAGATACAATTACACAGTGTATCTCACGCTTTTATTTGGTTGGTTTTGACACTTTTCAAGGTCATTGTCAGCAGATTGTGTTGGTTTGACTAGAATGTCTATGTTTACTGGAAGTAGATGTCGTCTGTGACCATGTGGTTTAAAAGATGTCTTAGGGAATGGTCCATGAAATTTACATCTTGCTAATTGATGGAGTGAGATTTGGATGTGCTGCTGCATGTCCTGACCTGCTTGAACATGGAAAATTAGAAAAAAATTAGAAAAATAATCTGAGTCTGATATGAAGCAATTGTTGCGTCTAACTATGACATTGAAATATGGAAATTCCTTTATCTGGAACTTATTCCTTGCTCACATCCTTTTCTATTTGTTCCAGGCTATATTAGCACAGCCATTAATGACGGACCTGGATGTTTGTTGTTGAGATGTCCTGATCCATCTTGCTGTACTGCTGTTGGTCAAGACATGATCGATATGTTGGCATCTGATGAAGAGAAAGAGAAGTATTCACGTTACTTGCTGAGGTCTTATGTTGAAGATAACAGAAAGGTACAGATGAATCTTTTTTATGAGGGAATGTCTCTATTTCGATTTTGCGTTTCTTTTTTATAACTATTTGTTTCAAACGGGTGTAGATTGCTCAGATACTGGGTTAAGACCGGTCAAAGTTATTTTCAACTTGGTCCACAAATTGAGATTTGGTTCTCGAATTGTATATTTGCTAGATGTCACATAGTTCACTACCTTGTTTGGATGTTAGTATGATGGATGAGCTTCATTTACTGCTCTCACTTGCATGTCAGTTATTCCAGCTTAAATGATAACTTACAATTGTCATTTTGATCTTTAGACTAAGTGGTGCCCTGCCCCTGGATGCGAATATGCTGTTGACTTCACTGCCGGTGGTGCAAACTTCGATGTTTCCTGCCTTTGCTCCCATGGGTTTTGCTGGAGTGTAAGTTATCTATACATGTTGAGATTAACTTTTGCACAATTGAGCCTGAGATGCCGTGGACTGATCCATAAGTTTTTTTGTACAACCACAGTGCACAGAGGAAGCCCACCGCCCAGTGGACTGTAGCACAGTTTCAAAGTGGATCATGAAGAACTCTGCTGAGTCTGAAAACATGAATTGGTAAATGCCATTTGTATAAAGATTTATTGTATACAAATATTTTCTTGTCCTATGATTAGTCGGAATATTTGCATTTGATTCTTCCTCTGATATTAAGGCAAAGAAATACAACTTATGTGACAATCCATAATGCTTCATGCTCATCTTCATTGCATGGATCATGGGGAAAGTTGTATCTATTAATGTCTCTTTGTTGGTTTATGATTATGGCTTCTGTAAGGGTAGCTTTCCTGTTTTCTTTACCATATTCTACTTCTTAATCTCATTTTTCATTTGTTTGCAAGGATTCTTGGTTTTAATGAACTCTCTGTACTATGCTCAGGATTCTGGCGAATTCTAAGCCATGCCCGAGGTGCAAGCGGCCAATTGAGAAAAACCAAGGGTGTATGCATATGACATGCACCCCACCTTGCAAATTCGAGTTTTGCTGGTAGGATTTACATTTGATGTGGATCTATAATATGAATCCATGATTCTTGTTGTTCCTGCCAGTATGTGGTTGAATATTATTCCTTAGCTTTGGCTGTTGGGATAATGCAGGTTGTGCCTTGGTAATTGGCAAGAGCATGGTGAGCGGACTGGTGGTTTTTATGCCTGTAACAAGTACGAAGTAGCCAGACAAGAGGGAGTGGTGAGAGCAATCACTATATTGTTCTTCGGTTCTTCTATTAACAAGGCTTCTTCAACTTTACAACTTATGAGCTGTTTCTCTTCAGTATGACGAGGCAGAGCGGAGGCGTGAAATGGCCAAAAATTCCTTAGAGAGGTATACACATTACTATGAACGGTGGGCAAGCAACCAGTCGGTAAGTTCAACATTATGTGCTTTCTGCGTTCTCATTTGTAGAGGGTTCCCTGTCTTTTTGGTAGCTCCAGATTTGTGTTTGCCGCTGACACCAATGCTCGTGTATCCTGGTGATGTTTTTTTATTAGTTTAGTTGGGATTTGTGTAAATTGGTGGTGCATTTATTACAGGGATCTTTTCTTTACTTAAATGTGTGTGTAATCTTATTTGTCTAATGACTTTCTTGCCTTCAACTATCTTTTCTAGTGCGTATTATCTCGTCTTCCATCATATTTTTTGAGTGCGTATTGTTGACTGACCTAAATCATGTTGTATTTTCCTGACAGTCGAGGCAAAAGGCTATTTCAGATTTACATCAGATGCAAAATGTACATGTAAGCTACTTTTCTCCATCAATCTCTCACATTACCGGTTGGTACCATTGGCCGGGTTATGTAGTAGTGGATGGGATTTGGTCTTATTAAATATCGAACCCAGTTTGGTGCATGTTGATCAGTTCTAGACTTCTATCTTGTGTGTGGTCTCTATTTTAAGCTGGAAACTTGTTGGTTGAACTACATGTCTCTGCATTTCTATGATTGTTCAAGAATATTCGTACTTTGAACTTGTACTTCAGGGGTCGTTCCCCTTTTGTGGTGTTGAAAGAGTGTAATTTATGGGTCTTATTTTCTTGGCAGCTTGAAAAGCTAAGCGACATACATCGTACCTCTATATCTCAGCTTAAATTTATAACAGAAGCCTGGCTGCAGGTAGGAGTGATTTTAGTTTCTTCTAATTTCTTCTGCCACAACCCTTAAATTCCGCCTTATGTTGTTTCTATTCTTCGTCTATAGATTGTTGAGTGTAGGCGAGTTCTCAAATGGACTTATGCATATGGCTATTACCTTCCTGAGCATGAGCTTGCTAAGAGGCGGTTCTTTGAGTATTTGCAAGGTATCTGTGCAATCTTTTTAGTAGATTTGCCATCAAGATCTGCAAACCTAGCTGTTAGATATTATGATGAGAAGATACGCAACCACGGCTAATTATCTTATGCAGGTGAGGCTGAGTCTGGTCTGGAGAGACTCCATCAATGTGCAGAGAAGGAACTGTTCCATTTCCTCAGCCAAGAAAGCACTTCAAAAGAATTTGATGAGTTCCGAGCAAAGCTAGCTGGGCTTACCAGGTGCGTGTTGTTAATTTTTTATTATTTGCTGGTGGTAATGATATATTTGTGTGCATCTTATGTTTTGAATCAACTTTCTTCGTTATTGTACTTCGGGCAATTCTCTTTGAGGCTTGTTAGATAATATACAGATAATGCTGCACTTCTGTGGGTTCCTCAAGTTTGAAAATCTCATTATATAGTTATATGATTTTCTGTACCTCCAAATTAAGAAAAAGAAAATCAAGACTATTGGTCAAGAGAACCTGTCTGCAAGAGCCTATGATTCAGCTGTTTATGAGTTGGTTTTGTGGGAAATCATTAATTTGCCTTTATTGTATACTTTAATTTAATTTGTTAGTTGAGCGAGTGCCCAAGGCAAATTATATTCCATTGTTCACTGGATTTAGCGGCTCATCGAAACATTTCAATGCCGATGTGGAAACTTTGTTGAGACATACAGCTTTTTGGTCTCAAAGATGCAGCGTTTGTGAGATCCTCGTTGAATACTTGTGTGCATCCACTTGTACTGAAATTAGGCACGTCTTTGCTGGAACAGTGTGACGAAGACTTACTTTGAGAACCTGGTCAGAGCCTTAGAGAATGGCCTAGCAGATGTAGATTCTCGTGCTGCCTGTAGCGAGGCTACATCGAGCTCGAAAGATGTCGGCAAGGGTAAGAGTGGTAAGGCAAAGGGAAGTTCTAGAGCCGGCGGAAACGCACATGACCATTGAGGATGCCTTTCCCAGGGCTGGGTTTTCTTGCAGCCATGCCTGCGCAAGAGATCTCTGCTTGGAGAGTTGGCTTCTCCATGTGATCGGGCCAAACGAAAAATGTTGCGCCGTGCATACGCCAGAAGAAAGTCTTGTACATGTCAATTGTCAAACAAGCGTAACGAATCCGGGTGTGCTGTACATAGTTATCTACTTACTATCCGAGTTATTGACACCAAGTTCTTCAACTTTCTACTCTTGTTGCTATTGCAGGACGTAAAAAAAAATTTATTTCAATATTTAAATATGTTCCTTCGAGTAACTTGCACATAACTTCTATCACGTATCTTGAGATCTCGCAATTGATCTCTATAATGCGGTCCGATTTCGTTGCATGCCAAGTATGGTATACTACATTCTTGTAGATGCTTTTGGTCGAAATCACATGGTATCTGGACCGACTACTTGAAAAGCGTGCGTGCGTGCATTTATGTTCTTTCTTCACTTGTTAAAAATATGTGAAACAAGATTTGTTTGTAATTTACATCATCCTCGTACTCGGTCGCAAATGGGAGCCTAAGCATTGACTTGGCTTAGTCTAGAGACGGAAGTTTTCTGTTGGAAGGACTGTCCTTAAAGAAACATGATGCTTTTCTGTTGTAATAACTTGAAGCCATTGTTCTGCTGCAATGACTTGTTTTTGAGCAACTTCATGCTAACATCATTCAACAACGCCCTTGAGTACTGGCGCGATGCCATCTTCCAGTCCATTCGGCGCTTCGTCATTGCCCGAAATTCCTTGTAGCTGATGCGACCATCCCGGGTCCAACTACACAATATTATTACAGTATGGTGACATACAACTGTCCGATCGACACCTGCGTTCGAACTTGGGCACTATGTTGGTGCAAGATTGGTTATTCTATGTACCTTGTCGATGTCGACATCGAATAGAATGTCTTCGAGGACTTGCTCGTTGATGGGGCCAAGGTTGTCGTCTACGAATGCCTCTCTTAACTCATCGAACTCGATGTAGCCACTTTGGTTCTTGTCGTAGAACTTGAAGGCTCGGGAGAGATGCTCGTCTTTCTCGAACCTTATTATGTGGATCGACATTGTAATGAACTCATCACAGTCGAGAGTTCCATTTCCATTGAGGTCCGCCTGTTTGGATCACCACATGAAAAGTCTCATCTAAGGTTCATTAATTGAGCTCCAAATTAAAAAATATGCACCAGAAATCTCCTTGCTCAAAGAGAATTAGATAATATATATGATGTAAATAATAATACTGTTTGTAGTAGCAAAATCTTTAGAGTTGATATATTCTGAAACTTAGTAGGGAACAGTTCATAGCCACATATATTTTTTTATTATAAACCCGACTAATTTAGGATCGTAAAATCCTAATAATCACGTAGTTAATATGTAGGGAAATTGAAGCAAGGGAAGCAGAAGGAGAAAATTAACACTGGCAGCATCAAGGAGCATCTTGACGTCCGGGTCAGGAACGGGCTGACCGATCTTGTGGAGACCATCTTTGAGCTCTTCGAAGGACAGAGCGCCATTGTTGTCGGTGTCCATCATCTGAAACATTTCCTTAGTCTCATCTCCTTGCTTATCCGACAAGTTGTCCGCTACCACCTATTATTGAGTAATTTTATTATGATCACATTACGTACAACAATAGTAAATATTGTAATATTTACTATATATTTATGAAAACGTCAATCAAGCCAATGAAATTGAACTATTGACTCGTCAGTCAGTGACCGAGATGTTTCGGGTCACTCTCCGAGTCTGATTTCAAACATTGTTTTATATAGCGTGAATTAGTTGTTAAGAGCTCATTGTCAAAAGGTGTTTAACCTAACGGCACAATGCGTGTATGAATTTGGATAAGTCAACAGTTAAAACCTTGATAATTGTAATTATAGTGTAAAAATTTTACCTTAAAAAAATTGATTAAGAGCTCACCCGTAGGACCTTCTTCTTGAATTTGCTCATCAACGAGAACTGCTGAATCCTTGATCTCACGTTTTCTCCCAGTGACAAGTTAGGCGCATTTTTCGCGTTTGAACCTACCGACCATCTTCACCAAACAAATCCAACATTATTTTTTCCCGTTATTTGCTGACTATTAATTAGATCAATGTTTTAAACACATTTTATCGACATTTATATGATTATTGGCAAAATGCTCTTCTATAAGTATAGTCGGTCGGATAACGTTTTCAAAAGTTGGATACCAATGTTATGATTACTTTACCGAGGGCTTATTGAACGGTCAATCGGCTGTAGGGATTTTGATCGAGCATGCCTGGGGCTTCGTCCGACACCTTGGGCCATGGATCTCTCTCGAAGTTTATGTTCCCCGCGATTATTGCATGTGCTATCCCTTCCTCGGTCTCTGTTAATCCCAACAAATATCTAAACATCTAAAAACACCAATAGACCAATTTAGAGATAGTTTTCACTTAATTACGAGTCTTGACTTCAATCAATAGAAACAAAGATATAACTTGGTAAAAAACAAACTGTTATTTTTTATAATCCTACCCGAACCTAAATTAACTGCCCAAAAGGAGGGACGCCGCAAAGCAAAATGTAAAGGATGACTCTGGTACTCCAAACATCACATTCGGGCCCGTAGTTCCTTTTTAGCACCTCTGGGGTCATGTAATATGCAGTGTTTTCAAAAACGACCCGGAGGCTGATCCGGAATTCTTCCCGTCCTCCGGGTCGACTGGTCAGATCATTGGTCAGACCAATAATTATTTTATAATTACATAATAATGGGCCAGGGATTCTTCTAGAATTAACCTTCGTCACTTTCCTTTACCCACCTTCTTCATCCATTCTTTCTTATTCTATCCACACTCTTCTTTTTCTGTTTCAATTTTGTTTAATCAAAACACAGCCCACCCTCGTCCTCCACCCACCCATCTTCATCCACCTCCATCCTTTCTTATCCTACCTACTTCACTCCTCCAACTTCACCTCTCCTCCTCTATCCACAGCTCCACCTCCACCCACTCTCCTCCACGGCTCCATCTCTCAACCTCCGCGCCCACCATGATGTCTCCTCTACCTATCCTCTTCCATGGCTTCACCCACATGCTGTCTCCTCCTCCACCTACGCCGGCGGGTCACCAGGTTTGGTGAATGGGGAATATCTATTTCAAAAAAGTGAAAAGGTCTAGAATCATTAATTTGGGAAAAAATTAAGGGTTTGTGGAAGATCGATTATTCGTTTTGGGTTTAACTGAAATTGTGAAGCAAATCGTCAGAAGTTGTTTTGTGTTTTCAGATTTGTTCTTTGGGCGAAAATGTGTGAAGGAGGCAAGTCGATTTGGGTAAAATCTGATTTTTTGTTTTCAAGTTTACCCCTCAACCTTTACGAACCCGATTTTTCTGGGTCAAAAATTAGAGCCAACCACCCGGTCTGACCAGAAATTCTCCGGTTTGTTAGGTTAACGTACGTACATGGTTTTCTGACCCACTTAAGGTTTCGATTCATGGTCTGACTGATCAGACTACCGGTCGGACTGCCGTCTCGAAAACAATGGTAATATGGGCTCCCAACAATTTCATTAAAACGCTGACCTGCTTAATTATTTGTTATATCATGAAAATTAAGATTCAAATAGTAGATATTTAAGTATTGTATAACAAATTAAGTAATAATTTACCAGGTTCGAAGAAAATGGAGAGGCCAAAATCAATTGCCTTGAGCTTCGAGGTCTTGGATATATCAATGTACAAGAAAGTTCTCTGGTTTTAGATCCCGATGTATGACTCCGTGTTCATGACAAACCTGCCGCATGAAGTAATTTTTTCCAAAATCCGTGATTAAGTCTTACGAATATAAAATATACTATTTTTGATATATATACCTTGACGACATAGCGGCGGCCCTCTCGGTGTGATGGCCGTTGGAGGCGATCCGGTCGAAGAGCTCGCCGCCCTCCCAGAGCTCCATGACGATTCGGACAGCCTCATAGGCCTCTCCTTGAAGGAGACGAGGTTAGGGTGCTTAGGCAAATGACTCGTGATCTCCACCTCCCTCCTCACGTCCTCCACGTCGATCTCCGTCCTCAGCTTCGCCTTCGATATGGTCTTGCTCGCAAACACCTCTCCGCTCTCAATGTCCGTACAATAGTGGGTTACACCAAACTCCCCACACCCTAGCTCCCCTCCCGAGCTCGTACTTGTCCAATATGTTCCCCTCCGCAGGTTCACTCAGCAAGTTCCCCACCCGAAAAGGAGGGGCCCTCTCCGCGTCCGGACGCAGAGAGGGCTTCGGCCTGTTGTCGGAGTGCAGCACTTTCCGGGAAATGATCATCCTTACCCGGGTTCGAAATGCAGCTTCCCACGTTGGTTTTTTATATATATTTGTTTTAGGGCTAATCTTCTTTTCTTCTTCTTCTGTTTCTGTTGCTTCCTTTTCCCTTGGTGCAAATTTTGAAGTTATGGGCGGTACCCCATGGAGGGAGAAGGGGAGCAGGAATGTGGAGGGATCAGAAAATATTGAAAATGGAAAATCGCAACCCTAGTCAATGGCAAATGCCAGAGGGGACGATTATTAAAGAGAGGGGGAGAGAGAGAACACGCCTAAATTTGGAGGCCAACATATTACGCATACTTCCGAGATTCGAATTCACTTCAGGAGGAATTGTAGTCAAGTATTACATCCGAATATAAGCTCATGAATGTAAAAACATGATTGATCCCTAAGTTTTACTGTGTATATTATTGTAACCACCAAAAAGGAATACAAACATTTTTTTTGTTGAGAAATATTTGTATTTAGAGTTAAATTACGTCGTTGGACTAGAATTTTTTTTATAGGTTTATGTTTTTTAACTCCAAAATTATTAAAATTAAAATTTTGGTCAAAAACTATGTAAATACCAAAAAGTCACAATAGTCACCAAAAATCTCGATTTTATAACTTTATACAAATGCTAAACAAGATTGAGTTTTTTTACAATAAGGAAGCGACCACAATAACTATCTGAAGATAATTCAGAAGTTGAACGATGATGAAAAATTTATACAACAATCAAGTCTAGCACGCACAATTTCAATATTTTAAAATATTTGTCAAATTTGTAAAGTGTGTAGAAATATATGTATTTAATCAAAACTATTACTTTATGAAAAAAAATTGGGACTAAGATCTAGTACGAATATTTTTTAAAATAATAGTAGTTATTATGATAAAGAGATTATTACATTTTAGTAGCACTCCCGACTCGGTTTAAGACCTTTTAACAATTTAAAGAACTTATCATTTTATATAAGATCGAGGTTTTACTGTATGGCTGAAAATTAGTTACCATCTTCCTCTTCATTATTGTCTTTATTGGGGCTACTTGCGTGTCTTGGCTATTTCATTTCTCACTCTCGAGAATGCAGAACATTTCGCTTTTGGTTGCATCAATCGGACGTTTAACGTAAATATATTTATTACACAAAAAGTATATATAAATTAATATCCGATAAATTTAAATTACGAATATTTATGAACTTGAATTTCTAATGGGGACAGAGGCCAAATCCATTGAAGTTAGAACCACGAGCCTAACACTGTAGTGAGCGAGTGACCGGCCCATTGGTTCGCCATCAGTTCTTTCTTCTCCTTCTTCGGTTGCGGGCTTTGATGGAGCAAGCTTGTTTTAGGAAAGACTTTTCTTATTATATGGGCTTTTTTCAAAAAATGTCCGAGTCTCTCAGATCTTATTTTATAAAAAAAAATTATTATCATTTATACTAGAAAAACTTGAACACAAGACACACAATTCTAATAAACTTCCATCCGTCACCAACTTTTGCACACAGTACAGTTGTTTCATTTGGCAGAAGGAAGTAGAGGAAAAATTGAGGCAAGAAAACGTGTCAGCTTCGCCCCACCGCTGGCCGATGTTAATCTTGGTCCAAGTCAATCGTCAACGCAAGAATAGCCCACCCATAATTCTGATCGTGTAATTGCTGATATAACTGTTTGGACCGGATCTCGGATAATTATTTGGTCAACTAAATTGAGAGTTCTCATTAAACGAGAACAATCATATACCAATTTGTCAAAGTATTAAACCGACCAATATTAAGAAGAGCTTCAATATTGCATTACAGAAACCGCCAAATCTGATCTGTTAATGTTTAACAAACTACCACCAAGTGCTCAATCGCATATTTATTACTCTAATTTAATTTAAAATTTTGATTTCGATCACGGAAAATTTAGTTATGTTAAAAACTTAGTATTCATTAATTTTAGGGCAAATTACTCTCACGTCCCTGAACTTTGGTCACCCTCCTTCTAGGGTCCTTGACTTTTGAAAAATGATTGTCCCGTCCCTAAGTTTTGACGATAATAGACTCTCAGGTCCCTGACTAACGTCATCGACTCTTTTTTTATTTTTGGTCATAGAAATGATAAAAATACTCTTAAACAAAAAAAATTTACCTTCTTCAACCTTTGACTAAGAACAACTAATAACCAAAAACTAATTCAAAAATAAGATCAAACTAACAAAAATCAAGAACACAACCAAGAACATCAATTTTTTTTTTGATTAACTAATCGGAGCGGAAACCCTACCCGACCTCGATGAGGCTGCTTGTCCGGCGACTCCTCTCCTCCACCTCTCTCTCGTTGTCTCGGAGACTCCTCTCTTCCCTTAGAACACACATGCGGGTGGAGAGGATCTTCGGCTCCCTCACGATGACCGGTGGTGGCCAACTCCCAGCCGCAACCCCGACCCGACCCCCCCTCCTCCTCGATGTGGTCCCTTATCGACGACGAGGTAGAGAAGAGGGACTGGGAGAAGGGCCGCACGGGCCCCGCCGACCGCGATGACCTCCCCTGCTCAACCTCCCGTTTGGCTCTGACGACAAGGATGAGGCAGCGGAGGAAGAGGAGGAACGGGAGGGAGGCAACGATGAGGAGGGGTGGGAGATTAGGTCTTTGATCGGGATGGACCAGACTCTTGATAACGAGGTTCGAATTCGTGATCTTTATTTCCGAATTTCCTAAATTTTTTCATGAAATTTAGATTAGGTCTCGAGTTGAATTGTTGGATGATTAGTTAATTAATTTTTTTTCTTGATTTTGGTTAATTTGATCTTATTTTTGAGTTAGTTTTTGGTTGTTGGTGTTCTTGGTCAAAGGTTAAAGAATATGAATTTTTTTATTTTTTGTTTAAAGATATTTTGGTCATTTCTATGAAAAAAAATGAAAAAAAGAGCTGATGACATCAGCTAGGGACCCGAGAGTCTATTATCATCAAAACTTAGGGATGGGACAATCATTTTCCAAAAGTCAGGGATCCTAAGACGAAGGTGACCAACGGTCAGGGATGTGAGATAATTTGTCCTTAATTTTATCATACTTTGTAATTTTATCTAATTTAAATTTAGATTACTTAATTACGAAGAAAAAAACATGATTGAGAACCTTAATCAACAAACGCCTACCTATTCGTATTTACCAGAGAGCTCGGCGGATACGCGATTTCTTGTGTCAACTCCTCGCGTGATTTTGAACAGGTCAAATCTCAAATGATGCTCACCAAATTGTTTGAACAGCGAAGCTAGATGAGTCGATGACTTGTTCGGTGGAATTCCCGAATTATGGTCCTAGTGATGAGGAAATTAATGTAAAGGAAATTAAACATTATAGAGTGATGAGAATATTAAGATTAATATATCAAAAGATAACAAGTAAGTGACGTTTTTTTTCTAGCAACAAATACTTAGGTTAAATGGTAAATTAGTTATTCAAATTTAATCAATTTGTCTATAATTTAGATAATTGTAAACAAATTATTACTAAATACTTATTATAAGAATTTTATCACTTTTTAAAAATTCTCCTAATTCGAACCTAGTTAACTTTATTTGCGTTGGTATAGATGTCCTAGAGACAATCGATATAATGACATTATACTTGATCACATTCAGTTATATTATTAATGTGCATTAATAATATTCGGCATTACATAAATGAATATAATGTTTGATTGTTTGCATATATTCATGTTTATGTTCCCATGAACTAATGTTGTCATTGAGAATGTGAGATCTCAGATGACTATGCACGTAGTTCTTAAATAGCCACAATCAATGATCATCAAGAATGAGATATCGATGATGCGATTGAGATTGGTGTGCGATCTGGATCATATCCTTAGAGGATGTAGTGGTTCTCACAACTACGAGATACTAAGTATTTCATGATGGATGCACAGATACTTTGGAGAGTATTGGCATAGACCGAAAAACTGTTTGGTGTATTCTATTTACGTGTCTACGAGAATATCGGTTTGTGGCGTAGTGTAATAGTCCTCTGACTTGAGATCAATACGCACGACATGTACGGAGTGATAGACTTTGACCATGACCAACGCTTGCACTCCTGACGGGGTAGATACGACATGTGTTGGGTACATCACGAAGTGCATGTGCGTGGTAGTTGAGCCAAGAATAGGATTCATTCCTCAAATAGACTTGGAGAGAATACTTGTCTTCTCATAAATAATTGGATCGTTAGTCATTGGCCAATGCACGTTACTTTTGGAATGGTGTCTAAAAGTGACAATGTGATCAATTAGTAGAATGAGATAATATGATTAAGTTATTTGAATAGACACTTCATCATGTTCTAGACTTAATCGAGTATTCGAGAATGAAAGGACCGTATCAATGTGAGCTTCACATTATAGGTAGTTGTAGTATCCTCGCAACGTACCTCATATGTTGAGATTGTCTGGTCTATTGTCTAGGGTTCGACTAAGACCATTAGTTCGACTAATCGCTTGACATGTGAGGGCCTATGGGTCACATAACAAGTAGTCTTAGTTTACGAATTGAAGTTGATTAGATTAAATATTGATTTGATCAAGAATATTTAATCTATAGAGAAATATTATAATTCTATTAGATAGAATTATAATTATAATTATTTGATTAAGTTAGATTTAATTAAATACTAATATGTATAGTAAAATTTATTAGATGTTGGACATATTGACTGGGTCAAGAAAATAATAGAATGGACTTAGAGGCTCAAAAGAGAAGTCAATGTTGGAAGCCACTAAGGGCTTCCAACCTTGCCTCCTGCAAAACTTACACCTGAAAGGGTAGGAGTTGGTTAATTATTTTACTATATATACATGTGTGGGTATCAATGATTTTTACGCAGAAATTCATTAACCTAGATACAAGACACATATTTTCTCTAGTTTCTTCGATTAAGAATTCTCATAGCGAATTCTCGAAGATTTCAACTGTCAAGGAGTTCGTAGACGAGGACTACGTGGATACCATAGTTGAGGATTCGATCTACAACGCACTGTAAGAATTCTCTAACTATGTTGTTATCTTGATTTTATGTTATACAGCCATGATCAGATTCGGTGTTGGTGAAAAAATTTATCTTCTGCTGCTGCAAACCTAGGGTTCGTGTTATAAATTCCAACAATTTGTGGCACTGCTTTGTATCGAACGCAATATTGCACATGATCACCCCATGGCAACCCCCTTCCATCAACGAGGAAGCTACTAGATCGTAACTGAAAAATCCAATACAATATATATGGCGGGACCGTCGTTCGGACTACGTTTTTAAAAATCTTGCTTATAAGTACACCCAAAATTCAGGCTTGCACGAAATAGGCAAGCAATGAAAATACATCCAGATTACACAATCAAAACAAGTGCTCTACCCAACCTAAAACAAATGAACAACCTATTCCGTCCAAAGTGATCTAGCCCTTAAATTAAACACACTGACTATCTTATTTTTTTTGGAAAATTACGCTCAGATCCTTTTGTATTTGGTATATTCGGTACTCGCCTTCCTGTATTTTTGTAATCGATTAAAAACTCTTCAAAATTTTATTTTATTATACTCTTAGGCCCCTCGCTGACGTCATTAATCATTTTTTGATGTAAAATGACTCTTATACCCTTAAAAAATTAAAAAATTAAAAACCATAATCAACAAAAAAATCCAACAAACAAAATCAACCTGATTGAAGAACACCCAATCCCAATATCCAAATCGAAGAACACCAAATCCCAAACCCAGCCCCATATCTTCGACGATTGGAGGGGAGCTCGTCATTCATTCCCAAACCCATCCCGTACCCAATATCCAGTTCGAAGAACACCAAATCCCAATCCTCTGAAATCGGTTGCAGATTAGAACTGTCCCGAGCTCGTCATTCAATCCCAAACCCATCCGCAGCGGGAATCGACTGCGGCGGCGACATTGACCTTCCCGAGCTCGACGAAGTTGCCATGAATGAGGGGCTCCAGCTTGAAGGGGCAGCAGTAGAAGGCAGACCTGCAGTCCAGGTTGAAGTTGACGGCCTGGAAGATGCCGGGCTCCCTGCCCGAGATGGACAGTAGGCGGGTCGAGAAAAGGACAGGCATCTGGGATGCGCAGCGCGGGCAGTTGACCGTTGCCCAGATTTGGTCGTAGCCGGTGGGGGGAGAGGGAGGCGGCGACGGTGGGAGGGTTGGGGTGGTGGTCAGGCAGCGGGCTTTGTGTTCTTTGTTGATTGAATCTGTTGTTATTCCGATGAAGGAGTAATAAAACTGAATCTTTTGAATCCATTATTGTGATGAAGGAATAATAAAACCGAATCAGGTCGCGAGCTAAATTTTATGGGATGAAGGAGTAATTGAATTTGTTGTTGATTATTATCCAATTAGATTTATGGGTTTTGTTATTGCGACTTTTGATTGGGTGTTAATTGAGGTGAACCCTAAATTTCCTGGGATGGGATGTTCTTTGTATTCTTCAAATGTTGAAGATGAAACCAAGGGTAAAATAATTTTTTTTTATAATTTAACAAATAATAAAATGTTTGATGACGGCAGCGAGGAGCCTGAGAGTATAATAAAACTAAAAATTGGAGAGTTTTTAATTGATTACCGAAATACAGAAGAACGAGCGCCGAATATACCAAATACCAGGGACCTGAGCATAATTTTTTCTTTTTTATGAGTAGATTTTTATTAATGAATAGTACTATATACAACGAGAAAAACTCCACTATTAGCGAACATGCTCGTTAACATATGTACCACCTATTATAAAGATTGTAAATAAAGAAGGATGTCCTGACTTTCTAGGTCCGTGATTAAACAAGACCAACGCAACCACCCATGGACATAGAATAAGGTGGAATGAAGGAGAAGTTCCTTACTACATCTAGCACTATCTAAAATACACGATTTCTATGGAGCCATAGAGCCCACATAATCGCCCTGACATATGAACGCCTTCTATATTTTATTTTTATTTTTAATTTTTTCAACCTATTTTAGTAATATGGATATATTTTACCTATTTTGAGAAAATATCTAAATATTTTACCTATTTTAAAAAAATTTCCCACACTGATTATCTTATTTACCTATGTTAGCTTCATGGAGCTCCGATTTTTTGTTTGGGTGTGTTTTTTGGGGGGTTGGATTGGGTACGGAGTAAAAGAATTGATTCAGTGCGATTTGGACTGAAGGAGGACTGCAGCGGCAAGCACATGTATGTGATAATGGCAAACACAGTTATGTGATATTGGCAAGTGCAGTTATGTGATGATGTCATTTGTTTTTGTGAAAACGGCAAGTCCCCGTTGATGATAATGGCACGCATAGTTTTTTTCATTTTGTTCCCCCATATTTTAGCATTTTTGCAAAAAGGTCACACTGGCATGCGCAGTTATGTGATACTGGCGTGCGCAGTTATGTGATAATGGCATTTGTATCCGGCCTGTGTTTGTGCATGGCTTTTTTTATTTTGGTCCCCGTATTTTAGCGCGTTTGCAAAAAAATTCTCGCATGTCTTCATTCCAAACGGTTCGGAATAGTGGCATTCCGTACCCAATCCATACCCGTTTTTTGGATGATTAAAGGGAAGCGACTCAGGTGGGTCTACCCCGATATATCTGTACTATGTTAATTTGTTCGTCGATATAAGAAAATTAGAGGACGTTTTTACCCCTCGTCCATAAAAAAATTTGCCCTCCATCAAGAAACAATCTGGGAAATTGCCAAAGCTAATACGTGGCAACGCCGATTAACCAAGGGCTAGAGTAGGTAATATGCTGCAATTATAGACACACAAACACACCTGTCCCTTGTGTGTTTGGGCCCCGGTTGGACGAGAACTCCTCGTTTTACAAGGTGGCGAGTTAAGAAATCAAATTAGGCGACTAAAAAAGCCGCCGATATTTACCTGGAATGCCCGAAATTACCCTGTGTAAACTTTCTTATCCACGCTCCACTATTTTCCACTATTCTCCAATTGGCCCGGTCAATGATATTTATGTTGTCAAAGAATTCGGACATTTTCTTAATTTACACTAATCTAATTTTCATAAAGAATAACTTAAATATGATCATTTGACTCGAATCAAATTAGAATATATCACGTCTTATCACATTACATCAAATATGTAATTTAGTACAAAATCTTAAGTTCAATTCATAAGAATAGAACTGAACTTTGTGGTGGATCAGTTGGTGAATGACAATTTACTGTACTAAAATTTTGCATTAAGATATTTATCTTCATTTTATTATGTGCTGAATTCACCCAAATCAAAATTGGATTAGTTAATCTCATAGATGCTAATTTTTTGTGTAAAAAAAATCTTATCTTCTTCTATCGAAAAATAATATCTCTCTCATCTTTAATGAAATTATTACGGAATCAAAATACACAATGTTATAATGCATAATATGCGTCAGCATCACAATCCTACAACCGTTGGATTAAAAAATATTATGACTTGCTAACTACCTAAAGATCTTAACTTAGGAAATTTCATACATTTTACCTTTCTAAAAAACGGAAATCGTATACACTGACTAATTAAAAATTTTAAAATATGACAAAATTATTCTGAATAGAAATGGGAAGGTTCTGCGTCCGTGTTCATCTGGGCTCCATTGTCCACGCGGCGAGAAGTTTCTCTCTCTTATATATTTTTCTCTTCCTCTTTTTGGTTTTTTTTTTGAGGGATTCCTTTTTTGGGTATTGAAAAAGCTCAAATCCCTTTAAAAAAAGAGAGAGAAAGCTCAAATCTTTATTAGTATTTCCTTTCCTTTTTTTAAGGAAAATTTTCCTTTCTGACCTTTACTAGTAGAAATTGGGAACCATCTCTTACTCTTCCCGGAAATTGCAATTAAATAAATATAGCGTCTGGTGGTCTTTCTTTTTGGCTTTTCCTTGTACCCCCACGAATTCACACCTACCTCTACATAAACAAAGAGAAAGAGGGTCTTCTTCTTCCCTTTCCTAAAGAACCCATTTTTTTCTCTCACTCTGATTCTCTGCTAATTTTGCTCCCTTCATCTTTAGGTGAGCTGGTAGATTGTGGAATTTCGATTCAGGATTTGGGTTTTCTGTTCAGTTCTCTACTCTTCTTGTTCTTCAGCTGCGGATCATCAGCTTTTCCCCATTTTCTCTTCGTTTTTTAATATCGAATGAGCCGAATAATCCAAGTTTGAGCCTGGTTGTGAGTTGATCGACATGCTTGGTGGCCTGTTTTTTAATTGTTATTGATGGAAACTGTTCTTGGGTCTTTTTTGGTATAGCTTAATTTTATGAGTTGCTTGTTAATTGTGTGTTGTTTGTTCTCTTTGTTGGGTTTCTTTCACTTTTATAATATTGCCGAGTGAATTGGAATACTGATATATGAGATTGGGTTTTTTGGCCGTGGGATTGTCCTAATTTTGATGCTTCCAGCGTTTGCAGCTCGAGTTTAATTAGAAGAGAACTTTGCTTCGAGGAGCAAATACGAAGCACAATGCGTGCACCAGCTCTGCTTGCTCAGTGCTTGCCTGGTTTCGTGCCTCAGGACCGAGCGAACCACAGCCTGTCTACTGTCTCGGATAGAGATGTGCAGGTTCCGTTGCCTGCAGTCGAGATTCTTCCTTCAAAGGTCGAGTCTTTGATTCAACTTTGTGCCAAAGATTATCCACTTTACTGGTTCAATTTAGCGTCCAAAGCAGGGGACAATGTAGATTTGCAGGGGCTTCGAAATTGATTATTGATCCCAGTAACCGTCTCATGCAGATGGCTCATCCTTACAAGTATGCTGGGGAGAATGTAGATTTGCAAGGGCTTCATGTGTTCAAGGTTCGGTTGCTTTCTGTTTCTTTCTCTGCACTTGCATAAACGATTGATCCTTTTGGAAGACATTATGGTAGCAGCGGGAATTCACAGTTTTTCCATGGACTAGTTTTTGTCACTGCTTATAACCTTCTTGTCTAACTTGGGTTAATCCTTTGTGCATGCTGTGATGTTTTGATTCGATTTCAGGGAAGGATTAGTGTTTCCGATATCATTGGTTTCAGTGGTTCTGATATGATATCCTCCAAACCAGATGGTAAGTGCATGCAGTTCCGTCGATGCTAACTAGACATGATTTCCAAGCAATTTCCTGCAGAAAATAATCATTGGCATTGTGCTAAATTGGGGGCGTCTATGTGATCTTTGCAGGGTCTCTAAAATCTTGGGACAGCTCTATTGATCTTGTTAATGTCCTTAAGCATGATATTCGTGATGGACAGCTAAGCTTAAGAGGCAAGAGGGTACTAGAGGTAAGGATGAAGTTTAAGAACTGTTGTAACTATTTTCAACTTTTCACATTGCAAGACTCTTCCAGGAGTCATCAATATTCCAATTAACGTCAATTTCTCTGACGAATCTTGTTTCAAGTAGATTATTGTTGTTGCTGAGAGATTCTCTCTACCTGTTGAATTTACAGCTTGGTTGTGGCTATGGGATTCCAGGGATTTTTGCTTGCTTGAAGGTGAGTGTATACCCTCCCAATCAAAGATTTCGTGGGGCGTTTCATGAGAGTTGAATAAATGTCTGGCTTGAGTTATCCGTGACTTAATGTGTTGAGATGCTAGTGATCAGCCATGAAAAGTTGATTTAAATAATTTATTTCACAGACAATTGGTTCTATTTGGTCTCTCCTGTATGCTAGGGAATGATGGTTTTCTACTTGCAAATTCTCCCAGGCATTCCATTCCGATTAAGTGAACCGGGCAAATTAATGATTGGAATGTTGTAGTGTTGATCCTTATCCAAACTCCAATATTTGTTTGTGACTAGATATCTTTAAATTCTGGCACTGGCAGATGCCATTGCGGTTGTAAGCTAATGAATTATTTCACAGGGGGCGTCGGTTGTGCACTTCCAAGACCTGAATGCAGAAACTATTAGGAGCACAACTATACCAAATGTGCTTGCCAACCTTGAGCAAGCTCGGGACAGGCAGAGCCGGCAGCCAGAGAGTCCTCTGACTCCATCACGACAAACTCTATCTCCCTCGGTTCAATTCTTTGCTGGAGACTGGGAAGAACTTCACACTGTTTTGTCGGTCATTAGAAATGATACATCTGAGGTACCAACGGGAATGAGCCTGAGCTTCTCTGAGGAAGATTTCATGGATGGATGTAGTAGCCAAGATGGTAGTATTCTAGGACAAGAAACGTCCGCCAGAAGGTCAAGGAAGCTATCAGGAAGTCAAGCCTGGGAAAGAGCCAGTGGGACAGATCGTGGAGGAGGCTATGATGTTATCCTGATGACCGATATTCGATATTCAGTGACATCATTGAAGAAGCTTCACGGCCTCATTAAAAAGGTTAGTTTCATTCAACGTGTGATGCACAAGACATTGACTTATATAAGATACATTTTTCTCTAAACTAAATCCGCGCCTTTTTTGTTCTGGTCGAGCAGTGCTTGAGGCCTCCATATGGAGTTCTATACTTGGCGACCAAGAGAAACTATGTTGGTTTCCACAGCGTCGCAAGGCAGCTCCGAAGCCTAGTAGATGAAGAAAACGTCTTCGGGGTTCATCTAGTAAAGGAGATGCCCGATAGAGATATCTGGAAGTTCTTTCTCAAGTGAACATAAGCTCGAAACCTTGCTATCAAGCACCTACTAACTGA
This sequence comes from Hypericum androsaemum, assembly GCA_963995505.1. Taxonomy (NCBI): domain Eukaryota; kingdom Viridiplantae; phylum Streptophyta; class Magnoliopsida; order Malpighiales; family Hypericaceae; genus Hypericum; species Hypericum androsaemum. The sequence continues at coordinate 746,628 of OZ023188.1, read as the reverse complement.
CCACCACCACCACCCACCCCCACCCCCACCCCCACCCCCCCCCCCCCCCCCCCCCCGTTTCGCTCCAAGTACTAGGCGTTGAAACATCATAGACCACATATATTCTTCATTCTTGTTTAACAATAAACACAATGGAAGTTCATAGTATGAGCTCATAAAGGCGTTGATTTGTTGCCATACTTTGTGTAGTGTCGTAGATTTCTTCTCGATATTGTTCTTTTTTTGCGGGTATTGTAAATCATAATGTTCGACAAAGTCCAATTAGGAATTACAGAATATATCTAAGCCTACACCATTATAATTCCAAAGAAAAGTGGCTCCGTCTGTATGTACCCAAGGAGTTCTTCAGCTGTTCTGCCTGGTTCTGCTTTCCACCAATCTTCTCCATACCATCCTCCCACAATGTATCAAGGTCAATACAGCCATGAAATACAGGAGGGGAATCCCGACGACGCAACCACCAGATGCAAAGTTCACTAGAGTCTTAAGAAAGCAAAGCCCCGAGTTAGAAAGAACGGGAAACTGCTGAAGAAATGCGCGCATAACAAGATAGAACGTCTGGCTATTGCAAAGCAATGTGATCATAGCATAACGAGGCAAACATTTCAAAGACCTGATTTCCCATGTCCATATTTCCAGATTGAGCACTAGTACAACCCAAGGATAGCATCCTGGCGTCCAGCTTGATCAAAGAAGTCAGAAGACAGGAACCAAGAAATTGTGCATATTATGAATGCACATCCTCATGTTGGATTAGAGTTGCATAATGTATCATTCACTCCCTACAGATTTAAAAAAAGATTTGATTTGATTTGCTTTGTGCAACGTCTTTTTGTCATTGCTGTTTGAAGGAGTTGCAAATCACAGAAAAGCAATTTCTATGTTCATAAAACCATAGTCTACACTTCACTTGAATTCGGCCAGGAAGAAGAATGAGACCTTAAACCACTGAATCATTAACACCATTCAAAACCTTTCCATTTCGTAGCACACTTGTTGATTCCCAAGATTAATATTTTGATTCTTAAAACGTTAACACTGACTTGTCTAACATTTCCATATTGAGACAGCACGTTTCAGCAATTTGCTACAGAGAACAAGGCATAAATGGACAGCAATAAAATGCAACCTTACCAGCATTCCGGCGACCAGATGCACCACAGGAGCAAAATATTGGTCCACTTTGTTCCCCTCAGCATACCCATTAAACGCAACTACCATTGAGAAAGTATGTATTGTGGCAAATGCAAGAGCAATAATTGCTGCAACATGATATCACAAGTAGTCCATACCATATCAATATATGTTACCCAGAGTTCGTGGAAACAAATGACAACAAAGCTTATACTCACCAGAAACAAGGAAAAATGGTATCTGAGAGCATTTGTCAACGAAAAACGTTGCTGGACCAAACGCAGGGGTCAAGAGGCCCAGACAAAAGAACACAGCATGAGCAACGCCATGACCTAAACCACCAGCTGGACCATTTCGATTTTTGCTACCATCAGCAAATTATGATTGAGCAAATGATTGCAATAGGGTAAGAAGGGCAGTTGTTTGAATAGTTTCAAAACCTACCAAGAGCTATCAGCATCTTATCAGTCAGATATAAGCGAGGCTTTCTAACCCTGTCAGCAAAAGCATCCAAAACATCCTCCAATTTTCTACACAAACACAGAAAAAAAAACAGCATCAGAAATTTGACCAAACATATTGAAGGCCATACATCCATTGAACTATATGTTTTCAGTCATCCACATTCCCTCTCTATGAAGAACTGGATGCATTTGTTCGACTCAAAAGCTACCAAGCAGGAAGACCTCACTCTTCCCCCTACCCCAACAAAGAATCTTCCCAATCAAGCAACTCTAATCAGCAGAGAAACAACATATTCAACGTCACTCCTCATAGATACTCATAACAACAGCTTGCTTAGGCCAAACCTCAAATTAGTCCACCTGTAAGCAAGAGAAAGTATTCGATAGCTTCCCCGCTGCTCAACAGGCAGCAAAAGAGATACAACGTGGACACCGCAGGAACCCTCAGCTTCGAGCACACAGGCCAAAATCACGCATCGCTGCCTCAACAATGAATCTTCCCAATCAAGTAACATTAATCAGCATAGAAACCACACATTCCAATCCCTCGTTGATACTCTTCATTCCCTACTTTCATAGGTCAAACCTCAAATCATTCCTTAACAGGTAGCGGAACAAACAATGTGGATACGACAGGAACCCCCAGTTTCAAGCACGCGAGTAAAAATAATGCTGCAAAGCATCTACGCAAAGAAAGGCAGACGATATAGCTACACTACATGAAACAAAACGAAACAGCGGGAGGGCGAGGGAGGCGTACATGTAAAGTCTCCAGAAGAGAAGGCGGAGAGCCTCCTGCAAGCCAACGGAAGTAAGGACGAGGACAGCGAAAGGCCACCAGACGGATGAATTGAGAGGAAGGAACGCCCTCCATACTCCGGATATCCCTATTAAGCTCATCAACCACACTAGCGTACTATTCTTCCCCAGCCACCAATTGCAATCATCAGTAATAAGAATTTCTTTTCAATTGAAAAAAAAAACCTAAACCAGACTAATACATATTTGAGTCGGATACAGTGTAAGCTCGAACTCGAGACTTCGTTTAAACTATAAAAACCGCAACCATGGCAATATAATAATAAAAAACCGATGAGTGAGGGTTGAGAAAGTACCTGCAGAGGACGGTGAGGATGAGGAAGGGCTTCTTCGAGATGACCGACACGAACAGCACCAGGGACGGTCCTAGCGCTATCAGCGCGTACCCGATCCCTGCCGCTACTGTCATTTCTTCTTCTTCTTCACTGACTCTCTCTATTTATTATTTTATTTTTTTTATATATCTAGATCCATTTCTCCTTCTTCTTTGTCTTCTTCCTCGAGGCACCGAGCTGACTTCGATGGCAATCGTGTGCTTCCTCAGTTGCTCGGGCGGTTACACTGGACGGGGCCTAGCCCAAATATTTTAGGCCCGGGTTTTGAGCGGACATAGGCCTGATAGATTTTTTTATCTCTGATATTCAGTCTCTCTTATGGTATTGATCTAATTTTTTTTATAGGAAAAAATTAATTTTAGTATCCTGTGGTATAGCCCAAAATTATTTTAATACCCTGTGATAAAAAATCGACCAATCGAGTCATACTTATTCTAATTAACATCAAAAAGTCCACGGACAGTTGCCCGAACCCTTCCCGACCTGCCCGAATCCTGCCCGAACATTTAGACTTGTCGCATCAGCATTCACTGACGACGTGGCGCCACGTGGATCTCCACTCTCTCCTCCTTCCCCTCTTCTTGTTCTTCTTCTTCTTCTTCCAAGTTCCAACCGATCTTTAGCGTCTCCCACATCAAAAAAGATCAATCCTATCCAATAAAACCCATCAACCCAATCTCGATTCTAGCAATGGGGCGGTGGAATTCTTCAAGAAGTAGACTCAGAAGCTCTCAGGGAAGTCAGAGGGAACAAGGGCAAGAGCTGGGGGGCCCACCACCATCTCTGGGAGTGTTGGACCTGGGCGAAGGAGCTCCCCAATGAAGGAGACGCCCTGTTTAAAGGGTCCTCCTTGGTTAGTAGGGTGACGGGGCTGAGGTTGGAATTCAAAGTCCAAAGCACACAATATTTGAAGGGAAGAAAAAACCATAAAGATCTCTCAAACAACTGTATCTAAAAGCTACAAGTTCCTTGGAGGGCTTGTCGATTCACGCGGAGAAAGGTGAACCAATCTAACGATTGTCATGGAAAATATGGCTTAGCTGTTTTCCTCACTGTCTTCCCTAGCTAACCCAACCCAACACCGTCACGTTCTTGTCCTTATTCCACACCCAATTTTGACTTCCGTACATAGGCTTATCAATTTGCATTAACTAGAGTTTATTAAAAAATGTTTTGAGTTTCCTTGTTATGGACAGAACCGTTAGAGAACAACTTGATTCATAGGAATAATCATATTCTATTTTTTATCTACTGAGTTCCCCCAGCTCTTGCCCTCGTTCCCTCTGACAGGATAGATCTTTTTTTGATGTGGGTGAGGTTAGAGATAGAAGAAGAAGAAGAAGAAGAAGAGAGGGGAAGGAGGAGAGAGAGCGAATACTCATGTGGCAAGTTCAGATATTCGGGCAGGGTTCGGGTAGGTTGGGAAGGGTGCGGGCAGCTGCTTATGGATCTTTTTTATGTTAATTGGAATAAGTATGATTCGATTGGTCAATTTTTTACTACAGAGTAGTAAAATAATTTTGGGCTATACCACAAATTACTAAAGTAGATTTTTTTTTTTATAAAAGAAATGAGACTTTTCCTTTTTTTATAAAAAAAGTGACTACTTGTTTGGATAACAAGTTTTAGAGGGTAAAGTATGATAAGGTACTCCACAAAAAAAAGTAAGTTCAGATTTTTTTTTATTTTTGCAAAATAAGGTAACATAATGTGTGATTGTTTTGTTTCGATACAAGGTATTTAAGTACTAATTAAATGTTCATAAAATACCTGAGAGATTAATCTAGAATAGCGCTATGATTTAGTAATAATAATTTTTTGGTTGAAATTACTTAATATCCGGTGATTTATTGTACTGATTAATCTAGAGTCGCGACTAGGGATGGCAATGGGTAGGATCCGGGCAGGATCTATAGGACCCAGATCCTTACCCTCTTTTTAAATGGTGGACCCAGATCCTTACCCTTATCCTCTTTAAAAATAAGGATTCGGACAGGATCTGGGTCTTAAAAAATCGGGCAGGATCAGGGCGACCCGCGGGTCCGTATTTTTTTTAAATAGCAATAGGACATTTTCATTCATTAAACATATCAATACAAAGAAACTAAAAAAATAAATCAAAAAGTTACAAGAATTTGGTTTGTAATCAAAAAGTTCAAAAAAAGTTAAAATTGAGAATTTGGTTTGTAATTTTTGCTGCTATTACTTTGGGGCATGTTGCTGCTTCGTAATGGCATTATCTTCAATGAGGCGAGGTACGATAATGAGCTTCTCCTGTATTTTGTGCTCTTTCATGTCCAAGAGTGGATCCTTTGGACGGATGCCTAGATCATTCACAATCAATCGCTGCTCACTTTCTTGATTGTTTACAAGAATTTATAGGTCCCTCTTCTTTACCTCTTGAGGTTGAGGAAACGTTTTGGTCGGGGTGGGGTTATAACTGATGTAAATATCAGGCCCCTTTATCTTGTCTTTCTTTTTGCGCTTCCTCTGTTTTGAACTTTTGTTTTAATAAAAAATATTTACCTACCAACAAAATTGAGAATTTGTATTATGTCTAATAATTAATATACATGTATATTATTTTAATATTAATTTAAAAAATTCTGGTAGGATCAGGGCAGGATCCTATAGATCCATACCCATGCCCTTATCCTTTTAAAATATCAGGATCTGGGCAGGATCAGGTCTAGACCCGGTCAAAGTCAACGGGTCTTGGACCCTTCGTTTCTGGATCAGGGTAGACCCTCAGGGTAAGGGTCTAATTGCCATCCCTAGTCGCGACGGGATTAGGTCGAAGTGTGTTTGTATGCCAGGAATAAATGGTATGGGCCACGATGGGCCCAGTAAGTGGACATGGGCTAGGTAGCGGGGGGATTCCCCGACCTCCACAATAAGCATGAGCCGGGTCCAAAGTCTCCACGAGTGAACCACCCAGTCAACTCTCAGAAAGCAAAGCAAGGGGGGGAGACGGAGAATGGCATCGTCGGAGTCAGAGGGGGAGGAGGGTGAGCGGGCCCCACTCCCGCTGAGCCAGAGACCCGAGTGGTCGGACGTGGAGCCCATCCCTCAAAACGACGGGCCCAACCCGGTGGTCCCCATCGCCTACAAGCCCCACTTCGAGGAAGCCATGGGCTACTTCCGTGCCGTCTACTTCTCCGACGAGCGCTCGCCCAGGTCCCTTGATCTCACCCGCCACGTCATCCACTTGAACCCCGGCAACTACACTGTAACCCTCTCTCTCTACTTCTCTACACTATCATCCGTACTCCCAGTGGGTAGAATAATAGAATCGACTAATCCAGATTCGAGTAAGGTCGGGTTCCAAAGGACAGAAAGCTTTAGCTGGTTATAGGCACACGTCTCGAGTTCGTTTCTCTACGTTCTCGTACCTCTTTCCCTATATAGCTATATGGCGGAAAAAGTACACGATCTAATCTTTGAACACACTGTAAAGTACTAAAATATGTGGGCTAATTTTCATAATTTCATTGAAAGATTAATTTTTGTGCAGTGATATATGAGCCAGGGGGAAATGAAGTTGGCATTGGTTGGTTGATTTTTTTGGCTTTGGTTGTTTTGTTGATGCTTTGTGTTTTACTCCTCCGTTTGTTGATGCAGGTTTGGCATTTCAGGAGACTCGTGCTGGAAGCTCTAGGTAGGGACCTTCACGAGGAGCTTGATTTCGTCAACGAGATTGCCAAGAGTAACTCCAAAAACTATCAGATATGGTAAAACCCTCCCCATGTAGTTACTAAATTAGAAGTCCATCCTCGGGTACACAAAGTTTGAGTAGTGATGCATGTAGCTGATATCTATTCAGTGTGATTCGTGTGATAAGCTATGTAACAATGTCTGATTTTGATGACTGGTCTCGCGCAGGCATCATCGGAGGTGGGTTGCCGAGAAGTTGGGGGCTGATGTCACGCCGAAGGAGCTTAAATTTACCAGGGATATACTTTCCATTGATGCAAAGAACTATCATGCTTGGTCTCACAGACAGGTCCGTGAATCTGATGTTTGCGCTTAAATCTTTTGGAATCTACGGAGATTGTTTTTCCCTGCTGTTCTTTATTTCTTTCTACCTGTCCCCTGTTGCTTGAGACTGGTTTTTCCTCATGTTTAGTGGGTACTTCGGGCTCTAGGCGGATGGGAAGATGAACTTGACTATTGCCATCAGCTACTTGAAGAGGATGTATTTAATAACTCTGCTTGGAATCAGGTGATAATGAGCCTGCTGTTTTACCATTTGCATCGTCTGCTAGGTTATGAAAAAAATATGCTTAGACTGCAGTTCCACTTTTACTTTGCATGAGGTAAATTCTCGAGGAAATAAGTCATTCGTATTTAGGTAGAGTTAGTCCACCTCCAGCTCCCTCCTGGCCCCCCACCTCACATCTCATGGACGTAGGTTTCAAATATATGCAGTATCTTCTTTTTTTGTTGGTTCTACCTTCCTCCTGCAATCTAGTGACGACATAGTTTGCCTTGCAGAGATATTTCGTCATAACTAGATCTCCCCATCTGGGAGGCCTAAAAGCCATCAGAGACTCTGAAGTAGAGTACTGTAGTAAAGCCATTCTAACTAACCCCGAGAATGAAAGTCCATGGCGGTATCTGCGGGGCCTATTCAAAGATGACAACGAGTCTTTGATCAGCAATCCCTGCGTACCCTCTTTGTGCTTAAACGTTTTGAGCAACGAGGGGAATCATGTATTTGCATTGAGCATGCTGCTGGATCTTCTTGCCCTTGGTTACAAAGCAAACCAACCGCTGGAAGATGCTGTAAGAGGCCTGAGGATACCGCAGTCGAACATGGAAGATACTGATTTGGCAAGTACAATCTGTACTGTGTTGGAGCACGTGGACGCGATGAGATGCCAGTATTGGAAGTGGCGAAAAAGTAAACTGCTTGCGGCATCCTAGGTTGTCCGATGAGTTGCGTTAGTGAGCCATCGACATTGGTGTTACTTGTGTGGTTCAAATGTGTACCAATTGGTAGATAGATTATCAAATTTGTCTCTTGATGCTTGATCAGCATTCGGGTATGTTTGCCAGTCAACGAGTGTGGTGTAATGTATCAGGTAACATAAACACAGTACGGAGATTCTCGTGTTATTGTTGCGTACGCTTGGTTGATTGTGTTCAGAATGAAGATTCGTCCTGTGTTTGGTTGTAGAACATAATCTTTGTAACTTGTACGCTTGTTTTAGGTACAATGCATAGCATTAACAATTTACAAGGGACGCCTACAAACTTTGGACAGAAGCTAATTAAGTTAAAGAGGTCTCTCTTTAGTCAGATACAAGCACAAATTAGTGATTTGATCACTCAATGTAGGAGAATTCTGCTCCTTATGCAATACAAAAGCTTCAACGCTTGCGCTCCTTTTCCTTCCTTTCCAATGGTGCATATTTGTTTCTGTTGCTTCCAACACTCGATCATTTCCAATGGCGTTGACATGGAATCCGAGTCACGGGCGCATCCATGACAGAGCTTGGGAACAAAATACCGAACAAAAGTGGATCATCGTGCTTTCTTGCGTGACGAACCAGACTTGTTGGTTCGGGATGGGCTAGAAGTCTCCTTAAATGCAGACGGGCACAGCTCATTTATATCACAAGCTCCGCATCGAGGCCGGAGAGGTGTACAAATTGTCTGCCCAAATCCAACCTGTTTGATTTTGCAGAAAACGTTGTTGTCAATGGAGAGCAATGTAGAATCGCTGTTAAAGCTGCAAAAACATTGTCAGGAGGATCGTACCAAAAGAGGGTTTATCGGAACCCACTCTTCTTTCGGAAGCCACAGCTCTAGTGACACTCTCGTCTCCTCAGGGGTTGAGGTTTTCTAGCAGAAACAAAACCAAGATAAGGTACAATAACTTCGTAACACCCAAGACATTGAAACTTAAACCAGAGACTGATAGGAAACAACAGACAGTTGCTGCCATGACAAACGAGAAACATAAAGTACCTGTTTTGTGCCTCGACGTGACACCCAACCAAGTCGGTTGCAAATACGGTGCACATGGGTGTCGACGCATATCCCTTGAACATTTTCCCACGCAACATTCATAACCTAGGTCATAGAAACCAAGAAAGATAAATAAGTAGACTTTGGTGGCTGATCACGGTGAACAAGTATCAAAATACTTGCCAAATGAGCCATCTTAGGACCTATCCCAGGAAGGGACAGCAACTCCTCCAAAGAGCTAGGAATGTCTCCCTCATACTTCAACAGACATATGTTGGCAATTTTCTTCAAGTTACTTGCTTTTCTGGTATAAAAGCCAACCTAGAGAGGTCAAAGTTGTCAACCACAAACAAAATGCACCGGACCAAAGGTTGTAAAAGAAGGTACATGTCTTACAGCATTCCCCGATAGTACCTACCGGATAAATTAAGTCTTTGATTGTTGACTCATCGGCCTTGACGATCGCATCAGCAGTAAGCAGACCATTCTGATGAAGCCGCTGAATAGCTCCTGCAGCCAACCATAACAACCCTTTGTGAACCAGCAGCAAAGATCTTCGCGATGCAAAATCCCTTTTTGAAAAAGTCAAGGACTAAAACTAAGCAACTTGGCCAACAAGAACAAAGTAATATAGCGTTATTATTTTGAGAATGCAATATATAATATATACGGATCATTCAGGTTTAGCTACATCAATGCGCCAACAGGTCGTCTTGTCCTAAAGGCTTGACAGCAGTGGTCTATGCCACGATCCTAACTTCACTTTGAGATGTTGAAGTGAAGGCCGATACATAGCTTAACATCTCATCGTGAATTTCACTCGAAGAGGATTGTTAAGCCAGTTTTGTCAATTAGCATATACAATCATGAGAAAGAACTTGCCATGATTTACATGATCCTTGGTTTGGCTTGAAAGAAGGGAAGACACCAAAACAGCAAATCTTCTTTCCTAGATAAATGAGGACACAACATATACAATGTCAGTCACAGTATGAACTCATGAGCAGAAACAGAATTATTCCAAACACATCAAAAGGTAAAAAAGTTAATCTCTCTAAAGGTTGCACCTACAGGCAACCAGCAAGTTCCTCTCACTGAAAGTCTCTTAAAACTTCTAATATTGAAGTACCTTGGGAGGAAGAGAACTGCCAGCTTTCTCGCACCCCATGGTGTCTACTGGCGCATCCTCCGAGGACCTCATTTTCCGAATCGCTTCGAGGACTTTCTTCCAATTGGGAGGCTGTTCACCTACATCAAGCAAACATCTCTGTTTTTCAGGGGACAGATGCTGTCTCTGCATGCTATGTACCAACAATTCTTGGTCTCGTACACAAGGAGCTAAAAAAAACCTTATTTTCAAATGCACACATTTGGTGCTTATTACATATCCGCAAATTTCAGTCACCAATAAAATTCCTTCCGATTGAATTTTTAACCTTTTAGAGTACCAATGCCAACTCTCTAGTCTAGTTAGTTCAACCCAACTTTCACATACCTATTGCCGTATAAGCAGAAACGATTGCAGCATTCTCAGCAAGTGCTCCTGCGGCCAGACCCGACTTTCCTGCAGAAACTTTAAGAGACAAAAAGAAGGATTCAAATAGCGGAGAATGCCATCAGTCATCATAAGGCAGCAAGGAAACTGAAACTGAATATCAATTAGAACCAACCCAAAATCTATACAAATATCATCGAATACAATTCTTGATGGCCATGTCTTTTGTTACCTGAAGCACACGCAATTCAAAGAGAAAGCTACTCACTCGAAGAGGCGCAACCATTCGGCTTCTGGTAAGCAAAATCCTCGATATCAGGCAAACCAGTTACCTGCATTGGAAAAATATACCAGAACATTTTAAAACCACCAAAGAGAAAAACAACAAGAACCCAGCCAAACGAAATGGTTGCCTAAAAATTCAGATACTTTAGGCTCCGTTTGTTTCACCTCGTCGGAAATCATCCTAATTCAAACAAGGCCCGAAATGTGGGAAGTTATTCTGCGGCAAAACAAACGGGGGGCCTGCCTTACTGGTTTTAACCTCAGCTCAACTCAACTCAACTCAACTCAACTCAACTCAATTCAATTACCGGGTTCAGAAAGGAAATTCGGAAAAGAAGAGAAATGGAGGGAAAGTCGATTACTTTATCTTTGGGAGGTTGTGGAAGTGGCTTCTCCTCTTCAGCTGCAACTACTTCCAAAGCCGTCGTCTTGGCTCTTCTTTTCCTGACAAACACCCGAACCTCTTTCGGGCCTGGAAAGCCGATAGAAACAAACCCGGAATCAACATGTTAGCTATCTGGGCCAGTCGGACTAGTGGATGTTCGGATACTGGTTAGAACGAAAATAAAAAGAAGAGAGTATATAACTGGGAAGTTGGGTTGGGACTAACCAGGAAGTGGGTGGAGAGGGGGGATCTCCTCTTGGGAATGAAGGGATCTGGGAGAGAATCTAGTGAGTGGCATTCTGTTGTTGCATTGGAAGATTTGGAACCCCACCAGCGAACTAGTTGCTTTAAGGAATGGGAATTTCGGGAGGAGACCTAAAGACATCCGGTACCGAATCCGTTGGACTTTCAAGAGGCAATGGTCTTTTTTCCTTTTTTTTTTGGTTGGACGACGCTACTATGATTATTATTATTTGGGCAAATTGCTCTTAGGTAACTGATATTTAACAAAATATCTAATTTAGTCTTTACTATTTTTAGTAATATTTTTTACTAAATTTTTACATCATGATACATGCCAGAGTTTGAACTCTGGACTTTCAAGATATTTACAACGACTTCTCTGGACTTTCAAGATATTTACAACGACTTGTGTCGTTGGACTGGGAGCGGATTTGGTCCTGGAAGGTCAAATCCAACCAGGACCGTCCTGGACGATTCAATGGTTGATTTAGTTATGATTCAATGGTTGATTTAGTTATGATTCAATGGTTCACTTAATTATGATTCAATGGTCTACCTAGTTATGATTCAATGGTCCGTTTTTTCCCGTCCCAGATAAATCGGGGTCCGTCCCAGTTACCCAGTTACGATTCAATGGTTTACTCAGTTACGATTCAATGGTTTACCCAGTTATGATTCAATGGTTGTGGACTTTTTTTATTTTGCACTCCCGTATTTGTGCATTTTTGCAAAATAGTCCCTGCGTGTCTTTCAATAAAAATTCTCCAGCACCGTACTGGATTTAGCCTCCAGGACCAAATCTGGTCCCCGTTGGACTACATGCCCTTTGAGAGTAACATACATTCATCCTCCTAAAAAAATGCACATCTCAGGTCCCTACCAGACCCACCGTTGATGTCAATAGTCAACATAAATTTTGTTTATGACACTTATACCTTTTCAAAAAATTTTAAAAATAAAAGATAATCCCTCTCTCCTCCCCTTATCTTCCCCAACCTCTCCCTCGTCGTCTTCCTCATCTTCTCTGGCGACGCGATCATCTCCGGTCATCATCAACGCAGCAAAGAAACAATCGAAATCCAACGCAACAAAGAAACAATCAAAATCCAACGCATCAAAGACACAATTGAAATAAATTGAAACTCTAACGACCTTCGTGGCCATAGTAAAATTTTCCCCCGTATCACTGACGTCCACATCATCGACCACATCACCGACCCAGGAGTCAATCGAAATCCCAACGCACAAAACCCATATCCCCAATGCGCAAAACTCATACGATGGGGACAAGAAATCAATCGAAATCACCAACCACGTCCTGGGTTGAATCGAGATCAATCGAAATCACCGACCATGCACAAAACCCTAACGGTCTGGGATGCGCATCACCACGAGATGCGCAAACAAGGAGTCGTCGGAGATGATGGGGACATCCTCGTCTCGTATTCCACGGTGCCAGTGTTGATGGTGATTCCCCTAGCGCCCTCCTCCGGCGCGGCGTCAATCTTGTCATACTTCTTAGGCGGGGAGGAAGGAGGAGGAGGAGAGCAGGGCCTAGGGGATGAGGAGCTTGCGGGGGGTCGGCTAGGGTCATCGAATGTGGGGTTGGGTAGGGTCATCGAACGTACTCCACGGTGGCGGTGTTGATGGTCGGGGAAGATGAAGATTATTTGTGTTTTTTTTTTAATTTTAGTGGAAAGGTAAAATGGTCATTACAACAAATTATGTTGACTGCTGATATTAGCAAAGAACCTGAGAATTGTATTTTAGCAAACTAGGAGGACGGAAGTATATTATTGAAAACAGTAAGAGTTGAATATGGTATTTAGTTAAACACCAGGGACCTGAGAATAATTTTGCCATTATTATTATTATTCCGAAATTACTATATATTTAAACAAAATTTAGTCAGTTTTTTCGGATTTCCACAAGGTCTGACTTGAAGATAACAACATTGTAGAGCTTGAAATAAGATATATTTCTCCGAAAAAATATTTGATAATCAAAGTTTTAAAAAATGTGGGTCGACTACGAATCATACATTTGGGTGAATCAAATTTGGGAGTTGGTATGCCCATCTTTCCGAACAGCACGAAAAATGGTCGGATCAGATAATTTGACTAGACTGTGACTCGGAGCACACAATCTAGCCTAATTTTGTCCGAAATCAACACAAAATTAAATAAAAATTATATCACAAGCTCGATTTCCCAAAATAATCGCAAAATAAACTAGATCAGCAAAGAAAAGTGGATTGAATATGAAATAAATTGATCGGAATATGGATTTTGAAACCTATATTTTGACTATTTAGTGTCTTAAGTTGGTGTTTCTAAATATCTATGAGGTCCAAGGTTCAAACATATATTTTCAATAACACAGGTCGTTGTAGCCTATATTTTGAAACCTATATTTTGGCCAAAAGGCTTGTAGCCCAACAGAACAAGGCGTTGTCAATATCTAGGAGGTCTAAGGTTCAAACCTTGACAAATTCGTATAAAAAATATGGTTTAGATAAATAACATGATTTATAAAAAAAGATTTCAAATTCGTATCCCGTTGGCCACCATAATTTAAGATCAATAACATGGTTTAGATGATAATAATAATAATAATAATAATAATAATAATAATAATAATAATAATAATAATAATAATAATAATAATGAGTAATTTTTCGTGATTATTAATCCTTAAAATTATGTCAGAATTCGTGCAACCACCTTATAATCTGGATATTCACTGATAGTTAATTCAGATTTAAATTATACCGGGTGACAGAGTTTCTTATTTTATTGGGTTCTAGCACTATCTATAGATCAAACGTGAGTGATCAGAACTTTTTTCAAAATATGCAGAAAACATAGATATATTCCCTAAACAGGCAAAAACGTAATATATTCTCAAAATAGGCAAAAATTAAATTCGAAATTTAAAAATAGAGGTGACGACCCAAGAGTGGGTCGTCTCTTTCTCTTTAAAGGACAATCAACTTTACAAAAAATATAAAAATGGAGGCGACCCAAGTGTTGGTAGATTGTCCGAATGAGTTAAATTTTGATTAAATTTTGCTTAATTTATCGAGACCTATGCGTAGAGCTCAAAAAATTATGCGAAATAAAAAAAATTAATTCGTTCGGACAAACGATCACCAACTTGTACAACTTTTAACAGAAAATAATAAAAAAGTGGATTAACGAGGCGACCTGCAATTAGGTCGCCTCTCCTTTTTAATTTTGTTTATAGTTTTTTTAAGTGTGTTAAGTGGACAATTTGTTGCTCGGGTATTCGAACGGGTTAATTTTTTTTTATTTTGCGTAATTTTTTGAGTTCTATGCATAGGTCTCGATAAATTAAGCAAAATTAAATCAAAATTTAACTCATTCGGACAATCTAACACTAACTTATACCACTTATAAAATAAATAAAAAAGAGTCGCAAATTTTTTGAATTGTCAGGGAGACGACCTACACTTGGGTCGCCTCCATTATTATATTTTTTTGTAAAGTTGATGTGTCCTTTAAAGAGAAAGAGACGACCCACTCTTGGGTCGTCACCTCTATTTTTTTAATTTTGAATTTAATTTTTACCTATTTTACAAATATATTAAGTTTTTGCCTATTTAGGAAATATATCTATTTTTTCTGCCTATTTTGGAAAAAATTCTTGAGTGATCTGGTTAAATTAACATAATATATGACTAATTAATTCATGTTGTACATAATTAATTAGAATTAGATTAAATGATAAAGAACTTAATTTTCTTTCAGGATATATCAAGTTCAAAATTTATTAATAAAAAAATAATATTCGTATTCAGTCTATGTTTTTTGGAACAATATTTAACAAAGAAAACCTTTTCACTTTTTAGAAATCTTACATAATTTGAGTCGGACTAAATTAGTCTGGTCGTCCGGATATTATCGTTCCGCGTTTGAACGGGCGCAGCGCAAGCCCAGAGGACAGAGGCCCAATATCACTGTCCAGGCCCCACAAAGTCATGTCTTTTGCGTTTGGCGCCAAATTTCCTCAATAAGTAATCACGCGTCCCTCCCTGATCATATGATGTACGGTGCTGGCAATACCATACCAAGTAATCGCTTCTTCGCCTTCCCCTTTTCCCGAATTGTAGAAACAAACAAGCCACGACCACGACTCAGAAATTAGGCGAAGAAAGCGGAAACGATCTCTCTCTCTCTCTCCCTCCCTCTTTAATAGCGTCTTTAATACGCCGAACTCCAAACGCGTTTAATAGAAAGAGAAACTGGAAAAAAGGGACAAAACACGAAGAACGTTCTAACTCCTCCTGAGGTTATATTTCGAAGCTAGGGTTTTGACTTTTTGTGTATTTTCGTTGTTCCTCTTTTGCACATATAAATTTTTTCGTTTATTTTTTTCTGTTGTTCTCCTGATCGTCTTCCTCGCCTACTTGCTGGAAAGTGTAGCCTCGCACTAATTAGTCGGAGAAGAAGAGGCGGTGGCTACCTTGTGCTGTGTTTTCTTTTAATTTGTAGACAGAGTTAGTTTTTTCTGTTATTTACACAAATTATTTGTTAGAAAGAATAGAAAAAAGGTAGAAAAGAGAAGGAACATTCTCTTGTTTCCCTATCTCGCGTGGATTTTGCTTCTGGTTTAGGGTTATTGATTCGCGTGTTTGTTTTGTTTTATTATTCGACGCATTGCTTTTTATTTGCGTTTTATTTTTGTGATAATTTATTGAAACTTGGAGTTTAAGAAAATTGACGATCTCGTGAAACCTGGCCGGCTTTAAACATGAAATTTCTGTTGTCTCTTATCTTGAAGCAAAAACTGTTGATGTACGTAGTGTGAGAGAGATATCTGGTCATGCATTTTCTATGTACCTTTCCATTCTTGTGGGCCCCGAAACTGAAACATTTGACTTTGACTTTTTTGCGCTTTTTCTGTGTCAAGCAGGTTATCTTGTATACAGCTACAATGGTCCCGGTTGATTCTGAAGATGTGTGTCCAATGGAAGATGCCATTCTAGCGTTTTTAGAGTATCTGGTCGACCCGAAGCTTCCCGCTGCAACTTCTGGTGGCAAGGTTACCCCTTCCCTCGCTGATCAGGAATCAGTGGCAAAACAGGTCCTTTGTGTTCCCTTGTCCTCTGTATTTTTGCTCTTGCACTACATGTTCTATGATCTTTGGTACTAGACGTGCTGTTTTCTCGAGTTGAAAATTGAAATATGCATCTTCTGCTAGAGTTTTAGTATGTTCTGTTCTGCAAGTAGCATTTTGCAGGAATTTCTGAAAGCATTGGAGATTTATTGTCCTATTAAATCTCAACGAATAGGGCACAAGATGCAGCAATATCCAGAGAACTGATCAACTTCATTTGCCCTTTTTTAGCCGGGACAATGATACCTGAATTTTTTGATATGTTTTGATGCGATATCTGAAATCTATATGGTGTCCTAGGTGGGTTCATGTCAGTGCCCTAGTTGTTATGCCTGCAGTTTGTACCTCGAGATCTCCCAGCGACTCGCAATTCGCATGAGCTCAAAATAATCTAAGACCTTATTTGTTGGAACAGTCTCTTATCATCTTCTTTCTTATCTGTGAATGTCATGCTTGACTTCTGTCTGCATTATGGAAGGCAACGAGAGTATTTTCCGACCGTCTAACTTTCTGCTCACTGTTTTAGGTTCATGCTGTTGTGATACTGTATAATTATTACCTGAGGAAACAACATCGTCAGCTAGAATTTTTAAGTTTCAAGCGTTTTTGCAAGTTGTCTGTGAACTTGAAGCCTACAATGATGACCTACTTAAAGCTCATGAAAGGATCTGATGATATTGCACTTGATGATCTGGAAAAGCAACTCTCATTAGTTGAGAAAGTGGTTATGGATGCATGTGATATTGCTGAAGCTTTAGATGCATCAAGGGACGACCCTAACATGCTGCCCATTAGCAAAGTTGCTGTGTTTTTACTGGACTCCAAGAAGAAAAATTGCTTCTTGCAATTTGGTACAATTGCAGACGGAATTTGGTCGATGGTTGAAAAAATTGTGGATTTCTCTGACCATCATTCCGAAGTAAACATGGATTCGGATCAGCCTACTAACAAAAAGAGAAGATTACTTAGAAAGGCTTCAAAGGATGATCCATGCACTGATGAAGCCACCTATAGAAAATTGGCATATGCAGCTGTCAAAGATGCAACAAGTATCACTCTTTCCTTTTAGAGCTAGGAGCTATGCTCTTGAATGAGTTTCATGGTTCACGCACTTATCTGCTTCTACTGCAACCTTTTCAGTGCTATGGTCTTGTAACTTTACCTGGGGACGCCTTAGTGTCTGGTTTAACAGTGACTCCCTCACAGAATGTCGATCTCAAATTTGAATTTCCAATCACCAACTAATTTTCCTAATAAAGTGCAAACTTGCACACGATTTAATTGTTTCTATATTTGTGTTTTGCAAAATTTGCCTTTGTTTATCTGGGTTTTTAGTGTCGTTGGACTGACTGATGGTTGAATGTGTTTACTTGCACGTGGCACAGGTATCACTGAGGATTGCCTCGAGGTTTTAGAATGCCATGCTGCATACTCAATCAGTAAAGAAAAGACTTCTGCTTGCTTGTATATAATACAGTGCACCCAACCACACAGAGATGGTCTTTTTCAAGTTCCGATAGAAGACACCTTAAACAGGTTCGATAACTTTGACAACTTCTTTCCCTTCCCTCATTTTCTCTATTGTTTTCCCTGTCCAACATGATGAATCAGTTGTTGGAATAAGATTCCTTTGGGACAAAACTTCTCTCATGTAGCATGTTAGGTCCTCTGGTCACGAAAAGTTCCGGCAGATGGACTCACACCTCCGTTGTTGAATACTTCCATTTGCTTCCTTACCACAAACTTCTGCAGGACTGGCTTTCTAGGTGTGTAAAAGATTCAACTGTCATTACTTCAATCGATGTTTATGATTATGAGTACGGTCTATTTCATTGGAAAGCCAAATCTTCATGTGCCATGTTGAACTTCTTTTGTTAGAGGAACGTACCTTATAGCAACACTTTTTGGCTGAAGGAAAGTACCATATAGTAGTTTTTCGACCAAGAATTTGGCAGCGCCAATTGTGAAAGCAGATATCTTGTGTGGTCTGAAAGCTTCAAGTAGTTCAAAGTGCCTTGATAGAAAGGCGAGTTTTGGATCACCAGATGAAAATGAACAAAGTGGCAACAGAATGGATGTTGCTTCACCAAACCAGAATGGTAATGCCAGAAGGCGTGCAGAACATACATCCAGAGGAATTGGTGGGTTCATGATTTCTCCCTCAGTTGGCAAAAACCAACATTCTTCCCTCCTACCATATGCTCGCCATAGTGGTCATCATGTGAGTACACTTCCATAATCGTTCTTTGGAGCTTTCTAGTTTACCTCCTTGGTTATGAATTCGAAAGTTTCCCTGTCCTCTTTCCAACTTCATTCTAAATGAGTCTACAGGGGGGGGGGGGGGGGGCTGCTGCTGAATCTGGAAAAATTATATTCTAACATGTGAAAAGTTTAACCAACTCTAATTACATTATCTTAGTCGTGGAGTGTCAACAGTGGCTAATCTTAGTCGTGACTTAAGTCATAATTGGAACAACAGTAGATACATAGTTCGATTAAATTTATCTTCTCTTAATTATCATAACTCAAATTGCTAATAGTTGTTTTGCTGGTCATCCATGTCATGGCGACGAGCTTTGTGGATGCTTATTTGGTAGATTGTGGCTTTCTCATTTGGGCACTGCATGATGTGGTTATATGGTTGCTTGTGCTGACAGCTGACTCGAGCGACTGAATTGGTGGCACGACCACAAATTACTGAATTCCATGATCATAACTCTTCCTATCAAGATGGGAGGTCCGCAACCACCTATCATTCGAAAAATCTTGATACGGTCCTTGACGTTGTTGCTTCAAAAGGAAAAGAAATATCACAAGCAGCACACAGAATCCTTTTAAGCAAGAGGGACAAACTGGTATGGCCTAATTCATTTTACAGAAGCTAGTCATGCAAGTGCTTTCAATTGATATATGGGATAGGGACTGACATCCTTTTCAAGCATTCCATGGTCCAAAGATAAAAAAAGAAGAAGATATTATGTACATGGGACGGATCACATACGTAAATGAATTGCATCCTTTTTGTTGGTTGTGTCTGCTGCAATCCGGTTTTTCTTGAAAACATTAGGTCTCTTGCATTATATCTTTCTATCGTGTCTTCGAGTCATGCTGCTCATCTTTTTGTTGCATCCTTCAAAGACAGTTTCCAGCTGTTTCTTTTTTTGTGTGGTTATTATTCATCTACTCGAAAGTTGTGTGATTTGTATTTTCCTATGCCACAGTCTCTGCAGCAACGAGAATTAGAATACAAGATTGCAGAATGTGATAGAGATATCGAGGCTGTCTTGAGCGGTAAGCATCTTTGCTTGACTTGTTTACTAGTATGATTCATCCTTTTATGGTTTCTATATCAGTTACCTCTACCACACAAGAGTATACGGCTTATGCGTACTCTTATTGGTTGATGCACTAGAATATTCCCCCTAGGCACTACCTGATTTGTCCTGACAAAATTAACTGATTTGCTTGTTTAGTTTTGGTGATAACTCCGACACTCCATCTTAAACTACGGTGAGACCAACTGATAATTCCTTTGCTTTCATCCATTGGTGGACATAGGTAAGGAGGATTGTTTGGCCGTACAGATACAATCTATTCTAGAAGTCTGTAATGATGCAAGCTTCAGAAGTGCTTTACGTGGAAGCGTTCATGGACCCGTTCGAGATCAAAGCTCACACACGGCTGTCAAGATTGAGAAAGATCAAGATACTGATCACCACCACCAAGGACCATGCCAGGCATGTTTTTACTCCCTTGTATTTGATGAACCTACTTGCGACTATTATTGTTTAGTACTTAATTGTCTTCATCATAATAATATTACTCCCTTGTGTAGATACCTCATTTCTTTCTACAGGTCTTTGAAGCCTTTATATTGGACATCCTTTCTTACACTTGTGGCTAAAACAAATGAGTTCATTGCAGGTACTGGACAGCATATGCTCGCAGAACGACTGGCCATTGCCAACTTATCGCTTGAGTGTGCGAGATGGTAAGGCCAAATTTTGTGTGGGGAGTTTACTTGTGCATGTTTGAAAGCTGACATGAGTTTTTGTTTTGGGTTCAAGGTGGATTTAAAGCTGAAGTAACTGTTAAAGGAAGGAATAAGCAATCCATCGCTGGCAGCTACCAAAAGGATCCAGTTACGGCAGGAGAATCAGCGGCAGAACAGATGTTGAGCATCCTCCGCCAAAGTAATGGAACGGTGTCGTCCCCCACATTGCCACTACCTTACAGATGAGCAGCGCGTGTCATATGTTACACTTTATTTTGAGATCCCAAGAACTAGACTAACCCTGAACATGTCATCAGTATTCGGACCGCCGACCACGATAGGAACATGTAGGTAGTTTGGCCATAAACAAATGATGGAAAAAGCAATCGCTATAGGTACTGCAAGTCTTGGATGTTTAATTGGCAGGCGATTTTTTTTTTTGATAAGTGAAATTTTATTTAAAAATTGCAAGGTTACAGAAAATGGACCGAAGAGAAAAGAAAATAGAGAGAAATAAGGAAAAGAAATCCCTGAATAAGGTGAAAAGGAAAAAGATGAGGCCATGATCGCCAAGCACTAGTCATGGCCGTGGCTATAAGTTTGGGCCTAATAGCCCATACTGAAACCTGATTATCGGGCCTTTAGACCCATATTTAAGCCCACGGAGGTGAGGATGCCAAATCATTGGGCCATTGATGCCCACATTAAAACCCACATAAGTGGGCCATCCAAAATCTAATATCAGGCCTTTGAGGCGCATATTGAAGCTCACGAGTCTGGAAGTCTGACTAGGGACCTGTGGTCCCATTATGAAGCCCATAAGTCTGGGCCTATAGCCCTTCCAATGAGACATGGAGGTCCATATTTCGGCGCAGAAACCTGGGCCTAGTGGCCTATTCCAAAATTTTGGGCCCAGAGACCCTTACCAAAATCTAAAATTTGGGCCTCTATTATACATATTGCGGCCCACAAGCCTGGGCCGACTGAGGCCTATTTAAGCCCACAATGCTGGGCCCAGGGTTCCCGTGGATGCCCACAATGCTTGGCCCAGGGTTCCCGTGGATACCCACTTATTTGGGCCCCACTTTTTTTCCCGACTCGGCCGTCACGTTAATTTCGAAGGTAACCTTTATCTCCTATGTGACGGGTATATACCACATCCAAGGTAAATACCCCCGCGGGCCTTTAATTTACCTCAATACCTTGGCAATGAAGAAGAAAAATCCCGACTATACATCCGCTAACTTCTAGATTTTGAGTTTCACCTAATCTCCGAAAATTCTTGAATTCAAAATTGTAAGGTTCAGAAATTTGCGC
The DNA here is from genome assembly GCA_963995505.1 of Hypericum androsaemum. NCBI lineage: Eukaryota > Viridiplantae > Streptophyta > Magnoliopsida > Malpighiales > Hypericaceae > Hypericum > Hypericum androsaemum. The sequence continues at coordinate 725,045 of OZ023188.1, read as the reverse complement.
GCTCGGCAAATTTCTCAAAAACCCTCAAAATCATGTCCTTGGGGTCGTCCACAACTTCTTTGTTATTAATGGTCTCGAAAACACCCTTCATCACCCCAGCGTACAGCCTTTCAAGCTGTGGTATGCCGTAACTCTCAGTGCGCTCCACAAAGATCCGCTTCATGTGCTCCACACGGGTAGACATTTCATCATCTGGCACGGAAGCCGCCGCCGCCGCCTCAGCCGAAGAATTGTCATTGGCATGGCCAGAACCTGACTCAGAGGGTTCATGCTGGTTGCCACCACCGGAAGAAGCTTGAGACATTTCATGATCGACATGTACTGCATCGGATTCTGTTTCTTTTGACTGCACTAAATCTTCATGCTGCATTCTGTCGTCCTGCTGCAATTTGTCTTCTGCGGGTAAAGCTGTTTCCAACAAAAACTTTTTCTCAGAAAAGTGGAGAGTTTTGAAAAACAAACTGTCATCAAAGATGACAAATCATCTCGTGCTTCAATGGAACAGAAAATTAAGAATTGATAAACCATTTCATGGGGCACACACTTAGTGGTGGACAACGATTTGCTGCTGTAAAAGACACCAAACGGATATACGATTCCCAAAAGACCATACCTGTATGTACGGGATCAGCATTTTTCTTGGGCCTCTTAAAGGCCACGTAGCTTTGGTCCAGATTGACTTCGGGTTGGACATTACGAAGTCGAGCACTTGCGCGGGTAACAGTTGTCATTTGCACAACTGGAGTCGGTGAAAAGATGTATTCACTCAACTCATCTGGCACTTGGGTTGGACCCCCTTGGTCGGCCATCTTGTCACAGTATGTCACAAGAGCAGGATCCATCTGAGACAGCATTCCGTGCACCTACAACATATTTACAACACAGGCCTTTACTATAGTGTACATTATAATGATAAGGAAGGCAAGTCACCCGAAAAGTACACTAAAGGGGAGAAATATGAAGTTGTTCTTACTGCATCACGGAGCTCATAAGCTCTACTGACAATCCTTGCACCAGTGTAATCATCCCCATTATATGCCTGAAATGGACAGTTTTAATAAGATCATATACAAAAAAGGATGCCTTTGCATGAGAAAACGGCCGCACCTTTGCATTGTTCACGATTAGATCAATGTCTTTGAGAAATGCCGTGCTTGTGATATATTGGCCAGAGTCAACATGCTGCAGCAACGTTGCTATGTCCATAGGGTTCTCAATGATTGACTTGTAGTTTGGAGCATCCTCATCTGTGACAGGGAAATGGAAGGCACTGAATCGTTTGTCGTACAATATCCTACAAGAAAAGAGTACAAAACAGATGAGTGCAAAAATGTGATGTCCAACAAAGCCACAGCACGGATATCTGTCAGAAGATGCAAAGAATTTGCTCAGGTATCAGTTTACCTGTTACAAACATCTCTAAGACACATCCGCATTCGCCGCAAGGCCTGCTGCTCAGCTTCCACCTTGGCTTTCAATTCCGAGGCCTTGGGACCGCTTGCGACTTTAGGGGCCTTTGGGAGTTCGGGAGGGGATTCTGATTCCTGAAGTTTTGTCGATACCCCTTCCAACAAGACTGACATTGCAGCTTGAATCAAGCGGTCAAAAAACAAAGATCTGTCTTCTGTTGACAGTTTGTCCACTAGGTAGCTGATAGGCAGAAGATAAATGAATGAGTAGAGGAATATATAGAGGCAAGCAACTAATAAATAAATACCATAACCAATGAGTACTGGTGGGCGGGGGGATTTGGCTTGGAGTAAGTTCAAACCCTGGATGTGGAACAGATCATACTTATTAAAAAAATCTGCGGAAGATGCCCTAGAGTATGAATTCTTAGCTACAGGTATCATTTAACCAAGGAACGGAATAGAACAAAGAAGAATCAATAGCATGACTAGACATACATTGTTCGAAAAGAAAATACCAAAGGTGAACAGAGACCAGAGAAGAATCAATAACATGATTAGACATACGTTGCTCGGCGACAAAATACCGAAGGTGAACCCTCTTCGGAATAAGGTGGTGGAGATGTAGATGTGCCAAGCAACAGTACAGGCAAGTCAGATGGTAATTCATCCAGTAAGGTCAGCAGAACAGCCTTCAGTTGTTCATGTGCCTGCAACATCAAAATCAGATTACAGGTAACAGATGTATAGCCTCATTACACCATGCCGGTGAGGGCTTCTTAAGGAGATTCTTCCAAGGAAAAAAGGAGACAGTTTGAAACATGCTTACTCAAAGGTTAAGAAAACTCTGAACAAAATAAAATAAAAGCAAGCAAAAAAGTTTGTTCTCACATTTTCCCACCACAGATTTAAATGGGGCAAATAAAGAATTGAAGGTGTCGTTCTCCTCGCTTCACCAAATATGTGCACCAGCGCTTCTTCTGGTGTCTTCGCACTGGGATCTGAAAGTAGAGACGCAAGTCCAAGCGAATGGACAGGGAACTTCTCTAGCTCATGTAAAATGGCTGGCCCCAGATGATCCTGTAAGACTATATTAGTAAGTAAATTTGGCTGAGGTTCCAATCATAACAAATCTACGAAATATGATGATGTTAAGATATTTACCAGCCCAGAGCTATCATCACCATGCAGCAGAAGTCGCGGTCTGTATACCAGAGGAATTGAAGACCCAAAGGAAAGCATAGATAGCTTAGTAAACTCTGATGAGATGGCAACAGGAGGGAAGATATCAGATATTCGGTCCATTGCTTTCTTCAGATGTCTCTGCAGACATGGTGCAACAACCGATGACAAAGGCCTAGAGTGCACAATGGCACCCCTGTGAGCAGCAGGGGTTATTGTAGACATGGCCTCCACAAAATGTTTCCTTTCAACCTTCACTGAGTCGACATCTATCACAAATTTGTCATCACTAGTGTAAACTTGCGGATACTTTTCACGGAAAGCACGAATTGCGGCTTCTGTAGACAGTGCCTTGAGATCAGCACCACAATATCCAACACAACTAGCAGCAAGCTCCAACTTAAGTTCCTTTGTAGGAGGCTGTCGCCACTTTCGCGTGTGAATATCCAGTATTTCTGCACGAGCCTCACAACCTGGCAATGAAAAGTTGAACTCACGATCAAACCGACCAGGACGGCGCAAAGCCCCATCAATCGCGTCAACCCTGTTTGTTGCCCCAATCAAAACCACTTGTCCTCGAGAATCTAAACCATCCATCAACGCAAGAAGAGTGGAAACAATTGAATTGTGAATCTGCTCTTGCTTGCTGGACCTGACTGGCGCAAGACCATCTATTTCATCAAAGAAGATTATAGATGGTTGATTTCGCTGGGCTTCCTCAAATAGAAGCTTCAGCTGTCTTTCAGCCTCACCAACCCACTTGCTCAGCACATCCGCACCCTTGCGCATGTAAAAACTAACCTTCTGGCCAGCTTTTGAAGCAGCACATGCTAATGCTCGAGCAATTAGCGTCTTACCAGTGCCGGGAGGACCACATAAGAGGACTCCTCGGGGCGGTGTGATGTGATAGCTTGCAAAAAAATCAGGGTATAACAGGGGAAAGAAAACCATTTCCTTCAAAGCGTCAATATATTCTGAAAGCCCACCAATGTCCTCAAAACTCACACTCTCATCGACCTGCAATGGTTGGATATCAGCTCCTCCCTTGGAGCTCGGCCCTGCAGTTTGGATCCCCGTACTCAGAGTTGCCATGCCATCACCCTGATGACCCCATCCAGATGCAGCAACATTTAGTCCACATGAAGTTGCTCCATTCATGTCTAGTCCTCCAAAAAGCCAAGGTGGTGCAGATCTGCTGCCACCACGAGCCCAAGGCATACCAAGACCTTGGTCCAGCTCATCCACGAGGAGGGAATCATCAGAATCTCCTCCCCTGGATAAGCGATGTCGCTTGTGAACCCTTGATCCACTCTTCCTAACATCCCTATTAACTTTGGGCCCTATTCCTTGATGCAGTACCCTTCGAGGAGATCGCTGTCTTTGCTTACCTTCATCCATGGACATCCTACGGGCATCTGCCCGATTTCTGAGGTCATACCTCCTCCTTCCTTCCTGTTCTTCTTCCTCACCATCTTCATCGTCACCATCATCTTCTGCATCATCATCACCCTCGACATCACCATCATTCTCTGCTTCTCCTTCATTCTGCCCATCATATAAATCATTATCTTCTATCTCGACCCCATTTTCAGTGCCATCGTCAGCATTCTTCTCATCAGATGTATCTTGCTCAGCGCCAGATTCCAGTATCAATCGGTTTCTTGAACCTGCTCGTGAACGCCTAGGACGCAGTCCTTCACGTCGAGGAGTTGACATAGCCTCCACATCCTTTTTACCCTTAAGAGAAGACAACTCATTGTGATTCACATTATTATCAATCCGATTCCTTGAAGCTCGGTGTGATTGCCTCTGTTAGAAACGCACAGCATCAGTTTTTAGCACCATAAAAGTGCATCACTACAGAACCTTAATATTATGAGCATCTAATTTGGAGAGAACATAAAAAGAAAGACAAAATCTCCTGCTGCATGATCAATCAGAAAAAAAAATGAAACTTCTGCAGCACGAATCATTACCATCATGTCTTGGTCCTCATCCTCGGATCCAGAACTTGATACAAAATCCTCAAGGTTAAGAGCTGCCCTCCTCTTTCTCGTTGATCGTCGCAGATTGGTAGCAAGTGTCTGCAATAGAACAAAGTGGGTGAAAAGAACAATTGATTTTGTTCAAAGAAGCATCCAGTTTGACTTGTAGCAGCCACATTATACGCAATTGATAAAATTCAGGAACTATCACAAACAAAGAAAACAAACGCTTAGGGTGTCTTGGTTAATGATATCACACTTCACTACTGCCACCCAAGGTTGAAGAACTATTCCAGGATTTATCATTCCTTGCATTACCACATGGCCCAATGGGAGCTTAAAACTGTCAAACGGAGAACACTATTTCGGCCTTCGAGGCCACAAGATCATATTGCGAGAAATGCAACAAGGCTGAGCAAGTTACATTAGAGTTGGGGGTGCGAAGCACTCGGTTCCCAGGACCAAACATCTTGGCAATCCGAGACGCAGCAGTCCTTGTCTTAGTCTTGTTCTTTTTGGGGCGAATGATGGTAGGAGTATAGTAAGTATACGATCTCCCAAAAACTTTGGGTCGCCTCTTGAGCCTGTCGCTCGTGCGCAGAACAGGCCCATCACCTCCTCCACTGGAACGTTTAGGATACATATGCAGAAGCACTACCACTGAGAATCACGCTCTCCCATAGACTCCGTGAACACCCAACCTTCACAACACAAAGAACCACTGTCATCTTAATAGCTCCCTCGAAACCTAAAATAAGCACAAATGACAAGACTACTAACTTGCATTAATAACCACTTCTAACAACTCCTAAAGCTTAACAGGAAAACCATAAGAACAAACAGCAATGCGCCTTGGAAGCAAGGGAAACAAGGTGCTCAAACAATTCTACTTCGAAAGAAACAATCGTGAATAAGCTGAAAATTGACGAGCGCCTAGTGTAGAATCCACGAACACCCCAACAGTCATAACATAAAGAACCACTGTCAATCTTATTAGCTCCCCGAAACCTAAAAGTGAGCAAAAATGACAAAACCAATACCTAGCATTAACAACCACTTCTAAGAAATCCTAAAGCATAAAAACACCTGAGCACGAAACAACAATGCGCCTCGGAAGCAAAGGAAACAAGGTGCTCAAACAATTCTACTACGAAAGAAACAAGCGCGAATAAGCTGAAATCGGGCAAGCGCCTAGTGTCGAATCTGCAATACTCCGACCTAATCAAATACAACACACAGAACCATACATTCCTTTCCTTATACAAACTTCCTACAACTTACCTCGCATCAACAACCACTCCTAACAACTCCTAAAACAAAAACCCTAACCCGCACCTTACGAACAAAATAAACGAGTAGCTAAAAAGCAATCCACAACAACAATCGCCAATCACTTCGGCTCATGTCCTTCACATTTCGATGATTCACTCGCTATAAGCTCAAATCGACAACCGCTTAGCGGCGGAAACTAGCAGTTACCTTTTCTAGGGTTACGGCACTAAGGAACCCTACGCGATTGTCCCTCCTCTCCGGCCGCGTGCGAGGGGAATCAGGAGGAGAGGAACGAAGCAGGAAAGGTACACATGAAAAACTCAAGAAACCGATCCTCCTCCGCCGGGAACGCACGAGGTCAAAACGACGCAGTTTCGCGCTCCGTTGGGGCGATTTCGAGGACGAAGTGCGCGCGAGGAAGGGGCCGTTTAGCGGATAGTGAACATGCAAATCCTAATCTCTTGCTTCGTTCCTTGAGAGAGGAGGTTTTGCGAGTGGCGGATTCTAACTTATAAAGAGGAGGCGGCGAGTTTTAGAGAGAGAGAGAGGGAGTTTTTGGTTGGGGAAACGGGGAACTGGGAGAATTGGGAAAAACTGTTGGAATGTGAATGGGCGTTCGAGATTTTTGGATGCTTTTGTCTGGTCCGACGACGTTTTGTTATGGAATGGTGTCGTTTTCCGCGGTGTTTTCTTCTTGGGATATTTCATTTTGGCCCCTGTATATTCTGTTGCATATGCGATTTGATCCCCGTGATGGAGGTTGTACCGGTAGCTAACGGGAAAGATGTTAACAATATTTAATATTCCATCGACTAATTTAAATACAAATTAACAGAATCACGAATCAAAATTATTAATTTTAATATCATTGTATTTACAGAATTGAAACTTATAATATCTGGTCTATTGTTGTTTGATTCGGACCATTAGCCATTTCGCGGCAATTTTATGGCCTCCTTGTTTTTTTGGCGCCAAATGTATTTTTTTAGTGGTTGTCGAATATGTTGGTTACCGATTTCGTCACCTTTTCCTTTTTTGAGGCGCCAAGTATGTCGATTGGTTATCGATTTTTACGTAACAATAATAACTACTACCAAATGAAACGTAACAACAGTAATTACTTCGGGAATTTATTCATTTAAACAAACAAAATGTGATAATGTTAAATTACTTGGAAGAATTGCTCATTTTTCCTATTCCTGAAACCGGATATGTGATTTTGTTCTATATAATCCGGCAAAAAATAAGATTTTTTTTACACCCAAAATTGTTAAGTTGAATATATCATTTCGCATAAATGCCCCATTAAATTCTCGGATTTATGACATCTTAGACGTTGTAGGTGAGGACAAATATAACGGAACAACTGGACAAAATTGGAAAGGAGAACGAACAAATAAATGGACATCGAAAAAGATTTGATTCTATTTTGCCTCTGAGTGAATATGCGTTGTTCGACGGGTTTATTTGAGTTTATCTCATGGTATAGTCATTAGACGATAAATTATGTAATTAGTTAGGTGTATTACGATGTGAAATTAAATTTGGTGGTATTAATGTCAAGGTAGAATTTTACACTATTGAAATATTTTTTTTTGATCACGATTTTTTCTATTAAATTTTTTCATAGTAAAATTTAGACGAAAATAACAATCGTAATTTTTTTAAAATTCTATATTATTTATTATGTATAAAAAATTGCTTTCTTTTTTCCCAATACTCCCAGACCTAGATGAACAAGTCAACGCACTCCTAAGAATCAGTGGGTAGATAACGTATAGCCAACAGCTCCTAGCCAGGTGGACAAAATTGCCGACTTTAGTGACTCTATGGACCCCAAATAAATCGGTCCAGAATTAGTTTTATCAAGTTCAAAAATATCATAGTCGGTTAAAACTTAAATGAATCCGCCTAAATACCAACTGAAAATCGGAATACCAACAGCAGAAGCTCTTCCAAAATTTTTTTTTGTTAAGTAGCTCTTCGAATTTTTTAGAACTTATTAACCAAATTATGATCTAACAAGGGATTTCGAGGGTCTCGTGAAGGTTAAAAAGAAACGAAAATAAGATGGGTACTTTCGTTTATTACCTTTTTATATTCAATAGAACGAAAACCGAGTCACGTCAACCTGTACCGCTAAATAGAAAAACATGTAAAGAAGAGTGCTATATAAACATATACCATAGTTTACGTTCGACGAAAACCGAGTCTCCAGGGAGTGTTCCCAATATACAGAATGCAAGAGCAGCTGTGTCGGATGACAATCGTTGGCCGGAGCGCTGCTATTTGTGACGCTGCTAGAGAGCGAAGGTAAAAACGTCAACGGACGCACATCGCAAGACGTTTAAACGAGCAAAAACACAAAACCATCGCACGAGGCAAGCATCGCTTGCCCCGTGCGAAACCTATAACCTTATACCTTTCTCTTCTTATCCATACATTTCGGTGGAAACGTAGTTATATCTACTGCTAAATACACAGTCTGAAATTCTCCCACAAAGAATGAAAAAGAATTGGCTACTAATGGAATGAAAGTAGTTACTAACTTCTTTTTAGAACTTACAGGTATGTGGACAATACATAGTTGATTTGATCTCTCTGTCTTCAACAGCCAGCAGCCTTCAAGAACTTGTCGAAAGGGCTTGAAGGTGGCAATCTAAAAGAATTTTGTCCATATTCTAGTGAGCACACTGTGAGCTGATTAGATGGCCGAACTTGATTGACCTGTAGCCCGGCCTCGCCAATATTAGCTCTCTGCAACAAGCCAACAATGAGATCATTACCGGGTGCAAATGGTACATGACAGCTTAATTTCTGAGTATAACATCATCAGGGTTCTTTGAAATCATCAACTCAATTTGGAATTGATTTAGCTCCACTAATCGAGAATTCTTCCACCTTGATTTCCGACTAGGATTTCAATACAAATACAATTTCAGTAACCATCATTACTGGATTACAGTCACCCCGTCAAGCATTGCAGGTACCTTCTTTTCGTCCCAGCCAGAGAAAGCTTTAGAATCACGTTGACGCTTGAAGCTATGAAGCACAGACATCTTCTGCTGTTTCCCTGTGACAAGAGCTTCACATTGATTCGTCATTTCGTCATAAGGAACTGGAGTGGAAGAAGCCTGAGAGCTTGCAACATGTCGTGCAGTTTCCAGGACCTGTGGATTATCAAAGACAAAATGATTGCACGACTGAAGAGTAATTCCGAGGAAATATCATCAACTAGCTATATTAACAAACAATGAACCATGCTGAAAATGTAGATTAAAGATGTTGATCAGCTTTCGGGGCAATAATGGATTCCAGATCCATAAACAAAACCCCATGTAAGCATTTCAAGTTACAATTTCAAAAGGCGATCCAGGATTTATCCCTACCGATTCCAACAGCTCATTCACACTCAGGATATCAAGGGTATTGACAGAAAGAAACGATTTACGATCTGACTGACTCCCATTGGCTTCTGTGAAAGCTTCATCATCAGTTAAAGCACCTTCAGGGTTGACCTGTAACCGAAGAGAATTATTCTTGACTTCATAATAGTAGTGGCTAGTCAGATAACTGAACAAATAATCGTAATAATATTACTTCATCAAATGTTTCAAAGTCCAACTGTGCCATAGGTGAAGATGGATGAGGTGTCTCCATAAACAACGGAGCTCCAAGCAGATAGGCATCATCAGGTGAAAATTCTTCAAGAAGTTGCTTCTTAATCCCCAATAGCTCATCCTGCGCGGAAGACACACAAGTGGTACCAAATTTTTTGATGAGGACAATGCTAAAGGCCGCAAAAGCTGCTCAGCAAACATTACATTCAACCCTTATCAGTTGAATACAAAGTTTCATCCCATTTTATAAACTCTACAACCTTTGTCAACATCAAAGAACCAAACGTGCTCATAACATGAGCTCATATCATATCATCCTCTGTACTTTTTTTTAATTCGAAGATAATGCTGGGTTGTTCAAATTCTTGAAGAGATGAAGGTTTTACCAACTACTACTGCATTTTCATTTCCTTTGTATATTAGTCTTAAGTGAATGTTTGATGAGTACAAATAAATTATGGAACCTCCTATGCCTGCAGAATATCGTCATTTTGTTCATGTGAGAGCAAGATATTCCATTCAGCATTCAACTGTCTCCAATAATACATTGGATTAGAAAATATCTGGATACAACCTCTGGTAATTTCGGGTACTTCGCCATGAACTCAGAAACCACAGCCTCTTTCAAATGATGATCGTGAGATGTAACAGCTGACAGAGCAGTCGATGCAGCAACGTCATCCTCCTCTGATCCATAGCTTATTTTATCTTTCCCATGTTCTACGTGCACAGCTTGCAGTCTGATATCTTCAACTAGCTCCAGATAGGGATCAACCTGGAAATTTTACCATCAATCCAATATGTTAAAGGAGAAGACAACTACTGCACTGCCCATCAAATAATAACATGATACGACTGTTAGAATCTCCATATCCAACCCAAAATCATAAGGTAGTGAGTAGGTGGATCCTTCACCCCGATGTGGGATTCTCTCCAACACGCCCCCTCAAACGAAGCCCATCGGGCTGAAGTTTGCACGGGCTTCACACTGCCTCTCGTGTTTTCAAAGGCGGGCCGTGCGAGCACAACGGGCCATGGGCTCGTTAGAGCAATTGGCTTTGATACCATGTAGGAGTTTCCATATCCTACCCAAAACCTTAAGGTAACGGGTTGGTGGATTTTTCACACTTATAAATTTGCCCCCCACTCGTGCTTTAACCGATGTGAGATTCTCAACACGCCTCCTCAAACGAGACTCATCTCGGGTCGAAGATTGCACTGGCTTTGACTTCACCAAAGTGCGAGAAATGGGGGTCGTGCGAGCTCAACAATGGGCACGGGGTCAACCCGCTCTGATACCATGTTAGAATCAACCCAAAACCTTAAGGTAGTGAGTAGGTGGATCCTCCACCCCGATGTGGGATTCTCTCCAACAACGACATCTCTCGATACAAGGTGAAGACTGAAAGGAAGAAGCATACCGTCTTCTCTGTCAGAGAGGCTTTGACAACCGGGATTATCTGAGGAAGATTGCCAGCCCGTGCAGCGAAAATGAGCATGTAGGATGCCAGTGTGAAGAGAGACCGTCGACGTGATGGCTGCAAACACCCTAGAAATGCAACCAATTAAAAGACTTGAGGTGGGTATCTTGCACATATTAATCCTTTCTAATATAAAGCACAGAAGAAGAGCGTAATGCAAATAGAGGACCAAATCTTCTAGAACCTATTAAATCTTATTTTGTGAACAATCAATTCTTGGTTGTCTCTAGGTCTTCTACTAGAATAGTATCATAAAAAAAAACTCAAGCACCGGTGGAATTTATATCAACATTCGAAAGTAGATTTTAGGTAATTCAGCAATTAGTCCATCACCAAACAGCATCCAGGAAAAGAATAAGTATCTTAAAGACACTTACATGGTCCCTAACAGTTACAAGATAGCCTTGCTCCATATACATTTACACTATGCTAACAAAGAATCGTTGTTTCACTATTTTGTAAGCCTGTATTGCCAATGCAGCAACCTCATTACCAAATGCAACTTACCTTCCTGGTCAAGGGAGATACTCCTAAGAGAAAATGCCAGCTGAAAGCACCGAACTAGAGCAATATGACTGGATGTCTGACATCAAAATTAATTAGCAAGTAAGTTACTTGTACCAAGCAACATAAATCCTCAAATTGTGCAAGTGACATAAGATGTTCATTTTGTCATGCAGGCTTATAATTCAATTTACATACAGCAGGATCAGGGAAACACATAAGATATTTTCTCCTGAATATTAGGATGTGGCACAAAGCCACCTAATTTACAATGATCAAACCTTAAACAAGGATCCCCCAAAAACAATAGAAGAAACTATCCACGGTTATCAGATTTTGGACCTATTTGTGTCTCTCAAGTAATCAGTCACCTAGTCCTTTCATCCTCCTTGACTACCGTTTCTCTCTTATTCAAATATTCAACCTACCAGAAATACTGTTGCCTTAAAAATTGTTCCAAACAACAAAGGCATTTCAACAAAATGCTGTAATCCCCAGCGCCTCATGATGCTAACAAGAAAATCAATTAAAAGAATCGAACAGCTGATACAAAGAGAAAATGGATAAATTCATCCAGTGGTTACCATTAGAAACTTGACTCACCTTTGATCTAATAAACAGCAACGCAACATTGTAAGTGTGAGCCATAGCCTCAAAATTTGCAGGTATGTTCTCAGCCAGGGTGGCCTGGACCCATATAGAAGAAAGCAGAAGGCCGACTTGATGACTACTCAAACGAAGGGATGTCAGCTGTTAACATTAGCAAACCATGCATAGATGAGTTAAAACTCGATTGTTTCACTTAACAACAAAATTAAACACTTCACTTCCAATAGTTAGAAACTCCGTACAGTTTTGCCATCAGACATCGCATTCTTAAAGCTGTTTAGATGACCATGTGAGTCTCTTTTTCTGAACTGCTTTGCACGAATATCGAATGTTTGATGGTATCCATCCAAGAGTTCCTCATCCATGGCCTCCCCTTTATTCATATCGTCCTGAAATGAGAAACTTGCACTTCTCCCCTTTGACATACCTAATGATCCAGAATTTGCCTGTACTTTTTTCTTATCCTCGTCTGACCAAGGAGAAACCAGTGATGGCATAAGCACAACGGAGAAGACGCTGTGTGCTCCAATCCTTGTCTCGTGGTCAGGGTGTCCCATTGCGATGAGCAGCGAGTGGAATAGAGCATCAGGGAAAGCCTAAAAAAGGAAGGCAACCATCCTTTGTGATCATGCGGCCTTTCAATATCATTAAATGGAAGTAAAGCACGAGGTACTACTTGCCTTCTTGTTATATAAGATATTGGGTATGTGGGAGATAATCTGTACTGTTTGATAAGCAGCGGAGATTGTACTTCTAGCAACAGATGTTTTAGCTGAAAGATTCTCCAAAAACACAGCCATCATGTCAAGAATTGGTCCCATATCTCCAACCTGTTATTAAGTAGGTTTCAGTATGGTGGATACTTGATCGACAATACATAAACAACCATGAATACTTTATTATAAATACATAAACAACCATGAAAACTTGATTGTAAATTCATAAACAACCATAAGTCTTTTTCTGAAGTACCTGGCTCAACCAAAATTGGAATTCCCACAAAATAATAGGAGTATAATCTGATCAGGTAAGAGACTCAAAGCTTTGGACAAATTGTTATCAAATGATGCTGGAAAACACAAATTCCAAAAAAAACAGATGATTCTTTTTGAAAGTCTCATTTGAAGACTTTAATGTACAACCATTACGTGCCAAACCATTAAGAAATTGAATGTTCACAATGTCCCATGCAACTGTTCTCTAAATCACCTATGTGGCAAATAAAATTAATTAATGTTGTGAAGCTTCTCTGTTCATAACACAATTTTGAGGTAGGTGACAGCATGAGAAGCATACTCCTCGACTTTCCCATCCAAATTCAATCGTCTTTCCATCATGTCTATTTTTCCAAGCCTTAAGGCTATCTACACAGGAAAGAAGCTATAGTTTGGGGAATGTAGGAAAGCTCTAATTAGATGATTCTACAATTTCAGACGAGCCAGAAACAGGCAGCTAAAGCATTGTTGCTTCAACAGAATGTCTGTGCAGAATATAAAAAAGCATAATGTAAGATTGATTAGGGCCCAATGGTTCAAAGGAGCCAACATACGACCTTATGCTAAATAACCATCACCATGAAACCATGATATAAAGCCTTAATGGCTTAGATTATTTGATTTCATTTTATACGTGAAACACTTCCCAGCCAACTGAGGAAAGTTTTGAACCACAACAAAGTCCCGATAACAAACCTTATTTGAGAGCTGAGCAATGCACTTTTCTAGCGCAAGCTGAAGATCAACATTCCATTTGTCAGTACCATTGCCAGGACTTGATGAATCACATGGCTGTTGCATGCATTTCCTCAAAAGTTTCATCAAATCTGATATAGCGCTGATAATTGCAACTGTAGACTGCTGCTTTGCACTTTTTCCCAGTTGTGTGGTGACAGTAATAATATCAATCTGTTGGAGAGGTTGCTTTGCAACATTCTTATGATCCAAGTGCTTGACGAGGATAGACAACAGAAGATGTGAGCTTTCCCCTGGTACCAGAAGAAGGTCGTTAGGTTTTCAGTTATACAAAGAGAACCAATATATAAGTCTTAGCCAAGACAATCATCCAATCTTTTGGCGTACCTGCTTCTTCCAAAAGAGACTGCAGGAAGACCAGAACAGGATACGCAACTCCTTTTTCTCGAGACCAATGGTTGCTTGAATCAAAGCAATAGAACATAGGCTCAAGAACACGCCTAACTGTTGTGACTTCCTTTGCTAGCCCAGCCATGTTACGTAGACAAACCCTTGACCAGTAAGATGGACTCTTGGAGATATCTCTAAGAAAAGCAGAATACAGTGTCAATCAATGAGGCATAACTTAAAGATCAAATTAGTCAATAGATTGAAACAAGTTTTACACTGATGGGTCCACTACTTTAGGCTCCCCTTGAACAAGCTGATCTTCTTTGAAGCTCTCCCGTTTCACTTGGATATCAAGATAGTTCTCCAAAGTGGCTGATATGATCTATTTCAAGGTGAAAATCTCAACTTACTAAGTTGCAGAAACAGATGATTTCATATTTTCAACTATATGATATGCTCAAGTCATTCACAAAAGTTTTTCAAGAAAAAGTAAAAAAGAGGTAAACTCACTTTGTCAAAGTCCATGGAGATGTGAGATTGAACACCCATGAAAGAAACCTAGGAACATAATATATGAAGAAAGCATCAATACGAAGAAAAATATTGACAGCAAATCTTAAGAGAAATACGTTATGTGGGAGCCATTGGACCAACTAGACTGCAAGTATCAAAGCATAAGCAAAAAAGAACCATGTCAAACCAACATCTGAACTTGACCCAGATAAATAAACAGAGGAAACTGCCAGTGATAACCGGGTAGATTTACATAACCCATTTATGAGAAGCTAAACATCACTACCATATTTACTTCTAGGGAAAATACAGTTTGAGAAGCAGAGAAGACCGATAACATTAAGCCACCCTCTGAATGTGTTGAAACCTACAACTACAAGCACCAGCTATTGAAGGAACTGTAGGAGATACTAGGCAAGTTATAAAACTAACAAAAGATACATGATCAATGGCATTACAATTTTAAGGATCATTTTCAACTCAACAAGTTATACAAATTTCTTTTGTAAGCACATGCAGTTATGTGAAGTAATTGTGCGGTGATAGATGACATTCACATTGTATTGCTACAGAGAAACAGCTTGAATTAGAATCGATCAGATAGTTTCCCAAGCTTTAGTCATCTTACAGGCAAATGATAGTTTGACCAACAGAACAACAAAAAGGAAAAGAAAGAAAATTCACCATAGAAGCCAAAACTTGCAATCCAGCAGAACGCATATGAAGACTTCTTTCACCATCTCCCACTTCTTGAGCCAATTGACAAAGTTTGGGAATAAGACCTTCTAGGTTGAACATGTAGGTACCATCCATCTAGATTAATTCAATATCAGTGTCACTTAAATAATGAAAATAAATCCAATATTTCAGCAGAGAACCAGTCATCTGTGAAGTACCAATACATCTAACACAATAATACATAAATTAATGTAGAAGGCAGAAGCCAAAGCCACTCAACATCCATTTCATAGCATTTACCGTCACCCAGAACATCAAGAAGTCTGAGACAGACTCCAGAAGGAAAAAATATTTTTTAGCAATCAGACTTGATTTCAGTCAGCTCGGTTCTTTATATCACTATATGTACTGTATGCTTTAGACACTTTAGGGAATCCAAGGAAAACAAGATATGGGGCAGACTTTCAGAATCAAGCAACAATACTAAAAGTGGGTAGTAAGTTCTGCAAATTAAGCAAAGACAAAATGCAGTCATGATCTGTTCCACTTCGAACCTGTCTATCTATAAACTCGACTAAAGTGTCGCAAGCTAGAATACACATTTCTTCTAGCCGAGTTTGATCCAACATGGTCCGCACTATTGCTAGAAGACTACTGGCAAACAGTGGCCTGCAATCAGCATAAATGTAACAAGAGTCATTGCCAATGCACCTCGAAAGAAAAATAAACACAAAAGAAAGGCAGCAGGTTCACCCGCCGCAAAAGTTAATTTGCGACTCCGATATGAAATCATACATGGCAGTATTGCAATAAAAATTATTCTCTATCACATTTTTTGCAGTTGTGTGTTTTCCAACTCTTCTCTGATCATCAATAGCTCGTTGTTCACTCATCCGTTAAAGGATCATCTATTTCACTTTCTTACAAATATTGCACATGAATCACAGGAAAACTTATTTAAAGCATGCATTTTCCAATTAGCTCTCTGACAGGAGAAAACGAAGATTGATAAGGCTACTCAAAAAGTTTCACCAGTTGACCAAGGGACAGAAAGAAGACTGAAGAAAGAACAAACTTACATCTGCTCATTACATGAGGATAGCAATTTTCTATAAATGCAAACCACAACTTTGACAGAACCAAAGTTCTCATTCCTCAACTCTTTGTAAAATCTTTGTTCCAAGGTCTCTGTTATCTGTCGAGATCAGCCATTGCAGGAACATGAAACTAAAAGGACACAGGAAATGGACAAAAGGAATGTTTGTACAATGAAATCATCAAGGAAGTCTTGCTAATCTCTGAAAGTGATATATCAAAAACAGACCTTAGGAACTCGTAGTGGGTTCTTTGAAACATAATCACAGAGCTTTCCAATTTTTCTATCATTTGGTTCGGCCTCCTGAAATAGTTAAATCAAATGAATAAAAAATGAGGAGCGCAACATTTTTTTTTGTTAATGAGGAGCACGACATTGATTGGCAAATTTACGAAAATTTTGGCATCTAACACAACCAACACGGGGTAACTTACAAGGCACGCATTGATTAGGAGAATCACACACGAGAACCATGTAATGAGCAGACTAGATCACACCATGGCAATCAAAATTTTTGATAAGACCTCAGCATCTCACTATGCAGCAATCAATTAATCAACAATGGATCATAGGTATCTACGAGGGAATGCAGTCTCTACTACCCATAGACCATTGGTCAACCAGCAACAACTATTGCCAGAAAGATGATTGTATCAGTGGGTGACCAACATGAGAAACCACCTGATTATGAGGAAAGATTTCAGCAAGCAACTTCTTGTAGCGCTTGACAGGCTGCCTTGACCTTGCCCGCAGAGAAGGACAGAGAAAACAGAGGTTACCGCAGACGGGTACGACCCGCCTGGACATAACCCCCATTTCCTATGAAAATCTATGCACGCCGAAAAACCTCTCCTCTGACTATCAAAACACCATAGAAAGATCAAAAAACAAATTCAGCAAGAGTCCCATCCATAATTGAGCTCATTGACCCACAGTAGCTAACTAAACTTCTGTTCTTCCAAACCATAATAGATATTGCCAAAACTTCATCAATAGAACCATCAAACGCTAAATAATAATGTAAAGAGTCCGAAACAGAGGACCGAGATCCTCAGCTCAAGTACTAAGCCAGCCACATTAAACAGCTCAATTTCCCAATGGCAAATAAAACATTTTCTTCTTCCAACCCACATTGGACTACAAAACATACATCCTTCATTGATAGAGCCATCAAAAACCTGATTACCGATTCAATAATCCCCCAAACAAAAAACAAAAAATAATAATAAAACCCATTAGAGGGGAAACGATGGTCAGGAAAATTACCAAATTCGAATTAGGCTAATACGCGAGGATTATTTGGGTCAAACTTAGACGGCTTCCAAATTACTAAGCATTATTAGCGTTGAAAAGGATCAGAT
Source organism: Hypericum androsaemum (assembly GCA_963995505.1). Lineage (NCBI taxonomy): Eukaryota > Viridiplantae > Streptophyta > Magnoliopsida > Malpighiales > Hypericaceae > Hypericum > Hypericum androsaemum. The sequence continues at coordinate 707,254 of OZ023188.1, read as the reverse complement.
AGAAAAATTGGGAATTGGATTATTAAAAAATAAATAAATAAAAGGAAAATGGGGGATGAGAAGAAAGATTAATTCATGTTGGCTCCCAATCCCTCCCCCAGTTGGCGCCTAATTGTTTGTTTCCCCTTTTTTCCTAAGCATTATTATCATCGGCTCATCGCTCCGTTTCTTGTTTTGTTTAGTAAGATTTACCCGATATATATGATCGAAAAAGAGAAATTAACCCTTTTTTTTTACTCAACGGATTGGCCTTTCTCCGCTAGAGTTACGGTGTCGGTGACGGTTGTTAAGGTCACGGTCACGCGGACTGGCCCACGATTTTTAAATTCACGCTGCGGCCTGCGAGTTAAATTCATTTTTAATTACAAATGGAAATTTAACTTTTTGCAAAAATAAATATGTATTTTAGTTGTCTGTAAAAATTAATTTTCTAGTCAAAGTTGTTCAGGTTAAGTGAAAATTCATACAAATTAAAAGGTAGAATTATAAATAAATTTAATGATATAATAACATATGAAAATTTGAAAATAAATTCGTATTTACTTTAAGCAACCAATGTGAATTTGTAAATAAATTTATAACATACAAATCTGTTAAATTGAAAATGTGACCATGACCTCAAATTTTTGCACTTTGGTCATAAAGTCATAAATAATTATTCATTCATGCAGTTTATATATATATTAGTTATTTTTCAGTATTTGAATATTCATTTAGTCAACCAATCAAAATTTGAATCAAATAAAATTTTAGTCATCTGTTTTTTTGTGGGGTAGACACTAGACAACTGGATAGCTGGGTTTTTATTAATTGTATAATTTTGTGGGAGAAAATGAAAATTAATAAATGCTGCATGTATTGCTAAACGGATATATAATAATCCCCAACTGTCCCCGGGAATCAAGGGAGTTGCTCTTTGGATCCTTTTCTTTTTTGCCTTTTTATTTTTCCGACAATACTCTGAAAGTGTGTGCCACGCCTCCATTATTTTCAAGCCATCCCACTCCTTTTTCTCCGACCATTAAAAAAAACTCCTTTTTCTCCCACTTTGGGATTTCTCTAATAATTTTTTTGAGAAAAAGTACATTTTAGTAATATGTGATATCTTATAAAATTACATGAGTACCATACAATTTAAAATGTATTAATTGAATTAAATTTTTTAAAATTAAAATTACTAGAAGCTCCGGCAGCTATCTAAATCTAGCCTATCGAAACATCATTGATATCACAATGATGTGGCATGCCACATCCGCTGGTCTAGAACACGGATTATATTGTACCAGGGGCTTCTAGGTTCGATTTTGCAAATATGAGCTGCTAATTAACGTTAAAAATGAGACTATTTCCAACTTTCACAACCTTCACGCGGATTGTATTGTAATTTGTACCCAATCACGATCATGTACTGTCTATTGGTCAAATTTTTTATAGGTAAAAACTTTCTATTGGTCAATTAGTAACTGGTAATTGATTTCTGAAGGTTTTCATGCATAATCTTAATTAAAACAAAACCATAATATTTAACGAACGAATTATTAAATCGAAATAGCCATATTAAAGTATTTACCTCTTATAACGCAGTCCGATCTTCAAGAGGTATGTCACAGGATCGAGGGAGGCTTGTCACTGGTCGTCCTCGCTCACGTACACGAAGCGGGGATCGGGTTTCACCGCCTAAAAGCCTTGAGAGTCTCCTAGAGAAAAAGGTACGTTTCTTTTTCTCTGGTGTGTGTTTTTTGTCTCTCTCCCCAGAAAAAACCCCTATTCCGTATTAATAGAGAATTATGGAGGAGAAAGGGGGTGGGAGAGTTATCACGTATAACAAACTCTCCTCATCCAAATCCCTTTCTAATTTAAATTAAAACTAAAAGATATCCAATATCTTTTATTTAATTTAATAGGATAATCATGGGTGGATAATCCTTCATCTCCCACTCACACATGATTGACCATAATCAATCTATTCTCTCATTTTCGCGTTTGGCAGATAGGCCGTGCGACCAGCATACTTCGAGTGCACTTAGCTAAACCCAAGAGCACATAGTGGCCACTTGGATGATAGCATCTCGATTAGCACCTCTATCGTATATAGTATGCATTACCCTAGGTCTTATCTCACAATCATTGTTTCTCACATGTGATTTCTGAAATAATCTATTCGTGTTCATTATTGTATTGCTCTCAACACAATAGGCATGCCAGTGAACCACGAAGCTTCTAGAATGTGATCGATAGAGAACCTTCTCCTTTAACGATATTTCTTCCATCATGATCCAGCCAGCTTTTCCAGTTAGCCTTGCCAGGTCGAATCATAACCATAACCCTTTAAAGACTTTTCAAGCTAGCGGCACTGAATCATACTTCCAAAATACGTTAAGGATCCTAAGGGTAGAGTTCCGGAAACCATAGTTTTCGGAGTTAGTCTCATACTAGGGAAATTGAAATCACTTTTTAATAAATTGATTTCCCATCCAAAAGGTCGTAAAGCACACATGACACGAACCATGTGTTATGATGTTCTTTCCTTCAAAAAGGAGCGCATGTCAGGTCGAATCATAACCATAACCCTTTAAAGACTTTCCAAGCTAGCGGCACTGAATCATACTTCCAAAATACGTTAAGGATCCTAAGGGTAGAGTTCCGGAAACCATAGTTTTCGGAGTTAGTCTCACACTAGGGAAATTGAAATCACTTTTTAATAAATTGATTTCCCATCCAAAAGGTCGTAAAGCACACATGACACGAACCATGTGTTATGATGTTCTTTCCTTCAAAAAGGAGCGCATGTCTCTCACTAAAACACCATACTAGAGTATCAGCCTCGATGTTCACGAACAATGGCTTTAGTCTACCCAAAGAGTACTCCAAGCTATCAAGATAGAATTATGGTAAGTTCCACTTATTTCTTACCATTGGATTCTATATAATCCTAATAAGTTCCGAGAACTTATTTAATGCAGCATCTATTGCATGCACCATCAATAATCTTGCACTTTAACAAGTCTCTTTCTTGTAGTTAAGCAATACGGCATTCATATTTTAGAACAGGCACTCGAATGATGTCCTAAAACTGCCTCATCTCAATCAAGAATCAACCCATTGACTCCCACTGAGGTAAACACCCGTGTGAGTGGGCTACTTTTCTGTCCGACATGCATTTAAGTAAATGTTACAAAATAACATTCACACAATATGTATTGCTGAAACAACTTTACTTTTATTGAATAACAAATTCATTACAATGTGAGCATAAACTAACATCTTCGCAAACCCTGGGACCTGGCATGTTTCACAAAAACATCTCTAGATAGGCCCTTAGTCATCGGATCTGCTATCATATCCTGTGTAGGTATATGTGTTATGCTCACTTCCTTACACGCAACCATATTCCTAACAAAGTGATACTTGATATCAATATGCTTTGCTCTGCTATAAAATCTAGGATTCTTAGCATAAGCAATCGCTGCTTGATTGTCGCAAAATAAGCTCACTGGTTCTCCTGCGCTGGTTAGGGATAAATGGTTTAAGAACCTCTTCAACCATACTGCTTCTTGTACAGCAGCTGCAGAAGCAACATATTCAGCTTCCATAGTTGACAGGGAGACGCATGTCTGTTTCTTGCTACTCCATGAAATAGCACCCCCGCCTAGCAAGAAGATATATCCGGATGTGGATTTCTTCTCGTACACATCTCCTACCCAATCGGCATCAGTGTACCCTTTCAGCGTTAGGTCTTAACCTTGGTAACACAGTGAGTGTTCTGCAGTCGTATTCAAGTACTTCATAATTCCCTTGACTGCTTTCCAATGTGTTCTTCCTGGATTAGATTGGTATCTGCTTACTATCCCAACAGCATAGCAGATATCTGGCCTTGTACACAACATTGCATACATGAGACAACCCACTGCATTAGCATAAGGGACATTCATCATATCCTGTTTCTGTTGAGCTATTTTTGGACACATTTCTTTGTTCAGATTATGACCTTTGACAATTGGGATATATATGGGATTACTGTCATTACTGTTGAACCGTTCTACTACTTTGCGGATATATGTCTCTTGAGAAAGAGACAATAGCCTCTTCGAACGATTCCTCGTAATCTTAATTCCGAGCATGTAATCAGCTTCTCCCATATCTTTCATTTCAAAGTTGGACGAAAACCAAGCTTTGAGCTCGTTAAGATATCCCAAGTCATTTCCAGCCAATAATACGTCATCTACATATAATGTAATCATGACAAACTTTTTACCTGAGCGCTTAATATAGACACAATGGTCTTCGTCTACCATTTTAAAATTATACGACATGATAGTGTTATGAAAATGAATGTACCACTGTCTAGAAGACTGTTTTAGGCCATAAATTGATCTCATCAATTTGCAAACTTTATGTTCGCTGCCTTTTTGGATGTAACCCTCTGGTTGAACCATATAGATTTCTTCATCCAATTCTCCATATAGAAAAGCAGTCTTAACATCCATTTGATGTAGCTCAAGGTCCATATTTGCCACCATAGCCAGAATAATCCTGATGGACGTAGATCTTACAACAGGTGAGAAAGTCTCATCATAGTCAATCCCTTTCCTCTGTGTGAATCCTTGGGCAACTAAGCGGGCTTTGTACCTTTCGATACTACCATCTGCTTTTCGCTTAATTTTGAGAATCTATTTATTTCCAATTGCCCTACGCCCTTCAGGCAGGTCAACCAGTTCCCAAACATGGTTTTTCTTCATGGAAGCCATCTCTTCCTCCATTGCTTTAGCCCATTCATTTTTTTCGGGAGATGATAGAGCAGTAGAGACATTCTCAGGTTCATTCTCATCTTGTAGGATAGCTAAAAGAATCTCACTTGTATCATTATCTGTAAATTTCAAGAGAGCATCTTCCGCACCTTCGACCTCAAATTGTTTGCGTGGAATACTTGTTCTTTTAGTTCTACAAATTTCTGTACTCCCACTGGAATTTGGAATCGTACTCCCATTAAGATATATAGATCACGAACTTTCGAATCAATTGGAGGTGGTAAATTATGATATTCCTCCTCCATTATTCTCCCACTCGGAGGGAGCGATCCAGATGATTCTGTCTCATCAGTTTCATATAGGGTAAGATCTTTACTTACCTCTCCCAATTTCAGAAAATCATTTTCCAAAAATGTGACATCTCGTGATTCAAATTCTGTCACTTGTCCATTTTCGTGTTCGCCCACGAACACATATCCCTTTGATACTTCAGAGTATCTAATGAAGATACTCTTCTTACCTCTCGGTCCTAATTTACCGAATTTACTGGAGGTAGTATGGACATAAGATGCACACCCCCACGGTCGTAAGTAGCTTAGATCGGGCTTCCGACCTGTCCACAATTTGTAAGGGGTGGTAGTGACAGACTTGGAGGGCACACGGCTTAGAACATATGTGGCAGTAAGGAGTGCATCTCCATAAAATGATATAGGTAAATTCGCTTCTGCCATCATAGATCTAACCATGTCTAGAAGGGTCATATTCCTTCTTTCCGCTACCCCATTTTGTTGAGGTGTGTGAGGAATGGACAACTGATGTTCAATTCCTTTTTCATCACATAGAGTTTTAAACTCATCGGAAAGATACTCACGACCACGATCTGTTCGTAAGGCCTTGATCTTCCGTTCTAATTGATTCTCAGACTTGTGAGAAATCAAATAGATTAGACCATACCTGCTATAGTCATCTATAAATATGATGAAATAATAGGCTCCATGCCTAGCCCTCACATTCATTGGACCACAAATGTCGGAATGGATTAATTGCAATGGATAGTCGGCTCTAGTTCCCTTACCAAATAGTTTTCTAGTCGATTTTCCTTCTAGACATCGTTCGCAAGTAGGTAAGATAGCTTTTTCCAAGTTACCTAATAGTCCTGCCTTAGCTAGACGATTCAAGCGATCTTGACCAATATGGCCTAATCTAGAATGCCACAACACAACATCATCCTGAGATGGTGGCGTGGTAGTGACCATGGAAAAACTTGTTCGAGGTAAATCACACAGATCAACATCCATAATTAAGAAACCATTTGATTGATAACCAGATCCATAAAAATATGTTCCAAAAATAACTGAACGGAATTGTTCTCAAATATCCAACGAAAACCAAGAGACATTAAAAATGAAACTGAAATTAAATTTCGACGAATCTCTGGAGCGTATAGCACGTTGTATAAAAGTAGGGTACGTCCTCCACGTAGGCTCAATCTGCATGTGCCCATGCCATTGACTTATACTCGTACATTATTGCCTACATAGATAGATTTTGCTCCAGCAGGTAGACGTCGAAATTCGACGAAGGTATCACGATCCTTCGTCACATGGTCTGTCGCTCCTGAATCAATCACCCACAATGGTTGACTTTCAGTTAGAAGGATAGTACTAGATACATACAATTCACTCGCACATGAGTTAAAAAAATGTACCTTCTTTTCTTCTTTGCAATCTTTTGCAAAGTGACCCTTCTTCTGACAGTTAAAACATTTCACCTTAGAAACGTTAACCATTCTCTTCTTCTTACCCTCAGAAGTCTTCTTCCCGGGTTGAGAGTTTTCAGTTTTTCTCTTCTTGTTTTCCCAGCTATTATTGCCTTTTCCCTTCAGGACCGTCTTCCTTTTTCCACCTTTGAAGTTTGAAGCAGCCATATGCGTCTCAGGATGGACTTTGATTGCAAGCAGGCGATCCTCTTCCAGCTCAAGGTGGCGGGCCACGACATCAAATGTCTTGACATTATCAGCGTGGGTAAGGGTCATCTTCATGTGTTCCCAATTTGCAGGCAGGGAACGAATGACAGCTTGGATCTTCTGCTCGTCACTAAGCACGTGGCCAGCTTCTACCAGCTCACTGATCATGTTGGACATTTCCCGAAGATGTTTCTTCATTGTATGATCAGGACGCTTCTTGTAAGTGTCGAACCTTATGGTTAAAGCTCGCAGCTTTGAGGTGGAGATCTTCCCAAATTTCTCCTTAAGCGCATCCCATAGGTCCTTTACATTTTCGAAAGCTCGAAACTGCCTTGTGATATCATCCATCATAGCGCTCAATAAGATGAGACGAGCAGTAGAGTTCTTCTTCTTCCAAGCCAAGTAGGCGTCCTTGTCACGCCTATGCTGAGCAGTTGGACCATCTTCAGGCTGGACCATAATAACATTAATAGTCTCAAGAACTTCTTGTTCTTCCAGGACATACTGGATTTTCATGCTCCAGTTGTCATAATTATCGCCGTTGAGCTTCAAGTCCTTGTTAAGCTCGGCGATGATGGATTTGGAAGCAATCGACATATCTTTAGGAAATTATAAAGAAATATTGCGTGTTAGAAATTTGTTCAGCAATACAATTAAATTTACTACGCGGTTATAACTTTAAGCAATATAAAGTTTTTAATTACTCTCGGATGGAAGTAGGTCACGGGCATGTTTCCCCTCACCTTCCGAGAATTAATTTCAAACTTTAAATGTTAAAGTTCTTTGCATAGTAAAACAAGTGGATATTTCACGTGGTAACAATAACAATCAAACAAACGAATTTTATTCAATTGTAAATATGAATTGTCTTAACAAAAATAAATAACCACGGAAATACTTGAAGTTCTTAAACACATAGTTCAAAATACTTCCAACAAGACTGAAAACAAATAAAATTCACGCGTTGTGTTTCGATATGCCATCTTGAACATGTATCATAATGCAAGCAAATCGGGTTAACTCTTAAGTAGTCCCAATAAGATTAAAAAACATAAATTTTCAATCATAATGATGACAATATACATAAAGAATATTCACATTAGCTTTATTGCGTGATTTACAAGTCTTGATATTTTCCATAATTTTTAGTGTCCAAACTTAAAAATTACGGAAAAATATTTTATGAACATATTCAAAAAATATTATGTCTTTAAAAAATTATCACATTAATTTTATTAAAACCACCTTGTTAAAAGATTTCTTTAAAACTTTTTTTTAAATATTATTTTGAATAAACCAATAGTCTATTCAATTAGGCCCAAATTTTTTTTAAAATTAAGAGCCCATCAGACATAGTCAACACGGGCTTACTGACTTTTAAAATCTGATTTGGAGTGGATAAAAATGGGCCCAAGACTTAGACAATAGGCTAAAGGCCCGTGACCGTCTTGTGGGAGGCCCGCGTTGACCGGTCAACGTGGTCAGCAGGCCGGGTCAAAATCAGGCCCATAAGGCCCGAATTTTTTTTAACAGATTTATTTTCCTTAAAAAATCTGATCTCTGACCCGAGTAAAAACATTCTGGCCCACCAAAACAATTAAACTCGGCCCTTTTGACCAAAATCGGCCCAATTCAAAAATTTGATCTTCTTCTTCTCCAAAAAAGTCGCTCCGCCGGTGAGGATTTCTGGCAATTAGTCGCCGGCGCTGGTACGATCATCTCTTTAATCTATTTCTTTTCCTCTCTTGCTGCATCAAACAATTGAAGAAGAAATGTTGCTTTCGACATGGCGAATTGACAGAAATCAGACCGAGTCGAGTTGACTCGTCTGTCCATCACAGTCGCGGTGATTCCTTCCATCTCGGTCTCGCCCCTTGTTCGTCGAGAACGTCTTCCTCGTCCGTGAACCGCATCGATCTTCCAGAGTGTGTCCAAGTCGCGTCTGAATCTCGTTCGTCGGGGGAACACGATCTGGGTTTTTCGTCCGACGGGGTGAACTTCCTGCTCGGCTGTGGCTCGAATCGATCTCACCCGTCTGATTCTCACTCGTCTTCCTCGGTTTTGACAAGTTCGTCCGACGGGGTTGAACGACCATCTGAGGTCGTCGGAGGTCGTGGATTCGGAGGGTCATCGCCGGTCGGGGTCGGGAGTCGATTGTCATCGGCCGATTTAGATTCACTATCGTGGATAGCAAAAACGATTTGGGGAAGAACTCCCAATTGAAAAAATTAGGGTTCATCCCCGATTTGGGTATTTTTGGGAAAAATATCAATTCAGTCCCTAAGAGTTTCACGCATTTGCACATAAGGACGTGGTCCTTTTTTTTGCGTTTCACGCAACAATTTCAGTTTAATACTGCAGTTTATACGCGTGTGCAAATAGGTACAGAAACGTGCTAACATGCATAGGTTCAGCAAGTACAGTTCAGTCCCTAGACTATTACCTTTTATCCATGTAAGGACAACAGAAGGGTTTTTCATGAACAAAAAATTCGATTTTTGACAGAAAATTACACAATCGATTTTCAGTAACAAAAAATGAATTTAACCAGAACAAACCTACTCATGGCTCCGATACCAATGAAGGTTTTCATGCGTAATCTTAATTAAAACGAAACCATAATATTTAACGAACGAATCATTAAATCGAAATAGCCATATTAAAGTATTTACCTCTTATAACGCAGTCCGATCTTCAAGAGGTATGTCACAGGATCGAGGGAGGCTTGTCACTGGTCGTCCTCGCTCACGTACACGAAGCGGGGATCGGGTTTCACCGCCTAAAAGCCTTGAGAGTCTCCTAGAGAAAAAGGTACGTCTCTTTTTCTCTGGTGTGTGTTTTCTGTCTCTCTCCCCATAAAAAACCCCTATTCCGTATTAATAGAGAATTCTGGAGGAGAAAGGGGGTGGGAGAGTTATCACGTATAACAAACTCTCCTCATCCAAATTTCTTTCTAATTTAAATTAAAACTAAAAGATATCCAATATCTTTTATTTAATTTAATAGGATAATCATGGGTGGATAATCCTTCAATTTCAAATGTCCTCAACCGGGCCTGAATTGGGTACAAGACCCCAATTCTGTACCATCCAAGTAAGGTAAAAAATGGGACGCGTGTTTACAAAGATTGGGGGTTGATTGGGAAGAAGAAAGATTGGGCGCGTGACTTCAATTTATTTTTATTTGTATATTATACTGAAATAAATCAAATTGATATATTATTTAACTAATTATTTATTTTTTATTATATATATTAATTAATTTTATCATTTTAATATAATAAATTATGTCATTTTATTATACTCAGATATGTCATTTATTATATCCGGAGATACTATTAGTAATAGTGAGACATGTCATTTTAAGATAACTAAGTATGCTATTTGATTAATTAATTAACTAATTATAAAATTTATTAAATATAAATCGGGCATGCCATTATACACAGTAGGGCATGCCATTTTAACATAATCTGATATTCCAGTTTACTTTATAATTAAATTTATTGTAAGTTTTATTAAATATTAACCGGACATGCCACTAAACATAACCGAGCATATCATTAGTCGTAACCTGACATGTCATTTGGTCATAATCGGACATACCATTTGACGTAACTGGACATGCCATTTGGTCGTAACCGAACATGCTATGACGTAACCGGGAATGTCATTTGACATGGCATGCCATTTGACACAACCAAACATAATATTTGATCGTAATCGGATCTGCTATTTAGTCATATCCGACATGCCATTATGTCATAAATGAACATATCATCTGTAAACAAAATAAGACAGATCGAATGGTTCCAACAAAGATTAAATTGACAAAAATTCTGCCACAAAAAGAAAAACAACAGCAATTAGTATCAAAGAGTGACTAATTACACAAAAGAGGCAAATGGAGTCCATGTTCATCGAATAACAGTCTAAAAATATTAGCCAAAACCAAATCATAAACAACCCAGAAACCCATCTTCACAACCCAGAACAAATCATAAAACTAATGTCTTTTGTGGTTACCATAATATGTCCAGAGAACTTATATTAATGTAGAAAAATAATTATGTTAAAACCTAAGCTAATAATAACTTAAGAATGAGATAATCGATAAGCAACATCTAGTTGAAACCTAAAAACTAATCTAGGAGAAGCCGTCGACGATGCAGTGGTTTCTTATCGGAGAACATCGACTCGCCGGTCCTCTTCCTCCACCTCGTCTCTGTCCAGATCTCCTAGTCTCTCTCCTCCGTATCCCGACGACGGCCCTCCTCGCATCGCCTGAGCGCCAAGTGAAGAGCATCGCCGGATCACCGTGAGGCTGGAGACGTCTTCGGATGCTCGCCTTCATCCTCTTCTGATCGTCATGAGGAGGCCGGCTTTGTCGTCCTGGCCGGAAGAGAAGCCCGGAGCCGGATCTCTACCTGACCGAAAGAGAAGCCCTCCTCCCCGACGTTGACGACTTGACGTCGTCCCCGATGTCGATGACGTTTTCCTTCGTTAACTGGCCAGAGACGAGGAGATCTGGACAGAGAAAAAAGGAAGAGAGAATGAGGAAGAGTGGGAGGAAAGAGAGAGAGGACAGAGGCAGAGAAAAAAAAAGAGGAGAGAAGGAAGGAAAATGGAGAGAGGGGTAAAAGACGAAACTTTTCCTGACGAATTAATACCGTTAGATCTTTATTAGAAAAATTTTATTGATGTGGATGGCTGGAATTGTATCTTGTTCGGGTCGGATTGAGCCTATTAGAGTCCAGACCCAATTCGACTCCGTCCTCAACCAAAATTTTTTTTTGCCAAGTCCTTAACCAAGATATGGTTCCAATTTTACGAATAAAGTAAAATATTTTTGGAAGAGTTATTTCTTTTTATGCAGTACGAGAATGATGCATCTCAAACTTGGTTGACAATAGTAAATATCCAAGCCTTTAATAAAAAAGAAAGCATGCTTTTAATATGTCAAGATTCCAAATTTTATTTGAGTTAGTTGTGAAAAACATAATGCAATTAAAAGTTACTCACAAAATTATTGGTGTAACAATAAAGAAATTTGATATTATATGTATCTAAAATTTATAGTTAATATATATTATGAATAAAATGGTCTAACTATGAATTCTCAACCTAAATTTTGCTATCCCGAGGATAGAGATGGGCCAAGTCCACAACATAAAAACGAGCCCAAAAAGATTATTGGGCCGACCCAAAACCAAGGACCAATGGACCCATAGCAAATGGGAGAAAACCATTTTGGCAGAGAGTTGAAGTTATGGATATGTAGGAGGTTGAAGAAGAGCAGAGAGTACGAGGGAAACGGAAAGCAAAATAAACATGGATTTTCGGTTTTTTTTGTTTTTGCTCGGAGATTTGCGAGTAAAAAATATCTGGGGGCAGCCTCAACTGAGTGGCCTGGACTTCAAGTTTGACCAACTGGATACGATCCATTTTGTTTCCGTTAATTGTAATGAAAATAATTCATGAATTAATATAATGTTCAACCTGTCGTTCCAAAAGATATATATAATGTCCAACCTCCGCTGGACCCACGTAACGACTGACGACGAGAGGTCGGCCATTTGATTTATTTGGTGTTTAAAAAATCGTTTTATTTAGCAATAAGTCGATAACAAATCATAGTCGCATCGGATTCAATCAACTAGGCCCCCATTGGTGGATGAGTTATCGGAGACGGTGGAGGGCCCGACTTATTTGTTTGTTGCGTGGAAAAGTAACGATAACGCAAGAAACAATCTCGATTGAGAGTGGTTGTCCCAAAAGTAATCCTAGCAAATTGCAAAAAAAGAAAAATGGAAGTACAAAGAGTTAAGGGAAAGAGATTGTATTGAGAGATAGTAGGGGAAAAAAAGTACATGTGGGTTTGTTCGTAATTTTTTGTGTCCTTAAACCGAACCCCCACCTATGCTTATATACAAAAAAGTCTCCCAACCCCGGCCTACTACCTAAGCCGCGCTTTAGTCGGATGCAATGACTTCAAACCTATCCCTTCTGATGTCTGTTGTAGTCAAACTCGGATTTCTTCGGCTCCTGGAAGTCTAATCGCATTCCTGAATTCGTGTCCGCGTATGCTTCAAGAACCCGAATGCATCTGGTCTCTTCCAGCTTATCTTGTCTTCTGCGGAGTCCATATTCGTGTATACGGTAACTTGCGGCACGAGGAGATCCTTGACATGCCTTTGCCATAGCCCAAAATTCAATGAACCATCGAACTTCACAAGAGCAAACTTCGCGCCGTGATCCGACATCCTTCAACCTTAGCTCTGATACCACTTGTTAAGAATTCAGCAACTAGAGAACAAAACGCGCAAAGAACATGGACGCAAGAGTTTACGTGGTTCGGCCTAATGCCTACATCCACGGAGAGAAAGGAGAACTTTTATTGATGAGTTTCCGAGTCACAAAGCCATACAAAAAACCAAGGGTTTGTATCTATATAAAGACATGTTACCCTAGGTTTTTTGTATGGCTTTGTAACTCGAAAACTCATCAATAAAAGTTCTCATTTCTCTCAGTGGATGTAGGCATTAGGCCGAACCACGTAAACTCTTGCGTCCATGTTCTTTGCGCATTTTGTTCTCTAGTTGCTGAATTCTTAACATATACTATGAGAGTCTGTGTCCATCCGGTCTACTTGAACCTATCAACCTCTTCCAGAGTCCATCTTACCCCGACCTCTCGATGTCCTTGTTCAACTAAGTCTCTCAATCCACGTCGTGATTAGCATAACATCACAACCTCTGGTTTATCAAACCAATTAGCTCAAACCGGCAATTGATGGAAGCGAACCAAAATTGGCAACTCCTCGAACCCGGACCAACCTAAATAAACTGGTAACTTTAGCCACTCGATTCAGCCAACAACTCCCAAAAATCAGCAATCGCAAGCACTTAGACCCAAACCCGTAACTACGCGAATCAGCAATCGCAAGCCAACCGATGTCTCTTAAAACCAGCAATTTCACGAACCCAAGCAAACTGGTCTTAAAATTGGCAACCTCTCGAACCCAAGCCAATCGGTCTTAAAACTGGAAACTTTACGAACCCAAGCCAACCGGTAATTCCTTAAATCGGAGACTTCACGAACCCAGTAGCTGAGTGGATTGGATAAAACCAGTGACTCTAATAACTTATAATAACCCGACAAATCCCAAGTGTTCGACCAAACTGGTGACTCACAATAGTCAAACCGATAACTCAAAAAACTGGTGATCAGACCAAGGGATTAGTCGAACCGTCAATTACCCAAATCGACGGCCGAGAATAGCCACACAGAAATACATTTTTACACTTCAACAATCAATAATACTAACTTTTTTCCCATTTTGTATATTGTGTTGGTCGTGAGGTGTTGCGTACTTGATTAGGCCCTGCAAAGAAATCAAATAGTCGAGGCAAGAGTTTAACTCTTTTCCTGTAAGACGAGATTGCCCCGTATTCAGTGCTTACGGGCTATGGTAATCGTCCCCAAGATACAATGACTTCACACTCCCAGGATCGTAGCACGACAATCTTAGAAGTATCTGCGAACCTTTGATGCTCGGAAATTCTTTAAAGATAAGAAAGGAGATCCTACAATTGCTAGAAGAAATGATGCAAGTTGTAGTGGGGTAAGTGAAATGGTTGGTAGGGGGCCTATTTATAGGCGAAAGGGGCCAGATCCAAAGGGCTGTCTGGCAACTCTGAAAGGGCTCCAGCCTCCAGAAGAGGCACCTCATGCCTACCTAAAGTTTCGACGGGATGCCTAGCCTTGCTGCTTCACGTCCGTTCTCATCCCCTGCACATCTTCGCCAGGCTGCTTCCTTCGTGCCCCTGCGGAAGTCCCCGAAGTGGTACTAGTTTTCTATATATTTTTGGCAAAATTTTAAGGCTCCTTCAGATGATGCGCATGTGCGAAGTACAAAGTGCGCCACAAAATGCCCATTGCGCCCTGAGCGTGCGCTTGCGCGAGCCCCTGCTCGGATGGTGCTTCGCACCATCCTCACCATCCTTGCAACCAGCCTTGGATAGCACTCCAGGTAGAATACTTAATGTTATACTAGCTTAGAGCTCCTCCTTATATACTTGAAAATTTTTTGTGCCATTTTGCAATATGGTAATGGACTTTCCCATTCCCATTGCCTAAACACCAAACTTAGTAGCTAACTTTTGTCATTAATTTCTCCTTCATCTGATATTGGATTTGAGAAAATAAATACACTAGAGTCGTGTACTCAAAACATAGATTTCGATTTTACCACTCATTTCTATTTCTGCCAAATTAATCATGAGAAAAAATTGCTCAAAAATTAGTCCAAAACTAACTTTCTAAAACCCAATTTCCTATAATCCCTCATATGAATGACAATTAATGCATGCGTGTATGCAGACACATTAAGAAAGTTCTGACAACCAATTATTGCATCAGGATAGGTAGCTTCCGGCTTTGAACCTTCCTTAGTAAAGTGCTATCAGATTTACTTGTTGCTCAGTGAACGTGATGTCTTGAACTGATCAGCTTTTTTATGTAAACCAAGACAACAGCATTTATACAATAGTAGGTCTAACATCTTTGGTTCTCACATTTTATCCATTTCGGCCACATACCATATCTTAGATTCATAAGTATTTTTTATTATTATTTGAAGTGGCCAAACTTCTCACTTACATAGGTGATCTCGTATTATGAGTATCATGTAATACTCCACCTTTCAATAGGTATAGGAGTCATTAAAAGCAATAGGCTTATCCTAACCACACGTCTGCAGGCTAGCACTTGGAAAGCTTCGAGAATGAGATGCCAGATGGGTTTCAAGTGAGCATCTAAACTATTCATAACTTAGTTATCTCATTGAACCAAGTTTGCCGAATCTCCGCTCATCATGGTTGAGTTACCGCTATGAACATTTTTTATTGTGTGGATTTTAACCCTATTTTCCTTACTGCACTATACATTTGATCTTTGTTTATGCCTTTCGTCAAAGGATCAGCTATGTTCTCATTTGACTTTACATAGTCAATGGTAATTATACCACCAGAGATTAATTGTCTAATGGCGTTATGTCTCTGACGGATGTGTTGAGACTTACCATTGTACATGCTGCTTTGTGCTCTCCTGATTGTCGACATGCTGTCACAATATATCAATACATGAGGCACCAACTTGTTCCAACATGGAATATCCTATAAGAAGTTTCTAAGCCATTCAGCTTCTTATCCAGCTTTTTCTAGTGCTATAAACTCTGATTCTATGATGGATCGAGCGATGCACGTTTGTTTAGAGGACTTTTAGGATACTGCTCCTCCACCTATGGTAAATACATATCTATTAGTAGATTTGGAGTCTTTTGTGTCCGATATCCAATTCGAATCACTGTACCCTTCTAGTACAACGGGATAATTTATGTAGAGTATGCCGTAGTTCAATGTATATTTTAAGTACCTTAGAACCCTCGACAGAGCTAGCCAGTGATCATTTACTAGATTGTTCGTGAATCGACTAAGCTTGCTAACTGAGTATGTAATATCAGGGCGTGTACAATTCGTTAAGTACATCAAACTGCCAATGATCCTTGCATATTTTAGTTGAGATACTGGATTTGCTCTATTTTTGGCTAAGTATAGACTTAGGTCTACCGGAGTCTTAGCCAGAGGGTCGTCAAAAACTTTGAATTTCTTGAGCACATTCTCCACATAGTGAGATTGTGATATGACAATTCCATCAGTCCATCAGTCGTCTTAGAGATTTTGATCTCTAGTATAATTTCAGCTAGACCCATATCTTTCATGTCGAAGTTTTTATTCAACATGTTCTTAGTTTTCACGATGATATCACGATTGCTTCCCGTGATTAGCATGTCATCCACATATACACATACAATCACACAAGCCTCGGGTGTGCCCTTAATGTATACACATTTATCACACTCATTGATCTTAAAACCATTTGCCAGCATTGTTCTGTCAAACTTCTCATGCCACTGTTTTGGTGCCTGTTTCAGACAATACAGTGACTTGACAAATTTGCATACTTTACTCTCTTGTTCAGGAGCGACAAACCTTTCAGGTTGTTGCATATATATCTCCTCTTTCAGTTCCCCATTTAGGAACATAATTTTTACATCCATCTGATGTATCTCAAGGTTATAGAGTGCCACAATTGCTATGACCACCCTAATGGATGTGATTCTTGTGACAGGTGAATACATGTCAAAAAAGTCATATCCTTCCTTTTGCTTGAACCCTTTAGCTATCAACCGAGCTTTGTACTTGTCGACTAAGCTATCCACTTTGTATTTCCTTTTGAGGATTCACTTGTATCCTAAAGGCTTACAACCTGATGGTAGATCAATGATCTCCCACGTGTAGTTTTGCATGATGGAACCAATCTCACTGTTGATAGCTTCTTTCCAGTAAGGAGCATCTGGACTAGATAATACCTCTTGGATTATTCTGGGTTCATTTTCTAACATGTATGTTAGAAAATCTGGACCAAACGACTTGGTTGTTCTGGTCCTTTTGCTGCATCTAGATTTCTCAACAACTTGATGAGAACTTTGAGTAGCTTTATGAGCTCTTTTATTAGAGCTTGGGTCTTTCCTCTCGTTGTTTGGAAAGATATTCTCAAAGAATGTTGCATTCCCTGATTCCATGACCATTCTCTCATTGATTTCAAGGTTTTCAGACTTGTGCACTAGAAATCGGTATGTGCTACTATTGTAGGCATATCCGATAAAGATGCAGTCAATGATCTTGGGTCTTATTCTCACCCTTTTAGGCGGAGGTATTTCTACCTTAGCTAGACACCCCCACACTTTCAGGTAACCGTAGTAAGGTTTCCTATCTTTTCATAATTTATATGGTGTTTTGTCCCTCTTCTTGTGTGGCAGTTTATTTAGAATGTGATTAGCTGACTGATGAGTGTGAAAACACTCCATCATCTATGTATGTTTTAGTGTCAATTTTCCATTGTTTCTAGTATTGTTGTGTGTTATTTATCGTTGTATTGTTATATTTCATGTTTTGAACGTTTTAGTATAGTTATTGTGATTTTTATTTGTTTCGTTCATTTTTAGTTCAAGGAGGCTTTGTGGTGATACGGGAGGATATTGGTGTACTTTGGAGCGCGTCAACGACGATCGGATCAGCCTTGAAGAAATGGTGCACGATCGGGAAGGCGACGACATTGGGCTAACTGACCTCGAGAGACTTCAATACCGATAACTTTCTCATCCGAAGTCCAATGGAGACGAGTGAGGTGGTTCTGGAAAGAAGACATCCGGGGCTACAACTTTGTTTCTTTGGTATTCTTCAGATTCGAAGTCTAAGAGGGCTAAAAATGCGAATGAATTCAAGCTCTAAATCTGAGAACTCGCCTGACCGAAATCGGCTAAAATTCCGGGACCATTCCGGAATTTGCCAGGACGTTTTCTTGGCTGCCATCCCACACCCTTTTGGCTGGAATTCCACTAACAATTCCCCATACTCCACTACCTTCCTTTGTCTCCCACTACTTCCCTTTGTCCCCCACTAATTCCATTCTTCCATACTTCCATCTTCCAACACTACACAACCATTCATTCACTCTTCCTCCTCTCCAACAAACAAATCCGTGGCTGCCTCTTCCTCTTCCTCCCAAGAAAAACGTGGCTCTCTCTCCATTTTGAAGAAGATCTGTGGCTGCCAATACAAGTGAGGAGAAGAGGAAAAACGTGGCCAATCTAGAGAAGAAGGAGAGGAAGCCATTGTTGAAGCTTGTGTAGGAAACTTGAAGGAAGAATATTGGATGCTTGAAGACCATATTGAGCTTTCTCTTACTCTTTCCTTTAATGTTTTTGCTTTACTTGCTTTGTTCAATGGATGTATTGAGATGTTTGATGAACATGTGTGAGTAGTTCATTTGTGGGTTAGGTGCCTTGATGGCATCTATTTAGCCAATGGTTTTGTGGGGTTAAAATGTTAAGGATTATGAACTAGTTAGTGTGTTAAATGCTTAATCTTGATTGATCACCTTGATTATGAACTAAGTTGATGCTAATCGCCGAGAGGGGTTAGGATTAACAGACCATTTAACTAGTTAACTAGTTGCCTATTGAAGAGGGATCTCTTTAGGTGGTTAGTTGTCCAAAGGATGATGGTGATAATCGGTAGTTAGTTGGATTAGTTGGCTAATTAGTCGCGGGAGCGCGGTTGGTTCGACTAAGCTTAATTAACTATCAATTTAGACTAATTTGTCGCGGGAGCGTTGATTAGTTGCTTAAGGAATATCCGGACCATAACACGAACTTAATAAACCCCATATGCCATTTGGTTATTTAGTTGTCATTGGCACCAATCCCACTCTTTCCTTTATTGTTTACATCTTCTTGTATTTAGTAGTTGTAGTAACCAATTCGTGTTTGGATTTGACATCTCCATTGATTATTGTCCTAAACTAGTGGTGAAGTCGAGTTTGTGGCCTAGCTTAGTCCTCGTGGGACGACAATCCCGTACTTACTCTTTATTGCAAGAAGGGTGAAAATCCTTCCTTTCAATTGGCGCCGTTGCCGGGGATTAAGTACTAGACGCTTAATTTGGCTTACGAACTTGGATTAGGACTTTTTTTTTGTTTACTTGGTTACTTAGTACCTTTGTTCTTTGTCTTGCAAGGTACTTGTTTGTCGCATGCCCCTCACTCGTTCCACCAACAACTGTTTGGTGGAAATCGAAGCGGACATTGGATATTTGGAGAGGATATTGCGACAAGAAAGAAGAACTCAAGAAAGGATGAACCAACAAGCTCATCCAAGGGACGATGCTCATGGAGATCGAGCTCCTCGAAGGACTCTCTTGGATTCCTATAAGCCCACCTTGAGGGGAGCAATGACCGGAGTACCGAGGCCGAGTATCCAAGCTAACAATTTTGAGATCAAGCCAGCCGTGATAAACATGCTCCAATCTTCGGTTCAATTCTATGGGTTGCCGAATGAAGACCCAAATGACCATATTGGTAACTTCCTGGAGATAGCCGACACAGTCAAGTTCGACGGAGCTACCGATGATGCCGTGAAGCTTAGATTGTTTCCATTTACTTTGAAGGACCAAGCCAAGATATGGTACAAGCAATTGGTCGATACAGATATCACCACGTGGGAGGAGTTAGCGAATACCTTCCTTGAAAAGTTTTTCCCCTACGCAAAGACAAATAGGCTCAGGAAGGAGATCAACAACTTTCAACAATTTGAAAATGAGATCTTGAGTGAAGCTTGGGAAAGATTCAAGGGACTACAAAGGAGTTGCCCACATCACAATTTGACAGAGGAGTCTCTACTCCACACCTTCTACTTTAGCCTTGGATCATCTACAAGGGGCACGGTTGATGCCGCCGCAAATGGATCATTCTTGAGAAAGGAGAAAGATGAAGCCTACCACATCTTGCAGCAGTTGGCAATTACAAACATGCTTATGGCTAATGAGAGAGCTAGGCAACCGAGAAAGGAGCAAGTAGAAGTGATTGATGTTGACATTGCCTCCTCAATTCAAGCTCAATTAGCTTTATTAGCAAAGCAAATGAAGGAACTAAGCTTGAACAAAAGCAATGTGGCGGCTGTGCAAACAAGTTGTGAAGTTTGTGGCAATATTGGCCATGACATGAATGAGTGTGCCATGTTGGGCTCGTCTATGGAGCAAGTAAATTTCGTGGGTGGCCAAGGGCAAGGAGCAAATAGGATGGGAAACAACCCATATTCCTCCACTTACAATCCCGGTTGGAGAAATCACCCGAACTTCTCTTGGAGAGGTACCGGAGGAAGTAGTGGAGATAACATGTCAATTGTTCCGGATAAGGGACTTCCTCTTCATACTACACAACAAGGACCTCCTTCGGGTTTCCAACCACGTTTCTCCTTGATGGATCGGATGGGAAATATTGAGGAGAGATTTGACAAGATGGAAAAGTTTATGCAAGAAGTTGGAGGTGTGGTTAGCCAACAAGGCCAAATTTTGGTAGCCATACAACAACAAGCATCAAGGCAAGACAATCTTGAACAAATCCTCAAGGGTCAAGCAACCGCCCTGCATAATATGGAGAGGCAACTTGGGCAAATAGCAAATGCAAGTGCCCACAGAGCATCCGGTTCTCTCCCTAGCTCCACGGAAGTGAATCCTAGAGGAAATGTGTGTGCAATTACCTTGAGGAGTGGCAAGGAAACAATTTGTCAAGAGACGAGCCCAAAATCAAGAGAGAACAAAGAGGAGGTCAATGAAAAAGAGAAGGAGAAACGTCCATTCGTTGAGATGGACGAGGAAGAGGAGTATGTTCCGCCACCACCAAAGATCCCTCCTCTACCATTTCCTCAAAGAGTGAAGAAGAAGAATTTGATGGATGACAAGTTTATTGGCTTCATGGAGAAGATGAAGAACATCCAGATCAGTGTTTCTTTTCTTGAGATGTTGGATCAATTACCGCAATACTCGAAGTTTCTCAAGGAACTCATCACTAAGAAGAGGAAGTGGAAAGATGGAGAGACGGTAGCCCTCACAGAGAAGTGTAGCTCTCTCATCTCTAAGGATCTCCCGACAAAGCTAAAGGACCCGGGGAGTTTTACTATTCCTGGTTTTGTTGGTGATGTTGAGTTTCCCAAGTGCTTATGTGATTTAGGCGCTAGCATTAATTTGATGCCTTTGTCTACTATGAGGAGACTTGGCTTGTGTGAGGTGAAACCAACTTCTATGCGTCTCCAATTGGCGGACCAAACCATGAAGAAGCCATTCGGGGTTGTGGAGGATGTCTTGTTGAAGATTGATAAGTTTATCTTCCCCGTGGACTTTGTGGTGTTGGATTACGAAGAAGACAAGAGTTGTCCACTAATTCTTGGCCGACCGTTTCTCAACACGGCACGTGCCTTGGTGGACGTACATGAAGGAAGAGTGGTCCTCCGAGTAGGGGAGGAGAAAGTAGAATTCAAGATGTCCAATGCAATGTGCCATCCTCTTGATGAAGGCGTATGCATGAAG
The DNA here is from genome assembly GCA_963995505.1 of Hypericum androsaemum. Classification (NCBI taxonomy): domain Eukaryota; kingdom Viridiplantae; phylum Streptophyta; class Magnoliopsida; order Malpighiales; family Hypericaceae; genus Hypericum; species Hypericum androsaemum. Next base: position 685,554 of record OZ023188.1, on the reverse strand, counting down.
ATTGATATGGTTGAAGATGGTGTCCTCAAGTTGGGCAAGGAGAGCTCATTGAAGATTGAAGATGGAATGGAGGAAGAGATTCATGGAGAACAAGAAGAGGATGACTTGGAAGAGTTCGTGGGAGAAGCAGATAAAAAAGGTCTCCATGAGGATTTTGAGCTTGATTTGAAGTATCATAATCCACATTCCATCATTAAGGCTCCAAGCTTGGAGTTGAAAGAGCTACCCTCTCATTTACGATATGCATTCTTGAAGAAGGAAGCCAAACGGGGAGTGGAAAGGCTTAAGAAGGAGAAGACCAAAAGATCACATGATGCCCACATCGTGAAGAAAGAGTTCAAGAAGGGTGATCAAGTGCTACTCTACAACTCCCATTTGAAACTTTTTTCGGGAAAACACAAGTCCAACTGGAGTGGACCTTTCAAGGTGGTAAAGATTTTTCCATTTGGAACCCTCAAATTGGAAAGAAGCAATGGAGGAGTGTTCAAGGTGAATGGCCAAAGGTGCAAGATTTGCCATGGTGGTAATATGGAACGACAAACGGAAGTACACTCCGTCACCTCACCCTCCAATGCATGAACAAGGGGAGTACAGTCAAGCTAACGACTATAACTTAGCATGTTTTCATGTTGTCTTTTTATTTTCATAATTTTTATGTGTGTGTCTCCTTTTATGTATTGTTCTTCTCCTAGTACGATTTTGAAGTGTTACTTTTATGCTTATGGGATCTCTCGCATTTTGAAGGTGATTTGGACAGTTGGATGATCGTTGAGGAGGAAATTTCTCTGGATTGGCGGACTCCATCTTCCTGGCGTACGCCAGGAAAGTTACAGGGGTTTTTAACGTTGGAAACATGGCGGACGCCATGTCCTTGGCGTACGCCAGGTGCCGTAAAACCCCCTTCCGTAAAAAGGCCATATCTTGGTGCTCGAGACTCGGATTGAGGTGATTCTTATTGCTATGGAAAGCTAAGAGATAGGCCGACAACTTTATAGTTGATGACTTCTTCTAGTTCAGTGTGGAAGGGGTCTCAAATCCTTTCCAACTAAACTATTCGAACTCTACCTCCTAAATCCTCACAATCCACGCAACTGATCGATGGAGCAAGGTTCCAGAGGTAATGCACACCATAAATTCCTAGAACAAATGAATGGAATGGGGACTTCGACATCAAGGCTACTACATCCAGCAACTGGTGGAGCGATCCGGATACAATATCCCTCCACCACCCTCTCCACCTCAAGACTAAGGGGAGTTTCCTAGCACCTTATTTTTCCTTAGTTATTTTCTTGTCTTCGTGATGTTTTCAAGTTTGCTATATGTCTTTGTGATGTCTTGTTCTTCTTGTTTGTTTGATGTTATTGCTTGGTTCTTATTGCATTTGTTAGTATAGTTCAATTGTTTAGATGTATGTGTGCTCCCTCCACCTTGAGGACAAGGTGTTCTTCAAGTGTGGGGGTGTGGTTCCACTTAGGAATCATTTTGTATGTTTAGATATGGTTTGTCTTGTTTAGGCAATGATTTGGCATAAATTTTTCAAAATTTGACCCCCTTCAAAATTCTTTAACTTGTGTTAGAAGCTTACCACACACCTAGTTAGGAAATGAACTCAAGCACAAGGCCTAAGAACTTGTCGAAATCTCACCCTCGGTGGTTTAGACTAGTGGTCTCATTATGTAAATTAGACTAGAGGGTTGATGAGTGACCTTGTGAGGAACTTTGAGCCGAAGGAGGAGAAAACCGTCTTCATTGATTCATGAGGTACCTACATGAGTTCGGTTGATCAAGGTATCCTACTAGTACTTGACATGGTTTTGGTTGTGTGGCGTTAGTGAATGACGGGGGCTAATCCTTTGAAATTGAGCCTAGAGCTTTAGAGCCAAGAACCTTTATATCCCTTGCTTTAACCCTTTGAGCCTAGTCATTCATTGATCATATTATATGTATACCAACTTTAAGCCTTATATCCACCATTCTCCCGACTTTTGGTCATCCGATCCGAGGACACATAGGTTTACACCTTTTGGGGATGTTATGTATTGGGTTTAGTTGGTAGCTTAGTGTTCATGTGGGTTGATTCTTTGGGAATTTGAGTAATTGAGAGGCCATACAAAGAAGCCGAGTTCTTGCCTAGAAAATGCCAAGTGTGTGTTGGTAGAAAGAAAGAAAAGAAAAAAAAATGAAAAAAAGAAAAGAAAAGAAAAGAAAATGAGAAAGAAAGAAAGAAAAGTGAATGTTGAATAAGGCATTAACAATTGGCATAACTCGTGCTACGCGGTCTTAGGAAATGGGTGAATTTTGGGAATGTGCTTTAGCAATTTATGGTGAAGATGTTTAGAATAGACGAGTGACTAGAGTACTTTTGTAACATGTCCTCGGATTGGGTGGTTTAACTACTATCCATACACATTTCCTCACCGTTACCTTAGCCCCATTATAACCCGATTAAAAGCTCCTGGTTCACGAGCAACCACATGACTTTGAGACACTGTTGAGTAGGACGTAGGATACTATGAAAGACATCGATCATGTATGCGAGAGATATGAAGTTGGCTACTTACAAATCGTGAGCTAAAATTTCTGAACCTCTGAGTGGTTAACCTTCTAGTGTCTTTTACATAGTGATAAAACTTGGTTAACCCATCGAGTGGTGAGATGTCTACCGGTTCTTACTCTTTGTGTTTGAGTTGATGTACTAGCTAGGTTGTGTGATAATACTTTTGATGTGAGTTTGAAATTTTGAGGGGAGTTAAATTGTGAATTTATCATGCCTAGTCTTGTCCTTTTCATGTTTTCTTTCTTATGTGATTGTGATTGTGTTTGTGTTTGTATGAGAATTGCTTGAGGACAAGCAATGATTCAAGTGTGGGGGTGTGATGAGTGTGAAAACACTCCATCATCTATGTATGTTTTAGTGTCAATTTTCCATTGTTTCTAGTATTGTTGTGTGTTATTTATCGTTGTATTGTTATATTTCATGTTTTGAACGTTTTAGTATAGTTATTGTGATTTTTATTTGTTTCGTTCATTTTTAGTTCAAGGAGGCTTTGTGGTGATACGGGAGGATATTGGTGTACTTTGGAGCGCGTCAACGACGATCGGATCAGCCTTGAAGAAATGGTGCACGATCGGGAAGGCGACGACATTGGGCTAACTGACCTCGAGAGACTTAAATACCGATAACTTTCTCATCCGAAGTCCAATGGAGACGAGTGAGGTGGTGCAGGAAAGAAGACATCCGGGGCTACAACTTTGTTTCTTTGGTCTTCTTCAGATTCGAAGTCTAAGAGGGCCAAAAATGCGCATGAAGTCAAGCTCTAAATCTGAGAACTCGCCTGACCGAAATCGGCTAAAATTACGGGACCATTCCGGAATTTGCCAGGACGTTTTCTTGGCTGCCATCCCACACCCTTTTGGCTGGAATTCCACTAACAATTCCCCATACTCCACTACCTTCCTTTGTCTCCCACTACTTCCCTTTGTCCCCCACTAATTCCATTCTTCCATACTTCCATCTTCCAACACTACACAACCATTCATTCACTCTTCCTCCTCTCCAACAAACAAATCCGTGGCTGCCTCTTCCTCTTCCTCCCAAGAAAAATGTGGCTCTCTCTCCATTTTGAAGAAGATCCGTGGCTGCCAATACAAGTGAGGAGAAGAGGAAAAACGTGGCCAATCTAGAGAAGAAGGAGAGGAAGCCATTGTTGAAGCTTGTGTAGGAAACTTGAAGGAAGAATATTGGATGCTTGAAGACCATATTGAGCTTTCTCTTACTCTTTCCTTTAATGTTCTTGCTTTACTTGCTTTGTTCAATGGATGTATTGAGATGTTTGATGAACATGTGTGAGTAGTTCATTTGTGGGTTAGGTGCCTTGATGGCATCTATTTAGCCAATGGTTTTGTGGGGTTAAAATATTAAGGATTATGAACTAGTTAGTGTGTTAAATGCTTAATCTTGATTGATCACCTTGATTATGAACTAAGTTGATGCTAATCGCCGGGAGGGGTTAGGATTAACGGACCATTTAACTAGTTAACTAGTTGCCTATTGAAGAGGGATCTCTTTAGGTGGTTAGTTGTCCAAAGGATGATGGTGATAATCGGTAGTTAGTTGGATTAGTTGGCTAATTAGTCGTGGGAGTGCGGTTGGTTCGACTAAGCTTAATTAACTATCGATTTAGACTAATTTGTCGCGGGAGCGTTGATTAGTTGCTTAAGGAACATCTGGACCATAACACGAACTTAATAAACCCCATATGCCATTTGGTTATTTAGTTGTCATTGGCACCAATCCCACTCTTTCCTTTATTGTTTACATCTTCTTGTATTTAGTAGTTGTAGTAACCAATTCGTGTTTGGATTTGACATCTCCATTGATTATTGTCCTAAACTAGCGGTGAAGTCGAGTTTGCGGCCTAGCTTAGTCCTCGTGGGACGACAATCCCGTACTTACTCTTTATTGCAAGAAGGGTGAAAATCCTTCCTTTCACTGACAGCACAGCTTCTCCCTACATGTTCTGGGGTAGGTCTGAGCTAATCAACATCGCATTCATCATCTCTTTGAGAGTTCGATTCTTGCATTCTGCTACGCTATTTGATTGAGGTGAATATAGAGCAGTTGTTTGATGAATAATGCCATTTTATTGGCAAAAATTCTCAAATGGAGCTACATATTCTCTACCTCTATCACTTCGAATCATCTTGATCAGTGTGCTAAGTTAATTTTTAACCTCAATCTTATAACTTTTGAAGGCTTCTAGAATTTCGTCTTTTTCTCTCAAAAGATATACACAATAGTATCTTGTGCAGTCATCAATAAATGTGATGAAATACTTTTTTCTACCTCTAGTTTGCACAAGTTTCATATCGTATATATCAGTATGAATTAGCTCTAGAGGTGTAGTACTTCTTTCTACTGAATGGAAAGGTGCTTTGGCCATTTTTGCCTCAACACAGACTTCACATTTATTGTTTGGATTGAAATCCATCTTGTGTAGCAAATTCAAATTTACTAGCTTTCTTAGTGAATTCAAATTTGCATGTCATAATCTATCATGCCATAAATTAGAACACTCAGCCAAGTAAGAAGAAGTAACAACTTTATTAGCACCATCAAACTTGCGTTGTACATTTATTACATTCGTCTTAAAGAGTCCCTTTCCTATAAAGAGACCAGCCTTGGTCATTACAAATTTATCTGCCTCAAACACTAGTTTCAATTCGGCCTTACTTAATAGTGAGCCAGATACTAGATTCTTACGGATGTCTGGGATATGCAGCACATCCTTGAGTGTCAGCTCATTGCCTGAGGTCAGCTTTAGCACCACCTTACCTAATCCAACTATGTTGAAAGTTGCGGAGTTAGCCATAAACAACTTCCGACCAGTGATCGGTGTATAGGTGGAAAATATGTCCTTCTATGAGCAGATATGGCACATTGCCCCTGTGTCGACCCACCACTCTCTTGGGTTATGTCACGACCCAAATTCGTAGTCGGTGACCGGTACTAGACCCTAACCTGTTTACAAAACCAAATGAGTATAGCCAGCCTCAAAATATATTTTGACTTTACAAAGTCTCATTCAAATACAATTATTCTTTACATTTATTCCAGGATCAAATTGAACTTGGTGGCTACGGAGCTGCTAGACAAAGAACCTGTAAAACTAGAGAGAAGGGGGTGAATGCTTTGGAACACTCCGTAAGCACATAGAACATAACATATCAGTTATGTCAGATACATGTGGGAGAGATAGAACTTAACTATGTCCCACATCAAACCTAACCAATACGAACACAAAGCTAAGATAACAAAAGACCATCTCACAAACAATGTACCAAACATACCAAAATTCACATAAACTACACCCCGATGATCAATTTCTCTTCCAACTTCTATACATAAAAATCCTAGCTAAAACTTACCTTAACTTCCTTCTTCTAGGTCTATATTAATCTGTTTTAATCTTCACCTACTAGCTTCTTCAAGGTGTAAAAGGTTTCTACTCAAATTAAGCAAAATCTTACAAAGTTACTTACCTATTCTTCCAAGTTGGAAGATAAATTAATCATCGGGGGTGTAGTTTTGTGAATTTTAGCATAGGTTTTGGGGCTGCCTTGTGTAAATCCGAATCTAAGAAATGAACTAAGGTATTTTTATGTTACCTAGGATCTAATTACATGCTTAAGAGGCTGGTAATGATAGTAGTTTATGTTCTTTTGACTAGTTAACTGACATTTTGAATCCGAGTACCACGAATTGTAAAACGAAGCACGGAGCTTCTCTTTGAATGGTTTGAGCAACCATTGTCTAGTAAGTATATATTCTTTGTAACATGTGTTTAGTTAACTAGATGTGGATGATATGTATAATTTGGTGTACGTTTGATTGGTTTAAAGTATGGTTATATGATTAGTTTTTATCAATATGAGATTTGATGATATTTGTGGATTGTTTGTCTATTTGGGGCTATTTTGCCCAATTCGTGATATGGGACTCTTTTGGTATGAATTTAGATATGTGGTCAATATGTTTTGGTCAATGTGTATTATGTGTGTTTGGTATGTCATTTGTGAGATGGCGGATGATGAGGTCTACCCATGACCAACCGAGGATGTTGGCATATGCGCACATATACTGAGGATACATTGGATATGTATATGATATGATATTTGGCCGGCGGGGTTAGTTTCTGATGGCGCCTTTAAGATATGGTATCCTCATGTCGGTGTGGGAGTGACACTATCTAGACCTATCTGAAGTTCACCTGATTTGTGCCATGTATTTGTAAAGGTCTATCTGAACTTCTGGTTATGTTTGATATGTGATTATTTGATGACCTTATTTGTGAAGTGGTCCTTTTATCATAGTAGCCTTGTGTTAGTATTTGGGTTTGATGGGGATGTTTGGTTGGTTAAATACATGTTACTTATAATATTTACTTGCTAAGTATTTCAAAATACTTATCTCTTACTTCAATCCACAGGTGAAGAGATTTGAGCTATGGTTTGCATCTGGAGAATCTTTTCCATCCGAGTTCAGCCCGTTGCCTTCCATCTCGGGCTACATTTGAAGGTCTCCAGATGGTCTTTCTCTTTTATAATCTAGGTCGCTCTATTGTACATACTTGTTGGTCTTTTGACTTATGACCTTAGATTAATGTTAATATGTAATATTTGTGTGTATGTGTTAAAAGGATGAATTTGATGATATGATGTTGGAAATGTATACTCCAACTTTGGAATTATGCCTACCAAGTTTTGGACACGAATAAATATGTTTATTTAAAGAAACAATGTTGTGAAAAAAAAATGTTTTGACTATTCTTATAATGAGACAGGTGAGTTATGTTTGAGGCTTGCTAGCTTATGGTTTATTATATTAAGTTTGACATGATCTAGCATCGGTCACCGACCACAAAATTAGGTCTTGACACGTTATCCATCAAGTTGGCTTCAAATACGACTGCAGATAGGTTGAGATCAGATATGTCTTTGGTCAGGTTGGCCTTCTCTTGATTGTCCTTCTTTGGCAGGCGATAATTTTTTGCCATATGACCGGACTTATCGCAGTTGTAGCAGTTGCTTTTAATCTTCTTAGATTTCTTCTTGGCCCCTGCTCCTCCTGCTTCTCTTACTTTTTTCCCGGCTTCTTTCTTTTCTTGCCGGTACTTGCTTCAGCCAGTTCAGTTTAGCCTCTACGACTGTCCTGTCATTCTTGACGTCGGATTTGCAGTTGTCTTTCTTAATCCTCAGCCTCACGATCAGGTCCTCAAGTCCCATTTCTTTTCTCTTGTGCTTGAGGTAGTTCTTGAATTCCTTCCAAAGAGGCAGTAGCTTCTCAATTATTGCCGCCACCTGGAAAGACTCGCTTAGCTGCGTTTCTTTTGTATGGATCTCATACAGAATTAGTTGCAGCTCTCGCAGCTGGTCTAGGACCGTCTTGGTGTCCACCATCTTGAAGTTCAAGAATCTTCCGACGATGAATTTCTTCATCCCGGCATCTTCCGTCTTGTACTTCTTCTCCAAGGACTCCCATAGCTCTTTAGTAGTCTTTGTAACTGCATAGACATTGTAGAGGAAGTCGTCCAATCTGTTAAGAACATAGTTGCAACATAGGAGGTCGCTGTGCCATTGCGGACTGCTGTTGCTCATCGACCTCCTCTTCTGGAATGATCGGTGCTTCCTCCTTCAGGAACCGTACCAAGTTGAGCATCGTCAGGTACAATAGCATCTTCTGTTGCCACCTCTTAAATTCTGTGCCATTGAACTTTACTGGCCTTTCGACATGGATAGTCCCTGGAACAGAATTCGAGGCCATCTTCAAGTACAGGGCGATCACGTCTTACGATTGTTGGCCGTGAGGTGTTGCGTACTTGATTAGGCCCTGCAAAGAAACCAAATAGTCGAGGCAAGAGTTTAACTCTTTCTCCGTAAGATGAAATTGCCATGTATTTAATGCTTACGGGCTATGGCAATCGTTCCCAGAATACAATGACTTCGCACTCCCAGGATCGCACTAAGATAATCCTAGAAGTATCGGCTAACTTTTGATGCTCGGAACTTCTTTAGAGATGAGAAAGGAGATCCTACAATTGCTAGAAGAAATGATGCAAGATGTAGTGGGGTATGTGAAATGGTTGGCAGGGGGGCCTATTTATAGGCGGAAGGGGCCAGATCCGAAGGGTTGCCTGGCAACTCCGAAGGGGCTTGAGCCTCCAGAAGAGGCACCCCATGCCTGCCTGAAGGTCTGACGGGACGCCTAGCCTTGCTGCTTCGCGTCCCTCTGCCTTTCAGCCTAGGTTTTGGTCGTACCCCGTCGGTTCGCGTCTCCTGCACATCTTCGCCTGGCTGCTGCCTTTTTGCCCCTGCGAAAATCTTCGAAGGGGTACGAGTGTTCTCTATATTTTTGGCAAAAAATTTTAAGGCTCCTCCAGACGATGCGCACGTGCGAAGTGCGCCTCAAAGCACCCTGCTCGTGCTCGGATGGTACTTCGCACCATCCTTGTAACCAGCCTTGGACAGCACTCCAGGTGGAACACTTAATGTTATACTAGCTTGGAGCTCCTCCTTATATACTTGAAAATTTTTGTGTCATTCTAAACACCAAACTTAGGTTGCTAACTTTAGTCATTAATTTTTCGTTCATCCGATATTGGATTTGAGAAAATAAATACACTAAAGTCATGTACTCGAAACGTAGATTTCGATTTTACCACTCGTTTCTATTTCTGCCAAATTAATCATGAAGAAAAATTGCTCGAAAATCGGTCCAAAACTAACTTTCTAAAGCCCAATTTCCTACATATTGAAGGTTAGATATTTTATTTAAATGATTATTTTTTAATATATCTGTTACGAATTCTTAAATTATTTGAAGTTTGTTAACACTTGGAAAAATTCTTATCTTATAAACACTATTTTTCATCTGTAACAATATTCGCAATTGCGTTCTCTTGGACCAAGTTTTATGTGAAATTTTACTATTCTAACATCATAGATAATAAAAATTATATTCAACTAGCTTTTTAACTAATTTATTAATTTAAATATTATCAAATTCGTTCTCGACATCTCCCAAAGAAAATTCCGAATTAACTCTCAATTTGATATACAAGGACTCTCGTAAAGTCGGGACTCGGGAGTAAGGACGTAAGTAGCTGTTAATAGAACCAGATTCTCCATCCCCAACTGAGGTTGTTGGTGCATGATAAAAGAAGAGAGATTTAATTTTAAGAGTTGAAGTGAAATAGAACTCACCGGGTTACAAATTCCGTCACGACACAATTATTAGAAATAAATCGAGAGTAAAATATCACAAAAGTGTTATAAATTATCTATAATCTAAGCATATGAATATAGAGAATAATAAGGAAGAGAGTAGAGAATGAAGTTCTCATTAATAGGTGTAGAATGTGTGTACAATTACAATGCTATTTATAGGCAATTACATCAATTAAACAATAATCCACTAAACTTTCTTTATGGTAAAGTGGAGGAAAACATGGAGTAGAACATGGAGGTGAGGTGGAGGAGAACATGGAGGAACATGGGAGAACATGGAAGAAATATGGCATCCATATTATACATAATACTCCCCCTTGGATGCCATTTGAATAATGTGCCTCATTAAAACCTTATTAGGAAAAACCCTATGGGAAAAATCCTAATCAAAGGAAAAAAGAGTACATCATCATAAAATTACTGCCTCATTAAAACCTTACCCGGAAAACCCATTGGGACAAAACCGTGGCTAAGGAAAAAGAGTACAGTGTAAAATGATATCTCCCCCTCATGTCTATATCATTTGAATATCTCCCCCTCATGTCTATATCATTTGATATCTCTGAGTCGTTTCAGACCAATATTACGAACATGCTTCTCAAAAACTGTAGTGGGCAGGGATTTCGTGAATAAATCTGCCAAATTGTCACTTGAACGAATTTGTTGAACACTTATCTCCCCATCCTTTTGAAGATCATGTGTGAAAAAGAACTTTGGTGATATATGTTTTGTCCGATCACCTTTAATATATCCTTCTTTTAATTGTGCGATGCATGCAGCATTATCCTCATATAAGGTCGTAGGTATTCCCTTTTGAAAAGGTAATCCACAAGATTCTCGAATGTGTTTGACAATAGATCTCAACCAAACACATTCTCGACTTGCTTCATGAATAGCCAAAATCTCAGAATGATTAGATGAGGTGGCTGCTATAGTTTGTTTCATGGAGCGCCATGAAATGGCAGTACCTCCATATGTAAATAAGTATCCGGTTTGCGATCGACCATTGTGAGGATCAGATAAATATCCTGCATCTGCATATCCAATTACTTCTGCCTCTGAGATATTAGGGTAATACAAACCCATATCCATTGTACCTCGAAGGTAACGCAATATTTGTTTTACTCCAGTCCAATGTCTTCTTGTAGGTGAAGAACTGTATCTTGCTAGTACATTAACAGAAAATGATATATCAGGTCGTGTATGACTAGCGAGATACATTAGTGCACCTATTGCACTAAGATATGGTACTTCAGGACCAAGAAATTCTTCACCATTTTCTCGAGGTCTAAAAGGGTCCTTTTTCACATCAAGTGACCTTACAACCATTGGAATGTTCAACGGATGCGCTTTATCCATATTGAAATGCTTCAGCACTTTTGCTATATAGGAAGATTGATGCATAAAAATTCCTTCTCCAAAATGTTCAATTTGCAATCCGAGACATAATTTGGTCTTTCCCAAATCTTTCATTTCAAATTCATTCTTCAAACAATCAACTGCCTTTTGGAGCTCTTCAGGAGTTCCAATGATATTGAGATCATCAACATAAACTGCAATTATAACGAACTCAGGTTCGGATCTCCTTATAAAAACACATGGGCAGATTGGATCATTCTTATAGCCTTCCTTTAATAAGTAGTCACTAAGGCGATTATACCACATACGCCCGGATTGTTTCAATCCATATAAAGATCGACATAATTTGATCGAGTATAGTCCCTTTTGACTAGAATCACGTACTTCTGGTACGTTGAATCCTTCTGGGATTCTCATATAAATGTCACTATCCAGTGAACCATATAAATAGGCTGTAACAATATCCATAAGACGCATATTCAACTTTTCATGTACTGCCAGACTTATCAAATATCGAAACGTGGTTGCATCCACCACAGGAGAATATGTCTCTTCATAATCAATACCAGGTCTTTGAGAAAAACCTTGTGCGACAAGTCGTGCTTTATATCTCACGACTTCATTTTTCTCATTTCGTTTACGCACAAATACCCATTTGTATCCTACGGGTTTCACCTCTTTGGGTGTGCGGACTACAGGTCCGAAAACTTCACGTTTCGCAAGTGAATCTAATTCAGATTTCATTGCGTCTTTCCAATTTGGCCAATCTTTTCTATGCATGCATTCCTTGATAGATTTTGGCTCTAGATCCTCTTCATCTTCCATAATATTTAGTGCTACATGGTAGGCAAAAATATCGTCGACGATAACTTTATTTCGGTTCCATTTTTCTCCAGTCATAACATAATTTATTGAGATCTCATGATTATCACAATGTTCAGGTACCTGATCTTCCATTGGAAGCGACTCATCTAGAGTCTGCCCTTCCTTGATATTAATATTGACTGGGGACTCTTCAGGAGTCAAGATATCCTCGATTTGACCATCTTGATATTTTGCTCCTTTTCTTTTACGAGGATTTTTATCTTTGGAACCAATAGGTCTACCACGTTTAATTTGTGCCTTATTTTCATTGGCAATAATTGATCGTCCTTCAGGGACATCAATTCTAAAAGGAGCATTAGCAGCCGGAATATGTGACTTAGTCACTCTCTTTGGGTCAGCAAAAGTGTCCGGCAACTGATTAACTAAATTCTGCAGATGAATTATCTTTTGAACATCAAGTTCACTTTGCTTTGTGCGAGGATCTAAATAACACAATGATAATTCATTCCAGCTAATATCCTTTTCAGGCTGCTTAGTTTCTCCCCCTAATGTTGGAAATATTGATTCATCGAAATGACAATCGGCAAAACGTACCGTAAATATATCTCCAGTACGTGGCTCAATGTACTTTATTATCGATGGAGATTCAAACCCAACATATATTCCCAACCTTCTTTGGGGTCCCATTTTAGTGCGTTGTGGTGGAGCAATTGGAATATAAACCGCACATCCAAAAATTCTTAGATGGGAAATATTTGGTTCCTGACCATGAACCAATTGTAATGGGGAGAATTCATGATAACTTGTTGGCCTGATGCGAATTAACATTGCTGCATGTAAAACAGCATGTCCCCAAGCAGAAATAGGGAGTTTCGCTCTCATTAGTAATGGCCTTGCAATTAATTGAATCCGTTTAATAAATGATTCGGCAAGACCATTTTGAGTGTGAACATGAGCTACAGGATGTTCAACGTTTATACCAATGGCCATACAATAATCATTGAATGTTTGAGAAGTGAATTCACCAGCATTATCAAGACGAATGGTCTTAATGGGATTTTCTGGAAAATGAGCTCGTAATCGAATTAACTGAGCTAGTAATCTCGCAAACGCCAGGTTGCGAGTTGATAATAAAGATACATGTGACCATCTAGTTGATGCATCAATTAATACCATAAAGTATCTAAATGGTCCACATGGTGGATGAATAGGTCCACATATACGAGGATTTTTCTTTTACGAGGATTTTTATCTTTGGAACCAATAGGTCTACCACGTTTAATTTGTGCCTTATTTTCATTGGCAATAATTGATCGTCCTTCAGGGACATCAATTCTAAAAGGAGCATTAGCAGCCGGAATATGTGACTTAGTCACTCTCTTTGGGTCAGCAAAAGTGTCCGGCAACTGATTAACTAAATTCTGCAGATGAATTATCTTTTGAACATCAAGTTCACTTTGCTTTGTGCGAGGATCTAAATAACACAATGATAATTCATTCCAGCTAATATCCTTTTCAGGCTGCTTAGTTTCTCCCCCTAATGTTGGAAATATTGATTCATCGAAATGACAATCGGCAAAACGTACCGTAAATATATCTCCAGTACGTGGCTCAATGTACTTTATTATCGATAGAGATTCAAACCCAACATATATTCCCAACCTTCTTTGGGGTCCCATTTTAGTGCGTTGTGGTGGAGCAATTGGAATATAAACCGCACATCCAAAAATTCTTAGATGGGAAATATTTGGTTCCTGACCATGAACCAATTGTAATGGGGAGAATTCATGATAACTTGTTGGCCTGATGCGAATTAACATTGCTGCATGTAAAACAGCATGTCCCCAAGCAGAAATAGGGAGTTTCGCTCTCATTAGTAATGGCCTTGCAATTAATTGAATCCGTTTAATAAATGATTCGGCAAGACCATTTTGAGTGTGAACATGAGCTACAGGATGTTCAACGTTTATACCAATGGCCATACAATAATCATTGAATGTTTGAGAAGTGAATTCACCAGCATTATCAAGACGAATGGTCTTAATGGGATTTTCTGGAAAATGAGCTCGTAATCGAATTAACTGAGCTAGTAATCTCGCAAACGCCAGGTTGCGAGTTGATAATAAAGATACATGTGACCATCTAGTTGATGCATCAATTAATACCATAAAGTATCTAAATGGTCCACATGGTGGATGAATAGGTCCACATATATCACCATGTATACGTTCCAAAAATCCGAGGGATGCAGTCCCAATTTTAGCTGGTGATGGCCTGGTTATTAATTTTCCTTGAGAGCATGCAACGCATGACAATTCATTGGATAGGAAAATCTTCTGGTTCCTTAAAGAATGTCCACATGAATTGTTAATAACTCTTCGCATCATTATTGACCCGGGATGGCCCAACCGGTCATGCCAAATTGCAAAATCAGTAAACTTCAGGTTTACTGTTGCATGTGCCTCCATTGCACTAATATACGTATAATATAAACCACATGAATAAGCGGGTAGCTTTTCCAACACGCACTTTTTACCCGAAATAATATTTGTAATAGACAAATATTCTTTGTTTCCTTCATTTGCTGTCTCAACATGATACCCATTTTGGCGTATATCTTTGAAACTTAATAAGTTTCTTTGAGACTTAGGAGAATATAATGCATTATTTATGCAAAAATTTGTACCTCCAGGTAATAATAAATTAGCTCTTCCGGAGCCTTCAATTAAATTCGTAGTACCTGATATAGTACTAACATTTGCCTCTTGCAATTGTAAATGAAGGAAATATTTATCATCCTTAAGTATGGTGTGCGTTGTGGCACTATCTGCTAAACACAGATCTCTTTCTCGAGTAGATAAGCCAACTCGTGCCAATTTCATACTCTTCATAATGAAAGAAATATTTATATTAAATGCGAGCAACGAAAACATGATTAATAGAAAAAGGCAGGAAATATACTTAAGAAATGAACAAGAACATGGATATTAAACTTCTATTCAATAAGGAAATCAGCAACATCCAAATTTGTGAAGTCATTTAGGCCAAATTCAGGGTTACCATCCATATTCATAATGCCAGAGCCATCATCTTGATAAAGCTCAACTAGATACTTTGGTGCACAACAGGTGCGAGCTCAATGGCCTTTGCATCCATAACGATGACATGAATTTTCCATTTTTATTCCACTATCACCATCTCTTCGTGGTTTCTTTCTTTGTTCTCCCACTTCAGGTGGCGAGACGTGTTCTTAAAATTATCACCACGGTAACCATACCCTCCACGATCATTATCATGTTCACGACCGCGACCCCGGCCTATTAAATTTTGTCACATTCACTTCAGGGAATGGAGCATAACCAGTTGGACGGGCCTCTATAATTAAAATTTGTCACATTCACTTCAGGGAATGGAGCATAACTATTAAATTTTAGTCCAGAGACCCAATTGCAATATTAAAAATTAATCCTGTGACCATAATGTAGTTTGCCAAAAAAAAAATCCAGAAACATCCGAGGACTAAATAGTGTATTTTGGGGAAGTCCGAGGATCACATTGCAATCTCATAAATAATCGGGGATCAAATTGTAATTAACCATTAAATCCGGAAGTCACAGAAAAGTCAAAGTACCAATCTGTAATTCTGTACTTAATTGAATATACGAGAAAATATAAAGTACTAATCTGTAATTTTGTCCCATTTCTTTCCCTTTTTGTTCGGCGCGGATAATATCAGTTTAGAGCCTAGTAGTTTGACGCGTGTGCAAGTAAGGACAGATTCGATGTTCAATATGTAAAAGTACAGTTCAGTCCCTGAGAGTTTCTCGCGTGTGCGAATAAGGACATAATCCATATCCGCTTGCACAGGACAATATCACATAGCTCCTCAGAGGTTTCTAATCATTTTATAAAAGGACAACAGAAGGTTTTTTCATGAAAAAAATCTTTACCAAATAAATCCGATTTTTGCAAAGAAAATTTTACAAAATTATTTTCTTTGAGAAAATTATTTATGAGCAAGAACAAAGCTGCATATGATTTAATAACATTGAGAATCCAACAAGAATGAATAATTATAAATTGTAAGAATACTTACAAAAATTAAGCTCGATTATTCTCAAGAAATCATTGAGAACTTGGTAGAGACTCGTGCTGATAACGTGTTATAAATTATCTATAATCTAAGCATATGAATATAGAGAATAATAAGGAAGAGAGTAGAGAATGAAGTTCTCATTAATAGGTGTAGAATGTGTGTACAATTACAATGCTATTTATAGGCAATTACATCAATTAAACAATAACCCACTAAACTTTCTTTATGGTAAAGTGGAGGAAAACATGGAGTAGAACATGGAGGTGAGGTGGAGGAGAACATGAAGGAACATGGGAGAACATGGAAGAAATATGGCATCCATATTATACATAATAAAAAGTTCGCTATCTGCCTTGGTCATTGATTGCTAAGGTCTCGCTAGTCGCGACTGAGCTGGATTGGCCTCCAAACAAACATTATCCTTCGCTATTATATTACTTCTTGACCTCTCTCTTTTTTAATAAAAGAAAAAGAAATGGACGTCTTCTGAGAAATTATTTTTTGAAGAGTCGTTTCCGACTTCCTATAAATTAAGCGTGGGGTAGGTACAGGTTTAATAATATCGGACTCTAAACTTCCTTTCCCTTTTATCCCTCGAAACTCACTCTGGTTTGGGTCCATTTCCATCTCCATCATTACCTTGCAATGGAAGAAACAGAGCCCAACAACGAGGAGGTTGCCTTGATCGTGGGAATCACAGGCATGGTGGGACTCACCTTAGCAGAAACCCTAAAACACCACCCAGTCACTTCCAAATGGCAAGTCTACGGCATCTCCAGGTCTCCTCTTCCGACCTGGTTCCCTCCTTCCTTGCTTCTTCATGGCCATTCCATTTGCCTCGACGCCTTGGACCAAAACGACACCGCTCAGAAACTCTCCCCTATCGCCCACCAAGTCACCCACCTCTTCTGGGTCGCCTTGCAGCTCACCGAAAGCGAAGACACCAACATCTCCTTGAACTCCACCATGCTCAATAACGTCCTCGGCGTCCTCCTAAACCCTAATACCAAAAATACCCCTCCGCGGCTCCGACACGTCACCATCCAGACGGGGACGAAGCACTATCTGGGTCCCATCTTTGACGCTTCACTTGAAGGGAAGCTCCTCCACCGGGACCCACCTTTCCATGAAGATTCTCCCCGGCTGCCTTATCCCAACTTCTACCACGCGTTGGAGGACCTCGTGGCCTCCTACTCTGAAGGGTACCAGTTCTCCTACTCGGTGCATCGGTCGTCCATTATCGTGGGAGCTTCGACGCGAAGTGTCCATAATACCCTTCTCACTCTGTGTGTGTACGCCGCCATCTGCAAGGACCAAGGGCTGCCGTTTCGGTACCCCGGGAGCAAGTTCACGTGGGACCACTTCTGCGACATGTCCGATGCCAGGTCAGCAACATGAGATGGAAATTTTAGTTACGATCACAGCGTAGAAATACACATAATTAGACATGCGTTCTTTTTTGAGTTTAAGTCGCACGAATGAAATAGAAAAATAAAGTGAAGGAAACAAGTGTCTTCAATTCGAGGCGGAAATGCATCTGATGTTGTAAGTAATCAAATTGCTCTAGAAACATGTGTAATGAGGGAATCGATCTTGCTCGCGAGGGTAATGAACTTATTCGTGAAGTTGACAAATGGAGTGAATTTTTTTTAAATCTTGTTCGTGAGGGTAATGAAATGATTGGTGTGTCTCACAAATAGAGTCAACGTTTGTTTTCCAGTTTTAGGCTTTGAATCTGTCTTGTGAACTAACTAATGACAATACTTTTGTTTTGATGAACCAAAGAACTGCAATCGGCTTGTTACAAACAGATAAAATTTCTCTAATTCTGAATTTCAGAATTAATACGGTTCGAGATTTGCTCGATTCTAATACCTTGCGGCTACTAACTAGATTTTATGAATCTTCCACGGTCAGGTTGCTAGCTGAGCAGCATATCTGGGCGGCCACAAGCGAAAAGGCCAAGAACCAGACATTCAACAGCACCAACGGAGATATCTTCACATGGAAAGCAGTGTGGAAGGTTCTGTGCGAGGTGTTCGAGCTAGAACTCGAAGACGAAGGGAGTATCGAAAGGGAGAAGTTCAATTGGGTGGAGATGATGAAGGATAAGGGACATGTATGGGACGAGATCGTGGAGAAGCACGGGCTCTTCAGAACCAAGCTTGGAGAGATCACTTGCTTCGAAGCACTTGGTGTTGTGTTGAACTTCAAGTTCCAGCACGTTTGTAGTATGAACAAGAGCAAGGAGTTTGGGTTCCTGGGCTACGTCGACACGCTTAAGGGTATCAGGATGTGGATTGGGAGACTCCAAGACATGAAAATTGTACCATGAAACCGGAAGATATATGTTCTAATGACAAAAGACGTAAAGAACTTGACGGAATCACGAGAAAGAAGCCACTTTCCCCTAGAGAAGCCATCGTCCTATCTTGAAGTGCTTCTACGTCTTTTTTCTACGTTTCTTATGTTCTGTTCTGTCGGTTGATGCGTGACAGGGATTCTCTCCAAATTACAGACATTCAATAACTAGATTGTCCCTTCTGTTGTATCTATTCTGTTTGAAAGTTTACTCTATCTTGTGTAAAGCTTTCACTTGAGACCGGCAATGTCCATATTTATAGTCACTTTCTATTATAGAGGACTTTACCCTTTTTCCGTGTACGTAAGATATTATATGCCATGAGCATTTAGATCAACTAGTGGTAAAGTTGTTCTACTTTAACTAAAAAAATTTGAATTTCAATCATTGAAAACACAACATTGTTATTTTGTACCTCAACACTACAGTTAGATACTTGTTATAAAATATTTATCTTTTTTTGGTAGGTAAATATGCTTTACTAAAATAAAAATAAAATAACGAAAAAATTACAACTGATAGAAAATCTTATAGGTATCTACAATATCCCACCCTCTCCTACCCCCGAGAGCTGACTACCCCTCTTACAAATGCCTCACTAAAAATTCAAATACCGCAAAATTCAATAAGAAAAAGCGGTAGATGAAAAAAGAGCTGTCTCATTTCTACAGCGTTACACAATCAATCGCTCATAATAAACTAATAACAAACAGGCTCGCTATTTACAATTAGTTCTAGTCTAGAATCCCAAATCCAAGCAATCACATGACTCTTAACGAGTCCCAAAATAGGTTCAATTCTTACTATCCGACTCAAAATTAGATTAGATGATTTACCGGGTGTTCAAATAGAATATATATGACCGTCCACAAATGGGCCTTCACAAGCCCATGTTACGAGTTAGGCAGGCCTTAATCAACAATATTGGGCCTAAACCCACCAAAGAAGCGGAACGGGGGAAATCGCAGGATCCTCTCCCTTCATCCTCCCGCTTATTTTCTGCATCCCCTTCGAGCTAATCTAATCTAATTTAGTTTAATTTAATTGCCGGAGCCTAATTATGATCCAAGAACTGGTAACGTTATTATTGGCGTTGTTGTATCTTTTCTCATCCCCAACCTCGGCCACCACCAGGTAACTAACTAACGGATCCCTCCTTCTCTCTTTACTTTCTTTTGATTTAATAATTTTTTTTAACGAACGAAGCAATTTTGGAATCCAAGGAAGGAGATAGGGTTTCAAGGGCTACGCAGCTGTAATACCACGGTCCAAGGAAGATTCCTCCTCTCCGACGACAGCGGTGAGAGTCTATACGCCGCCGTTTCTTCATTGATTCATTATTTTACCCGAAAACCACTTGGTAGCGGACACTTTCTGTACCGACTAATCTTGTTTCCTTAGCATTCGAGCTCGAGACATCTGATTAAGTAGCCCGCGATTGTTGTTATTATTAACTGAAAGAAATGTATTGGGGCATATATCTAGGGCATGTCTGCAACGCCCTATCGGTGGACCCGCTGACCCAGTGCTGCCCTGAGAAGGGGGAGAGATTTTCTTGTCAGTGAGTTCCTTTTTTTTTTCCCGTTTCTTTTGTGTTGTATTGATTTTATGTGAGAACTGACATTGGTTTTTGATTGGGGGTGGTGAGTAGAGGATGTAGCCTGCTTACGCAATGCTGCAATTCTTACGAGTTCTGCGTGTCTTGCTGCTTGCATCCCAGACGGGTAGTCGTTTCTTCCACTTTCTTTTTCATTCTTCTCGCTTTGGCCGAGGAAATCAAGTTAGATTTGACTTGTGGTTGTCTGTGTTCTGTTGTTGCCGTAGACCCAAGAGCAAGATGTAGTCAAGGTGAAAATTGCAAAGGCAGCAACTGCAGGTACTCTGTCACTGCTGTCTTAGTTTGTTTTCCTAGGTTTGTAGTTGTTATGTGATAGCACACTAACACTTATTAGATCTCTTTATTAGATCTCTTCACGAGCTTCGAGATTTGGCTTCCAATATTCTGGCAGTTGGGTTTGTTGCTGCTGCATTTACAAGCTGCATTAAGATACTTGTCACTAGATTTTGCTTGTTCAGATAGCACCATGATAGTTATAGCATATTTCCTGTATGTTTCTTTTCTTTCAACGCGACTAAATGGAGCATCCGTACCCCTATATCTGTATCTGCATTTATAAACATATATATATTTTTAGTTAGAATATTTTACTCAAAGATTTGACCCCTGGTCCTAGACTCCAAGCTCAATTTCTCATCTCAACCTTTACCACTTGAGCTAGGCCTCAAGGGCATATTACGTATTTGTTATCACTAGTATTTGAATCAACGCTTGATAATTCATTTCCAGGGACTTACTCGAGTGTTTTTGATTTCTGTACCGGGAGGTGTCGTCATAATTCTGAGAGTGTGGTAAGTACTTTAAATTGTGCTCATGGTAATTGTCTCGCATTCATTTTTCTGCATTATAAGCTAATGCCACGAGTGCTACGAGCTCTTCTCGGATAACAGCATGGACCATCTTATGTAGTTGTTCCATGCTGAACCTGTAAGAAGTTTTAACTTTTGCAGGTTCACGAAAATGCCTACCTCAGTGATTTTCATCATTGCTTCTCACTGCCATCCAATACTTCAGGCACGTCTGGCTCCATGTTTGTCATGCAGAATTCAATTGGCTATAAATTCTTTCTTGCCTTGTTCTGGCTGGCCATTCTTGTTCCTCATCCCTTACCTTTCTGTATCACGAAGTAAGATCCATTGAGTGGAGCTCCTTATACTGTATCTTTACTTCGGCATTTCCCGTCAAAATCACCGTCCCATGAAACTTCCATATGTCAGCTAATATCATTGACCTTTTGCCCTTATAATGTGACTTTTCTCCTTGCATCTCCAACAGGGTAAATAATCAGTGTCCATGCTGATGTGAATCTAAACTTATGCGTAGTTTGCATATACACATATCTAATTCTGTATGCTTCTTGAATTCCTGTCGGGTGCGATTAAGAGTTCATATAATGTGACATTGTTGGTTTTCCATGCAGGAGGGAGCAATTATACTCAACTAGAAGCAAAATTAATTGGCATCAATGTTGTTGTTGGGAGGTTGGAATTTTTCCTAGCTGCGACCTTTTTTTCCTTTTACCCTGAGATTAAGCCGCATTTTTGGTAAGTTCTTTGTTCTGAGCTATCTTATTTGTCTACAGGCAAGGCGAATCCTGTGACTCGGTTTGCAAGTCCAGTGGGCAGTCATGCGTGGTGAATAAGCTGGTGGTGCTGAACCAGTGTGATGTGTAAGTGAAAGAACTACAACAAAGTTTCCTGTAAGGTGTCCTGTTATGTCTCAAGTTCACTGCTGATTGTGATCCCATCATAAAGTCAAGTGTTGGTTCCCTCTGGACATTTGATTATGCATGGAGCATCCAAGAATCATGGTTAATGGTTCTTAAGCCCCAAAAGGCATTTAGCCTAGTGGCACAAGGAGTGTACTATATATCAAGGAGGTCTAGGGTTCAAACCTTGGCAGATGTAAAATTTACCTTTAAAAAAGTGGTTCTTAAGCATGCCAGTGATAGTTCTTTTGTCCTAATTTTGATGCTTTTGTTACCAGTAACTAGTTTCTTTGCACGAGCAAAGATGGGGATCCAAGCAGTAAATTTAACCATGGCCATAAATTGGATTTTTGTTTTGCAGATTGCAGAAATACATGAGCTGCAAAGGAGCATGTTTAGCAAGCATTGGCTCAGATCAACCTGCGGAAGTTGCTGACGATGCTCCTGGACATTTGGTATATCTCTTTCCGTTAATTGAGGCTTTTTCATTGTTAGTCTTTACGAGATACTTTGGCTTGATTTTTCTGGGGATGCTTAGTGCAAAAGGAATGTAAATGCAGTAGAACTCCTTGTTTGGTTGACTTCATTAGATTGGAGTTTCACCTTTAATTTCCCTGATTTGATTCAGAATCCTGGAGCATGCTTGTTTACACGTACTCAGTCGATGCTCTCCTGTGATGGTTCACATCGGCATACCAGGAGACTTTGCCCCTGTGCTTAATACCAAGAACAGTAAGCAGATATCACCCTTCTCTAAGAGCTGATTTTAGGTACTGTATATCTGCCCACTTGAGCTTAATGCATCCTGATGTGCCCCGTGCTATTTTCCAGGAACATAGATGACGAAATGGCAGTGTATTGGTTCTCCGTGCAGTGTGTAGATCCCTGTATAACTAAACTTCTAATAGCCTTCGAGCTGGGGCGTGGCTCGTAGAACTTCGATTTCTTACTGGGGGGTTATCAGTTGGTATGTTCAGGGCTCGGGAGAGACATCCTTGCGTCGAGACACAGAATGTAGATGTCTGAGGCTTCCAATTTTGAGTCTCGTGACAGAGACGTATAAGTCCAAACCCACATGTTTAGGGATGTAGGCTTTAACTTGGAGGCATGCAGAATCAAATTTAGGACTGGTAAAAGAAAATGTTTCTGCAACTAATTTTCTATGCACTTGTATTATGGACGGCTCTGGTGTTTGTGAGAATAAAATGCAGATGCAGAGTGTGGGTTTTCTTGTGTCCTTTTGAGATGATCATATCTTAATAATTATAATTCATTAATTGGGGAAACAAAAGGAAAGGCAAGGCACGACATTCCAATAAAAAACATTCTTCAGGATTGCGAAATTGTACAGAAGAAAGAAACTATGCGAAACTACAAAATAAGGTCGGCCCGTTTTTGTCCACGTTTTCCTCAAATATGAATAATAACTGTTGGATTCACTTCGA
Source organism: Hypericum androsaemum (assembly GCA_963995505.1). NCBI lineage: Eukaryota > Viridiplantae > Streptophyta > Magnoliopsida > Malpighiales > Hypericaceae > Hypericum > Hypericum androsaemum. Next base: position 662,355 of record OZ023188.1, on the reverse strand, counting down.
TTTCACCAAAATTAGTAAAAAATATTATAAGAAGAATCACTTTGTTAATAAGATTCGACAGTGTTTGACAATAGTAAATACTGAAAAAAGTTGACACACTTCGATGTGTGAACTATAATCATACCCACAAAAATGTGTGAAGTAAATATTCTTTGAAGATAAAACCAAAAGTTAGAAAAATAACACAAGAAGACCATCCAACCAATCTTGAAGTGGCACTAATCAGACAAAGACTACCTGAACCCCAAGTAGTTGTTTTTTTCTTCTTCTATAAATAGACATTACAGAGTTGAAACGCTCAAAATCAACTATTGTCACTTTGAGACCTTGAACACAAATTGGTTGGGAAGAAGTCTTTTGTTTTTGTAGACTCAGAAGCCGTAATCAGTTTTAAAGACCCTCTTGCTCAATGGCTTAGAGGTTGCCCCCTTGACACTAGCTGATGCCTCCTCAACCATATTAGCTGCTGCCTCCTCCTCCTCCTCGCCTTCCTTGTCGAAGGCGGGGTGGCTAAGGACGCAGCTCAAAAGCTGTGTGCCCCTAAGTGCATTGGTCAACGGCAAGTGCCCCTCCGGGGTCTCCTCGTTTAGCTCCCACACGAACTCATCCGGGAAGGCCCTGCGACAGTGGCGTAATCCGAAAATATAACAATGCGCACACGGTTAGTTTCTCGATTTAATATTATCGAAAAAACATTATGTTTATAAATTATAACCATAAACCATCTAACATAAAATACACAATCAGTACACTAAAAATATGTACATTTTATTTGGTATCATTAAGAAACATTATACCTGTAATTGTACTGCAACACCTCGGTGTCGAGCTTCTTCATCCACCCAACTTTGATGAAGAACTTAGAGAAGTCCCTTTTAGCCTTCAGCTTCCATATCCTCCTCTGCACACTATACCCGAACCTCTCGTTGCTGTACTTCCTCCAGAGCTCGTCGATGGCCCGGAGCCCCTCCTCCGAGATGAACTGCACCTCGGAGAAGAACACGTACCCTCTCTTCCTGGCCGCCTCGCCTGCCAGCTCGATGAGGAGGCGGCGTGTCTCGTCGTCCGCCTGCCGGAAGTTCTGGCTGGCAAGGTGGCTCTCCAGGAGGTCCAGGCTCGTGCCGGCTGCTTGTTGGGAAGTGGAGGGGGTGGTGGAAGCTGTAGGGGAAACGGAGAAGGTTGTCGTCGTGGAAGAGGAAATGGAGCAGAAGTGGGGTGTGGTTGGGTTGAGGGAGAGAGTGGAGGGGAAGGTGGCAATGGCGGGGTCCAGAAGTTGGAGGTTGGGGATGGAGGAGAAGCGTTGAGAGAGGGACTTTAAGGAGGTGGAAGCCATTTTTGGTTGCTTGAGGAGAGAGGAAGAGTTAGTTGGAGTTCATTTGGTTGATGGAAGTAAAGGAAGAGGAGGAGGAGAAGGTGGTTTTGTGGAGGTGGTGGTGATGGAAGATAAGGAACTAGTGAAGATGGAACAAGCGATGTCATCAAGTGCAATAGCCAGGGAGGATTCTGATTGGCTGGCTGCGGGTGAGGCCAGATCCTCTCTCCTGATCAGAAAAATACCAAAGTGGAAATTCCTTTTTTTTTGCTTTTCGAACTACCCGTTTTCGATTAATTTGAGTTTAAATTGATAGCATTGCAATACTCAGCAAAACTTTACTCTTCAAGTTTTGGTGTAATTACGTTTTCAATAACTTAACTGGAGATTTCGGGTCAAATTATAATAACTGTAATCCTCTCTCTCGCGGACGAAGAAAAATACAGAAGTTAAAAATGAGTTGACGGTTGCAAATTGCCACCGACTGGGGTGTGTGTCTCAATCAAACTTGTGTTGCTCAATTAGTACCATCAATCGATGACATTTTAGTTCAAACAAGATTGTCGAAAAAAGCGATGCAAAAGAGCCTTCAGACTTTTTTTTTTGATATCCAGTAATTTCTACTAAAGCAGCAGCAGCAGCAGCAGATCATTCACATACGGGTTGACTCCTACAAACACATCCTTGAAGAACTACACACAAAGCTTTCCCTTGACTCGTTGCCAATTACTTCTATTTGCAAAATTCGAACAATTGACAGTAACCTTCCCCAGAAACGTATAAACGTAATGCCTCCTACAAATTCCAGAAGATGAAGCTCGGCAATGGAACATAATCGGCAAATGATGATGCCTCCTCGTGTTCTGTACAATGAGTTCTTTTCCTGGCTAACGATCACCTGGATTGAGCTTATAACGCCTGGCCAGTTTCCAGACAGAATGGTCCAGAAACGCAGCCTGAATCATGTTTAACTTCTCATAGTTGCCAGCAAGTGTTTCGCTCTGCTGGTTTGCAAGCGGCTCTTCTCGGATCACTTGTTGCTGCAGAGGATACCAGTGTCAGGAATACCACAACAACACAGAGAAGGATGTGCCAAGTGTCAGCCTTAAATGGATAGTTCTAGTGGTTGTGTAGATGTTGGCAATTTACCTCAAGCAGAAACTGGGATTCGGCGGCATGCTTGAGGACAAGCTTCTTCAGCTTCATAGCAGTCTGGAAATCTGATCCAACCAATGGCATTCGATGTTCCTCCCAGGCCTTGGTGGGTTGAAATCGAACATCTCAGGTTTTGCAAAGACGTGCCCTTACAGGCCTTGGCTTACCACCTATCATGAATGGTAGCTGAGACAGCTGGGACACCACAGCGTTAGCTTCTTTGGCATCCACCATCTCCACCAAAGCACCATTTGTGAGGTTTTTTGGTCCCAGTAAGTTGGGAATGAAATGCACATCAATGACAGTTCCAAATTGTCCAAGCGCTGATTTCATCACTGATTCAGTGACCAGTGGCGAAAGAGTGTCGATGAACACCGTTCGACGAACCCTCTGCTGAGTTTCTGCGGGTGATCCCATTGGTAACACAGTGAATGGTGTCCTGAAAAAGTAAAGCAAACTCTATAGTTAACCGCATGTCTAGCCATGAAACAAACGGTCACGCACAAAGCACCAAGATCATACAGCACATTGAGTACCCATCCCGAAAATGTTGCTCTCTCCAATATTCAAGTGCTAATGGTAGAAGATTGGAAGACCGCAAAGTCACTTCCATTCACATTATCATTGTCCCAACCACTAAATACAGCATCTTACAAGCATTGAACTAACAATTACGCCACCCCAAAAATGCCATTCTCCATATTTGACACAAGAAAGCTTCTACTGCAGAGCAACTACGCTAATTCTAGACAATTAACAACAAAGACGACACACCGGAAAGCCAATTCCATTCACATTATCATCGTCGCAACCACTAAATACACAGCATCTTACAAGCATTATTAAGCCACCCCAAAAATGCCGTTCTCCATATTCGACACAAGAAAGCTTCTGCTACAGAGCAACTGCGCTAATTTTTTATGATTAACAACGAACAACACAACGGAAAGCCAATTTCCTTCACATTATCATCGTCGCAACCACTAAAACACAGAATTAGCAGCGGACTCTGCCCCATTCGCATCAACCACACCACACCACACAAATACAAACTCGAAACATCCAAATCAGACGGCCCTGGACCAACTCTAAACATTCAAACGCGGAATTTATGTTCATCCTATCCCACAACTTCACATTGCTAGCCTCAGAAACACGACCCTACATTGGTCTCACCCCCACACCAGTACCGTCATTTCCAGTCCACACACTATAAATAAAAGCAACCGTACAGATCCCCAAGAAATGGAAACAAAACAAAAGAAAGAAAAAGGAAAACACTCCAACGGGACAAAGATCAAATTAGACTAAAATAACAAATTCCACTTAATCCAAAGAGGGAATAATCGCACACGATTACTGGGTGTTCCTCGTTTCTATTCTATCGCGAAACCGCCGATAGAGAGTTATCAGGAGAGGAGAGGAGAAGAGAAGAGCAGAGAAGAGAAGAACCTTCTTACTCCTTCCAGAAGCTTCCTCTACTGTCCCTTCCTCTTTCCCCGCCCGCCTTTTGGCCTCTCCGCTTTAAATCATTTTAAATTTTTAATTGAATGAAGGTGAAATTCAGAAATTAGACAAGCACGAGAACGACAGGGAATGCTTGCGCCGATTCGGTCGTTTGTTGAGGGCTACAGGTAAGCGGCTGAGATTAGCTGTTGACGTCGGCCCACGTTGTAAGTGTTTGTATGGCCCACACCCCTTGTCTGCGCGTGAACGGCCACTAACCGCTATAAATTGAACCGGTTAATTAATCTCGATTTAACTTAAGACCTCCTCAATAATATAGTTCAAACATGATATTTTGGTAGTTGAAATCACTAAATTTTAGGAAATATAGTTTCATTTCCTAAGTAAGGGTTGTTTCTTTAGAACCAATCTTATATGGGAAACATATTTCATTTTTATATACTACAATTTCATTTCTATTATAATTTAGAATTATATTTTTTTTTTCAAATTGGCAAGATTTGTTGGAATAAAAAATTGTGGATAAATGTTCATCCCTTGCTATAGTCATTCTCGAGTAAAACCCAATAATAAGGGTAGTGGATTGGGTTCGGAGTGAGAAATTTATTCCGGACGGTTTGGAGTGAACGGGGACCGTACCGGCATTTTCCGTTTACGATACCGGCATGCCCCGGTCACGATATCGGCATGCGCCGTTATGCAAGATACCGGTATGTCCCGTACAAGATACCGGCCTGTGTGACTTTTTTTATTTTGGTTCCCGTGTTTTAGCATTTTTGCAAAAAAAGCCCCCGCGTGTCTTCACTCCAAACGGTTCGGAATGGGGCATTCCGTACCCAATCCAAACCCAATAATAAGCACCTGTGGTCTAGTATCCTCTGTTCCGCTGTGCAACAAATACCTGTTTTATTTTATGTAATAACCTTCGGTAGCAACTGACATGGTCTCGAATTGGAGCCACGAAAATGTAGCTTTATGAAAATTTGATAGTAGAGTTTTGCGTTTTATATGGTACGATCCAATTCTAGTTTAAATTAATCGACCATCAAGTCTGGGATATGATCGTTTCTGCTACCCGAGGCGAAGACACCGACAATATAACACATGGCCTTATTCTGGTGCAATTCAGCCATCTCCCCGTACGAAATAGTTTTTATGGGAATTTGACTCCAACGGTAAAGGGATGTATGAGATAGACAGAGATTCTTGGCTCGAAAAAAAAAACATTTCCTTCTTTATAGTTCCGACATGAAGTTGCACTTTGACATCACACACATCTCTGTAAGCAGATCAGCTGCCTGTCTTTAAAACTTGGTAGGTCTCACTTTGCAGTCTTCGTAGTTTTGTCTAGCTCGAACAAACAATTAGTTGATTCAGCTGAGGAAAGACCTCTCTATATTCCAAAATGTAGTATTTTGCCAATGGAACAACTCAAGGACCATTAACATCAACTGGTTGCTTTGTCCCCCGAGATATTTGGTTGGGACTGCGGATTCAAACAAACACAACCCTCTGCTATTTACCCTGGTTCCCGTCTGAATCCCGTACACCTCAAAACCACGAACATGTATATTCGACCTCTATGGCCTTCAAATTCTCTTAATTGAATCCAGGTACCTTCCTGAGATGGAGGTCCGGAGTTTGTCAACAAATGTGCTACTGCGTTCACCATGTGACGAGATGGCAGAAGCCTTGGCAATCAGAACAAAGTTCTCTTCATTTCCCACATCAATTTCGTAGAGTTCATCAAAGGCGTCCCGGATATTTTTGATCAATGAATCAAAGAATGACCGACTTAAAGGAATAACATTCACGACGAGGATACCGGACCCAGAAAGGACGGCTTTGGCAGACAGAAGAATGTTCTTCTTAACGAATTCGAGAGGAGGAGCACTTGCACCAGTCCGAAGGTCGCAGCAATCTAGATCAACCATCACCACATCAAACTTAGCACCAGAACCAATTCCATCATCAGTACAACCATCTCCCTCAGCCTCACTAGTCACCAAATCCTCACTGGCTCTGCCTCCACCAGCAAGGCTTTGCAGGAACTTAATTGCATCCCCAATATGGATCCTCACCCCGAATTCTTCCAACCCGAAATACTTCCTGGCAACCCTCACAACCTCCTCGTCCACCTCCACGCCAACAACCTCGAAATCCAATCGCCTCACCAAGAAGTCAAGAAGAGCCCCTCCGCCGACTCCCAAGCACAAAGCATTAGGCCTAAACCCACCTCGAACCCGGCTGTCGATCCATTCCCCAATCAAAGAGACAGCAGCCACCATGGGAACCAAGTAAGAATGAACCAAAACCTCATGATCAACCTTAAACCCCACTCCCTCCTCACTCGGAACTATCCGAACCTCGGTCTGCACCAAGTTCGGCATACTCTTAAACCTCAACCTCCTCCTAAACTCTCTTCTACCAAAACCAAAACCAATCGCCATCTCTATCTCCACGTCCTCAACAAGCATCTCCCCGACGAATTCACCTTCGCATTTCTCTAACACTGATCCAGAAACCACGCTATCCTCGTATTCTAAAACAGGCACATCGCTAAAGTTGCAATCTTTAACGCTAGTTTTAAGCGAAAGGCCAACAAAGAGAGGCTGCAGTGCACTTACAAGGGAATCCACGTACTGGGTATTGATCGGCTTGAGGGAATACGATGCGGGTGGATCCCCGTCGCCGGCGGGGGGGTTGTCGCCGACCAAGATGAGCCGAGAAACCTTCGGGGAGGATAGGATGAGCTGGAGCTGGCCGGGCTCGGTGGAGAAGACCCAGTCCGACTCGCGGCCGGCCGGGACTATGAGGGCGGCTACTCGCGGTGGGACGCCGGCGGGGAGGAGGAGCGGTGAGTCGAGGACGGCGACCCGGATTAGACCGGCGGCCGGGTCGGTTGGGTTCGGGATGGTGAAGGTCAGGTAGCGCGAGGGGTGAAGAGTTTCGAAGGTTGCAATGTCAAGGGCCATCTCCAAGATCGAATCGGTTGTCCAAGGTTAAAAAGTGATTCCCGCTTATTAGATCGTATGTTTTTTTGACGGTCTATTAGATCGTATTAGTGTGCTCGCTCGTTCCCGTATAACAAAAAAAACATGGATCTTTTTTAAGGTTCGAAATCCAGATATTTAATTAAATTAAAATGAATTTCGATTGATTTAAATAATTGGTGTCAGGTTAAAAAAAAGACTACAATTTTATGATGGCGTGAAAATTTGAGTTTGTACGGTAGAAGTAAAGTTTAAATTATCAAATAGATACACTTAAATTAACTGATAAAAGAATTGTTCTAGCTTAATCAGGTCTCGGTTCGAGTCTTTGGGTACGTAGAATGTTAAATATTTGTTGGGAGAGCTTTGTCACTTTTAAAAATCCTACCTGATTTGAAATTGGATTAATCGGCCTAATAAACTAGACACCAATTGGTCTAACAAAAAACTAAAGTTCAAGTTGCACGTAGATTTAAAATTTGTTTGGTATATATTAATGATAAAAATGTGATGTGTAAAAAAGAAGAGGTAATAAAGATGATTTTCTCTTAAAAATTTATTTGGCATCTCTCAATCAGCATGAGAATAATAACGATTTTACCATCTTACTCAATAGATTATTTTTACCAAAACTTAACGGTATCCTAACAATCTAACCAAATCCCTAGTTTGATACTTTTATTATCTTAAAAAAAATCCATGCTTTACTAATTAGTCACTTCTTATTAGTTAGTATTCCTTATCGTACTCACATTTAGATAAGAGAACAATATTACTTGCTTTTGGTCTTGCTCCATTTCTTATCATTCATTAATTTTTCTTATACCAAATTACCTAAAAGTATGAAAATGTAACAAGACTACTATTTAAGTAAGCTAACATCTGCATACATGTTGTGGTTTGAAGCATAATTTTTTTATATATAAATAGACAACGAAGATTTAGCCTTTGTACAACAATTATCACGATTGACAAGCTACATAAAAGTTTCAATACATACACCTTTTTGGTCGAGAAAACAAGAAAATTTCGTATACAAGAAAAAAAAAAACTACGGTTAACAATAGCAATGTCCCCGATTTTCTCGTTTGACCTGTAGCAGCAGCATGTATTGAATAATAAACCACACAGTTGTAATGAACCTAATCGAAGGATTAGGGTTTCAAGAACAAGAATTAAAAATAGGGGGAGAAATTAGAAGAGAAAAGAGAAAGATAGAAGGAAGAAACGAGTGTTTCTTTAGAATTGGATATCAATGTCAATCATGCCCTTGTACTCTCTTGTTTCTACTATTTATACTCGACCTATTACCGAATGGTCACTGCAATTATCAATGACTATCTGTTTAGTACAGGATGTGTTACAACTCTCCCCTTCAAAAGAACCTTGTCCTCAAGATTCAAGGCACATCAGAAACATGTACTAGAGTTCGCATATCAGTCAACTTGTCGCGTCTTCTGAATCCAAGACCAATACTTGAACTTCTGAAATTAGCCATTGCCTTACTTGTAACTTGTAATGGCTGCTTCTCAATTGTGACTTCAATAGTAGGTTTCAATTTTTGCTTCAATAGTTGCTGTCAACCAAAGTCCTCCAATAATTGCTGGAGAGTTGTCCAATAGAGGCTGCCAACCATGAAAAATGTGAAGGTCTATAGTAGCAGATGGTAGTGTTGCAGTAATTTGCAGATTTACAACCATCAAAAGACATGCATAAAAGTGCATCTGCTGCCATTTCCCATACAACAGCCCTTTTTTTTCACTTCCATCAGTAACTTCTTCAACCAATAGATCAACCCATCGTCTTTTCGATAATACACAATCCTCTGATTCTACAAATAACAGACCTGCTAGACCAAGTGATAAACCTGCAAGAATCTGTAAAGCTAATTGCAGCAACCAAGCTATGTTTGCATTAGCTGTCAAGGTTCTTGCGTCAACTGTCATGCCACTTGTTATTAAACCAGAATTGCACTCGACAAGTATAATGTTTAACTCTACCGCCCAATTCACACTTTTGACAAACATGGCCTGTTGACTGATTTCCAATGCATCAAAAAGAGCGTTCACCTTATGGTCCTTGGTGCGTGTGGCAGAGGTCATCGTAACTTGCTTATCATGGGATGTCATCTTGAAAATCTCTTGCACGTCCCTCTTCATGTCAAGTAATTCAACAAGCTTATATAACCATGACAGAAATGCTATTTCAGCTACCCTGGTTTTATGCAAGTCGGCGTCCAAATGCACTTCAACCAAATCAACAATGACAACATAATTTCTGTGATCTTCTTCAGGTACCCACTGCTCCTCTTTTCCCACAAGATTAGCATCAACATCAGCTACTAAGTAATTCTCACCACAAACTGAAATTAAATCTGAATTTCTCTTACTAGAAGCTAGAAGAAATGAGACGTCAGAATTTGTTACTTTTTGTTGGAAGGCATCATCTTCAGCTCCTTCTTCAACCCAAAAATGAAATGAGGCATAGAGAATGGTTATACCATTATTGGACAATTCCATGTTCAATCCTTGTTTCATTTTCACCTTTCTCATGGTATCTACACATTGCTCTACATATTTCTCCACTTGAACAACCAAATTTGCATCAACAATTTTGATGTCCTTATCCGAAACAAGAAACCATTCAGATTCTGAGATGAACTTATCAAGAGATTGAATTGCCAATTGCAACAGCGACTGACAGTGAACAACCAGCTCCACTTTTGCATTATTACTGTCAAATTTACCAGCACCCTGCTCTGTAACTCCTAACACAATATTCTTTATTTTCTCAAACTTCCTCACATACTTCTTAACCACCCTCAACTAATCTAACTCGACTGTTCTCTCAACAAAATAGCTCGTCCAATTAACTTGTTCAGATACAACCTCACAATCTCCTGGATCCCAATTCTGAAACATAAATCTCCCCACCTTATTTTTACTCAACTCCACTTCCATGGCAGGATTCATATAAAAAACAAAAGGATCATCTGTTGATGAGTTCGCATAGAATTGCATGTCTACATTTGCAAAGACTACAGCAGATGATGGAACCGCAGATATGTGTAGGCAAGACAAGTCAACTGCAGAATTTGGTAGAACTGCATCAACACTTTTCCTTTGTATCGTAAAGGCTGAATCAATCTTAGAACACCTTCCCTTATCTATGTACGCACTACCAACAACATTGAACCCACGAAACTTGCAAGTTCCCAAAGATTCTACTAAAATTTCAATTCCAATTCCGTCAAAATGCTTGCTTTCCAATTGCATTTTCCCATCAACTCCTACAACCTTAACCACTGGTTTGGTCCCTGTGTTTGAAGGATATTGTTGCACCTCATTAACCAAAGAAGTATCCACAAAATTTATTTCCATAGAGTTCTCAACAACCAATTCATCAACTTGCTCTTCGGCCTCAAAGCGTGTACACAATGCGTCTACAAAATCATCCCAATCAGCCTCTCTATTGCTCAAACTCCATGTCAAATACCACGCTCTTGCCTTTCCAACCAGCAAATCAGCAACTAAACTATCTCTGTAGACCTCCAAAGATTCATTAATCTCAAAGTATTCTTCACAAAGATTAATCCAGTCTTCTGGGTTAACACCCGCAAAAGTAGGAAGCTCGGGAAAACCCTGTTGAGACAGAAATTTGTTTACCTCTTGATGTCTCTCCGGTTCAAGAATCCTGTGTCGCGGCATCTCCTCTGCTTCACTCCGGCGACTTCCTGAAATCGGAACAGAACGATTACCGTTCCACCCACCACGTTGAACCACCCTGGTGTCCTCCGGCACGCTATGGATGTTCTTCGCTTCTTGGGTTAGTTCTTGAGGAAAAAGTGGGGATTCATCTCTGGCCAAGGCTTCTATGTGGGACACCTTCGAACTTCGACGAGGGTCAGCGTCGGTCTTCCGGAACTCGTCCATCTTTCGGCGACTCTGCTCAAGGTCCTCTTCCAAGGCCAAAATCGTCGAACTCCGATTATTCTCCAGGAAGTGAAATTGATTCTCTATATGTCTCCACCGTGCCATTAATAAGCAATTCCGAGGATTGCGTAGCTATGATACCATGTAATGAACCTAATCGAAGGATTAGGGTTTCAAGAACAAGAATTAGAAACAGGGGGAGAAATTAGAAGAGAAAGGAGAAAGATAGAAGGAAGAAACGAGTGTTTCTTTAGAATTGGATATCAATGTCAATCATGCCCTTGTACTCTCTTGTTTCTACTATTTATACTCGACCTATTACCGAATGGTCACTGCAATTATCAATGACTATCTGTTTAGTACAGGATGTGTTACAACAGTCTAACAACCCTTTTATTTTGATGTAATTATGAACAGAAAATCATTAAAAGAAACTTAATGTAAGAAACTACAAGCTATCCGTTGGTAGATTTCAATACTTGTAAATTAGGCATGTGGTGTGGATAAAAACGGGTCACATAACAAAACATAAAATTACTAATTACTAGATTTTCAACATTTATAAGACATGACATTGAGAAAATGTTGATATTTATAAGATATGACATTGGAAAAATGTTGAATGCGTGAGGTGAAACTAAATAAGCATAAAGATATGCCTAACCTTGAAAACATCATACTATTTCAACGGAAAACAAAATTCATGCATTTTGTAGACTCACAAGAACTTGGCAGCAAAGCATAAGAAAATATAGAGCAACAAAGAGGAAAATGTGTGTAATTTGTGAGTATGTATGCATATGTGTATGAATGCATATGTATGAATGTGTGTGAAGACTCGTATGCGTGAATGCTTGTATGAATGTATATGTATGCATGGATGTGTGTGAATGTATGTATATATGTATGTATGATTATGCATTTATGTGAATATGAATTATGAGAAATTTTAGAATATGAGGTGCATCATATCGACAAAACCCTGTAAATGCAAGAACAAAAAAATTATGAGAAATTTTAGAATATGAATTATTTCAGCAAAAATTACAGAGTAATACTCTTTCCACCTACCATGAGGAAAGGGATCGAAATTAATTAGAGATAATTACTCTCAGGATCCCAGGGTATAGTAAAATAGATTCTGAGGACCCTGTAGTTTCCCTACTAATTACTGAGCCCCTGTAGTTTGGTTATTATTATACACTCGGGTCCCTGTAGCCGGAATCGTCTATTTTTCTGGCGAACTCTCCACCTGAAATATCTAAAATGCCCCTAGGCCCCTTTTTACCACCCAGTTAAAAAATCAGTTTCACATTCACTCGTCGCCTTCCCCGACTCCTTCCTCTCCCCCAACTCCTCCCCTCCCCCGACTCGCCGAATTTCTCCCCTCTCCAGACCGTTTCTCCCCTCTTCCGACTCCCCCCATTCTCGTGATATAGTGTCCTCCTTCTTCGTGTGCCCAGGGTTTCGAGAAAACCCTAATTTCAAAAATTGTCCACCATGTCAGAGCCAAAATTATTCACTCTTGAGTTTGTGCTGGATGGTAAGTCACAATTTTACGACAATGTCGACCCAGATCGTTATTGTTTTGTCAATATGGTGAAAGATGTTTACAATGTATTTCCAATAGAGTCGTCAGTTTGCTGTTATAGAATGAAATGTGGGTTGGAAATAAGTTGTGATGATGATCTTATGTTCATGTTCGAATTCTACCACTCTGAAGATGTGCTTAGGGTTTATGTTGAACCTAAGGAGATAGGAATACCCCTTCTTGTTATTAGCCCGAAAGGGAAGGTATTGTACCGTCGTAAGTTCCCAAGAGATGGGATTCCTAGAATTGGTTTGGGTGATGGTGGTGTGGAGGCTGGTCGTGAAGTGGAGGCTGGTCGTGAAGTGGAGAGGGATGGTGGTGATCATGAGGGTGATGTAGAAGGGGATGGTGGTGATCAGGAGGGTGAAGTATAGAGGGATAGTTTTGATCAGGAGGGTGAAGTAGAGAGGGATGGTGGTGATCAGGAGGGTGATGTTGAGAGGGATGGCGCTGATCAGGAGGGTGAAGTGGAGAGGGATGGCGGTGATCAGGAGGGTGAAATAGAGAGGGATGGTGGTGATCAGGAGGGTGATGTTGGTGATCTGGAGTCTGATGACAGTGACGTGGCTTACAATAGGGTACCTGACTGTCATATGACAGAGAGTGATGAAGATGTTGAGTCTGAAGCTGGTGGGGAAAGTTCAGACAATGACGAAGTCAACTACAATGATTTAAATTTACATAGTGAGACAGATAGTGATGCAGAAAAAGGACTTGATCGAGAAGCACTTAGGAGGGCAAGGAAGAAGATCAAGATGGATCTGATTCATGATTATGGTGGCATACCAGTTACGTCAAGTAGAAAAGATATCTCCTTCTGTATGAAGCTACAAGGGCATCCGAGGAGTAACATGAATGAGCCTCTTCGATTTTGGAGAGTGTTTATTTGCCTTCATGCTCTAAAGTGGAGATTCATTAATGGATGTAGGCCTTTCCTTGGTGTTGATGGATGCCACTTAAAAGGCCCATTTGGAGGAATTTTATTGGCTGCAGTTGCACTGGATGCAGACAATGCCATTGTTCCAATTGCTTGGGCAATAGTTGAGATAGAGAATGCTGCCAATTGGGTATGGTTTATGGAGAATCTATACGATTGTGTAGGAGCACACTCACGTGGCAAAGTAGTGACATTCATGAATGATGGACAAAAGGTAAAGTTAACATAAAATTCACTTTCTGGATTTAACTTGTTCAGTAGGATTCTGACATTTTATTTCAATTTTAGGGCCTTGGGGAGCAGATTGAATCAGCCTTTCCAAGGTCAAGACATAGAAGGTGTGCCAAACATGCTGCAACTAACTTAGCGAATGCTTTTAGAGGTGTAAAGCTGGAAAAATACTTATGGGAGATGGTATTTGCTACGACAAGGCCTGATTTTAACAAGGCAATGGCACTTCTGAAGCAAGAAAAAGTTCTACCAAAGATGTTTAATGGAGAAATGCTAACTCCATCAGCTTGGCTTGATAAGATACCTCATGAGAAATGGTCAAGGTACGCCTTTGATGATTATGTCAAGTCTATGGATATCACAAATAATTTGGTAGAATCTTTCAATACTTGGATTAAGAAGGAAAGAGATTTACCTATAGTACAGCTACTTGACAGGTTAAGGCAAAAAATAATGGTTAGGCAGGAAGAAAGGTATCAAAAGGCTTGTAGATGCACCTCAGGTGTTGTTCCAAATGTAATGAAGGAGTTGCAAAGGTTGAGCGATGGATGTAGGAAGTGTAAAGTTCTGGCTGCAATACAAATTTTTTCAAGAACTTGAATGATTCAATAGCCTCTTTCAACGTCGTGGTTATCATCTTTACTTCTTCAGACACCATTTCATTAGAAGTCACCGGTTGCTCATGCGTCTTGACCATTGGAGAATGATAACAACTAGTAACTTTCCGTGGTACACACCAACCCAGCCACCCACAGCTGTTTATGGCACAACAATAATACAAACGCCCCCTATTTCTTTCACTCTCGGCAATCTTCACCTGGGCACAAACTCGGCAGTTGCATACCATATTAATGTACCTCGAACCATCGTCCATCCTATACGAAGCATTGGATGAAGACATGGGTTAACTTCACAAAGCTCCTACTTGCTGTAAACTCTAGAACCCAGCTCCTACTTGCTGTAAACCCTAGAACCAAGCTCCTACTTGCTGTAAACTCTAAAACCCAGCTCCTTCGACCTATAAACCCTTAAAACCAGCTCTTTCGACCTATAAACGCTAGAACCCAGCTAGATACTGCTCCTTCGACCTATAAACCCAGCTAGATAACGCTCGATTTGTTCTTTCGGTGACAGTTGGAGAAGAAGAAGGAGGAGAAAAAGAAGAAGAGAGAATTTTGAGGGAGGAGAAAGTAAGTGTTAATGTGGCTTTAAAAAAGGGACTGAGTGGTAAAAAGAGGCCTAGGGACATTTTAGACATTTCAGGTGGGGAAACTACAGGGTCCTCAGAGTCTATTTTACTATACCCTGGGGTCCTGAGAGTAATTATCTCAATTAATTAAGATGGCTAGCAACCCTACTTTTGGAGTTAACATACTTAGTAGCTCCCCATAATTGACTTCTTCTAGCAAAATTATTCTGATTTCTTGGAAACATCCATGATAAAATAACTAAATATAGAACGCAAGAAGAGAAAATTGAATTAACTGCGAATACTAGAGAGACGATGATATTATTCCAGCAGTTTGCCAAGAAGCACAACCGATTACATGTATAAATTGATTGAGCTACTAACGAAAGGTTAGGAACACAAAAAAAAAGCTTTAACGGCTGAATACCTGTCCGGTGCTGCCCAATTGTTGTCTATAATATCAGCAGCAGTTACTAGTGGAGCCGGTAAAGCAACCGCTGTCATAAGTGTGTTTAATTCCAACGTTGCACCTTTCATCAACTCCCAAGGACTCAAACTAACTCTGGATGAACGTGACAGACATTAACATAATGTATGAGAATAGGAAGATCTAGCCAGAAAACATCAAAAAGCGGAAGATCTCACCTGGGTATCATGTTTCCTGAAAAACAATAGTTGTTAGTTTAAAAAGAACTCAATTAAACATAACCTAAGTAACATGTAGTGGAATGAAGCTTTTTTTCCATCAAAGGTTAAAAAGCGATACTCACAGGAGAGAAGCAAAAATCATTTTCGCAAGTACTACAGTCAAGAAAGAGTTGTTAGTGCACTTAGAGATGACAAAATCCACAGAGTTGCAGAAGAGAAATTCTTACTTCTCAGCAACCATCTGTAAACACTGCTAGTCATATTTCTTCCCGAAATGCATTTTTGGCAGCCAAATTGTGTCTGTCAGTAAATGTTATCTGTCGGCTACAGAAGGAAAAATGTGGAAATCAACGAGATTTGAAGAAGTTAATATATTCCCCTCAATTCAGATTTTCCAGGAGCAAGCCCTTGAACAGATGCAGGCAAATCAGAGAAACATCAGATACTGTTAAATCAATCAATTTCCCCTAGTGATGATAATACAAAAGCAACAGCGAGTGCAAATTTAGAAAGTACCTTTTCAGAATACTAGAAGTTGTAGAGTTAACCTTGACTGTCCAGGAGACATTCTAATCTTAATTCCCGAACAAGAAGAAAAGCTGATTGGCATTTGTACAGACTTTGACACTGAATTCTTCATACTGATTAAACCGGCAGATACCCTTCAACTAGAAGGACTACCAGACAAGAAAGCCTCTTACTTTATATAAAACTAATAGATTTACCTCATGAGTTGTTCTTTCTTCGAGCCTGACAGTCTTATCGTTATCACAAATTCAGTGTTCTCAATCTGCATTTGGTCTCGCAAGTAAACAGATGGCTCAACACCAACTTCATATAAAACCTGTTTCATGTCCTTTTACCTGTTTTGGCTCCTCGAGTTCATTAGCCTTGTATAAGCATGTAAAGCTATGTTCTTCAGTAAATACGAGTCCTGATTCAAAGGTCTAATACAATGTCATCACAACAACAACAAATTTCAAAAGCTAACAGATTTACCTCATGAGTTATGCCTTCTTTGGGCGTGGCAGCCTTATTGGTATCGCAAGATTCCGTATTCCAAACCTGAATTTGGTCTCCTAACCAGCACTAACTTCATATAAAACCTGTCTCATGTCCTCTTTCCTGATTGCTTTGACCCTTGTCAGAGTACACATTACATTCCTCATCAACAAGAATGATGGGTACCAGGGACCACAACATTCGTTGTCTCCACACACTCCAAACTTGCAAGAGAAGAGTTGCAGGATGTATGCATATGGGCATGAACGAAAGTGTGTGAATGCATGTATATGTATGTTAACATGGATGCAAGTGCTTGAATGCATGTATATGTGTATGCATGAATGAAAATATGTATGTATGCAAGTGTGTGTATGGCCATGCTAGTTTTTTTTTCGGTTGAGTATGGTCATGGTAGTGGATTCGCCCTTAAGGTGCATCATATCCACAAAAAACCTGCAAAGGGCCACGTTAAAAATAAATTAGAAGAAATTTTTAGGCTATGAATAATTTGAACTAAACCCAGAGAGTAAGCAAGTCTTTCTACGTACAATGAAGAAAGTGATTGAAATTAGTTAAGACAGCTTCCAAAACTTAAAAAATTGCCCATTATTTTAACTATTTCCCTTGTATAATGCTATATTCTCTCGTGGAAGATCTGATGTTATGTCCAAACATTACGGAACTCCCATGGCCCTGCCATAACCGAACATAATAGTTCTAATTTGTCAGTCATTGGAGAAAACTCGTGGGGGAACAAATCAAATGTTCCCCAAAATCTTGCTTAAAGTTAAAACTATATGAAGAAGTTCCAGCAAAATACAAAAAACCGACCAAAAACATGAACTCCTGACCTTTTAAAAACACTCTTCGATGTACTTAATTAATTAGATCTGAAGAATCTTACAATCATAATTATAAACATAATTGCAAGAATCCAAAAGCCATAAATTAAATATACTTATCTCTTCAAGTGCAGATTCTACTTCGAGAAGTATTCGTCACAGGATCGTTGTAATGGAAGCTTTGTCACTGATAATTTTGCTTACGAACTTATTCGAAACAAGATTAATTTCCACAGATTAAATGCGAATTAGAGGTCGAGAATGTTTCAATGAAGAACACTATGTTCTTGTCAATTTTTGTGTGCAAGAGAAATCCCACACCATGAAGCCTCAAAGCTTCTGTTGTGCGCACCTCAAAAATCCAATGAACCCCATCCATTTATTATTTCCAAGTTCACAGGAACAGCAAGCCAGAAACGTGGTTTCTAGTGCTTGCCTCTGCATGAGAAGTTACACGTGTTGTAACTTCTACTCAACCACTTTACCCTTAATAATTTCTAAATTATTAAGGAGTAGATAAATCATGGGTGTACTAGAATTTTACGAATAAAATTCCAACAAGATCTATATGCATAAAAAATTATGAAGGCATGAAAACTAATTGATATCGATTAAAAGGAACAAAACCACGACTCCAACATATAAGACACGTTGGTCACCAGCGCTTGCACCTCCTCGTCACCGACATCATGCAAGTGCTTCTGATTGGTCGGAACCTAACACTCGTTACCTATCTTTTCACCAGAGTGACAAGGATTATCCATCAGTATGCCTAGAAGCCAAAAGTGGAACAAAAAACTGGTTACCATTTGCAGAAGAGAAAAAAATAATAATAATAGAAGCAATAATAAGAGCACACGCTATCAAAAAGGTAGTAATTTCTTGCCTCCAATTGAGCTTGAAGACCTAAACGATATACAAATTGTCCACACTATCCTAGATGCAACAGTTACCAAGAACATGAACAAGTAACTTCCAGGCGCGCCCAGGCTGCGCTGGCGCCTGCTCGGACGGTGCTTCGTCCTCGCAGGCAGCTAGCGGTGGGTCAGTCTTTGGGTGGTCAACCAAATTTGAGAGGTAAGGAGTGGAGTTCCTTATAAACAAAGAAATCCTCCTTGATCTAATCAATGTGGTATTGCACTTTTCTATTTTCCTTTTGGGCTTCCACCTTAGGCCTTACCATTTTGGGCTTGCATTGAATTTTTATTCAAACCCAACAATTATTTTCCCTTTCCCTTCAATACAAAGAACAAAATACATACCAAAGATGACCAGATCGCTCTGTCGTCACTACGTTGTGTCAAACAATCATCAAAGCACAACTTGCCATCGAACTCATCGGGCAACCAACAATAACATGCAACAATCAGATCTAAAGGAGTTGGCACCCAATCTAACAGATGCGATCTCCACATTAAAAAGTTTTAACCTTCTTGGAGAAGTATTCAATGCCGCAACCATGCTACACATATTCCCAGCGGCCAGTGACAATAGCAAACAGAAAGGTTAACAACAGTGTCTATGGGATCTATCAATCGCTGGGGTTCATATCATTTCAATGAGAAGATTTAACTAGCTAGAAGCCGTAAGAGCAAAGGCAAGCTAACAAACAACCTGGCTGAAGAGTAACAGCAAAAATACGTTAACTCATAACCTGATTGAACAAACCTGAGCGCGTAATCACTTACAATTTGGCTGTAGATTAGCAGCGAAACAAGAAGGCCTCAAAAACCTCATCTGGGTTATTATCTACTACTCTACAAACAAAACGAGAACCAATGTCAAAAAATAATAGAATCCTTAAAAAAGACCAACACTTTAAGGAACCAATGCAAGGGAATGAGGTAAAAGCTTACACTTACAGGCTTATGGGAGGGTGAATCTGGTGTGGCCTTGAAAACATCCATGGTGGTTCTAATTTTCATTGCAGCACTTCTCTTATTGCTTCTAAAGAGAAGACCTGGAAAGAAAAACCTGCTTATGAGAACCGAGAGGGAATTGAATGAGGTAAAAACTTACATTTATAGGCTTATGGGAGGATAAATCTGGTGTCGCCTTGTGAATTCTTAAAAATATATTAATATTCAATATTTGTTTATTTTGGTGACATGGGTCATCTAAATCTTTCACCAATATTACTATTCTCTAATGATCATCAGTTACAATAGGTTACAATTAGGAATGCCATTCAGATAATCCAAATTGAATTTGTGATTGTCTATATATAAATTTTCCATCGGTTTGCTCGTTTTGAGAGAAGTCGTTGCTAAATTTTTAAAAAAAATTTGTTGAATTAAGAACACAACATAATTAGCATGAGATAATTTTCCAACGATTTAAGTGTACAAGTACATGGACTTGACCCTGCTTAAATTGGTAAAAAAAATCCTATACATCAAAGCCCGTGAGTGGCTAAGAAACTTGATATTCTCAGTTCCGCAAGATCCTGCCACGTGTGCAAGGATTCTAGTAAAAGTAAACAAATAGTTAAAAACCAATAGTAGAAGAAGAAAATAGAAAGGAGGAGACGTTACCAAAAAAATATAAAGAAATATGAGGGAAAAAGATTGGAGGAGAAGCAGAAGACAGTAAGATTGACGAAGCAGGAGAGCTCCGTCTTCCTTGGGAAAAGCAGGGAGAGGGAGGCGAAGAGGAGAGAGCAGTTGCGAAATCGCGAGCAGTTGATAAGTTAGAATTAGAGGGGAGAAGAGGATCGGATGGGGCACAGTTCGAAGAAAAAGAAGAAAGGAGGCGGCGGCGGCGGGAAGAGGAGCAAAGGCCGGCTTCAGTCCAAGGACCACTCCTCTTTCTCCGCCGAAGAA
This sequence comes from Hypericum androsaemum, assembly GCA_963995505.1. Classification (NCBI taxonomy): domain Eukaryota; kingdom Viridiplantae; phylum Streptophyta; class Magnoliopsida; order Malpighiales; family Hypericaceae; genus Hypericum; species Hypericum androsaemum. Next base: position 642,231 of record OZ023188.1, on the reverse strand, counting down.
AACGAGCTCCTCGCCGAGGAGATCACCGTCTTGTAACTCCCCCTTTCTCCGTTACTAAACTCCTCGTTGTCGTTAAATTAATCGGTTGACGATCCTCCTCGGGAATTCTTTTTCCTCTTCGCCTAGGGCTACTTAATATTTTCTAGGTTTTCTAGCTATAGCACATGCAAAGGAATTTGAAAAGGAAAATTATATTGCAAGAAAAATAACGAACGGAGCCTAAATATATTTTTATTGGTAACGCTGTTTTAGGTGCGCGATATTCCAAGAAGACTGCCAGGTTGTTCCAGGTTCGCTGCCTCAGATCGTTATAAAGCTCAGGTTCGGTGTCCCGGGGTGTTTTTGCTAGTCTTTTAGCTTATTTGTAGTTTCTTGCTATTGGCCTTAGCTTTCCTTGGTACTGGAACTTGGTGCTAGGCCTTACACGACGGACATGGGATACGAGGACCTGAACGTCTCTGCGCTGCTCTCTGTCAGGTTAACTTAGCTGGTGGATTGCCTTTTCCCGCTTGTAAAATGTCAGTTGCCTTGGGGTGATTGTTCCTTCCGATTTGCTCGCCAGGTGTGCACCGGGATACCCGTTCAAGTGTCCTAAGCTGCAGATCACTCCGGAAGAAGGCTTGACGAAGAATGATGCCGATAAGCTCCTGTCTCTGCTTCATGAACAGGTACATTATGCAGCTACCTTGCTGCTCAGAGATCTGTTATTTAATTGATGACTTGGTTGTTCTGCAGTTAGAATGATCTTTTCTTTCATGTGTTTAGGCCAATCTGAATGCTCGAGAAGGACGTGTGATGATTTTTAATCTTGTTGAGGCTGCTCAAGAGTTTCTCTCCGAAATTATACCTTCTGTCCAATTGCCTGTTTCTGTAAGATTCTACTTTGTTCAAGGTGTGTTAGTCTAAGCAGGAAAGTCTCCCGAACAAATGTAGTAGGGGTTACATTGCAGAAAAAGTGGCTACGTGTTTTTTACTGTCTTGGTATATTTTGTATTTGAACCATGTGCTAATAGCAAAACAGTGACAATCATATGCCCGTAATGATACTGTTTTGGTATATTCTGTATTTGAACTATGTACTAGTTGCAGAACAACTATGATTATATGCCTGGAATGTAATATGTTACATCGCTGTTACTGATTTTGTCTATTGGCATTCAACTTCTATGTATTCCAGTTCTTGATATAGGTTTCTGTTGGAGGTATAAAGAAAATCTGAAGAATTTGTTTGTCGGTGATTGGAGAATATGAATGGTGGATCTGATTGCCCTTTTGATTGATTGCCCAATTTTCTTATGGCAGGCTGCAAACCCGACTTCCGACAATGGTTGCCAATTACATCGAAAGGATATTGGAAGTTCCAATAACATGAGTTCTGCGCCAAGAGGACCTTTTGTTTATGGATTTGTTGACCTCTTTAGTGGCTGTGGAGAGTCATGGCATTGGGGAGTAACCATTGATGATGGTGGGGTGATAACTTCATCAGAGCAATCCATGATCACGAAGGATACAAAAGGAGAAGTGCAGGAGAAGAAGGTAGAGAAAGTTGTGAAGCCATTGGTCATGCAAGATGTCAAGCAGGCTTCATTGAGCTCCCAGGTTCCAAAGTTAGATCCGGTGGAAGAAGAAACTGAAGATGAAAACAAAAGCTTATCGAACACCGAGTCAAATGAATCTCAGATGGAGTTCTTCTTGGGGAACAAAATGAGAGGGGAGAATGAGGTGAGTAACTTTGGTCTGCTATTATATCCTTAAAACTCGATCGTGTTGTCTTTGATTCACGTTTAACTCTAGCCATGTTCTGCCATTTCTGTCTCTGATGCTTGGTGGCTTCTCTGAAGTCTTTCTCGAAATTTTTGGTTTCACCATGGATGAACTTTTACAGGACAGAGATCCTGAGGAATCTGAATCAGAAGATGATGATGAGATTGAAAGTGAGCCTTGGGAGTCGGTGTCTTTAACCTCCTTACGTCAAGATCAAGCATGTGAAACGATTGAGAAGGACCTGATATTGGTAATTCAATTTAACATGACAGTGTCATTTATACAGTTTTTCTACATTGAATGACTGGGAATGACTTCTTTCTTAGGTTCATCTCCTTCGACTTGCTTGTTCTGCTAAAGGATCTTTGGCAGATTCATCGTCTCAAATAGCCACCGAGCTGTACAATTTGGGTGTATGTAGTTGAAAACATCTATTACTTTTTGAATTAGATAAAATTTGTTGTTTATTTATGCCAATCCATTCTGGTAGTCACATGGAAAAGATTACTCAGGTTATTTCTGAACGGGTGCAAGAGTTGGCTTCTAAACCATCTTCAACCTTTAGCAAGACCTTTGATCAAGTTTTCCGCCAGCATATGGTTTACACTTCTTCCTCATCCTTTTCATGTTATGTTTTGTCTTAATGTCACTGTCTGAGTTATTCTTTGTCACTTCAGGTTTCTTCCAGGGTTTCTCAGTTTTGGAAGCTTAGTTCTGATCTAGATGAGCCTGATAAATCTCTTCCTAGTTCTAGATATTTGAATGACTTCGAGGAGCTGCAGTCACTAGGTATTACCCTCTTCATTTACTGATTTTTTAGTCATAGGCCTAAAGTTTAAATGATTTTTATTTATGCACGTGGGGACATATTGGCATATTTTGTATTCTTTGATCTGTTCACCACTTTGTTGCACACATCAATAGGTTACACGTTTCAGTGGGGATGAATTCCAAGTTCATTGCCTCCATTTTGATTCAGGTAGAACCACAAAGAGTTTTATGAATGTCTGTTTCAGTCTTACAGAACTTTCTTTGTTGTTGAGATACTTAGTCTTAGGCTGAGGGTAAACCTTATTACGTGTCTGCTCACTGTTAACGCAGCCTCATAAGTAGGGCTGTTCTTTTTTTACTGTGACAGGTCATGGTGGTTTTGGCCATGTTGTTCTATGCAAAAATAAGCTGGATGGAAGACAGTATGCTGTAAAGAAAATTCGCCTCAAGGACAAAATCTTGCCTGTCAATGACCGGATCTTAAGGTAATTATGACAACCTGTTTCTCTTTTGTCAGTGTTAAGAAATAGTCTGCAGAGGAACCTGGTTCCCCACCGTGCGTGTACATCTTAGAGTCAAAGTTGCTGCTTTTGTTTGGTTTAATGAGAGATGGCGTCCTTTAGTAATTTATTGTTATTATATTGAGCATGATGGCCCGGCAAGTGTTACCCCGCTTAGTGTCATCAACATTGTTTCTTTGCACCGTTGCGAGATACTCAGGGAAGTGGCTACCCTCTCACGTTTGCAGCATCAACATGTTGTTCGGTATTATCAGGTATGCTATTTTTTTTTCTGCGTAGTCTATGGATTTTATAGTTTTATGTTTGCAGCTTTAACATCTTGCAAAAAGGTTAGAACTTTTTTTCTTCCAAAAAGTTCTGGTGTCAGTGTTTATTTCCGCAATTTGATGAAAAGTAGACAAGGAAAATCCTTTTGAAAAGATCAGACACCTTGATGCGGGCTTAGAGAAAGTTCTGCTAATCATTACTATTTGTGCCTTGATGATATTTGTGATTATTTGCAAAAACCTCCAGGCATGGTGTGAAACAGGGGTCACTGGTTCCTCTGGAGAAACACCTTGGGGTTCAGGGACCGCCGCAAGCTCTATGCTCAGTTACAAGGGCACGAGCTCAGCTGATGTTGGGGAAGAAAACAAGGATGAGTCAACATATCTCTATATCCAAATGGAATATTGTCCAAGGTAAATGCTCCCCAGATTTTGGCGGACTTGTTTATAAATGGTGAAAATCCACCTACCCATTGCCTTAAGGTTTTGGGTTGGATATACATGTTGTGATGGTTATGCAACCGAACTACTGCCTTAAAGTATCAAATGATCTCTTCTACTACATACAATTGTCCAAGCACAGTTACTATTATGTTGGAAACAAAGAGATTTATCTGATTCTTCTTAGGAAGGCCAAAGTTGTTTGCTCTTGACTTTACTCTGATGTCTAGTTGATTAATTTAATTCTCTAGATTGGCTTTGGCATCACCTACAGTCAGAATCTAATGATTACTCTATTCTCTTTCAATTATTGAAGGACGCTCCGCCATGTTTTTGAATCATACAACCATTTTGACAAGGACTTGGCATGGCATTGGTTTCGACAAATTGTTGAAGGCTTGGCACACATACATGGGCAGGGAATCATCCATCGTGACTTAACCCCTAATAATATCTTTTTTGATGCTCGCAATGATGTAAAAATTGGGGATTTTGGCCTTGGTATGGAGATTTTTCAATTTATATCAATCATTTTTCATCCGCTATGACTTCGTGATTTGAAATTTCATTAATAAAGATGTGGCAGAGCCTTTTTGGTTTAACAGTAATTTCACTGAGTAGGACTGAGATCGTGAAAGTGGGATTGATATATGCTCTTCAAAATTTCAGCTAAGTTCTTGAAGTTGGAACAGCTGGATCCTGATACCGCTTTACCTAGTGATACAACTGGAGTATCAATTGACGGTACAGGTGAAGTTGGAACTTACTTCTATACTGCCCCTGAAATCGAGCAAGGATGGCCCAAGATTGATGAAAAGGTTGATCTGTTTTTCTTAAATTTTTTCAGTCTGGTAATTCTCTGTATACAAGATGCGCAAGTGTAGTTTCTCTTGTGTAACATTGTCAAGTAATCTTGCACTTCAGGCTGACATGTACAGCTTAGGAATTGTCTTCTTTGAACTTTGGCACCCGTTTGGGACAGCGATGGAGAGACATATCATTTTGTCAGACTTGAAGCAGAAAAGAGGACTTCCTTCATCATGGGTTGCTCAATTTCCTGAACAAGCATCCTTGTTGCAGCGGCTGATGTCACCTAGTCCATCTGATCGTCCATCTGCCACCGATCTATTAAAGAATGCTTTCCCCCCGAGAATGGAATATGAACTGTTAGACAGTGAGTAACTACTGACTGATGGTTATCATTACATCTACTTAGCATGCACCCTTTCCTCATAAACTCATTGCATGATGAGCAGGGATCAATTACTCCATGACCTTATCGAATTTATGAATGTGGAAATCGCATGAACTAAAACAAGCAAGTACTTGTATTTGATTAAGCAAAATATTTATTTTTCTCTTTTGATGAAGTTCATGAGTGGCCAATTTAGCCTTGTTAATAATTAGCGAGTCTCAATCCCATAAACTTAAGGCCGCTCTATTCACATCATTGCCTTAGTTTTCATGATATGACTTAAGATTTGAAGGTCTGACTTATAATTCAAAGGATTGATTGTACCTTTAGAAAATTGTACGTATGGCTTCCAATATTGGCGAAAGTAGTTTTCTGTAACATGTTATCCCTTCTGTTTATTTGTTTTTTATGATCCTAGGTTGTTTGGCTTGGGAGAGATTTGCTTGACAATCTAAGTTGACTTTAATTGTGTGTATGAGCAGATCAAATGGCAGAAGGAGCTATAACTTTGTTGAAATCTTGGCATCTGTCACTTTTGCATAAGCTAATGAGAATCTTACGTTATGAGAAGTTTTCAGCTAGCTCATTATCAATTCAACGAGATGATTTCCTTGATTACAGATATGTTACGGACAATGCAGACTTCCGAAGACCGAAGTGTGTATGACAAAGTAGTGAATGCTATCTTTGATGAAGAGGTGTTGGGCTTGAAAAACCACCATCAACATGGTAGATTAAGGATGGTTAGAGACAACACTTCCTCCATCCATCTCACTGAGCTCCGTGATTATGTCATTGAGGCCTCTAGGGAGGTTTTCAGACAACATTGTGCCAAGCATCTTGAAGTTACACAAATGCACTTGTTGGATGATTATTCACATTTGAAAAGGTAGCTTTTCTTATTGGCATGCTGTAGTGTTATTATTAGTAAGAAATCTCTACGAGGCTCATTTGTTTACTTATCATACAAGAAGGAACACTGTCAAGCTCCTTAGCCATGGGGGGGACTTCATTGAACTTTGCTATGAGTTGCGCCTGCCTTTTGTCAATTGGCTTATAGCAAGTCAGGTGAGCATATTAACCTTCTGTAATTGATCAAAAAGTAAGATTGTTGGTGTAATGGGCATCTTTCCTATAGTTCTATTGTTCTACCTCTTTTCTATTCCTTTTTTTTAACTCGCAATACCTGTTCATTCTATAAGGCTAATGAGTTGAACAAAGTAAGAGTGTCGGTTTAATGGGCATCTTTCCTCTGGTTCTATTGTTCTAACTCTTTTCTATTCCTTTTTTTAACTCACAATACCTGTTCAGTTCTTTAAGGCTAATGAGTTGAACGAAGTCTGCTTGAATAATGTAGCATTATTGTTTTCAATTTCCAGAGATATTCTTTTAGAAGATATGAAATATCTTCTGTTTATAGAAGAGCGGTCGGTCATTCGCCCCCAAATTGTTATCTACAGGTATGGATCACCAGCCTATTATTTGAGCTGTCCTGCTTATCAATATGTAAACTGCATATTGATGCATTTGGCTGTTAGTCCAGCTTTGTTTGTGTGTTAGTTAATCCATTTCTGAAATGGACAGGGCGATTTCGACATTGTTGGAGGCGCAGCAGCTCTGACAGAGGCAGAGGTTATTAAGGTGATTTTCTCCCCATAATTGTTATGGTGTCACAGAGTTGTTTCTTGGTTGTTGCTAATATATCTGGCTTAAATTTCTTTTAAGCATAGTATTGATTGTAGCTTTTGTCATGTCCCAGGTTACTGTGGACATTATGTGTCGTTTCTTTTCCTCAGATTCCTGTGATATTCGTCTGAATCATGGAGGATTGCTGGAAGCTATTTGGTCTTGGGTGGGAATTAAGCCAGAGCTCAGGCACAAAGTGGCTGAGGTACACTAATGTTCTGTACTTTGTGGTTTTGCTAATCAAAATTCAAGCTTTGAGCTCACAAAATCCAATTATAATGGAAAGCTTCTTTCGCTGATGGGATCTTTGCGGCCTCAATCCTCTGAACGGAAGTTGAAGTGGGGAGTCATAAGGCACCAGCTCTTGCAGGTTTGATGAACATCATAATGCTATTTTTTTTACTTAGTGGCCTTCAGTAATACTGCACACGGTCTTGCTCTACATGGTTTATTTGTTGTCACGTGAACCCCCTTTGAAAGTCTTACTTTTGATTGCTATCCAATAACGGCTAACATTGCCTGTGTTCTAACTTGCCCTACAACTATCTTGTAACTTAAGGCACTACGTGATTATAGCTTCCATGCATATGACTTGCTTTATCTTCCTTGTAGCATCAATTGCCGAGGAAATATGTTTGACTAGTCTCATCCTTGTGCAATTTTTCAAGTAGCTAGTGGTATTTTTAATTGTGGCCAGGCAGAAGTTGGCAGAATTTTTCTGGAAGAAGAATGACTTTCCATCTCACTTTTTCTTTCCAGGAGCTAAATTTAGCGGAAGCTGTTGTGAATAGATTGCAGACAGTTGGTTTGAGGTTCTGTGGAGCTGCAGACCAAGCTCTCCCTAGATTGAGGGGAGCCCTGCCGATGGGTATGCCCAATGCCTTTGATTACGCTTCTATATGTAAAGTCGTCCTCTGAACTCTGGCAAAATGCAGATAAGTCTATCAGGAAGGCTCTGGATGAGTTGTCTGATCTGTTTATGTATCTGAGGGTTTGGAAGATAGAAAACCATGTCTATGTTGACCCGTTGATGCCACCGACTGAGTATTACCATAGAGATTTATACTTCCAGGTAAAGCAGTTAATCAAATCTGGCGTGTGAGTGGATGTGTGCTTGCAGATTGTATAATTTTCATAAAATCACTTTCGTTAGGGTTCTTTGTCATACTTATAACTTCTGTAACCTCGAATGCTGTTGATCAAATCTGGCATGTGAGTTGACGTCCAATTAAACAACTGCATAAACATAAGTGGAGAATGCTGGGTCGCTATCCGCCATAACAAGCTACCCTCTCTCTCTCTCTCTTTCCTCAGATATATCGGATGAAGGAGAATAATCCCGGTTCACATAGTGGAGGCATGCTGCTTGCTGTTGGTGGTCGCTATGATTATTTGCTTCGTCAAAAGTGGGACCATGATTATGCATCTCATGTACAGTGTTATTCTTCTCAGCTCGTGTTTCTTCTATTTTTAATAGCAAAAGCATTGTGGTTTTGCTGTAGTTATGTGGTTGCCAAAGGCAGCTTCACGCAAAATACAAGGCAAATGTCAAGCAAAACTCTTATCTCGGAGGAGGTGTCCCCACCATCCTTTTGAAATATGTATCTTATGGTGTTTAAATCTCTGGAAACTGATCTGGTCTCTCTTCATGCAGAGAACAAACCCCCCAGGGTGTGTTGGGACTAGCCTGGCATTAGCAGCAATAGTAGATCACTGTCCTGCAGATTTCCGACCTCTCAGGTGCAGTTGCACTCATTTCAGCTTTTCCTTCAAGTTTTTTCGACACGCTAACCTTGAGCATAAAATCTTAAATTCCTTTGGGCCCATGTATCTCATAGAAATACTTGATGTTTACTTGTGCAGAAACGACATCAGCACCAACATTCTTATTTGTTCAAGAGGAGGTGGTGGTTTGCTGGTTGAGCGAATGGAACTAGTTGCTGAACTGTGGCAGGAGAATATCAAGGTCAAACTCGAATCGTGTTACGTTGCTGTTCTATATGGCCTTACTTCTAACATATACTGAACCATTCATGGCTTTCGTCAGGCCGAGTTCGTACCAATACCCGATCCAAGCCTGACCGAGCAGTATGAATACGCAAATGAGCACGACATAAAATGCATAGTCATCATGACAGATGCAGGCGTCTCGAAAACTGGTTTTGTGAAGGTAATTCATATCCGAAATCCCTCCGCTTTTAACAAGAGAAGCTCTCTCCTGGTCAATTGCTACTTAATGATCAACTTAACAGGTCCGTCACCTTGAACTTAAGAGGGAGAAGGAAGTCGAGAGGGAAATGCTCGTCAGGTTTCTATTAGATGCAATGGCGACGCAGTTTAGAAACCCTTTGGTGTGGATCTAGGAAAGATTCTCTGATATACAACATAAACAGCACGCAAACGCATACGTTCTCTCCCGTCGGGCGATCCAGTCAAGCACATACCAACAATTTTTGAAGATTAGAATTACGAATCTTTTTTGTCGACACATTTCTTTTGTAAAGCTGTATATATTTAGAGAGAGAGAGAGGTGATGATGATGTAGACGCTGTCTGGGGTTAAATGTATCCGGAATGGAAAGTTGGCCATACATTTATGAGTAAAACTGACTCGCTGAATCTAAATTTAGATGGTCCGAATAGTAAAGAACTTGGATAGAGGAGGTCTTGGGTTTAAGTCTAAAGCCATACATTTATGACTAAAACTGACTTGATGAAGAATTTGGATTAAGGTCGTCTTGGATTTAGGTCTCACATATGTAAAGCCATACATTTATGACTAAAATAACTCGTTGAAGAATTTAGAATAAGAAGATCTTGGGTTTAATTCTTACAAATGTAAAGTCATATATTTATGACTAAAATAACTTGCTGTAGAATTTAGATTAAAGATATCTTAGGTTTAAGTCTCATCTATAAAAATATCATCCGGAAAAACACGCCTAAAATATAGCGTCCGACAGTGGATATCAGCTTTTGCTGGAGGAGCTTGTTTCTAAACTAAAGTCAATATATATAGTGAAATCGAAAATCCTAATCGAAAAGGCCCCTATAGCTCAGTGGTAGAGCGTCAGTCTTGTAAACTGAAGGTCCGTAGTTCGATCCTGCGTGGGGGCATTTTTTTAAATTTACGGTTTTGCTGGCCAGTCGAGTGATCAATAAAACAAGTAAGACTGTAATAATAAAAGTACTTGATAAAATTTACTACCTTAAAAAAATTTTGGAAGTTGATCATCAGCAAGAAGCTAAATACTGCAGCAGCAGCAACCATATTCCAGAAATTACAAATTGTTGGTTTTTTTTGTAGGTACAAATGTAGGGGATGATGATGTAGACTTCAAAAGTTATGTTGCAAGAACAAGTGTTCTTGAGGAGAAGCAGGACCTATTTCCTCCTCCAAGCTCCTTAGTCCATCCCCACCAATCCCACCGTGGCTGTGATTCTTTGCTTCAAGGTTCTTCCCATCAACATCAGCTTCCGAGACCGAGGACTTTCGTCTCTGTGAGGAGGTGACACTGGGGAATGTGATCCACGACGGAGCTCGGAACTCGATCCTTTGATCTTCGGCTTCTGCTACATCGGTTTCTGAGGTTGACCTGTTGGAAGACCTCTGAGAAGGTTTCTTGTGCAGCCTGCTGCTTCCTAATACCACCTCCGTTGGTAGTATCGGTTGCTCGCTGCTCGGGCTGCCCATCAGCTGCGCGAGGGCGCGCTCCAATGCTGTTGTGACTTTGTCCATTGAAGGCCTTTCCTTGCCTCTCATCCTCACACATTTGCAGGCCACATTTGCGATCCGTTTCAGCGCCTCTATATCGGATGGCTGCTTCACCACCGGGTCCAGGATCGTGGTGATATCCCCTGCTTTGATAAGAGGCACTGCCCATTCCACGATGTTCCCTTCTTCGTACTGCATATCTATGGCCTTCCGTCCACTAAGTATCTCCAAAAGCAGCACTCCGAAACTGTAGACGTCTGATTTGGTGGTGAGATAGTGGAGCCTGTAGTACTCCGGATCAAGGTAACCAAGTGTCCCTGCAGGTAGTTCAGCTAATGGCGAGCTACTGTCTATTGGCCCCAGCAGAGAAAGACCGAAGTCAGCCACCCGAGCATTATGCTCTTCGTCAATGAGAATGTTCGAAGATTTGATGTCGCGATGGATCACAGGCGGGCAAGCATAACCGTGCAAGTACTCGATCCCACGAGCTGCTTGGACTGCAATGGTAACCCGGCGCACCCAATCCAACTGCTCTTTCAAAGCAGTCTTCCCGTGGAGGTGTTGATACAAGGAGCCGTGAGCCATGAACTCGTAGACAAGCAATCTTTCTCCACCTTCTTCACAATACCCGAGCAGATTCAGCAAATGTGCATGGTTTAGTCTCGATAGAAGGTCGAGCTCGGTGTGGAACTCTTTTGAATTCTTCTGCTTATCAGAAGACACTACAGCCTTTTTAACAGCGACTATTGTCCCGTCCCTCATCACTCCCTTATAGACACATGAAAAACTTCCTTTTCCTGCCAAAGACTCTTCTTTAAATCCATCAGTAGCCCTCTCGAGTTCTTCATAAGTGAACATTTGAGCTCGCCTTATCTTAATCTCATCCAAGTCGGGACGGATCTTCCCGTTATCCTTGGGAAATGAAGAGTCGGCCCCTGCTTTCCCGCCGGAGTTTGCTTCCTTGGTGATGCACTCACAATTCCTCAACCTATATCGGACATATATAATAGCGGTTGAAGACACAATAATCACTAGGAACACAGCAAAGGCTATCTCTGCTATGATGACCGGAAATTGCAACGACCAGAATCTCTCGGTTTTCTTTCCTCTAGACAAATCAGAATTCACAGAAGAACAATTCGAGAAGCAATCTGGCATGTAGCAGCTCGAGCAGTTATATTCGCACAGGCGGTCGGCTTTCAAACTGCATTCAGCTTTCTGGTACATTTGAGAAGGGCAATCACCACTGCAGGGCAAGCAAACATGAGAGCCCGGGGTCTTGCACGGTGCTTTCTCATCGCTGAGCTCGTAGGAACCGGGAGTGCAGGGAGTAGTTTTGCATTGTCCGGGGGAGACCGCTATTGGGAGGGGGCTCGGGAATCCAAGTCCCCAACAAACAGGTAGGAGGGATTTATCAGCCAGAATGCCACAAGTGAAATAATCTCCGGCAGCAATTCCGTACACCTTGATGTCTGTTGGAGCAGGAGTGCTTCGCTGGACTGTGAATCCCCAACAAGCTACCCCTCTGTCGGAGCTCTTGATTCCACAAGCATGGAACTTCCCCCCGACAACGGAGAGCATAGAATCGCTCGGCGGAATATCGACATTGCCTTCACCCGAGTATGCAACTGAGATCTCTTCTTCAAGGTCTAAGCTTCTTCCCCAACAAAAGATTCTAGAATTTATCCCTTCCAAAATCCCGCAGACGTGATAGCCACCGGCTGCAATACTTTGAAACCTCAGGTCCTTGGGAATCAAGCTGATCACATGGCTACTAGTCTCATCACCCCAACAAAAAACAGTCCTGTTCTGTGAGAACAACCCGCAGTTGAACTCAGAACCTGCAGAGATCCACTGAATCTGCCCGTCGAACACATGGTTCTTGGTCATATTATAACCCCAACAATCAACAAGGGACATGTTCCGACGCCTGCCCGTTAAAGGCTTTCTCAATCCGCATAAATGGTAATCACCTGCGCTGATCTCGACATACTCGGCTGCATTGACCATAGGCTGTGGAACACCCATTTGGATAAATCCACTGCTCCCCCAACAATACGGCTGGCTAGAATCCATCAGAAGCCCACAAATAAAACCATCACCAGCAGTAAGGCCAGAGAAAGGGAAACGCGCCGGAGTTCCATAGATTATAGCCGAGTTCGAACCATAGCAGGTCACAAGATGCGAGCCATCGGACTTGAGGCCGCAGAAGACAGGACCATTCTCACCATAGGAAATGGCAATGGAGGACATAGAGCCCAAGCCTGACACCAAGCAACATAAATTGCAGAAAGCAATGAGCTCAACAAAGACTTGAACTTTCCATTTGCATCCGGAAATCTTCAAGAACCTGACACAGAAATATGCACCCAAATGGCTGAAAATTCCCATGACACGGTTCCAACTTTGGCCTATGATCCTAACCCACCTAACAAATCACAGACTTAGAGAAACCAATTCCTTTAGCAACTCTAAAGAACCCGCATTTGTCTCAATTGCTCGTCCTCTGCAAGAACAAGCAACAGCCAAGTTCAATAAGCTGAATGCTGCGGAATTGCAACTCATTCAAAAGCAACACAACCTCAGTTGAAGCAAGTACCTTTTGGTGGAAGAGCCAAGGCCAAAGCCAAGTACTTGCTTTGCTCCAACAGCTGAGACCCACTAAGAGGCCAAAGGAAAAGATGGGTTCTTTAACTTCCTGTTCATGGCAGAACTGGAAACTTACAGGGTCCTAAAAGACCCATGTTTGAGGCAAAAAGATGGTGTCTTTAGCTTTTGCATGGTGGCCTAAAGCTTGAACTATGGTGGGATTTGGATGAAATTTGTGAGGAGATGGGAGTGTGGGAATGGTGGTTGCAGGAAAGTAGTGTTGTTGTTTCAGCCAAGAAGAGAGAGAGAGATAGAGAGAGAGAGAGAGTAATAAATGGCCATGAAACTGCAGCTTCTCAATATTGGCAACAAGTTTAGGTGAAGGCATTAAATAGGGAAGTAAATGCTCTTTTGATCTTTTCATGCCTTCATTTCCTTTTTCGAATTTTTGCTGTTTCCCTTTCTGTGTTTTGCTTTGCTTTCCATAGAATTGAATTCCCTCTCCCACTCCCTCTCTCAATGGTTAAACTCTGTAGCCAGCCGGAGAGGGAGAGAGAGAGAGAGAGAGAGCACTCTTTTCTATGTTGTTGCTCCTCCAACTCAAAGAACTCTTTCGCCTGGACGAACTTCAATTCAAAGAAAGAATTTTTTTTAATGTACGTAAATTGTATTTATCAAAAAATAAATTCGACAAAATGGAAAGTTGGTGATTGGTTTTTCTCTGTAATAAGCAAAAACCGAGTGAAATTGATTATACTAAATTATTTCTAAATTCTCTTCTATTGTACTATTTAACTCGACATATTCCTGTCAACGAAACATAAGTACATTGCAATGTTTGTTCAATGCAGATTTTCATGTTGCACATTAATAGTTAAATACCATAGAATATGACCAAAAATTAAAAAATAAATGCATTAGAAGGTTAGGTAACAAAGTAACAGGCAATGTGAAGACGAAGTTACCCTTTGTAACCAGAGCCAATGGCCCGCTACCATCATGGTCAATTCTGGCAAATCCAACAAATGGCGGGAAACGGGTATTCTGGTGATACAATACAAATACAATACGAGCCACGTTAATCAAGCAATGAGATATAATTTTTTAATTCTATTAATAATAATAATAATTTAACTTAGAAGTTGGTCAAGCAAAGAAGGAAGGAAGAAACTATTTCTGTTGCTTTCTCTGGCTTCCGTTACAACCAACCCCTACGTGTAATTATTAATTCATTGCCGGATGGGTTTTACAAATAGGACGCATCTTTACATAATTTGAGATTTTGTTTAAAAATCTGTAAATCTATTGGTGCTTAAATTCATTCTGGTTAAGATGGTTTTTTTTTTCCAAACATTGTTATAAAACGCATATTTTGGATAAAATTATCTGATATCTTCAAATTTGCATTCTCGAGATGCAGATTTGAAATCTCTTGTTAAACAACTAAATTGTTACAAGGATGTTGGTGGTTTATCATGTGTAATTTAAAGCTCAGTCACCTGTTGGGATTTCGTCGACGGCCAGGCGTTGACATTTATAAATTGGTGTCGATTCATTTTATGTGTACTATAATGCCGCGGCCATTGGGTAGTATGCATAATAATAAATGCACATAAATCTTAGGAGTAATATACTACAAACTTGGTTGGGATTATCATTTTAGAAAAAAAGCTTCGGCTTGCATTTACATCCACGGAACCGCACATGCAATGTGACGCGACGAGAAATATGATGTAGTGTCATAGACATAAAAATTTATGTGAAAAATAACGAGTTACAAGATTAGTCCGTTCTAATAATTTTTATATCTAATTAAAAGTTTCAAGGCATTGGGTTTCTCATAACGCCATGCAGTAGTCGGAAACTATAGAACTACGTACGCGTCTGACTCAATAAAATCTCAGGGAATGTGCTCCGACCGTCCACGAGTTTGATTTTTTTTGGGGTCAATATTCAGTATCATTGATAATTAAAGGTGAACGAGTAATGTTTTGGCTTGGCTTGGACCAAAAACATAATTTTCAAGTAAGTATCTTCTTCTTCTTCCTCTTTATTATTAGGGAAAAGTCCACTTTAGTACCCTCTGGTATCGCGAAAAATCCAGTCAGTACCCTGTGGTTTAAAACGTATCAATTGAGTCATACTTATTCCAATTAACATCAATTAGAGGCCCGGGCAGCTGCCCGGACCTGCCCGACCCCTGCCCGAACTACGTGGCCAGCCACGTCACCAAATTTTGATGACGTGGCGCCACGTGGAGAGGAGGAGGAGGAGGACGCGGGGAGGAGGAGGAGGAGGAGGAGGAGGACGCGGGGAGGAGGAGGAGGACGAGGAGGAGGACGCGGGGAGGAGGAGGAGGACGAGGAGGAGGACGAGGAGGAGGACGTGGGGAGGAGGAGGAGGACGCGGAGGAGGAGGGGAGGAGGAGGAGGATGCGGGGAGGAGGAGGAGACGGGGAGGAGGAGGAGGATGCGGGGAGGAGGAGGAGGAGGACGCGGGGAGGAGGACGCGGAGGAGGAGGAGGAGGAGGACGCGGAGAGGAGGAGGAGGAGGGAAGGAGATGGATGTCCACGTGGCGCCACGTCATCAAAATTTGGTGACGTGGCTGGCCACGTAGTTCGGGCAGGGGTCGGGTAGGTTCGGACAGGTCCGGGCAGCTGCCCGGGCCTCTAATTGATGTTAATTGGAATAAGTATGACTCAATTGATACATTTTAAACCACAGGGTACTGACTGAATTTTTTGCGATACCACAAGGTACTAAAGTGGACTTTTCCCTTATTATTAATATCTAGATATCGGGGAACGTGACCAACCTTGAGCCCCACTAATTTATACTTCAACTGAATTTGACCGTCCAGATTTTATCATTTAAAATCGATGGATATAACTAAAAAGGACCCACCAGTACCACCCGGGAGTCGAATAATCGAAAGTATTTTTTTATATATAAAATAAATAGTTGTAGAGGATATGAATCTGGATCACAGAAAGACACAGATCCGCTTCCCTTTGTCCTTTCAGGTGCAATCTTTTTGTGTTGGTCCTGCTTCATCAACAAGAATTTATGTAGCCAGAAACTACCACCAGTTTCTTCTTTTCTTAAATTTTTGCAGGACTAGGAAGGACAAAGATGGTTAGTGACCATTGAGCAAATTATACATCTACCAACAAACCCGTCATGCATTATATGGTATCCAGAGAACACGGACCGAAAATTATTGTTGTGAAAAGTTTCATTGTCGAAAATTACTTTTTTAACATGTGCTAAATCAAATTGGTTTATGATAGAAATTGGTTTACCGGATTCAATATGTGTTGAGAAAAATGAGCTAAGTGTGAAGTACGGGTTACATTGATGGCACACTTTATATTTAGCTTATTGATGAACTAAATGTAGGAAATCAATAAAGATGTTCCCGTGATTCCATAGCAACACTGAGATTGGCGATTTAAGGGACAGAATCCTGAAAATCATGACCGCCTAATATTATAATAATTTGTTGCTTTCGAACAAAATAGAAAACAACAATGTTGGTTAATGCTTGTTTGGAAGCACGACCACATCAAAACAAGGACAAATGTTTCGGTTTCGTTGTTGTTGAAAATAAAATATAAGAGTTTGTAGGATTTTATGCGTGACGAGAGCTTCAAATGCTTAATCCTTTCCGTTGCAAGATTTGTGTAGTGGTATGATTCAAATAAATCATGGAGTCGGGTTCCATAGGATATTTTAAAATCGAATTCTGTCGGATCATAATTTAGGATAAGTTATAATAAAAACTAAAAAGAGGTGAGTGGGATTGTAACATTGGTTTTTTTTAATATAAAAAAGGTATGGACTATGTGGGCCTACATCCAGGGTCTGCTTCTACTAGGTCCAATCCAAAACCCAACAATTTTGTCATATGCTTAGCCCAAGATGGATCTTCATGACCCCAGCGTCGGTGTCCAGATATCTATCGAATTGACTAATCCAAATTTGAGACAACTCAGTTAAGTAATATCTCCCGTTAAACAAGAACTCGGTGGTTGTAAAATAAGTTAGCTCAGCGTATGAACATCAATCTCCCAGTTGCTGAGAACAAATGGTTATAAATTAAACAAAAGGAAATGTCACACACACAGATACAAGCATCAATTAAGGAATTTTGGAGCCACTTCATAATCACGCCTAAAGAATGGAACACTTTGCATCAATAAACCCTGTCTGAAAAGCAGTATCAAGCTTGGAATATCCCCGGCAGGTTGGAACTTGGGGGGGTACTATAATCGTGCAGCGGAAACACCAACAAGAATTCACTGCCACAGAAAAATGAATGAATGAACAAGAAACAGCAAATAATTTGGTAAACATGGATCACTACGCTGGTCTAACATCTATGCGGAGCAAGAAACCGAACCTTAGAAACCAGACGCGTTGATCTCCTCCGAAGAACTGCAGTAGAATGTTTGGCACTTCGTAGAACTCTTGCATCGCATCTTCCAGAGCCACTACTGGTATTCTTGTACGACTGCAATATCTTTTTACGACGCCCTCCATATGTTACAGCAGTTTCGCCCATTAAACAAGTCTTCTCAAATGATTCGTTGGCTTCGGAACATCTGAAAGCAAATCGGCTGCATCGTTACAAGATGATAAAGCTGAAAACAGAGAGAGAATTAAAGAACTCTCTAATGAACGGAAGTTACACTGAACTTGCTGGCCCATTAGCGTTATTGCTCCATCCCTGCAAAATGTAGAATGCCGTCACAACTCACTAGTTGAACCGGATACACTGGCCAGAGAAAAGAAGAAAGAACTTCCAGTCAGATGCACAAACAATTCAATCTCTAGCATAGTGGTGTCAGTATTTTCAAGGGAACTGAGTAAAAAGGGCATACCCGCTCTTCTGAGGTGGTAGACGTATAATTTCCACATCTTTCATTATTCCTTGAATAAGCCACCACATCTAGATCAGTTCCCAGACTATCCTGAGAATCAACTAGATCAACAAAACTTCCATTTTCGTAACATGGCTCTTCAATGTAATTTACCGATTTTGACAGCAACATTTCCGTAGAATGGCTGGCCGTGCTGTTCTGAATTGTGAAGCTCCCATTCTCAATTAAACAACCGTCCTGTAAAAGTGAAGTGTCACAAGCTTCCTGATCATGCTTCAAAGCTTGATGTTCTGCGGCAATACGATCTGCTAAACCATCAGATATGAAGTTAACACCAAAGTTGCTGGAAGTCTTTTCTGTTTGTGCATAAGTTACAACTGAATCTGTATTTGATCTGACGCCCTTTCCATTACAGGATTCCACGTTGTTAGAAGATAGCCCGTTATCGACATCCAAATTTGGTTTGAGTGGGACAACTCCTGCAACTTCATGTAAGCACATGGATGCCTCCTGCAGCAAATCATGCGGTGAGCTTTGTCTTGGTGATAAAGACTTGCTACCTTCGTCTGAATGATTGACGTCAGAAGGAGTTTGCTTTCCCAAAACTGAACTTTGAAGAGGACCTTTTGCAAAGCTATTCACAGTTAGGCCAAGCTCCAGATTCCCAAGGTAGGAACAGTCCATCTGTTTACTACTCTCTTCACCACAGCGGACATTCTGTTGAACACTTTTGGACTTGGTGCTGTTCGCATTCTCAAGTAGGTTAACTTGATCATTACACTTCTTTTTCCAATCTGATGGTCTGGAGTTCAAATCAATACAGATTTTGACTCCCTCTTCTGAAGCAACATAAAACTCGAAAGAAGTCTGGCCTCTCACAAACTGAATATCACCATCACTATGACAAGTACCTTCTGTAACCCCGATACTCTGATATTTAGGTATATCTTCCAATCTTTGGTTGAATGTTACAGGAGACTCTTTCTGGCTGACACTACAGCCAGCACATTGAGAAACAAATACAGGTAGAGATGCATCCACAGAGTAATTTGTGAAGCCACTATAACCTTCCTGAATAAACATAGAAGAAAGGTCTGATGAAAAAATTGTAGATGCAAAAAGCAGAAAAATAAATCCAGAGAGAGCTGACCAATAACTAAAACGTGAACAGAAAAAGGAACAAATTGCTTACTGCATTTGGGACCATGGGTTCAACTATAAGTTGCACGTCACGTTTAGTAGTTTTGTTGGAGCGACGATGTAAGGTTTAAACTGACAGGTTCGTTCAGAGACAAAGAAGCATATCCTTTTTTTTTTACTAACATAAGCATCTAACATGGTACATTCAAACACCTCTATCACGTTTTAAAAGTAAAATTCCAGACCAATCCAGGAAGATGTGGTTTCTCTAGATTTTCAGTTAGTGAACAACAAATTCTTGGTCCTAAAACAAGTGCAAAATCCTATACCAAAAAAAAAAGTACAAAATCCCTGATTGGAAGAAAGGAGAAACAATATTTACTCCGAAATAAGTGCAGCCAGAAAGTTGAGTCAAACCTTGTTGGAAGCTTTCAATCTCTGATCAGTTCCC
Source organism: Hypericum androsaemum (assembly GCA_963995505.1). Classification (NCBI taxonomy): domain Eukaryota; kingdom Viridiplantae; phylum Streptophyta; class Magnoliopsida; order Malpighiales; family Hypericaceae; genus Hypericum; species Hypericum androsaemum. Next base: position 622,810 of record OZ023188.1, on the reverse strand, counting down.
AAATCTCTGGAACCAACAGGACTAGTCCTTTTGCCACTGTTGTGCCCAGGACAAGATCTTAGACCGCCATCATCTGCAACATTACAAGGACAACAGCATTTTTACCTTGAAGCAAGGAATCAAAACAAGTACAGCAGTTACTTCCACGGCGAGCAGGCGGTAGAAACCTGCAACAGCATTTCCTCTGGAATAGGACGTCGTTTCAGTCTGCACAGCAAGCGCAGAAGTCGTAGGAGCCTGTTTGACCCGGAAAGTCCCACCAGCACTCGTTTTCGACACAGACCAATGTACATCATTTCTCTGCAAAAAGCGAAAATCCCGAACTTCAGGCCACTAACACCAGCCACACGAGTAAATAAACCCGAAACCCGCGCCTCAATGCAGCATCACATTAGCAGAACAACACACATAAACACAGAGCTGAATGTGACAAAGACCCATATGGGGGGGTTAACCTGGAAGTAAGCGAGGAGAGAGTGGGCCATAACGGAGCTGGACTTCCTGGCGGGCAAGCCCAGCTTCTTGCACCATGTTTGGAGCTCCTTCCTCGAAAAACTCCCGTACAGTTGCAAATCTTCCATACCTACATTAACCCAACCAAACACGCCTCAGACCTAAAAAAAAAAAACCAACCCACTTTACAAAGAATCCACCCTTCTATTGGACAGAAATTGGACATCGCGGATAAATTGGGGATAATAACCTAATTAGAATCTGGAAAACGGATGCCCCAGCTTTTTGGAATCTCTCTCTCTCTCTCTCTAGGAAGCAGGTGGGAGGGAGAGGGTAAGGAAAGGGGTAGGGGAAGAGGGGAGGGTCCGACAGAGCTCGAATCGACGGTCCAATGGAAGACCCAACTCGTGTTGTTGGTTGGAGGAGGAGGCGACTTCTACTTCCTCTATTACTTGCAAATGAAGGGGAGTGAGGTGAGACTACCCCCAATCTCTCTATTTATTATTTGGTTCTTATGTTTTCCAAGATTTGCAATTAAGTCCCTGTCGCCACGACGGATTTACTATTTAGAGGTCCCTAGTCCCTGATTTGGTTCATATGTGGATTAAATCTCACTAATCGGCCCATGGGCCTCGTAAACGGGCTTCAGATTTCAGTGTTGCTTGAATTGGGCCTGCTTTATCAATCACTGTTAATTAATCCGACCACTAAGAAAAGTCGAAAGCCATGGTATTTATATATAATATGAATTGTTTTATTTAATGATTTATTTCTTATTTTAATTTTGTTGATTTTTTATCGGTTTAAATAATATTATTGAAGTATGTAAGTTGTTATCATTGTAAATCAGTTCCCAATTTTTTTTTGGAGGAAAATCTTCCCAATTGAGGGAGGGATGAAATAGGGGAAAAGAGAAGAGCGGCCCACGTGACACCCTCTTCCGGACTCCAACTGGCATCCGAATTTGAAACCGAAACGAATCTGGACCATCCAGCTGGATATCTCCCTACGGTCAGATCCCCAATTCCTCCCTAATCTAATTTTTCCTCGGCAACTTCCATTTCAAATTTCAAATTTCCCCCTTCTCCTCCAAAACCCTAAACCCTTGCGATCCTCAACCCCTTGTGCTTCCACCTCGCCTTTTCCCCTTTGTCCGGTGATGCCGCTTATCAATGAGGTCCCCAGCCGCGGTCCTGCTGCTCCCCTGGACTCTTCGTTGTCTTCTGATCCGGCTACTCATTGGACCAAGTTGGTCCCCGGGGAAAGCAGCTCCAACTTGCCAGTGGCTGAAGGTGTGAAACCATCTAATGGAGAGAGTGGATTTTCCACGACACCAGCGGCCGAATTGCTCCCAGGTGAGCTGCCAATTGAAAATGGGGTAGGTGACGATAAATCTGAGATCCTAGCTGCTGAATTGCTGCTCCCAGGTGAGCATCCAATGGGAAATGAGGTGGGTTGTGATAAATCTGTTGTGGATATTATGGATACTCCCTCCTTATTTTGCTCCATGTTTTGCTCCTTTAGGTAATTGTATATTCATTTCTTATTTTGTAACCTACTTTAGGAACTTGTATATGGGCAAGGCAGTGCTCCACGCATATATGACCTCCGACGTGCGATATCAACGCTTCGACAAGGTGAGATGACTGTCTGAGCTTATTACACAATGCTCAAGGGACTCTGGGATGAGGTTCAAGCTATTCGTCCTCTCTAGAAGTCGTCTTGCACGAATTGTGATCATGATATGATGAGACAAGTCCAAAAAATTTGCGAGGAAGAGTAGTTGTATGACTTCCTCATGGGATTGGATGATGCTTTCAATACTGTCAAGACACAGATCTTGAGCACTCAACCAATTCTCGGGCTCCGTCAGGCCTATCATCTTATAGCTGAAGAGGAACAATGGAGGACAATCTCTTCAGCTCGGAAACCTATTTTGGACACAGCCGTATTCCATACTCGTTGTCCTGAACAGTCAAAGAACAGTGGGAATAAGCGCCCAAGCAATGGGAACAGGCCGAAGTGCAGTCATTGCCAAAAGACTGGGCACACTGAGGAAACCTGTTTTGAGTTGATTGGGTACCCTGATGGCTGGAGAAGGGGTGGACGCGAAGCTAATCTGCGTGAGAACACTCGTGACAACTGATGTGGTCGCGATAGTAACCAAAGAATGGTTCCGAAGGCTGCCCAAGTTCAAGCTGAAGAGAGTCCAGTTCCCAGTTTCTCTAACGAACAGCTGAGCAACCTTCTCAAGCATCTTGGAGTGAAGGTAGAATCTGGGTCCTCGCAGCCGATAGAAGCATTGGCAAACATGGCAGGTAAGACTTTCCTTTCGCGCCCTTGGATCATTGATTCAGGAGCGACTGATCACATCACATGCTATTCTGATTGGTTGACTGAGTCAAACAAGGGCATAGTACATCCTTCGGTCGAAATTCTGAATGGAGATGATATCCCAGTCGAAGAAATTGGTAGCGTCCACCTTGGTAAAAAATTACGACTTTATCGGGTTTTATTTATACCAAAATTTCAGTGCAACCTGTTGTCTATCAGTCGACTAACCAAGGATTTTAATTGTGTCGTTACTTGCTTGGCTAATATTTGTGTAATACAGGACTCAGTTATGAAGAAACTGATTGGAGTAGGTAAGCAGCGGGACAGCCTATACTATTTTGAAGATTTACGAGGGGAGGCGGTTCTCTCAGTCATACATAATAAGGATGCTACGATTTGACACAAGAGACTTGGACATGCCTCCCATGATAAATTGTGTCATATACCTTCGTTAGCAGCCATTTCATTTCCTATTAAGCATGAACATTGTGACTCTTGTGTACATGCTAAACAAACACGGTCATCATTTCAAAAGAGTTGCATTCAAACAACATAGTGTTTTGATTTGATTCATTGTGATGTTTGGGGACCTTACAAAACCCCAGCGTCATGTGGTACTCACTATTTCTTGACTATAGTGGATGATTTTAGCCGAGGTATATGGACTTACCTTATCAGATACAAGTTGGAAGTAACCCGATATTTGCTGGCATTTTTTTGCATGGCTGAAAGGCAATTTGGAAGAGTTGTCAAAGGAGTTCAATCAGATAATGGAATGGAGTTCAAGTCGAAGGAGTAACTCAACTATTATGAAGTTAGCGGAATATATTTTCAGACCAGTTGTGCTTACACTCCACAACAAAATGGAGTGGTTGAGCGTCGCCATCGTTATATACTAGAGGTAGCCCGCTCCCTTCGCTTTCAATCTCATTTACCTATTGATTTTTGGGGGGAGTGTGTGCTTACCGCTACTTACATCATCAACCGTTTGCCCTCCTTAGTGATTGATAATCAAACTCCATATGAGAGACTATTTGGGCGAGCACCCTCGTATGATCATCTTCGAGTTTTCGGTTGCCTGGCATACGCACATAATCACACACGAACTAGTAAATTTGACGATAGGAGCAAGCCATGCATATTTGTTGGATATCCTTTTAGTCAAAAAGGGTACAAGTTGTATGATGTTCAGTCAAATAAGTTTCCTGTGACAAGGGATGTCATATTTGTTGAAGATACTTTTCCTCTTCGAACGTCCCCTGATGCTATTCCTAGTACTCTCATAGCTATTTTGCCAGAGGAAACTCCTACCATATATGATTTAGATGAACAATATTCACAAAGGCAACCCGTAGAACCTTCTCTCGATGCCCCATCTAGCCAAACCTCAGATTTACCAGTTCTAGTTTCAATCTCAGTCTCGCATCTTTATCGCAGTGAACAGACCAAAACGGTACCAATCCACTTACAAGACTATGATACTGACCTTCCTCCCTCGCTTGTTGTCCCGCCGACTGCCCCTTCAACTGGTAACTCTGTAACTTATCCCCTTGCACATTTCATTAGCTATGCGAAGTTTACTGATGCTCATCGAGCTCATTTAACCAAGCTTGTGTCTATACGTGAGCCTGCTTATTATCACGAAGCTGCCAAGTGTTCACAGTGGGTCGAGGCGATGCGCAAAGAGATTACATCACTCGAAAGCAATGGAACCTGGGACATTGTGGAACTACCACCTAGGAAGAAGGCGGTTGACTCCAAGTGAGTTTACAAAATAAAGTTTCGTCCAAATGGAGAGATCGAATGCTACAAGGCTCATTTGGTAGCCTGTGGTTTCAAGCAAGTTGAAGGAATTGACTACCACGACATCTTTGCTCTAGTTGCGAAGCTTGTCTATGTCCATTGCTTATTGTCCATCGCAGTCAAACGAGGATGGATGATACAACAATTGGATGTTAATAATGCATTTCTGCATGGCGAACTGAAGGAAGAAGTTTTTATGACAATTCCTCAAGGTTTTAGTCGCCCCGGAGATAAGCGGGTTTGCCAACTTCAGAAATCTTTGTATGGCCTCAAGCAAGCCTCACGCACCTGGTATAATAAACTTGCCTTCACCTTGCTTGATCTTGGTTTTCATCGGTCTAGAGCTGATCACGCACTATTTATTCATCATCGAACTGGTTTGGTGTTATTTCTCCTCATCTATGTTGACAATGTTATATTGGTTGGTGATGATAATGTTACTCTCTGTTGCACCAAGTCTCATTTGGATCGGTCTTTTGGCATCAAGGATCTTGAGACACTGAAGTATTTTTTGGGCATTGAAGCAGCCCGTACCTTTGAAGGCCTAGTGTTAAGTCAACATAAGTATCTCCTTGATATCCTTCATGAATGTGGGAAGGCAGGCTTGCGCCCTAGTTCTATTCCTATCGAGCAAAATCATCGTCTGCAGAAAGGCGAACATATCATTGATGATAGTACTCGCTATCAATGCTTGGTGGGCCGCCTGATGTATCTTACTGTCACTCGCCCCGATATTGTCTATGCTGTTAACATTTTGATTCAATTTGTGGATTGTCCTGGTCCGGCTCATCTCGATGCTGCTGATATGGTTCTACGCTACCTCAAGAGCACACCTGGACAGGGTATTTTATTGAACAAGTCCTCTTGTTTTGATCTTATTGCTTACTGTGATAATGACTGGGGTGGTTGCCCAATGACTCGACGCTCACGCACCGGTTATTCCATTATAATTGGTGGCTCTCCGGTGTCCTGGCGTAGTAAAAAGCAGAGTGTTGTTGCTCGTTCCTCTGCCGAAGCTGAATACAGGGCTATGGCCACTACTGTTAGTGAAGTTCTATGGCTTCGATGGCTCTCGGCGGATCTTGGTGCTCCACCCTCCGGTCCTACACGTCTCTTTTGTGACAACCAAGCTGCCTTGCATATCGCCGAGAATCCAGTTTATCACGAGTGGACGAAGCACGTTGAGATGGATTGTTATTTTGTTCGTGAGCGAGTTGTCTCTAATGAGATCGCTCCTCGTAAGATCAGTACAACTATCCAGCTGTCGGATATTTTTACTAAGGGTCTGGTGTCCAAGTTGGGCATTGTTGATCTTCATGCTCTAACTTGAGGGAGAGTGTTGTGGATATTATGGATACTCCCTCCTTATTTTGCTCCTTGCTTTACTCCTTATTTTGCTCCATGTTTTGCTCCTTTAGATAATACAGATAACAAAGTTTGCTATTGGAATAATACAGATAGGAGCTTATTTCATATTTTAAAGTCGAAGAGCCGAGTGTGTGGGAGATCCATGAAAGATCCAACATTCCTCGCCGTGCCTCAAAAAGACTTGCAGGTGTGCCATTTCACGGTGTTCTTGAATCGAAAACGAAAAGCCGCACACGTCGAGTTCTAGAAACCCGACGAGGGGTAGACCGAATCAGCCACTTATCCGACGACATCCTATTACGCATCCTCTCATTGCTGGAGACCGAAGATGCCGTTTGGACCACCTTCTTGTCGCGGCGGTGGCAGTGCCTGTGGATGTATGTGCCAAATCTCATCTTCCGTGTCACAACATCATCATCATCATCCATTGAGGATAACCCTAAACTGCAGTTCGTGGAGAGAGTCCTAACCCTCCACGCCGCGCCCAATCTCCACAAATTCTGCCTTCGATGCTTGGGCGACTACGGAGGTCAAGAAAAATGGAAGGACCTGTTCGTTCGTTTCGCGGTAACGCGTCAAGTGGAGGATCTAGGCCCCAATGGTTTTTCTGCCAAGATTATTTGAGGGAGCTCAGAATGCGACAATGCCGTTTCTCGTCTAAGGGGAGGATGAATTGGGGGTCGCTTAGGGTTTTGCAGGTGGAATATGGGTGTTTCGAAGGAATCGGGAATGTATTGTCGGGCTGTCCCGTGCTTGAGTCCTTAACGCTGCGCCTTGTCCCTGTTGGTAAATCTCCGCTACACATTGTTCACAACAAGTTAAAGAAATTGGTGTTACGGCTCCTCAGCTTGAAGAGTTGGAGATTTCTGGAATTTGGTATTGGAGCAGTTGTAAGCTGATTGATATCCCGTCGTCTGCTCACGTTTGTTTGGCTTTCTCCATCATGCGAAATATTGTGAGGGAGTGTCAAAATGCAGTGAAGGAGCTTCTTGAATCTGTTCCACATTCAGAGGAGTTACGCGATAAAAAAAACTGCATCAAGGTAATCTTTTCCATGTTAGAAATAAGCTTATGATTGAACCTCAGTTACCTTGACTCAACCATGTTTTATTACTTGGGCGAATCATAGTCGGTGTCTATTCTTTTGTTCACAGACGAGTTCGATTATTTAGTTATGACAGATTCTTGTTTGCTGAAGGTTCTTGCCAAAATGGAGATGGATACATTGTTTGCTACATTATCTAGCCGAAAGTGGTTGGTCCGTCATGTGAGACTAGCCAACCTTCACCGCTGAATGCTTGGTCCTTGGTGGTAGTCATTTTTTTTCCAGGTAAGATTTAGTTCCAAAATGTTTCTCCTTCAAAATTGCACTAATACCAAATTCCAGAATCTTCAATCAACTTTGTCATCCACTTCATCAAGGTTTTCTCTTTTTTCCATCAAGAACAAATAGAAGAACGTGTTTAACTCTGACCTTAAAGAAGCTGAAATCATGGTGTTGGAAATTGATATATTGCAGCAATCCGGAAAGTAGGAGAACTCGAGTCTCTGAGGGCAGTAGCTGCAGAGAAGATGAAAATGCTTTTTCAAGGGCAGAATAGCAGTAGGGACGACATGTGAAGCCTTTATATAAGAAGACTGCCGACGTGTATGTTTCGGTAAGAATGCGTTTCAATCATTTTCCTTCTTCAGGAAAATTCTCATTTAGTGTTCATCCTTGTTGATCAAGTTCTCGAACGAGCAATCGAAACAATTCTGGGGCTAATGATTTTCGGTGATGACGTCTTTCTCATCATTGTTATTAAGCAGACGCAGACTGTTCTGTGAATCTAGACATATACTCTCTGTTCATGAAGATATATCAGAACATCCAAGTTCAACAACCACTGGACTCAACGATATGAAATTCTTCCAGTTCCTTGCTAATGATCCGTACTTTTTTTGTGTGATTTTTTGGTTTCTTTTGTAGTTGATTTGTTAGACAAATCTTTCACTATTAACTTGCCCAGAAAATTATCATTCAACTTGTACTGAAGATCAAAACATGAGAAGATCTTTCACCATTTTATATGGCTTGAGATGAACGTAAACAGACCCTAAACAGCAACCAAACCACTAAGATACAGAAGATCAAAACTTCGTAATCAAGAAAAAAAAAAGTATTCTTAACAAAGAGAAAAAACCTCTGCACTAAATAAGCACATCTCTTGGATCACTAAACTTTTCTAGCTAGGGTTCTTTGTTTGGTCGCATGCTGGACTACCTTTTCCTCCACGGGCAGGCCCTTGCACCTCCTCGCGGCGTCAATGAGCTTCATTGCTGTGTTGGGAAGAACACTAGAACCATCTCCAAACTCTTCTTTCTCTTCTTCAGTCTTTGGAACGAAGAAAGGGTCCTCGGCTAGTGCCTCCCAGTGACTGTGAACAAGGAGGGCGCTTGCACCCCTGAAGTCCGTCTTCGAAGCTCATCAGCAAAACCGAGACTTTCCGAGACAGGGGCGTATGCATGGACCGTGAAGAGTGGAGAGCCTTCATGCATTTCCTCCTTCAATATCCTAGCACGTCTCCGGTTAAGCACCGCGTATCGGACCTAAATATTCAGTAGGAGTGAATTCAATTCACAAAAGTAGAGGGCTTCTTCTGTAGAAGAGCTGCTCTGTAGGCATCCTTGACAGCAATCATAACCTGTCCAGCTAGGATACCATACCGATCGGTTAGCTGGTTTGATTCAGATGTATCAGACTGCTCAGCCAGAGGATTTAAGTAGGCCTCAACAACAAATCCCAATCCCCACATAGCGGTTCATCGGGCCAGCCGAAGTAGCTAGTTGAAAGAGAGTTTCTGCTTCTAGGAGTAGCGGCTGCATGGATTCTCTGTCGCCCGCGTCATTTGAACTCTGCTTCCATCAACCAACCCTAACTTCTCGGAAACAAGAGGAGAACCCTCGACTAGTACGGACAAGTCATCATTCTGAGTCTTGGGAAATTGAGTAAACCAAGTGCCCGAGATTTAACAAAATTAATATTCACATTCTTTTATATTTGAAAATATTTTTCAAAAAAATTAATTAATTTAATTACTACTATTTATATCAATAAAATACACCTCATTTTTGAAATACGATCACACTTAGATTCTTTTAATCCGTCAAATGTTAGTATACTTTATAGTCAAACAATGAACTATCCCAGTTCTCAACCATTTTCTCTCACCCGCTATCACATTTTGTAGGTGGAGGATCCGGCGAGAGAGAAAACGTCAATTTTTTAAAAGAATGAGATAAGAGAATTTATTGTTTTACTGTAAAACATACAGAAAAACTTATTCTAACGAGTTTTAAGTGCAACTACACATTAAGACTTGAATTCGATAATTTATGTTAAAAAAATTTTGGTAGCATAATTTATGTTAATTTACTACGACTCTTATCAATTAAATATATATGCAGTGGCATAAATTTTATTGTAGTTCAAATAAAATGGCAGTTGCCGGCTACTGGGCAGCTAGCCAGAAAGGAGAGGCCGCCAGCTCAATAGCAGATGCAGACTAATGATCTGGTTCCCTAAGAATGTATAGAAAAAACTTTGACATCATTTATCAATCAACGTAGGTTGCACATAGATTAATCAGTTTAGTGTTGGACATGTTGTTTAAAAATGGTAGTAAAATTATTGTAATCAGTCAACAAACCTCTTCATTCATTTGTGAGTTTTTCCCATGTCCAACTAGAATAGTCAGCTCCTTTTTCCACGCTCTGCAATCAACTATTGAAAATCTCAATCACTTGGGAGGGACTAACGATACAATAAAATTGTAAATTTTATCCCAAGAATTGTTGTTTTTGTTTCAATTAAATATCAGTTCCTCGTGCTAGAAGCGTGGAAGAGAAACTCTAATTAATTATTCTAAAAGAAAGTCTAATTAATTAAAAACTTGGACCTGGCGCTAATTAACAGTGGCCCTTGTTAGCTTAATTAATATACGTATAGCTGTCAAAAGTGCGTTATACGGCTGACCTACCAATCGCTCCAAACATGAACACAACTAGGCAACAAGTGTTTCCTTCTCAAAAAAACCAAGGCAACCCTTGTTATTTTAGCTTCAATCAACAGTTCAAGGTCTTAAAAATGTAACAACTTTAAATATTTATTGAAAAAATTTTGTTACTTTTCAAACGTTTTACTCGACTCGGATCTAAATCACCGCAATATTTGAATACCGAAAAGCTAGGCACGCTACCGTCTTCTTTAACGGATAGATTTACAGGTCCGTCCAACCTACTACCATCTTTTTCCTTCCTTGGTTTCTTTTCTCCTTTGTCGATATTGATGGTTTCAATATCTCTCGGATATTTCATATTCACGTGTATCAACTATGACACATAATCCATGGAAATCGTGCACGATAAAATCTAGCGAGGCGGAATCATGCACGATAAAATTGAACAGTACACCTTTAAGACATCTTCCATATTTTTTAAGTGTGTTTGTATTCCGAAGAAGTACTTCCTAAAGTATCCGAGCCCTAATATTTCAGATCCAGAATTCTTCGTAGAATACAAGCAGGCGGTGTGGTTCCGCAACGAAAAGACTCGGTAAAACTAGTACGTAAACTAGTTCCAAACCAAATGTTCGTACGTACTCTTTTTATATTTTTTCTAACGGGTTCACATCTTGACTACCGGTTGGAGTAAACATAATATTTTTTTTGAAGGAAGAGTAAACATAATTGAACTGTCAACTTTCGGCTGAAATAGTATTTTTTTCTTCAATCCACTCACAGAGTTTTTGCCATCATTAAAAAAATTCACTGACTCGAACTTAGATCAATCCCTCGGTGGTGGTTGATTGTGCTCTCCCTGCTACTTATTTCGGGTCTCCTGTCTCCGCTGGTCTGGATGTGCAGCCACTTGCTGCCCGTTCTGCTGTTGTTTTGAAGGACCTTGATGTCGTGAAAGATGGTCATCTCCCTGGTGATGTTTTGGTGTCGCATGTTGGAGATGTTGTCATTGATGATGCTGGACGGCCTGCTCTTGTTCGGGTTGCTGTGGGTCTCGATGAGGCCTCGCAGCATCTAGCTGCTTCAGATTCAGTTGGGCGGGAGTTGTTTGCTTCGCCCGTTCTTGTTGTCGCTGCTACTCTGTCTCCGTGCGATGGTGTCACGTTATGTGATGACGTTGTAGTTTCCTTGGATGCTGTCGCTGAACATGAGCTTGGTGAGCAACCTCTCGCTGCTTCTTTCAGCTTCTCTCCCCGCTCTCCTGCTGCTGCGCCCAGCTCGCGTGCTCGACAGGAGGTCTCGCAATTCTTTAGCGGATGTTGGGGTGATTAATTGGCCATCTTCCGTGCCTGTCTCGCAACTCTTCGAGCGCTCTTCTTCTCCCCTACTACAGCCTCCTAAAGTGGTCAAGAAGCCTAGCAAAGGGAAGTCTTTATTGTTGACTTCGGTTAGATCTAGCTGTCGGGTTTGAAAACTGACGGCCAAGGCGGCGACCCTCAAGTTGCCGCCGTTGAAGAATGCTGGCTTGCACCCTTTGGTTCGTCCTTCAACGTAACTCCTCCCTCTGCTCGCTCCTTGCTTCCGTGGATGTATGTAATGATGTTCTTAGTGAGGAGCTCAGGTCCGAGGCTTGGCGTTTGGCAATCTTCATGGGCATTTCTTGGGAGGAAGACACCTCTGCAATCTTCCTCGCGCTTAAGACTACTGCTCGAGGGTACGTTAGATTCCTTCCTGTTGACCCCCACTAGTCTTTGAACTTTTCTTGGGTGTACTTCGGGGTTTTCTGTTTGTTGTTGGAATTATTTTTTAGATTTCGTTAGATAGCACTTATCTTTGTCCCGTTTAGATATGTGTCTATCTAGTGCCTTGATACGTGAGTGTTGTATACTTCGTGCACTTGGATGTAATTATCTTTGTAATTATCTTTTAGTGGATCAATACACTTTACTTATAAAAAAAAATACAATGGCAGAAATTTATTTTAGTTCAAATAAAATGGCAGTTGCCGGCTACTGGACAGCTAGCTAGAAAGGAGAGGCCGCCAGCTCAATAGCAGATGCAGACTAATGATCTGGTTCCCTAAGAATGTATAGAAAAAACTTTGACATCATTTATCAATCAACGTAGGTTGCACATAGATTAATTAGTTCAGTTCAGACTTGTTGTTTAAAAATTGTAGTAAAATTATTGTAATCAGTCAACAGACCTCTCCATTCATTTGTGAGTTTTTTCCATGTCCAAATAGAATAGTCAGCTCCTTTTTTTTTGAGAAGTAGATTTTATTAATAATAATAATGAATGGGGTATACAGCAACATCCAGTTACAATGGTGGTAAGGCACCATCAAGAGTAAAAGCCCCACACAATTCCTTCAGACCAGCACTGCAATAGACCAGTCGCTAGTCCTCCCAAGTTTTTAAAGACTCCAGAAAGGTCCTGCCACCAAAAATCTTAGCCGTACCCGACCAGAACATCCATTCACGAGCACGCGATAAGGTAGAATGCTGGAGAAGTTATTCGTTGCAATTTGCAGCTTGAAAGATGACACGATTCTTTTGCTCCTAGATACTCCAAGCAACTGCACCAAAAAAAGCAAAACAAACTTTCTCCGAAATACTACCCAATACCCAGCCAAGCTCTGCAATGAACTATTGAAAATCTCAATCACTGGGAGGGACTAACAATACAATAAAATTGTAAATTTTATCCCAAGAATTGCTGTTTTGTTTCAATTAAATATCAGTTCCTCGTGCTAGAAGTGTGGAAGAGAAACTCTAATTAATTATTCTAAAAGTAAGTCTAATTAATTAAAAACTTGGACCTTGCACTAATTAACAGTGGCCCATGTTAGCTTAATTAATATACGTATAGCTGTCAAAAGCGCGTTATACCGCTGACCTACCAATCGCTCCAAACATGAACGCAACTAGCCAACACTTGTTATTTTAGCTTTAATGAGTTCGAGTTGTTAAAAATGTAACAACATTAAATATTTATTGGAAAAATTTTCTCATTTTTTAAAAGTTTTATTCAACTTGGATCTAAATTACCACAATAATATTTGGATACCGAAAAGCTAGGCACGCTACCGTCTTCTTTAATGGATAGATTGACAGGTCCCACCTACTACCATCTTTTTTCTCACTTCCTTTCTTGGTTTTTTTTTTGATATTGATGGTTTCTGTTGGACCTTGGGCCCAATAGGCAATTATTTTTTTGCCTAATTGGGCCCGGGCCCATTAGGCCCAAGAAGTTGGGTTGAATGGGCCGGTCAACCCGCATTGACGTGGCGCTGACGTCACATGTGGTAGCCCACGTGGCGCGCCACGTGGCACATTTTGGCTGTCCGGATTTCCCTATAAAAAGGAAAATCCGGCTGGACCAATTTGTAACTTTTCCCACAACCACTCAATAAGAAAAGAAAATTCCGGATCAGTTCCAGAATTTTAATCAGATTTTCGATAAAAGGAAATCTCGTGAAAATCGATCACGGATCCGTTCAAACGTGATCGTAATTCGACCAGTGCGAAGAAGTTGTGGACCCGAGCCTGTGGACCTCTTACTTCAACAAGTAAGTGATTTATTATTAACGAATTAGTTTGTTAATTAAATAGGTTTAACACGTAATTACTCGTTAATTACGTGTCAAAACTGTCAATTGGTATCAGAGCATGGTTGAAACCATGTTTTGAAGATAATATGATGTTTTAATTCAAGTAATTATGTGATTTATTGAGTTAAAAATCTTATTAATCGTGATTTTATGGAAAATCATAATCTGTTGGACTTTAATGTAATTAATTTGGAACCAGCGGGACTAAATTAATTTTTGCCTAACCACGCGGGCAAATTCGCGCACGCGCGAAACCTTAAGGTACCAATCTGAAATTTGACCGCATACGTGGCACCTGCGTGTCATGGACCTCGGTGCAATTTTTGGAAGACTTGGGAATTAATTAGAAATTTTCCCAAAAATCCCCAAATCGAATCAAACCCTAATCGGGCGATTTGGGCGTTTTCGCCCGAAATCAAAATCCGTTGATTTCGTCAGAAATCCGACGATTTCGACGCCGTTGATCGACAATTGTCGATTCTCCGGCTTCTCCCCGACGTCCCGATACCACGTTTGAGGATCGACGTCGCCGAAATTGCGAGATCGAGGATGACGACGGCGGAGAGACGCGGAACGGAGAAGACGATCGCGGCAAAGAACGGCCGCACGGCGGCCTGTGCGGCTTAGACGGACGTGATCGCAAGGCGGAGACGCGTCGATTGCGACCGGTCTCGGCCGGTGGTTCGCCGCCGTTACGCGGCGGTCATTGGCGGAGCGGCGGATGATTTTTCGTCCTCGCGGTCGGGGAGAGAGAAAATCAGGGGGAAAAATATGCGAGGGGCAAAATCGTAATTTCATAATTTTTCCCGAAAATATTTATACCTTGGTCAAGAAAATCAAAAAACCGGATAGATTGACCTGGTTTCTTGGTTCGACCGAACCGATTTACGGTCAATTTTGACTTAAGTCAAAATTGGACTTAAAAATTAGTTTTTCTCTTTTAATTGAATAAAATCAATTTTTTATTCAATTAAAATCCAATAAATTGACAAAAATTTTGAGAAATTTTTGTCAATTAGGTTTATTAAAATTATATTTTAATAAAATATTTTGGAACGAGTTCCGAGATATGTGAAAGTTAAACTAAAATCACATAAATTGATCCATAGAATGTTCATCAAAAGATTGGAAAATGAGTTTTTCAATCCTATTTTGGGAAAATATGAGTATTAACCCGAAATTGAATTGCAATTGTTGCAAGATTTGATGGCTACTGGAGACAGGTATCTGAACTTCTGTGCAAGTGCAACAGAACTTCGACAGAAGATTCTGAAGCGCCGTTTACCGCTACGTGTGCCCAAGAATGACATGTATGTCATCGTTGAGCACATTGAGGCTGTTCACCGGGAGATGCAAGAGTGCATCTGGGCCGGAGGTTACGATCATTGAGAGGACTAGCCCTCTATGTTTCGAGACCTCCTGGTCACGATGAAAATTCGAGAAGATATGAGTGTCTTCTCGGCACCCGAGTTCAATACCCATAGAGATGCTCTCTATGGTCTGATCCATTATCTTGAGGATAAGGGTCTACGCAGAGAAATGATACCTTCTTCTGTTCTGGAGCTGCGAAGCGGTTTGATCTTGAACCGCTACTTCGCTAAGGATTACTATTATAGTTTTCCTCCGCTCCTGATCATCTGGATCAGAAAGTACCCTGGAACTTCTCATCGGATCGTCCTCGTACCCGGCCCCCACCGGATCGTCTTCAGACCCGGATCCAGATATGTATCTGGATTCTCCTACCGGATCGTCTTCGGACCCGAATCCAGATATGTATCTGGATTCTCCTACCGGATCGCCTGGACATCCGATCCCTGTGTGATTATATGTTTAACTGTCCCCATATACATATGTTGTTTTTGGAGGACTTTTGTACAATAGGTTGTGACCTTGTCTGAGGTTTTGTGCATGTGTGAGCACACTCAGAATGTACAAATGCATGTGTCAAACATGTAATTAAATAAAGATGTTTGTTTAATTGCTTCCACTTGAATTTACTATCGATGAACTTTAAACGGTTGAAGTTTAAGATTAATACTTGAATGGTGAGGGGAAGCGTGCCCGCGACCCACTTCGATTTTGAGATTAATCAAGAACTCCATATCGTTAAAAGTTATGAGTGATTAGTAAATTGAATCATATTGCCAAATCAAATTTCTAATATGTTCTCATATTAAAAATCCCTATAGAAATGTCAGTCACTTCTAGATCCATCATAGCTGAGCTAAACCGTGAGTTAAAACTCAACGGTGAAAACTATGACAATTGGAGTATGAAAATCCAATATGTGCTTGAGGAACAAGAGGTTCTGGAGCACATACATGTCATAATGGATGAGCCTGAAGAAGGCACAACTGCTCAACATAAGCGAGATAAGGAAGCTTATGTTATTTGGAAGAGGAAAAACACTACTGCTCGATTGATCTTGTTGAGTTCAATGATGGATGATATCACCAGACAATTTCGCGTGCATGACAACGCGAAAGAGTTATGGGATGCTCTCAAACTGAAATTCGGAAAGCTTTCAGTGTCGAAGCTGCGTGCTTTCACCATAAGGTTTGACACCTTTAAAAAGCGTCCGGAGGTTCCCATGAGGAAACACTTGAGAGTGATGTCCAATATGATCAGTGAACTGGCAGAGGCTGGTCACATACTCAGCAACGAGCAGCAGATTCAAGCTGTCATCCGTTCCCTACCACCAACTTGGGAACAGATGAAGATGAATCTTACCCATTCCAATCATCTGGTAACATTTGATGATGTTGCCAGACACCTTGAGCTGGAGGAAGATCGCCTCCTAGCTATGAAATCCCACCCTGAAGCCCATTCGATTTGTTCGACTGGGAGTGGTGGGAAAAAGAAGAAAGGTAAAGGGAAGGGTAAGTGTAAACAAACTCCAAAGGCTGAAAACCATGGAACTAAGTTGGATGGCTCCAAGGCTAAAAAGAACAAGCGGTTTAACATTTCAAAAGTGAAATGTTTTAACTGTCAACAGAAGGGACATTTTGCAAAAGATTGCAAAATGCCCAAGCAGGTACATCTAAACTCAAGTGTGAGTAAATTGTATGTATCTTCTTGTACCCTTCTAACTGAATCACATTCTATGTGGGTGATTGATTCAGGAGCGACAGACCATATAGCTAGAGACCGTGGTTCGTTCGTTGAGTACAGGCGGTTGCCGGCTGGAGCAAAAACTATTTTTGTCGGTAACAACTCGTGCGTGGATGTGAAAGGCCTAGGCACTTGTAGATTACACCTTCGTGGTGGTCGTGCCCTTCTTTTACATGACGTGTTGTTTGCTCCAGACATACGAAGGAACCTGATCTCAGTTTCGGCTTTAATGTCTTTAGGTTTTCGGTTGTCGTTTGAGAACGACACTGTTAGATTATTTTTGGATGATGCCTATTTTGACCTTGGATATATATCGGAAGGTTTTTTGATTTTGGATATTGATCCTTCTGAAAGTTTTTCCTTTGTCACTAGTTCAAATTTATCAGAGGATGATATTAAACTATGGCATTCTAGACTTGGCCATATCGGTCAGGATCGTTTAAACCGTCTAGCTAAGGCAGGACTGTTGGGCAATATAGAGAAATCTATATTACCTAGTTGCGTATCCTGTCTAGAAGGGAAAAGTACTAGAAAACCTTTCGGTACTGGGGCTAAAGCCAAATTTCCACTACAATTAGTCCATTCTGACATATGTGGTCCAATGAACGTGAGGGCAAGGCATGGAGCATATTACTTCATCACCTTTATTGACGACTATACTAGATATGGTCTGATATACCTGATTTCTCACAAGTCTGAAACCTTAAACTGCTTCATGACATACATGAGTTTTGTTGAGAATCAGAAGGACAGAAAGATAAAGGCCTTACGAACTGATCGTGGCCGTGAATATCTTTCTGATGAGTTCAAAGCTCTATGCATTGAAAAAGGAATTGAACATCAGTTGTCCATTCCTTATACACCACAGCAAAACGGAGTTGCTGAAAGAAGAAATAGAACTCTTCTTGATATGGTTAGATCGATGATGGCAGAGGCAAGTTTGCCTATATCATTCTATGGAGATGTGCTCCTGACTGCCGCATACGTTCTAAACCGTGTTCCCTCTAAGTCTGTTACAGCCACTCCTTATGAAATGTGGACAGATCGGAAGCCCCATTTATCCTATTTTAAGCCATGGGGGTGTGCGTCCTATGTCCATTCTACCTCAAGTACTTTCGGTAAATTAGGACCGAGAGGTAGAAAAAGTATCTTTATAAGATACCCAGAGGTATCTAAAGGGTACGTGTTCGTGGGTGAACTGGACAATGGACATGTAACAGAATTTGAATCACGCGATGTCACTTTTTTGGAGAATGAATTTCCAAAGTTGGGAGAGGTTAGTAGTGACCTTACCCTTTATGAGACAAATGAACCAGATTCATCTAGATCACTTCTTCCGAGTGGAAGAATTGAGGAGAAAGATAGAGATTTTTCAACTCAAAATGATCCGGAAGGTCGTGATCTGAGTCCTGTAAGGGAGGTAATTCCTTATTCCAGTGGGAGTACGATATTTCCACCCAGTGGGAGTGCGATTCCTGGATATGATGAATATATGAGAGATGTTTATCAAATCTGGGAATACCGTAGGTCTAGCAGAACTAGCATACCACGCCGATGATTTGACATCGAAGGCGAGGCTAATGCGTTCTTGGTATCACTAAAGAAATTTGGTGGTCCAAGTGAAATTCTTCTGGCCATCCTGCAGGATGAAGATGAACCTAAAAATGTATCTGGAGCATTGTCATCTCCAAAACGTGATGAATGGATGAATGCAATGGATGAAGAAATATCTTCTATGATCAAAAACCAGGTTTGGGATCTGGTTGACCTACCTAATGGGCGTAGGGCAATTGGGAATAAGTGGATTCTCAAAATCAAGCGCAATGCAGATGGCAGTACCGAAAGATACAAAGCGCGTTTGGTTGCCCAAGGATTTAAACAACAGGCTGGGATAGACTATGAGGAGACTTTTGCACCTGTTGTTAGATTTACGTCAATTAGGGTCATTTTAGCTATGGTTGCTAACATGAATCTAGAATTACATCAAATGGATGTAAAGACTGCTTTTCTCCACGGAGAATTGGATGAAGAAATCTATATGATTCAGCCTGAGGGCTACATTCAAAAAGGCTGCGAACACAAAGTTTACAAATTGAATAGATCAATTTATGGCCTTAAGCAGTCGTCTAGACAGTGGTATATTCGCTTTCATAATACGATCATGCAGCATGATTTTATAATGATAGACGAAGATCACTGTGTGTATGTTAAGCGATCGGGAAAGAAGTTTGTTATCATCACCTTGTATGTTGATGACATACTTTTAGCTGAAAATGACATGGGATTTCTTGTCAAAATCAAAAATTGGTTATCTTCCAACTTTGAAATGAAAGACATGGGTGAAGCGGATTACATACTCGGAGTTAAGATTTCGAGGAATCGTTCAAAAAGAATAGTGTCTCTTTCACAAGAGACATATAATCGCAAAGTAGTAGAACGTATCAATTGTGATCACAGTAACCCAAAGTATGTCCCATTGGTTAAAGGTCATAATTTGTGTAAGGACATGTGCCCAAAAACAGCTAAACAACATAGGAACATGGAGAAGATTCCTTATGCCAATGCCGTTGGATGCTTGATGTACGCAATGTTATGTACTAGACCTGATATTTGCTATGCTGTTGGGATAGCAAGCAGATATCAGTCTGATCCAGGCAGTGCTCACTGGAAGGCTGTCAAAGGGATTTTGAAATATTTGAATACTACTGCAGAATACTCCTTGTGCTATCAAGGCCGTGACATGATAATGAGTGGCTATACTGATGCTGATTGGGGAGGTGATGTGGATAAGAAAAAGTCTACATCTGGATTTATTTTCTTGTTGAATGGGGGTGCTGTCTCATGGAGCAGTAAGAAGTAAACATGTGTATCCCTGTCAACAATGGAAGCAGAATATGTAGCTTCAGCTCATGCTGCACAAGAAGCGGTATGGTTGAAGAGATTCTTAAGCCATCTCTCCCTGATCAACTCGACGGAGCCAGTGAGTCTATTCTGCGACAACCAGGCAGCTATAGCATATGCTAAGGATCCTAGATTCCATAGCAGGGCTAAGCATATAAATATTAAATTTCACTTTGTGAGAAATTTAATAAAATATAAAGAACTGTGTATGAAATACATATCTACACGAGATATGGCCGCAGATCCAATGACTAAAGCATTACCTCGAGAAGTGTTCGAGAAACATGTTAAGTCACTGGGTTTACGACGGTTTCATTTGTAATCCAATTAGTTGGAATAAAGAAATTTTTATTTGGCAATATGAGTTAAATGTGAAACATGTCGGACAGAGAAGTAGCCCACTCACACGGGTGTTTACCTCAGTGGGAGTCAAGAAGTTGATTTCTAGATGAGATGAGGCAGTTATTGGACATTCATAAGTGCATGTCCTATGACGGAATGCCATCTTGCTTAAGAGCAAGTTTCCTTATGGGATGCAGGAATAAGTTGCTGCATTTGGATTTTCTACAATCTATATGATAAGATATAAGTGGAACTTATCATACTGTCTGTCCTATTAGCCTAGAGCTAAGCTAAGGCTGATACTCTAGTATGGTGTTAAATGACATGTGTTCCTTTAAAAAAGAAAATACACCGTAACACGTGATCAGTATCATGTGTGCTACTCGACCACTGGATGGGATGAAAATGTTGAGTGATTTCACAATCCCTGGTGTGAGACCAATTTTCGAGAATTGTGATTCCCGAAACCTACCCTTAAGATCCTAAACGTATTCTGGAAGTATGATCCAGTGCTGCTAGCTTGGAAAGTTCATGAAAAGGTTATGGCATAGCGATTCGACCTGGCAGGGCTGACCAGAAAAGCAGGCTGTATCATTATGAAAGGAATATGGTTAAGGGAGAAGGAACTCTATTCATCACATTCTGAGTTTCGTGGTTCAGGTGCACCAATTGTATTGAAAAGTACAATAGTGGACCCGAATATAATTGTTTGAAATCACTGATGTGAACAATGGAATGTGACATGAGTCCTGGGGTAATAGCATACATTATACAAGAAGGTTGTCGAGATGCTACTATTCAAGTAGCCTGAGTGTCTGTGCTCTTGAATTTGGCTTAACATACTCGACGTGTGCTGGTCGCACGAAATCCTTTGAAGAAATCTGATAACTGTTGATCAAGGTCAATAATAATTGAGTGGGAGATGTTGGACCTTGGGCCCAATAGGCAATTATTATTGTGCCTAATTGGGCCCGGGGCCCATTAGGCCCGGGGCCCATTAGGCCCGGGGCCCATTAGGCCCAAGAAGTTGGGTTGAATGGGCCGGTCAACCCGTGTTGACCGGCCCGAAGCCACGCAAGCGCCACGTCAGCGTGACGTCACATGTGGCAGCCCACGTGGCAAAGCTATGGGGTGGCCTTGCCACGTGGCGGACATGTGGCCTGAGGCGCCACGTGGCGGACGTGTGGCCCAAAATGCCACGTGGCGACACGTGGCACATTTTGGCTGTCCGGATTTTCCTATAAAAGGGGAAATCTGGCTGGACCAATTTGTAACTTTTCCCACAACCACTCAATAAGAAAGAAAAATTCCGGATCAGTTCCAGAATTTTAATCAGATTTTCGATAAAAGGAAATCTCGTGAAAATCGATTACGGATCCGTTCAAACGTGATCGTAATTCGACCAGTGCGAAGAAGTTGTGCCTGTGGACCTCTTACTTCAACAAGTAAGTGATTTATTATTAACGAATTAGTTTGTTAATTAAACGGGTTTAACACATAATTACTCGTTAATTACGCGTCAAAACTGTCAGTTTCTATATCTCTCGGATATTTCATATTCACGTGTATCAACTATGACACACAATCCAGAATCGTGCACGATAAGATCTAGCGAGGCGGAATCATGCACGATAAAATTGAACAGTACACATTTAAGACATCTTCCATATTTTTTAAGTGTGTTTGTATTTCGAAGAAGTACTTCCTAAAGTATCCGAGCACTAATATTTCAGATCCAGGATTCTTCGTAGAATACAAGCAGGTGGTGTGGTTCCGCAACGAAAAGACTTGGTAAAACTAGTACGTACACTAGTTCCAAACCAAATGTTCTTACGTACTCTTTTTTTTTATATTTTTCTAACGGGTTCACATTTTGACTACCGGTTGGAGTAAACATAATTGACAGTCAACTTTCGGCTGAAACAGTATTTTTTCTTCAATCCACTCACAGAGTTTTTACCATCATTCAAAAAAAATTACTGACTCGAATTTAGATCAATCAGCTTGTAAGTACAAACTGAAAAAAACCTAATTAGTTGCAAATGTATATTACATTTTTGCCAAACATAGACCTGATTAGCTTAGACCTAATTTTTATATCCACTTTTAAAAATTTTAAAATTATGAGTTAATAGAGTGTTACAATTATACATCATAATAGTTCACCGGGTTAAAATTTGTATGCATGTAGTTTGCCTAACATAAAAATATATTATTACATAGAATCAACGAGCTATGTACCATATTAGAATTTTCGTAACAAACAAACATGAAAGAAGAGTTGTGGGTGTTCTGCATTGTTACCGATTTCGGCTTCTTCTATTGGCATTCGTCCAAAATGGCAGCAATTAGAAAAACATCATTAATTGTTGCAGCTAATTTCTCAAACGTTAGTTAGACGACCTAATCCAACGAGTGGTACTTGACCAATATTCCTCACCAAGACCAAACGCCACCACATACAACACAATATATTGCTGAATCGTTCAAACAAGGGATAGATTGAAAAATAGAATAATGAAACGACGTCATTCGGTTGATCGAAGATGGCCAAACAACTTCTGTTAGAATTGTTTGGTCACTGTCACAACAGCCGTCTTGCCTCCTTAACTTTGCCAGTTGAGCCGATTAATGTATACGACGTATTGTTGTATTGTCAGAATTTGAAATCGAAATTGATGGAGATGCATACCAAATTTTGTTTATGTTGATCGCAATATATCAAACAATAAAGTCTAGATCAATAGAAGTTGATTATAATCTAAGAGAGATAGAACAATTATAGTAAATTGCATAATAAATTTAGAAAATGCTGAAATTTTCGGATATTATGAAATTTTCCATCCACATCCCGCTGTTGCTCTAGCAAGCCGGGACCTTCTAATCTTGGCACGTAACGGCTCTCAAAGTCTCCAACGAATCTTTTGGATCCGTGATCAACGGTCTGATGACTTTTGACGGAATTTTTTTTCCTTCAAAAAAACTCCCAAGTGGGATCAGGAAGACTGGTACGATTCAATTCAATATTTTGTTCGTTCGGGTTTGATTATGTCATAATTCTATAATGAATTTGTAGCAGACAGAAAATATAATTTAGATTAATTAAAGAAGATGTTATTATAATTTAGATAAGAGATTTCGAGTATTTAAGATTGCAGTAACATTAAATATTTATTGAAAAAGTTTTACTATATTTTAAAAATCACATCCAGATCGAATTTAGATTAGTGAATGTATTTATATCCGGATAACATATGCGTCCAAAAAATATAGATGAAGATATGGACTTAAATAAGTTTTAAGTTACAGTGCCAGGGGCAACAATAATGGCAACAACGGACCAAAACGACAAAGTGCAGGGCAACAATAATGGCAACACGTCATTGACAGTCACTGGTACGCGCTATTGGGAGTAGAATCCAACTATTAAAATTTCCACCAGTACGCATTGTTTAGGAACTACCTAAATAATAAACCAACTCCTCCCCAGCCCACCTAAATAATTCAGAAATTTTCGAGTCTCTTCGTAAATATGATTTTATCTTTTACAAAAATGTACATCTTAATTGATGAGAAATCTTATGAAGTTTATTTTCTATATTTTAGATTTTATTAAATTTTCATTAGTTGAAATTAAGTCATTCCATTTTTTTTGCAAGGATATAAAGTCGACTAGAACTTTAAAAAAAAGTCGACTAATATCAATTTTAATCAGACCAGATCACCAAAATTTAATGCGCATACATCCTCAAAATTATAACTTATGCCGTTTCATCAAACTATAACAACTTATTATTACTGCTAATAAAAAATATCATTAGATTATTTCAAATAATTCCCGTTATCGATGGACACCAGAAGGCCCAATGTGGTTTCTCTATATATGTGTGTATATATATATATTCAGAAGCACAACCAAAATTAGAAAGAGAAAAGAAGCAATAACCCAAAGGAAAAAAAGAGCATCACAGGTTCCTCCTCCTCATCATCTCCTCCTTAAGTTGAAGAAGAGAATGGATCAGGCACAGCTAAAGAAGGTGTTCCAAATGTTCGATCGCAATGGAGACGGGCGGATCACCAGGGAGGAGCTCAGCGACTCCCTGGAGAACCTAGGCATCTTCATCCCTGACAAGGAGCTGACCCAGATGATTGGGAAGATCGACGCCAATCGGGACGGATGCGTGGATATCGACGAGTTCGGGGACCTGTACCAGTCGTTAATGGGCAACAAGGACGAGGAGGAGGACGACATGAGGGAGGCGTTCAACGTGTTCGACCAGAACGGGGACGGGTACATCACCGTGGAGGAGCTCCGGACGGTCCTCGCCTCGCTCGGGCTCAAGCAAGGGCGGACCGCAGAGGATTGCAAGAAGATGATCATGAAGGTGGACGTGGACGGGGATGGCATGGTCAACTACAAGGAGTTCAACCGTATGATGAAGGGTGGTGGCTTTGGTGCTCTAAGTTAATAAATGTCTTCAGTTCTTCTGTGTGTAGTAAACTTAGGAATTTCTTCATATGCATCCATTTTTCAACCACATTAAAATGTACTTTTGGAGGCTGATTCTTGTGTTAGGAGGAATCTGGATTGGCTCCTCCTGGGTTTCTTCTCTCTTTTTTTCCCCTTCTATCTCTCTGTTTGAGACTTGTAGGGATTGGAGTGGTTGTTTTTGTTGTTTTATTGTGTAACTATAGCAAATTCTTTGACATAAACCTCGACTATATTAGAGATGAAATGGAACCAAAAATAAAATCAGCAATCCTTGACCAGGGTTCAAGGCTTGGAAACTCTAATTGGAGTTAAACATTTACTTGTATACAAATAAAATAAAGTTAAGAAACAGCATCCAAAAGCACAAATTTCTCAGCACAAACCCTAACTCATAATCAAATAGACCAGACTCATCCCCTTTCCGAGCTACTCTTAGGACTGCCTTTTTTTGCAAAATAAAACCAAATAAAGAAAATAATAATGATGACAAAGAGTAGGAATAAAGAGGTACCTTCACTTACTCGGCTCCAAGTTCCCACCCACCGGGAAGAGGAAGAGCGGGATAAAATGTTTGAATGATGTTACTATTCACCAAATTTTGTGAAAAAAGTGTTCGAATTTGGATTCGGTGTCCACGTGGGACTGACGCTTTTTTTTCCAGATCTTGGACCAAGATCTGACTTTTTTAGTCGAATCTAACATCTGACCAAAAAAGTCAGATCTTGGTCGATATCCGACTTTTTTTGTCGAATCTTGGTCGATATCTGAAATCTACTTTTACAGATTTCGGATATAGATTACCCCTTATATAATTAACCGTGAGCGTTCCATTTCTTCATTCAACCAGCGTCTCTACATCTCTATTTATTTTACCACTCCACCTGCAAAACATAAATATATTACGTCAAGTCTAGAATGTTATTCACAATTAAAGCGTATTAAGTAGTGATTTGTACCTGATGCCCAGTGCTTGACCAGGTTGTTGCACTCCCAGATTTAACAAAATCAGACGATTTGGGATGATCCATTCCCAAGCCCACACACATACCAGCGTCATAGCCCTGGCAATAAATTTTTTTGTCGAGCTGGTGGCTTTACGTAAATGGCTGTACATGTGTGACAAACACGCGCTACCCCAGCTGTAAGTACCAACTGCCTCTACACTCTCGAGAAGTGACAACCAGTAAGTGTTGATCCTCGCATCACTGGACTCGAAAAAAAGTATGCATCTGATAAGTCACAATATGTTCGCTCGAACATATCGTTTCACGACTTTATCACCAGCATCAATCGGGATAGTAGCAGGGTCAAAATGGTCCTCGAACCATTTAAGGGCAACTTAGTTTGTCCACACCATTCATGGGGTATCCGCCGGGTTAATGTCAAATAGGTGTACGCACAACACTTGCCACTGGGGAGGTGTCTGCAACCCTGTTACTGGGTGTTCATCAATAGAAAGCCCGAACAAAACAGCAACGTCCTGGAGAGTAACGGTCATCTCACCCACTGGCATATGGAAAGTGTGTGTCTCGGGCCGCCACCGCTCCACCAAGGCTGTAACAAATGCCGTTTCGAGAACGACCCAGCCAATACACCACACATCCTAGGAACCTGCCTCCTTCATATAGGCTATAAAGGCCTTGTTCCGCACAAGAGACACCTTCCATCTCTGTCGGTGGATCTTCAACAAATTGTCAAGACTATCATTAATCCCTTCACGAATCTCATGTTTTTACACCTCCTGTGAACAGTGCACATCCTGGTGCACTAATACCGTTGAATCTAAGGGTCCTCCATCCCCTAGAAGATGTTCGTATGGCTGTGCATCCATATCTAAACAACACAATAAACATGCAATTGCACTTACCTACATATTATCAAATCCAACAATATTAAGCATTTAACAAATAGCACATTAATCAAAAATTTAATTCAAATATCGTTATCAATTAATATAATATTTACGACTTTGTCGAGTTACATTTTTTAATAATTCGTACTTAATTAATTATCACTTTAATATCATAAAAAAATACAAATATCGTAATCAACCTAATCTAAATAACACCAATATCAACAACCAAGGTTTTTAAATATGCTGACAGACCGGCAGACGGACTGGTCGGACCGTGATTTGGTCGAACTATATTTTGGTCGAACCAGTTGAACCATAAATTGATCGAACCAGCCTGACCATAATTTGGTCAAATTGGTCGGACCACACTTTGGTCAGACCGATCGAACCATAATTTGACTAAAATTAATCAATTAACCAACATCAATAATTAACTAATTAACTAACATCAACAATTAACTAACATCAATAATTAATCAATAAACTAACATCAACACAACCAATTAACCAAGAGAATCAAACAATTAACTAATTAAATTAACCAATTAACTAATTAACCAATTAACTAATTTACCTAATTAAACGACGACGACCGGCGAGCGATTGGAGGCTGTCAGAGAGGCGAGCGAGCGAACGAGTGGAGGCGAGGCGAGGCGAGGCGATGGCGAGCGAGCGAACAAGGCGAGGCGATTGAGGGCGAAAGGGGATTTGATTTTGTGGCTAAAAAAATCAGATTCGGATCTTTATAGTCCTTATCGACCAAGATCTGCTTTATTTTGTCGGATCTTGGTTCAAGATCAGACAAAAAAAAGCGTCCGTCCCACGTGGACACCAAATCTACAATATTTGAAATTCGAACACTTTTTTCACAAAATCTAATGAATAGTAATACCATTGAGACAATTTTTTCCAAGAGGGGCGGGGTCCGCGGGGAGTGAGTGCCGGAAGGAGTCAAAGTAGGACCCCCTTTGTTGGGCCCTTTTAAGCCCACTGGGCCATCCCATGCTCATTAGGCCCATTTTCGTTTTATCAGATCACCGTACGGGCCCGGTAGAGCGAATTTGGAAAGGAACGTTGTTGTTGTTGCTGCTGCTGCTGCGTTGACTTTTGCGGTGGTTCGTTTTTCAAAAAGGAAAAAAGAAAGTTTTCTTGACAATTATTGTTGAATTTTAGGCCAGCTAACATCTATCACAGTCATAGCTATAATTTTTTAACTTTGATTCGTCACGAAGCAATCGTGCTGGATGACATAATATCGAGTAAAATACTAAAATATCGTTTGGTTTTCGTATTTAAAAAATGTGTACTCATTCATCTTTTTTTTTTGAAGAATATGTACTGGCAGACATAATTTTTTTAAACAACGTCCTTTCATTTTTTTATAAGTAAATTTTATTAATGTTAGTTGAAAGTAGAATTCGCGATCTCACGACTGTCGGCCTCGTCAAAATCTTTATCCGGCTAAAACCGAATAAAGAAAAGAGTACCGTGGATACTACCACGAGGACTAAATTCTATTTCGACTCCAAGTTACGACCAACCCAAATTACCCCAATTACAACACCTACGTGGCATGATAAAGTCAACATTAGAGGGGAAAAAAAACCAAAATATTAATCCACACGAACCACACATCACAGAAGCTAGAACAACTCCCAGAACGACAACATCAAATCTTGAACGCCCAGTAGTAGAATGAACAACCTTGCAAGCCGAAGAAGGAGCAGCACAAAATAGCGAGCAGCAGCCGACACAGGGGTTGTTCATTCTTGCGTTGTGAAACCGAAAGAGTGCAGAGATGATAAAGCCATACCCTGAGGCATCAAGTGCAGAGAGAGTAGCCTAAGAGAATAGTCTCGAGGTGAGTGTTTGGATACGACGTGATTCTGTTCGATCATAGTTTTTGCGATTTCCTCGAAATGGAGGTGACGATTGTTTCTAAGAGGCTGGTTAAACCGACTTCTCCAACCCCACAGAACCTGAGGAACTTGCCAATATCATCTAACGACCAGCTTGCTTATCCTCTCTACACGCGAGTCATACTCTACTACGAAGCAAATGACGAGCAAGGCGACACGGCTGATCAGAGGAAAACGCGGATCGAGGAATCATTGGCAAGAGTACTGAGCCTCTACTACCCTCTAGCCGGTAGGTACATGAGCGACAAGCACATGATAGATTGCAACGACCAAGGTGCCGAGCTCTTGGAAGCAAAGGTTAGCTGCAAGCTCTCTCGGGTTCTGAGTGGCGATGTCCCTGCTCACGAACTCAACCTTTTAGTCTCTTCCGGATACGAATCGCCAACTACTCCGCTACTTATCATTCAGCTGAACGTGTTTGATTGCGGAGGGATGGCCATTGGCGTTACCAATACGCATAGGATTGTTGATGGATTCACAAAAAGTCAGTTCACTCGTGGATGGTCTATTGCGTGTAGCCAAGGGATGGACAAAGTGGATCGTCCTAGTTTCGAACTCGGTTCACTATTCCCTGCAAGAGATAGATTGCCTGTGGTTTATCCTGCACCAAGGAAGAAAGAGGGAGTTAAGATTGTCACGAATAGGTTTTTGTTCAAGGCAGAAGCAATAAGAACCTTGAAAGCTATTGCTAGCAGTGCCAACGCTGACCAATGCGGATCATCTGCAAGCGGATTTTCTCGAGGGGAGGTCGTGACAGCGCTCATATGGATGGTAATCATCAGGACATCGCAGGCTAGAAACAAGGGGAACCTGAGGCCTTCACTACTCGCACAACCTGCGAATCTGCGCGACAAGATCAGAATTCCGATACCACGAAACTCGTGTGGGAATTTCCTGATCCATTCCAATGCGAAGTTTGTTCCCACGGACGGGAAGTGCAATGTGGACTTTGCTGAACTAGTTCGCCTCCTTCATGATTCGGTGAGAAGTACCATCAACCAATGTGCTACATTTATGAGAGATGATGATCTAGTTATAGGTGTATGCGATGCATTGAACGTAATCGGGAATTGTTGTGACGAGGTTGATATCTGCAGATTCACTAGTTCGTGCAGTTTTCCGTATTATGAAGCTGATTTCGGATGGGGTAAGCCCGTCTGGATCAGCAGTCTGAACGTACCCGTAGACAAATTTATTGTCTTGATGGGGACCAAGGATGGGAAGGGAATTGAAGCATGGGTGAATTTGGATGAAAATGATATGCTACTTTTTCAGCAAAACCCTGAGATCATGGCCTTTACCAGCATTGCGCAAGTGTGATTCCTCGCTAATCCGGGCTTCTGCAACTCCGACGATCGACCACCATCGGCATCAGCTTCCTGGTTTTTGTTCTGCTCCCTCTGTGTCTATGTGCTGTCTAGTGCAGTATTGAATTCCGCATTTTCTTCTGCTGAAAATTGTAACATCGGTGCTCCTACTTAAGGTCACCTAAACTTCTTAAAGTTGTGACAACTTAAATTGATGTCACAGCAAATAAACCATGTAATAAACAAGCAGGCAGTAATTTCAGCACACTAAAAACCAAGAAGCAAAGGGAAAACGAGCCGCCTCCTCTTGTACTGGGACGCTGCTTCCTGATGGCACTCCCCAGTTTCCTACGAATGCTCACACAATAACCCTCCTTGTCGCGGCCAAGTCGACGGCCGAGAATCCTCCCAGACATTACACGCGTGACAAACCCCGCCTGTCTGCACTAATTAACGTAGAATATCCTAGATGCATCAGGTGCAGAGAGTAGCCTAAAAGCAAAATCCGGAAGGAGTGTTCAGATACCAGGCGGTTAATTTCGATCAACAACATAGTCTGTGTAACACTAGGATTTCATTGAAATGGAGGTGACGATTGTTTCTAAGAAGTTGGTGAAACCGACGTCTCCAACCCCACAGAAGCTGAGGAACTTGCCAATATCATCTCACGATCAGCTTGTTTATCCTCTCTACACACGAGTCATACTCTACTATGCAGCAAATGACGAGCAAGGCGATGCGGACGAAGCGGTTTCGCAGAGGAAAAGGCGGCTCGAGGAATCATTGGCAAGAGTTTTGAGCCTCTACTACCCTCTAGCCGGTAGATACACGAGTGACAAGCACATGGTAGATTGCAACGACCAAGGTGCTGAGCTCTTGGAAGCAAAGGTAAGCTGCAAACTCTCTCAGGTTCTTAGTGGCAATGTCCCTGCTCACGAACTCAACTCGTTAGTCTCTTCCGGATACAAATCGCCAGCTACTCCGCTACTTATCGTTCAGCTGAACGTGTTTGATTGTGGAGGGATAGCCATTGGCGTTACCAATACGCATAGGATTGTTGATGGATTCACAAAAAGCCAGTTCATTCGTGGATGGTCTATTGCGTGTAGCCAAGGGATGGACAAAGTGGATCGTCCTAGTTTCGAGCTCGGTTCTGTATTCCCTGCAAGAGAAAACACACCTCTGGTTTATCGTGTACCAAGGAAGAAAGAGCAAGTTAAAATTGTCACCAATAGGTTTTTGCTCAAAGAGGAGGCAATAAGAACCTTGAAAGACGTTGCTAGCAGTGCCAAGGCTGACCAATGCGGATCAGTTGGAAGCAGATTTTCTCGAGGGGAGGTCGTGACAGCGCTCATATGGATGGTATTGATCAGGACATCTCAGGCTAAAAACAACGGGAACCTTAGACCTTCTGCGCTTACGCAACCTGCAAATCTGCGAGACAAGGTCAAAATTCCGATACCACCAACCTCATGTGGGAATTTCGTGATCTTTTCCAATGCCAAGTTTGTTCCTACGGAAGGGAAACGCAATGTGGATTTTGCTGAACTAGTTCTCCTCCTCCATGATTCGGTGAGAAGCACAATCAACCAATGTGCTACATTTTTGAGAGGTGATGATTTAGCTATTGGGGTGTGTGATGCACTGAACGTTATCGGGAATTACTGCGACGAGGTCGATATCTGCAGATTCACTAATTCGTGCAGTTTTCCATATTATGAAGCTGATTTCGGATGGGGTAAGCCCGTCTGGATCAGCAGCTTGAACGTACCCGTTGACAAATTTATCATCTTGATGGGCACCAATGATGGGAAGGGGATTGAAGCATGGGTGAGCTTGGATGAAGATGATATGCTGCTTTTTCAGCAAAACCCTGAAATCATGGCCTTTGCCAGCATTTCACAAGTGTGGTTTCTCTGCAATTCCAACGGCCGACCACTGTCAGCATCAGTTTCCTGGTTTTTGTTCTGCACCCTCGGTTTCTAGGTGTTGTCTAGTACAATATTGAAGTTTGTTGTCCTTAAACTTCTTGAAGTTGTCTCTACTTAAATAAGGTGTTTGCTCAATCTCAATGCCAGAGCTTTTTCCCATATAATTTGCATTTTTCATCCGAGGACCAAGAATGACTTTTCTCGTAATCATATTCCAGTGAATTTTTCATGATGATGACACTTAATGTCCACCGAATGACTCCACCGGGAACGGGTGGTGTGACTAGCTGGAAAGGAGAATATACAAGGTCAGGACAATGTCAACTGTGATACATACAGTCCTCAAGACGAAGAAGCAGAAATGGGCAGAATCTTCGCATCACCGCTGCTGCTCTTTGTTTTCAAACTCCCTTACACTTTCTACAATGTGATTGATTTTCTTTGACAAGCTCTCGTTGTTCTCCTCAATCTGCTCAAAAAGTAATTCCAGGTGCCTTTTGTATGTTGCGGCTCTCCTTTTCTCAGTGGCGAGCTGCTGGGTAAGCTCCCGGACCTTGTCGTGCTCATTCTGCAAAAACAATATACCAGGTGAGGTGAGGTGAGGTGAGGTGAGGTGAGGGTTAAAATGAGGCAACGAGCAGTCAGCTTAAATGAAAACTTGTTTCGAGTGGAATGGCAGCATTGCCAAGAAATATAAGACCTGTTTTGTAACTAAATCAGGTACTCATCTCGTTTGGGAATAGGCCATTTGGAAGACTAATAATTAGTTTGATCACGAAACACGTAAAACCTCAGAGAAACGTGATAAAGCCAAAACATTCTTGGGTAAGGTAAAAGCAAACTAGATGCGGAGAAGATTTAACTAACCGGAAATTGGTCATAAATGCAATCCCTTCTGCCTTTGCCAGGTGTCAGTGGATGAGTGTGCTCTCGGACAAATTTCGTAACGACCCACTTATCAGAACTTACTTTCCTAACTAAAATCATTGCTCGGCAACCAACCCTCGTCTCAGCCCTTTGTCTTATGATCTTTTCACGCTTTTCGGGCATTCTAAAGCCCTCTTTATTACAGACAAGTGCTCGGCCAATGGCAGATCCATCGCGCCTCGACCGAGAGAGCTTGCTCACTCTGATGACAAACCCAGTACGTGTGGCATAAGCATTGTAGAACGCATGAGCAGCAGCCTCGGTTTCAAATTCCTGCCCCACATAAGGCTCGTCTCCTGGGCCAACTGACTGAGCAGGAACCGCATTTGGGATCTCATCCTTGCCTGAACATTCTTTATTATCATGCTCCACCAAAAAATCTCCTCCGACAGAGTTATCACCGGTCTCATTTTCATCCCCGGACCTGGAGCTTCCCTCCTCAATCGTCGCTGTTAGCTCACCATTCGCATCATCGTGAAGGTCAAACTCCACTGCAATGCAGAGCACACACAATTAGAAGCTGCTAAGAAGCACAAGGGATGCAACAGGGTAAATCCAATGATCGCTCCGCGGAAACCAGATCAGCCTCGTACCATCCTATACATAAACGCCCAAGCTCGTTGGCATTGCTACATAACCTAAAAGCACCAACACCTACATTGATGTTACTGTGGGATATAAAGAACGGCACCAACTACTTCACGTCACAAGCTACCCGCGAACACGGAAATTACCGTTAGAATCTCCATATCCCATCCGAAGGTTTTGGGTTGTGGAGTTCTTCCAGGAGTCGTCGCCATGTCACTAAAAGGGTACTTCTTGATCGGTCTCATAATCAACACAAGGTGACACACCAAACATAAAAGGCCCAAACTTTTAGCCATATGTTGGTTCCCGCCAAAAACCCATAAGCCCAACGAGGCTGAAACGTTCCCATTGGATTGGCAAAACCCTAACACCAACAACCTCTTAACAAGAACCCTAGTAAGGGTTTTCCCCAATTTGGAGGAAATTAGGATATATATTTAATAGTAGGTATCCCGGGATCCTAAAGACTTGAACTTTGAATGGGACTTACTGGAATTATGGTGGGCTGTAGCACGGGTGATCGAGCCAAGTCGCGGTCTTCGAAGAGAGAGAACGAGCGGGACAAGGAGAGAGAGTGATATGGGGAAAAGGAGGAGCCGGGCGAGCTCAGGCTAAGAAAGATGGGGACTCGATGATCTCTGACGTGGCAGCATCGGATTGGTAAGATGGGAGTGGGGCCATTAAATCCAAAGACCCAATCTTTATTTCCACGGACCAGACACGGGGCGGTTGTAATGGGCTTGGAACACAGTTTGGATCCACTCTTTTTTTGTTACCAACTACAAATTTTATTACAATGAAGCCCAATAGTACAGTACAGTACAGTACAGTTTGGATCCTGTCTCCCTCCTCTCGAAATGGCGAGTGCTCTGTTCCGTAGCCTCCGTAGAGCGTCTTCTTCACTCGCCAAGTTCTCCTCATCTTCAAGCTCTTCATCACTCAGGTAACGTTTCTCTTTACTTTAGAGGAAAGTTGCTTGCTTTTTAGCTCCAAAGGTTGCGCCTTTACTAGCAGCTGATGTAGGTTTTTTAGCACTCCAGGCCACCGGCTTCGTGTTCTTCATTGGGATGCGGTATTTCGATGAGCCCGCGAAAGGGTTGGTGGGGTTTGAGAGGATTGAGCTATGGGACGGTGAACTTGGTGATATCGGATGGGAAGCCCAAGTTCGAGACCCGTGAAGTGGACCCTCCCAAGAAGGACAAATGGAAGACCAAGAAGAGGTTGAAGATGCAGCGGAAGAGGGAGAAGGAGAAGCGGAATGCTGCAAATAGGAAGGACCCGCGTAAGCTCACCGTCAAGAGGAAGAGGGGCCACAAGTATGCCGACGCTGGGGAGAGGCTCAAGTGTAAGATTGAGAGAGTAAGCACATTGTTTGCTTGTTCTTAGTTGATATGATAAGTTGTGTTGTTTCTGTAGCTTACTGTTTTCGATTGTTGCCCAGATCAATGACGTTTTGCTAATCTGAGTCAGCGAAGGATGAATCATTTAATGATAGGATTAGTTGTTAGTGTTTGTGGTGTCTGTGCGATCACCCTCTTATCAGTAATCAGGTGATGATCATGGAGTTTTAAGGCT
The DNA here is from genome assembly GCA_963995505.1 of Hypericum androsaemum. NCBI lineage: Eukaryota > Viridiplantae > Streptophyta > Magnoliopsida > Malpighiales > Hypericaceae > Hypericum > Hypericum androsaemum. The sequence goes on along the minus strand of OZ023188.1, from coordinate 588,293 downwards.
TGAATGTGTCATCTTCATGAGCATTCATTCGTAGAGCCCTCATATTGGTTCATGCTTTTAAATTTGAGCTCTAGGGTTGCACTTCTTCACCAATTTCATAGAACTTCATTGCAATATAATTGTTGTGCACCTCTAGTTCTTAGCTCACAATATCTCTCCGAGAACCATTAGAACTTAGGCTGTTAGCGATGATTGACTTTCCCTTAATTCAGTGGTCTTAGTAGTTTTAACACTATCACTACCATGGCACGGTGAAGTTTATAGTATAAGACCATGAATTGCTATCACCGCACCTTGCCATTCTATGCAGAGTAGTGTAATCTTCTTCAAATGGCTGGCTACAGTGGTTTAGTTGAGTGCAATGGATGTTTAAGGTTTTCCGCAAACCATAATGTTCATTGAGCAGCTTGTACATTCCCTTCCCGTTAGCTAACCAGATGCTTTTTCTAATGTCTGTAAGTGGCTGTTCATGCATTTGAAACTCTTGTTTAACGAATGAAGCTTAGTGTGTGCACAACCAATTTTCTTCATGGGATTTGTCTTTTCCCCTGCTAGCTTTGGTAATGTTGGTCAAGACGTTCCCTATATAATGCTTCCGTGTCATTTGCTTCCTTCGACACGGGTGCATATCTTCCTGCGCAAAGTTTCTGTATTACAAGCTTTTCTGATATCATGGGATCTGATCATACCAATCTAACTGCTCTATGTGTAGTTCTAAACTCTTACTCTTCAACGAATCTTTTCATTGCTCCTGTTGTTACTTATGCAGGCCAAAATAAAGGAAGCCTTGCTTGTTGAAAAATTGAAGAAGTATGAAGTTCCTAAAGTCCAAGGTCCAGAGGTCCAACCACATACCCTGACTGGTGAAGAGAGATTTTTTATGAAAAAGATGGCACAGAAAGGGTCTAATTATGTTCCAGTTGGCCGAAGAGGAATATTTGGGGGCGTCATTCTTAACATGCATATGCATTGGAAGAAGCACGAAACAGTTAAAGTATTTTGCAAACCTTGCAAACCTGGCCAAGTGCGTGAGTATGCTCAGGAGATTGCAAGATTGAGCGGTGGGATTCCTTTACAGATCATTGGAGATGACACGATAATTTTTTACAGAGGAAAGAACTATGTACAACCGGAAGTTATGTCGCCAATTGAGACGTTGTCCAAGAAAAGGGTACATTCTCTACATCCCGTGTTATAAGCTCTCCATATGCTTTACTTTCTGAAGGATTATCTAGCTTGTGTGCAAGGTTACCAACCAGTTAATTATTTGACAGGCATTGGAGAAATCGAAATATGAGCAGTCACTAGAATCTGTGAGACACTTCATTGCTGTTTCGGAAAAAGAATTGGAATTGTACTACAGGCACGTTGCACTTTATGGCAACCCAGATGATAGAAATCCTGCTTCGGCCTGCGACGGTCCAACTGAAGGGTCCACGGAATCTGCAAAAGCTAAAAGCGGAAGCGCCAGCTTATCTTGCGGTGACGTTTCTCCAAGTGAAAGTGACTCCGAAGCTGACTCCACGGATCAAGAGCTACCCGAAGAAACTGGAGACGAATTTGGAGATGATAACTTATCCTCAGCAGGTGAATCTGATTCTGATGAATAACAACCAGCAAGATTGGGCTGGAAAAGATAGCATCTACAACGACAACGACACGGCCGTAGAAGTAAGCCCTTCCTCTATGCTGCATTCGTCAGTCGCATCGGATCGTATGTTCAGCACCGAATTGCGGATCATCGTCTGTAAGGACAAAACAGGGTTGTTATCTAGCATCTGAGAAAGATGGATTGAATGCCATTGCCGGGAAAATGGAAGTGTTCTTTTAATGGTGGACGTGTTGTTCTTAAATTGGAACCAAAACGTTTTCGCTTTCGAAATGCTTGGAGATGATGTTCCCAGATCGGAAGTTACCTGCTCAAAGGGAAACAGACTCTAGTCTCGCCTTTTTTGCTTAATTTTTCTAAATACTCAAAGGGAACTTGTAATTAAAATCTATGATTAAACTAAAACAACATCGGCTAATCTATGGCCCAGTCTATCGAACATCTCCAAGTAGGGGTTCTTCTTGCGCGAGGTAAGCATTTGGGTTACGTTAATGTGAAGGGTTGTGGTGGGCCCAGAGATCTTATAAGGTCTCACAAGTTCACTTTAAAAAATCACTGAATGATGAACATGGGCCAGGCTGCAGCCGATTCTTTTCGTCCTAATATATCAATTTCCATCTTTGTTTTGCATGAAAAAGAAAATCCACCTTTCCCCTTGGACAATATTTTCAAGACCATAACAACATACCCCTTAAAAAAAAATAACAACATATCATTCTAGTTTAATTATGTCTCGAATTCTTGAGAATACATCGGTATTAGATACTTGTTAGAAAAATTTTACTACCTTTTAAATATTTTATCCGATTTGAATTTAAATTAATTGAACCAGTGGGCCTTGATACCAGATTGTATAAAAAATATATTTTCAAGACCATCTAAATTGGTGGGACAAAATATTGAGCGTGTTGGTTCAAATTTAATTTAACTGTTTGCGGGTCATTTTTTTATCAAACATAGGATAAAACAAAAATAAAGCTTTTTGTTCCATTAAAAGTAACAACCGCACACGTACCCCAAGCCTTTATTCCGTTTTAAGTTGGAATCTCCTATTTCCTATCATACCTGATACTGAGCTTTTTTATCAGGACCATACTAGAGTTATAAGATGATCACAATGCTCTAACTTTTTATTTATGAATACCCTATCTTTTTTAATCAGGATCATACTAGAGTTATAAGATGATCATGAAGCTCTAGCTTTTTATTTATGAAAACTATGATTTTCGTAGTCGAATATTGTCGGACCCTATTTTAAAGATACTTTTCTTAATAATATTTTTTCATAAAATTTTAACTCTTTGATAGTGCTATACTTTAGCTTTTCCCTGTCGCTTAATGAAAAATATCAACGCATCTTATCTAGAAGATCCGGAGTAGAGGCTCCAGCTTTACGTAGAATATATAATTGAAATGAACACGAATGTAACTTTCAGCCCACAATTATTTTGTTGGGAAGGAAACAACATAACAAATCTGCGAAATGGAAACCTTGACGAGGATAGAGATATTTTAAGAGCGGAAACAAAATATAATAATAAAACACATATTGATATACGATATATGATATAAGTAATTCAAACATAATAGCTAGATTAATATTTTCGAGACGATCATCACATAGCTAAACCCATCTAATGCTCAATAAAGTGTCAAAATTTAGAAACTACTATCGGTTCAAACTCAATGAAATAAACGTTAGAAAACATATTACAACAAAAACTTTTACCTTGACTGAAAATTTGAGACAATTGCCGATACATTATTATATATAGGGATAATTATGGTCGCAATCAAGTTGGATTAAGGGTTTGTTTTCATCGATAAACTATGCCCACTCGTACGGACAAAAAGTTAATACCAACAAATATTTAGATCAACTGATAAATATATTATTTTAATTTAATTAATAGATATTGAATACGAACCATAAAAAATGCAGCAGTGTTAAACTACACATTGAAAAAATTTTGCAATTTTTTTAAAATTCACCGCTCGAACACTAGGTTTAAACCAAAAACACAGACAAAAGCTAATGCGTCATAAATCTTAATTTTGCTAATGCGACGTAAATCTTAGTTGAACCATAACGTAAGAAGTTCCTTCAGAAAGTGTCCTCCTTCTGTCATGTGAGGGCGACCACTAGAGACGGAATGAGTTAAAATCATTAGGAAAATAGAAATACGTATCCCTGGGTCTGGGTGGGACCATGAAAAAGAAAAAGGAAGTTAGAAAGAGACAAAGAGGCGCAAGCTTAACCTCGGCCGTCCAATCGACTTCCAAAACTAAAATTGGACTAGTATTTTTTTAAATTTATGAAAAATTGCTCCAATTTTAGTTAAGCATTATTAATTAAGGTTCAAGGGGAAAGCTAATTGCACTCCAATATACGGGTGTCTGAGTTTCAGGCATTATTTAATGCGTGGTTGGATCAGAGGGAGCGTAACCTGGTATTGACACTGATTCATTTTTCCATTCCGGATCAAATTAATCATTTTGGAAAAAATTTCAAGAATTGTGTTAGATTGAAAGTTACAAAACTAAAATTTTGGTACTTGAAGATAATAACTTTTGTAATAAAATGAGAAAATATATAAAATTATTTGACATTCTAATACTAGATATAATTAATGATAGAATTATTTTGAAAATCTCCGATCTGATACGCCATCTATTTTAATAAGCATTGTTTTCAGGCACCAAGAGACAACGATGGAGTGATAAATGTTATTACCTCTCACTAAAACGTTTACTAACCTAATTTATTACCACGGACACGATATTTATATCCGGTAATATATATTCTGTAAGATTGTTATTAAATAAAATAATGTTTGTAAGAAAAAATGGTGTCCTTGAAAAACGAAATGGAGATACTAATTTAAGGTAATAAAAGTGGTTTTGTTTGAAAATTAAAAAAAGAAATTAGATGAGGGTTTGTAAAGTAATTAAGAGTAATATTGAATAAAAGAAATTTTAAAATTTGTTATCACCAAATTGGAAGGAGGGATAATGATGCAACACAAAAAAGATAAAGTAATCGAAAATGTTGTATGATTTATATCATTAACTATCCAAATTACTCTGTGATAACTAAACCAAATCTGTAAATTTATAGGAACATACAGCTTAGGCTTTTATTTAGTTATTCAAAGACAGAGAAAATGTTCTGTCCAAAAGGGCACCTCATTGATGATTATTGGGACTTACACTGACACTATAACATTGTAAAAAAATAAAAAAAATGTACAGTTATGAGCAATAACGTACATTGTATTCCGGATAAGTATGTCTTAATTTAGGTGGCAGATGCCCTTCAATTTAATTGAATGCGGCAGCAACTTTAGGCCCCGTGGAGACACCATTATCCATATTTTCCCTTCTAAGGCACGACATCTGGTGAGAGCTTCAAATCCAGGATTGCGATGTTACAACATTTTTTAGGAAAAAAAATCATAACATTTATCTAATTTACCAAATTGATATTGATATGTTTCTAGTGTGAAATTGCTGAAGTTCAAAGTGATCATTACTATTAAATTAAAGTTAGTAGGATTCAGGAGGTATGAGAAAAGAAGGTACATCTACACTCAATTGTCACCGAGTACCCAAATCGATTAATAAAATATTATTCTTGATTAGTTAGAAGTATCTAATTTTAGTATAAGAAATGTTGTAGTGTAAAATTTTGATATAAAATGTTATTCAGCCCGATCAGAATTTTAAACTTTGCATTAATTAGTCTGCATTATGTTCGTATACCATATATAACACGGGTAAAAGGCCAACAATATATCTAATTATTGGACTTCAACAACTGCAACTTCTCAACTTTAATATAATCTATGGCATGCAATTGGGAACTCTTGGGCCCTCGAAGGGACGAAATTGTGTAGGAAATGGAGCTTATGATGTTACGACGCCTCCATGGTAGCTAAAGAGAATGGAGTTCTATAAATCTAAGGGGCAATTGAGATTTATATATTAATTTGCATACAAATAGCTTACATACCGTAGTCATCTATTTATTAATTTGATGGTGTAAATTTTTTTATATTTATAATTCCATCCTTTGGGAATAAAAATGGGTCACGACTCTCTGCATATATAAGCATACTGCAACGTGAGATTTCACGTGCATATAGTCTTATTATGTACGGTGGAGTTGACCTCTTTGAGCTCTCTTTCCTATGAAATTTACTGAGAATTTATCAGAATGACAAAGTAGGTGGCAGCGGAAACTATCAAGCTCCTCGTTGACTAGAATCGCTGGCATATCTAGGCAATGTGTTTTTTTCATCCATAAAGCATTGGAGTATGTTTAGACCAGTCGAACCACGATTCGAACGTATAATAATGTTATTTTTTCTTGATAAAAAATTGGTATATATTAATTCCATAATGACATCGGTTACAACCATTGGTAGCATCTATCTAGAGTGCCAACACAAATAGCATTGCAACTATTTATGAGTTCGAAGAGTGATTGAATGAATTGCGCCTCACCCCTTGAAAAATATAATAATGTTACTTGATATAACAAAAATCAAAATTTTAATCATCTAGGTTAAAAGATGGAATCATATTTACATAAGTACGTAGTAAAATCATGTTAGCCCTAATTGAGCATTTACAAAAATATTTATTTACGCAACCATTTTATTTAACACACTATCATCTTGAGATGGAGTCCAAGGAGTCAGCATACGTAGTGTGTTTTTTTTAAGAAGATTTTATTTCATCTGAATATAAATAATTACTAATTCATAATTTTGAGCGTTAAATTTCTGCTCCTCGTACGAGTTTCCAGTCGCTTAATATATTGGGATATGAGGCTTCACGTGCTAGCCTTTCATTACAACTAGATCGCACTTATAGATACCAATTAAATAAGTAACACGGCGAATATACTGTCTCTACTATTTTATAGGCTCCACTTGCTTGCTTTTTTATATTCATCGACCAGCGATTTGCTTTAACAGCAAATCCGCTAATTTTTACTTCTATGTGTCGATCTACATTACATTACCACCAAATAAAATTTTATTACAATCAAATTTAAATTATTCAGTACTTATCGATATATTACCGTAAGAAACCATGGGTTAGAGTTTAGACCCACGTGATAGAAGTGGAAACCAATGGGTGCGCACGTAAATAAACATCGTATCTCGTTGTCTCCCAAAGGTTTTGTCTCACCCGGAACACAATATAAAATATATGGTATCAGGAAGTTCAGCATATGGTTTTGTATGGAATGTTGTCCCTTGAGAAAATATAAACATTTAGTGAGGCACTTAGTTAAATATGGAGTTCCTTGTAACTTTGTGGGTAGAAAAGTAACTAGTTATGACATGCAAGCGGGGTGGAATTTTCGAGCCCGATGATTTTTAGTATTCGCTCTATTTACAATTACTTTTTACCGAATGAAGTTCGATCAAAATAGTAGAACTTATTCTTACAAAAATGAAAATTTCAGAAAAGAAAAAAGTTATCCTTAAATTGCTTACCAAATGTTAGGACCAGGACTATTATAAAAGGTAAATCAGTAGACCAACTATTGCCTACCAAATATACATATATTATTATCAAATCATAAACAACTTACCGAATGTGTCATTTTTAACATTAGGCAATGCCACCAAGAAGCTCGGCGGCATTTTCGTTAATGTCTATCAAATAATCTTATTAACGCAATCGCACGAGTAGAACGGGGAGACAAGCATTCAAAGCCCACCAACGAGTCCGTGGCAGCCCCAAATCACCCATTTTTTACGTTTCTCACAATCTACTTGTGCGAATTCCCATTTTATGGTTCCTAAACTGGTATTTGGTGTTTATGGTGCTCTCCAAGAAGTTTCAACTCAATCACACGATTAGGACGGGGAGACAAGTATTCAAAGCCCACCAACAGGCCCGTGGCAGTCCCAAATCACCCATTTTTTATGTTTCTCAAAATCTACTCGTGCGAATTCCCATTTTATGGTTCCTAAACTCGTATTTGATTTTATGGTACTCACCAAGAAGATATTGGCTACTTTAATGAAGTCATCTCAAAATAAAACTATTTCAAAAAAAAAGAAGAGAATTATATATTTATTTTTGTGCAATGTGATCATGACCTTTCTGTGATTTAGAGACAAAGTTGTCTAAATTTAATTAATTTTATCAATTAGTTGCTCATACAACATGCCGAAAATTATGTATTTGTTACGCGATCGAAAAACATTTTTTTTAAATCGAAAAAATTCAAAAATTATGTAACAAACCTAAAAAACAGAAATGTTGGCTCTTAGATAGTAGATAAAACTTTCTAAAGGATAGATATTAGATAAATTTGGAAGTAGCCTAATATAGAGTCAATCTTTAAACCAAATCAGTATTTTTAGCACCATTAATTGAGTTGACATATAAACTCGGCAGCCTGTAGAAAGAAGTAAATGGTAAAAAAATTAAGAGCAGTTGGAATTCCTCTTCTACCCCTCTTTCCTCCGGGTAAACGACATCAAATTCCGAGTTAACCTAATTCTTAGCAATTTTTAAGATAGACTTTTGGATTAAAAATGGATAAAGTATTTGACTTTTCGATCCCAATGCGACTAATTATGGACTCTACAGAACGGATATAAATAATTAATAATTAAAAATACACAACTTAAAAATCATTTGATAATTTTTAATAAGCTATAAGAGTAATATTTTTTTATTAATATCCATAATACATTACCTCGACTAATTTTATAGTAATCCATACTATTTGAATCATTAGTTTCTAATAAAATTTAGAGAAAATGAACACTATATTTTTTTAAAACTAATTTGATAATATCTTAGTGACCAACAAGCACTTAATTTTGGTTCTAAAAAAAAGCACTTAATTCAATCATTGTTATTATACTTTAACCAGATCTCGAATTGGAGTAAGTAGAAACACAATAGTGTTAAATATTTGTTAACAAAAATTTATCACATTTCAATTATCCTACCGAACTCAAATATAAACTAATCTGTTCATCATCTCAATATCATACGGTATAAAAAAAATATGGGCCATATATATATATCCGAGTAAGCAAAGAAACCAAACTCTACAATTTTATCCCGACTAGCAAAATAAATACTCTTTCCCTCCATTTCCGTTCCTCTTTACCCGAATTAATCGTAGACGGACCTCCCTTGTCCCCCCTCCTCCTATAAATATTACCTCCTCTCCTCCGTTTCTCCTCTCTCCAAACTCTTCTATTATTTACATTCTCTGACGAATTTACCCCTCCTCTCTCTCTCTTTTTCCCTCCACTTCAGTCTACGGGATGGCAACGGAGAAGGTAGCGAACGGGAACAGGGGCAGCGCGATCGTCAGCTTCGGGGAGATGCTGATCGACTTCGTGCCGACGGCGTCCGGGGTGTCGCTGGCCGAGGCGCCGGGATTCCTCAAGGCCCCCGGCGGCGCCCCCGCCAACGTCGCCATAGCCGTGTCCAGGCTCGGCGGGAATGCCGCTTTCGTCGGGAAGCTGGGCGACGACGAGTTCGGCCACATGCTCGCCGGGATCTTGAAGGAGAACGGCGTCTCCGGCGAGGGGATATGCTTCGACCAGGGCGCACGCACCGCCCTGGCCTTTGTCACCCTCCGTGCCGACGGCGAGCGCGAGTTCATGTTCTACCGGAACCCCAGCGCCGACATGCTCCTCCAGCCTGAGGAGCTCAACCTCGACCTCATTAGATCTGTGAGCTCTCTCTTTCTTTGACTTTCTTTTCAGCGGTTTTCTTGAAAATTTTTAAATAATAAATCTTTATCCGTCCGGTCAATACTTTTTTTATTCCTGGTGATCGGTGGACCGATTTCTGTTACGATCCGGTTGGTGGTTGGGGAGCCACGCGCAGGGCGGCGCGTGTCTTGTTGGATTAGGGGTTGACCCACCCACGCTGTAATTACGGGGGATTGATATACTTGTGGGGCCCGCTTGCATCTCGGGGTTGGGGTGGGGGGCTTGCTTGGATCTCGCTGGATCCATCCCCGCCTTTAGAAAGGGAGAGCGTATAATGAAATTGGGAAATTAAAATTCGTTACTGACCCAGAATTTGACCGGCGTTCTCACACGGATGTGGTCGTCGTTGTTGATCCTTTTATTTAATTTTTTCCCTGTTTTCCTGAAAGCTTGGGCGGTGGTATCCGCATGGGTCTTGGTAGTTTTCCAATTGGTGGAAAATGTAGTGCCACCAGGAAGGTGCCAGCGGGTCCCACCTTTCTTTTTTTTTGTTGAGAAAATTATAGGTTATCTTTTTGGGTATAAGAATATGTTTGGCCAGTTTGAAAATTCATTAATTTTTGTAGAGTCAGTTTTATAATTCACATATTGATATTATAAGTTTGGTTGCAGTCAGAAATTTAATTTTGAATTAAAAAGAAGTTTCTATAAATTTTTACATACTGTGGTTGGATAATTAATGAATTTATATAGGTCCAATAAATAATAATTTCAAATAAGGATAAAATTTTGTCACTTTCCTAATCTGACGTTTGATCCGTGGCTTTGACCAAAGCTATATTGAATTTAGTAGTAGACAGTTTTTAAAAAACTTGGGTATTTGGTGAAAATTTCGATAAATTTACCGAATGCAGATGTTTAGGTCCATGGCTTGGACCAAACCCATCCCGGGTTTCGTTCTTGTACCGAGAAAGTGGAACCCCTGGTGCGTCCGGTGACGGAAGGGGATCTGGAGAGGCAGTGGAGGGGTTGGTGATGTCACGTGAGTGCACGCGCAGGAGTAGATTAGATTGGAAAGATTTTTCGGTGCCTGGGTGGGGGGCCCAGGCGCTGATTATGAGTTATAGTGATGGTCCCGTTTGTCTAGATAGTGGGTGATTATTTAAGATAGTGGGTGATTATTTATGTTTTGGTTTTGGACCCATCTTGTTCTTGTGTGTGGTTTGGTTGTTGGCTCTAACTCTACAAATGCTACTTGCTCTTCCAACGTTTGGCGGGCTGCCGGAGAATTGCATTTTGGCTATGTTGTGGTATTCAGAAGAATTCAATTATTTGTAAATTCTTCTTCGAAACGTATTTAAATTGTTGTTTAGAAAAAATCAGGATTTAATTTTACATAATCAACTTAAAAGTTTATTTTACCTTTCAAAAAGATTAGAGCATATTCTAGTTCTAATATTCGTATAAATTTTCATGAACAAAATTACGTTTTTCAGAAACAAATTAGGAATTCATTTGAAGCAAACTCTGTATAAATTTCTTGTTTGCAATTGAATTTTATTTGCAACTACTTACAGTGTTAATTCTTTATACTTGATCCGGTGGCAAATTACAGGCCAAGGTATTCCATTACGGGTCGATCAGCTTGATAGTGGAGCCATGCAGATCGGCGCACTTGAAGGCGATGGAGGTGGCGAGGGACTCCGGGGCCCTCCTCTCCTACGACCCCAACCTCAGGCTGCCCTTGTGGCCGTCCCCCGAGGAGGCCCGCGAGCAGATTCTGAGCATCTGGGACAAGGCTGACGTCATCAAGGTCAGCGACAACGAGCTCGAGTTCCTCACCGGCAGCGACAAGATCAGCGACGAGGACGCCATGTCTCTGTGGCACCCCAACTTGAAGCTGCTCCTCGTCACCCTCGGCGAGAAGGGCTGCAAATACTACGCCAAGGTGATCACATACATATTGCTTCTACTTCTATTTTTTACCCAATCTTCCCAAAACGAATCTCATATTATTACATAAACATGATTTTAAATAAATAAGTATTTAGATAAACATGATTTTACCAGGTCTCGAGTCGTACCTGGGTCGGACATCAATTAGTCAGCCTAGTAAAACCAATCTCGAACTTTATAAACTTTATCCTCTTGCTCTATTGTTCTTGTCCTGTTAGGTATGATTCTGGGTAGAACCAACTAGACTTTTGGCTGTAAATTGTAACGGGTTAGGTAGGGTTAAGTTATTACTATGTTCGGCTGGGCGTTGGCCCTAGTGCTTGTTAGCTTTACTTTGAAATGGTCCATCTTTATTATTATTATATATAAAGAAAGTACCCCAACATGTAGTAATTTCAAATCATCAACCTGATTCATTGGTTATTTTGTTTACTCCACCGACAGCTCTAGCCAAATTACTTTTTCGTCCTTGTTTATTTTGCTTGTTGGTACTAAAGGCTACAAGTTTGGTTGGTTTTGTCTAAATGCAGCATTTCCGTGGATCCGTAGAGGGTTTCCATGTAAAGACAGTAGACACAACAGGTGCTGGTGATTCTTTTGTTGGGGCCTTGCTCTGCAAGCTCGTTGACGACCATTCTATCCTCGAGGCAAGATTTAATCTCCCAATCTTAGCCTATAAACATGACTTAAGCAACTGCCAATTGCTTTGTTTTTTACATCCATGAAGCGTAAAGTCAAAATTATCGGTGTTTTTGTTGTTGTTTGTTAACGAAGTTGGTTTGCGATTTGAAAATTGCAGGACGAATCGAAGTTGAGAGAAATTCTCAAGTTTGCAAATGCGTGCGGTGCCATTACCACAACACAGAAGGGAGCAATCCCTTCCCTCCCCACCGTGTCCACTGTCCTCGCCCTGATCAATGAAGCTAACTAGACTTCAGGATTTCTTCTCCTTTTTTTTTCTCTGTTTCTTTTTCATAGATTCCATCTTTGGAACTTTAGTCTCCTCTCCTCCTCACTCAAGAACATGATGCTTGCGTTTCAGTCGAAGAAGCACTTCAATATCTCGTCGTTTTCTTTTCTTTTGGGATACAATTGTAATGTTTGAACATGTTCTCTGATCTATCTCAACAAATAAGTTTTCATCTGGCTCTTTATAAGCAGCATCACTTGCATGAATAAGAATTAAGTGTCCCCGCGACACAATTTTCCAACTTCGTCGAAGCAATGCAAACCAGAAAGGCATAAATTCAGAAAAGAAACCTTTCAATCAGCTCATCCACATTCGTACAACACACACTCGTACACCTTTCAAAAGGACACACATCGACAGTTGCTTGCTAAAATGATGGTCGTTTATCATCCCGAAGCAACTAGACCCGATTTCTAGACCAGATATAGAGTCGGGAGGGACCTCTTAAATGGAGTTGGGCACCAGCTATAATGCAATTGCCTGTGGGTAGCATTCAGAAACTTCCATCTTTAAGGAGCTCCAAACTTGCTTGCTCTTGTCCCACTTGGCTTGCATTTGCGCTAGAAATGCCTCGGCCCATGGTTCATTGCTCCCTCGCATGCTCAATTCATAGGGAACAGAGAAACTGTGTCATTGCAAAGATACAATCATGCAAGTTACAGCTTCCGGCGTATAAGTTATAAAAGAAATGCTGAATAATTAGCTATTTTGTACATACAGAGACGAGAACATTAAAGAATTACCTCATCAATTCTTCTGGCTTTGAACCTCGATCAGTATTCGCGCTCCTTGTAAACCCAAGAAAGAAAACTAGAGGGATTACCTTAATAATGATAAGCAATGCAACCTTTTGGCAGCAGCTTAGATGGAACTTTTTTGTGATTTTGTTCTATGTTGGTATACATTAGCCAAACTTGCCATCGGGCATTATCTTCTTTAAAAGGCTCGACAACTTCGTTATATTAGGTCATTCATGCAGGGTCTACTCTCAACCAAACACATACAAAAGAGAAAGCTAACCTGCAGACAAGAATTTGGAAGATGCGGAGATGCTTGGCAGATAAATTGTATATGGCATACTCAATCTGCTTCTTGCTGAACAAGTACACAACCGGATATGCAAGCAGCCATCTGATGCAAGTTAAAGAAGACTTAGGATGCGCAATTTCTTTGATATCTCAACTAATAACAAATTAATCCATTCCAAAAAAAAATTAACAAATTACCCATTTAAAGTAGGGATGGTGACCTCAGTTTCTTGCATGCAGCTACTTAGGTCAACAAATTCAGATGACCCAGCAGATAGCTGATTAGCAGCAGAGGATTCTTCGCCATTAGCCGCACCAGTTGCCGTCTCACAATCTGTTCCTTCAAGAGGAAAAGCCAGTGAGAAGAGCTTCTGAACCTTGACGAGCTCTGACTTCAACGAAAATTCTTCAGAATGAGCCACCATCTAGATTCACAAATAAAACTCCGGATCGTGATGAATATAAGACCACACCAGAACACAGCAAATCACATAGAGATTAAAGGGCAACCTGCGGAGGATCCTGTTCCAAGTTGACAAAGTACAATTCAGTCTCCTCCGAGTTGAAGCTCGATTGGACATACTTTGCGAGTTCGACTGCGTGAACCAAATATATCATCTCCCCTATAACCATCACTCTCAGGCACTCGAACAACCTCGATTCCTGTCACCCGAAAACCCCAGAAATCTCGGTCAGGATGACAGAACAAACAAGAGTCCCCGAAAAACAGATACTTTCCTGATTGATAAAAGTATTTCACCCTGAAAAACCGCAATCGAATCCGAGAAAAATGGACATTGCAAACCTTTTGACAGAGCTGAAGAAGAGAGCACAAGTGGTGCTGGAGTTGGGGCATCATCCCACCGTAGTCAACCATCACCACCGGCCTCATCCCCGTACATAGACCTAGTACATCTGCTTCCTCGGGAAGCAACAAAACAAACCCTAATTACTATATAAATCTGGATTGATGAGATAATTAGGGAAGAACTAGGGGAAGAGGGAAACCTGTTAGGAGACGGCGCTTGGAACGGTACTTGAGGCGCCACTTAATTTGTACAAGAGTAGATTCTACGGCCTTGGATACCTGCTCCTCCTCCATTGTCAGGTGGCCGTTCCGTTAACTGTGGATCGGAGACGGGGATGAGGCTTAGTTGGATATTTCCCGGCGAATTGTAACCAATCGCAAGATTTTTTTAGGGCAAATAGTCCTCGGTGTTTGGTCATCCTCCTCCCTGCATTTTAAAAAGGATTTTACCGTCCCCCGTGTTTGATTTTATCAACTCTCGGGTTACTGGATAACGTCATCGGCTTTTTTTCATTTTTGGTCATGAAAATGACCAAAATACCCTTAAACATAAAAAATTCATCTCCTTCAACCTTTGTCCAAGAACACCAAAAATAAAAAATCAACTCAAAAATAAGATCAAACTAACCAAAATTAAGAACATCACTAAGAATACAAACCCAGAAAAATAAGGCACAGATCAATCTCCCTTAAACAATAAACATTTTGAAAACACCATGGAGACCTAAGGCATAAATCAATGGAGGATTCTGAGAAGAACCCCATGAAGGATGAACCGATCGGCAGCGGCAGAACCCATGGACAATTCTGGGTTCATCTTCTTCTTAGGTATTCCTCGCCGTTATCTTCTTCTGGGTTCTCTCTCTGGGAAACAAGACAATTCTGAGAAGACAGACGCCGGCGAAGAGCTGGTGGCCTCTCCGAAGAAGAACGACGACGAAGAAGAGCGCTATGGCCGAGCAAGAAAGTACCACTGCGGACTCGATGACCACCCCCTTGGGAGGTCAACCACCTCGGTGACCACCCCCTTCCACCACCTCGTTGAGCTTTAATTTTTGGGATGTGAGGGATTAGGGTTTTTGAAGGATTATCCACCCATGATTATCCTATTAAATTAAATAAAAGATATTGGATATCTTTTAGTTTTAATTTAAATTAGAAAGGGATTTGGATGAGGAGAGTTTGTTATACGTAATAACTCTCCCACCCCCTTTCTCCTCCCAGAATTCTCTATTAATACGGAATAGGGGTTTTTTCTGGGGAGAGACATAGAAAACACACACCAGAGAAAAAGAGACGTAGCTTTTTCTCTAGGAGACTCTCAAGGCTTTTAGGCGGTGAAACCCGATCCCCGCTTCGTGTACGTGAGTGAGGACGACCAGTGACAAGCCTCCCTCGATCCTGTGACATACCTCTCGAAGATCGGACTGCGCTACAAGAGGTAAATACTTTAATATGGCTATTTCGATTTAATGATTCGTTCGTTAAATATTATGGTTTCGCATTAATTATGTATATGCATGAAACCCTTCATTGGTATCGGAGCCATGAGTAGGTTTTTTCTGGTTAAATTTGTTTTTTGTTAATGAAAATCGATTGAGTTAATTTTCTGTCAAAAATCGGAATTATCGTTCTTGAAACCCTACTGTTGTTCTTACGTGAATAAAAGGTAATAGTCTAGGGACTGAACTGTACTTGCTGAATCTATGCATGATAACACGTTTCTGTACCTATATGCACACGCGTTGGACTTGTCGTATTGTTTTGAAATTGTTATACACTGCGCGAACAAAGGGCAACGTCCTTATGTGAAACGCGTGTAAACCTGAGGGATTAAACTGAAGTTTTCCCCAAAAATCCCCAAATCGGGGATGAACCCTAATTTTTCAATTGGGAGTTCTCGTCCCCAAATTCGACTCTGCTATCCTCGATAGCTAGCATCAGTCGATGACAATCGACTCCCGACCCCGACCGGCGATGACCCTCCGATTCCACGACCTCCGACGACCTCATATGGTCGTCCAAACCCGTCGGACGAAAAACCCAGATCGAAGACGAGCGGGATTTGGCTGGAACTTGGACACTCCCTGGAGCATCGATGCGGTTCACAGCCGAGGAAGACGTTCTCGACGAACAAGGGGCTAGACCGAGACAAAAGGAATCGCCGCGACTGTGACGGACAGAGGAGTCTACTCGACTCGGTCTGATTTCTGTCAATTCGCCATGTCGAAAGCAACGTTTCTTCTTCAATCATTCGATGCAACCGGAGAGGGAAAGAAATTGATTTCCAGGAGATGCAATACCGTCGACAAGTGAAGAAGATGGATCGATCTGGATCCCGAGTAGAAGTTCGGGTCGGCTGTTCTTCGATGAGCGATGTAGCAATCGGCGTCAACGACGAACTTGCCAAAATCCTCGCCGACGGCACCAAGGACAGAGATTGGCGATAAAAGCTCTCTGCCAAATATGCTGATTACGATTTTTGGGTAGATTCTAATTGGGCCAATTTTTGTGTAAAAACGGGTGTGCCATATATTTTTCAATTTGGATCGAAGTCGTTTTTATTGGTGGGCCGAGAATTCCGGTGGGCTGATTTTTTTTTGGATCAGATTTTAATAGAGTAAATCTGATTTTTTTTTAAAAAAACTTTGGGCCTTACGGGCCTGATTTCGACCCGGCCTGCTGACCTCGTTGATCGGGTCAACGCGGACCTCCCAAATCAGACGCGGGCCTTGAGCCTACTGTCTAAGTCCCGGACCCAATTTAGCCCACTCCAAGTCAGACCAAAAAAAGTCAACGCGGCCCATGTTGACTATGTCTGATGGGCCCTTAATTTTTAAAATTCTTTGAGCCTGATTGAATAGACTATTGGTTTATTCAAAATAATAATTATTTTAAAAGGTTTTAAATAAATCTTTTAATAAAGTAGTTTTAATAAAATTAATGTGGTAATTTTTTAAAGCCATAATATTTTTTGAATATGTTCATAAAATATTTTTCCGTAATTTTGAAGTCTGGACACTAAAAATTATGGAAAATAACAAGACTTATAAATCACGCAATAAAGCTAATGTGAATATTCTTTATGCAATATTGTCATCATTATGATTGAAAAATTATGTTTTTTAAATCTTATTGGGACTAGTTAAGAGTTAACCCGATTCACTTGCATTATGATGCAAGTTCAAGATGGCATATCGAACTCCACTGGTGTTAAATTGGGTTGAGCGTTTTGTGGCAGTGCACCAAATGCGAAGCAAGATACTGAAGCGTCGTATCAGCCGGTGGAAACATAAAGATAATGTGAGAGTGCTTCTGGAGCACATTATTGCAGTTCATAAGGAGATGCAAGAATGCGTTGATTTTATTTGTTTTCAGTCTTGTTGGAAGCTTTTTGAACTATGTGTTTAAGAACTTCAAGTATTTCTGTGGTTATTTATTTTTGTTAAGACAATTCATGTTTACAATTGAATAAAATTCGTTTGTTTAATTGTTATTGTTACCACGTGAAATATCCACTTATTTTACTATGCAAAGAACTTTAACATTTAAAGTTTGAAATTAATTCTCGAAAGGTGAGGGGAAACATGCCCGTGACCTACTTCCATTCGAGAGTAATTAAAAACTTTATATTGCTTAAAGTTATAACCACGTAGTAAATTTAATAAATTGCTAAACAAATTCCTAACACACAATATTTCTTTATAATTTTCTATAGATATGTCGATTGCTTCCAAATCCATCATCGCCGAGCTCAACAAGGACTTGAAGCTCAATGGCGATAATTATGACAACTGGAGCATGAAAATCCAGTATGTCCTGGAAGAACAGGAAGTTCTTGAGACCATTAATGTTATTATGGTCCAGCCTGAAGATGGTCCAACTGCTCAGCATAGGCGTGACAAGGACGCCTACTTGGCTTGGAAGAAGAAGAACTCTACTGCTCGTCTCATCTTATTGAGCGCTATGATGGATGATATCACTAGACAATTTCGAGCTTTCGAAAATGTAAAGGACCTATGGGATGCGCTTAAGGAGAAATTTGGGAAGATCTCCACCTCAAAACTGCGAGCTTTGACCATAAGGTTTGACACTTACAAGAAGCGTCCTGATCATACAATGAAGAAACATCTTCCCGATCAGCGAGCTAGTAGAAGCTGGCCATGTGCTTAGTGACGAGCAGAAGATCCAAGCTGTCATTCGTTCCCTGCCTGCAAATTGGGAACACATGAAGATGACCCTTACCCACGCTGATAATGTCAAGATATTTGATGACGTGGCCCGCCACCTTGAACTGGAAGAGGATCGTCTACTTGTGATCAAAGTCCATCCTGAGGCGCATATGGCTGCTTCAAACTCAAAAGGTGGGAAAAGGAAGACGGTCCTGAAAAGAAAAGGCAATAAAAGCTGGGGAAACAAAAAGAGCAAAACTGAAAATTCTTCACCCGGGAAGAAGACTTCTGAGGGTAAGAAGAAGAGAATGGTTAACATTTCTAAGGTGAAATGTTTTAACTGTCAGAAGAAGGGTCACTTTGCAAAAGATTGCAAAGAAGAAAAGAAGGTACATCCCTTTAACTCATGTGCGAGTGAATTGTATGTATCTAGTACTATCCTTCTAACTGAAAGTCAACCTTTGTGGGTGATTGATTCAGGAGCGACAGACCATGTGACGAAGGATCGTGATACCTTCGTCGAATTTTGACGTCTACCTGCTGGAGCAAAATCTATCTATGTAGGCAATAATGCACGAGTAGAAGTCAAGGGCATGGGCACATGCAGATTGAGCCTACGTGGAGGACGTACCTTACTTCTACACGATGTGCTATACGCTCCAGAGATTCGTCGAAATTTAATTTCAGTTTCATTTTTAATGTCTCTTGGTTTTCGTTGGATATTTGAGAACAATTCTGTTCAGCTATTTTTGGAACATATTTTTTATGGATCTGGTTATCAATCAAATGGTTTCTTAATTATAGATGTTGATCTGTGTGATTTACCTCGAACAAGTTTTTCCATGGTCACTACCACGCCACCATCTCAGGATGATGTTGTGTTGTGGCATTCTAGATTAGGCCATATTGGTCAAGATCGCTTGAATCATCTAGCTAAGGCAGGACTATTAGGTAACTTGGAAAAGGCTATCTTACCTACTTGCGAACGTTGTCTAGAAGGAAAATCGACTAGAAAACTATTTGGTAAGGGAACTAGAGCCGACTATCCGTTACAATTAATTCATTTAGACATTTGTGGTCCAATGAATGTGAGGGCTAGGCATGGAGCCTATTATTTCATCACATTTATAGATGACTATAGCAGGTATGGTCTAATCTATTTGATTTCTCACATGTCTGAAGCATTGAGTTGCTTCAAGACCTTCATGAATTATGCTGAGAATCAATTAGAACGGAAGATCAAGGCCTTACGAATAGATCATGGTCGTGAGTATCTTTCCGATGAGTTTAAAACTCTATGTGATGAAAAAGGAATTGAACATCAGTTGTCCATTCCTCGCACACCTCAACAAAATGGGGTAGCAGAAAGAAGGAATAGGACCCTTCTAGACATGGTTAGATCTATGATGGCAGAAGCAAATTTACCAATATTATTTTATGGAGATGCACTCATTACTGCCACATATGTTCTAAACAGTGTGCCCACCAAGTCTGTCACTACCACCCCTTACGAATTGTGGACAGGTCGGAAGCCCGATCTAAGCTACTTACGACCGTGGGGGTGTGCATCTTATGTCCATACTACCTCCAATAATTTTGATAAATTAGGACCGAGAGGTAAGAAGAGTATCTTCATTAGATACTCTGAAGTATCAAAGGGATATGTGTTCGTGGGCAAACATGAAAATGGACAAGTGACAGAATTTGAATCACGAGATGTCACATTTTTGAAAAATGATTTTCCGAAATTGGGAGAGGTAAGTGAAGATCTTACCCTATATGAAACTGATGAGACAGAATCATCTGGATCTCTCCCTCCGAGTGGGAGAATAATGGAGGAGGAAGATCATGATTTACCACCTCCAACTGATCCGAAAGTTCGTGATCCATATGATCATCATCTTAGTGGGAGTACGATTCCGAATTCCAGTGGGAGTACAAAAATTCGTAGAACTAAAAGAACAAGTATTCTACGCAGACGATTTGAGGTCGAAGGTGCGGAAGATGCTCTCTTGACATTTACAGATAATGATACAAGTGAGATTCTTTTAGCTATCCTACAAGATGATAATGAACCTGAGAATGTCTCTGATGCTTTATCATCTCCCGAGAAGAATGAATGGGCTAAAGCAATGGAGGAAGAGATGGCTTCCATGAAGAAAAATCATGTTTGGGAACTGGTTGACCTGCCTGAAGGGCGTAGGGCAATTGGGAATAAATAGATTCTCAAAATTAAGCGAAAAGCAGATGGTAGTATCGAAAGGTACAAAACCCGCTTAGTTGCCCAAGGATTCACACAGAGGAAAGGGGTTGACTATGATGAGACTTTCTCACCTGTTGTAAGATCCACGTCCATCAGGATTATTCTGGCTATGGTGGCAAATATGGACCTTGAGCTACATCAAATGGATGTTAAGACTGCTTTTCTATATGGAGAATTGGATGAAAAAATCTATATGGTTCAACCAGAGGGTTACATCCAAAAAGGCAGCGAACGTAAAGTTTGCAAATTGATGAGATCAATTTATGGCCTAAAACAGTCTTCTAGACAGTGGTACATTCATTTTCATAACACTATCATGTCGTATGATTTTAAAATGATAGACGAAGACCATTGTGTCTATATTAAATGCTCAGGTAAAAAGTTTATCATAATTATATTATATGTAGATGACATACTATTGGCTGGAAATGACTTGGGATATCTTAACGAGCTCAAAGCTTGGTTTTCGTCCAACTTTAAAATGAAAGATATGGGAGAAGCTGATTACGTGCTCGGAATTAAGATTTCGAGGAATCGTTCGAAGAGGCTATTGTCTCTTTCTCAAGAGACATATATCCGTAAAGTAGTAAAACGGTTCAACAGTAATGACAGTAATCCCAGATATGTCCTAATTGTCAAAGGTCATAATCTGAACAAAGAAATGTGTCCAAAAATAGCTCAACAGAAACAGGATATGATGAATGTCCCTTATGCTAATGCGGTGGGTTGTCTCATGTATGCAATGTTGTGTACAAGACCAGATATCTGCTATGCTGTTGGGATAGTAAGCAGATACCAATCTAATCCAGGAAGAACACATTGGAAAGTAGTCAAGAGAATTATGAAGTACTTGAATACGACTGCAGGATACTCACTGTGTTACCAAGGTCAAGACCTAACGCTGAAAGGGTACACTGATGCCGATTGGGCAGGAGATGTGGACGAGAAGAAATCCACATCTGGATATGTCTTCTTGCTAGGCGGGGGTGCTATTTCATGGAGTAGCAAGAAATAGACATGCGTCTCCCTGTCAACTATGGAAGCTGAATATATTGCTTCTGCAGCTGCTGTGCAAGAAGCAGTATGGTTGAAGAGGTTCTTAAACTATTTATCCTTAACCAGCGCAGGAGAACCAGTGAGCTTATTTTGTGACAATCAAACTGCGATAGCTTATGCTAAGAATCCTAGATTTCATAGCAGAGCAAAGCATATTGATATCAAGTATCACTTTGTTAGGGATATGGTTGCGTGTAAGGAAGTGAGCATAACACATATACCTACACAGGATATGATAGCAGATCCGATGACTAAGGACCTATCTAGAGATATTTTTGTGAAACATGCCAGGTTCCAGGGTTTGCGAAGATGTTAGTTTATGCTCATATTGTAATGAATTTGTTATTCAATAAAAGTAAAGTTGTTTCAGCAATACATAATGTGTGAATGTTATTTTGTAACATTTACTTAAATGCATGTCGGACAGAAAAATAGCCCACTCACACGGGTGTTTACCTCAGTGGGAGTCAATGGGTTGATTCTTGATTGAGATGAGGCAGTTTTAGGACATCATTCGAGTGCCTGTTCTAAAATATGAATGCCGTCTTGCTTAACTACAAGAAATAGACTTGTTAAAGTGCAAGATTATTGATGGTGCATGCAATAGATGCTGCATTAAATAAGTTCTCGGAACTTATTAGGATTATATGGAATCCAATGGTAAGAAATAAGTAGAACTTACCATAATTCTGTCTTGATAGCCCGGAGTAGTCTTTGGGTAGACTAAAGCCATTGTTCGTGAACATCGAGGCTGATACTCTAGTATGGTATTTTAGTGAGAGACATGCGCTCCTTTTGAAGGAAAGAACATCATAGCACATGGTTCATGTCATGTGTGTTTTTACGACCTTTTTGGATGGGAAATCAATTTATTAAAAAGTGATTTTAATTTCCCTAGTGTGATACTAACTCCGAAAACTATGGTTTTTGGAACTCTACCCTTATGATCCTTAACATATTTTGGAAGTATGATTCAGTGCCGCTAGCTTGGAAAGTCTTTAAAGGGTCATGGTTATGATTCGACCTGGCAAGGCTAACTGGAAAAGCTGGCTGGATCATGATGGAAGAAATATCGTTAAAGGAGAAGGTTCTCTATCGATCACATTCTAGAAGGTTCGTGGTTCACTGGCATGCCTATTGTATTGAGAGCAATACAATAGTGAACACGAATAGATTATTTCAGAAATCACATGTGAGAAACAATGATTGTGAGATAAGACCTAGGGTAATGCATACTATATACGATGGAGGTGCTAATCGAGATGCTATCATCCAAGTGGCCACTATGTGCTCTTGGGTTTAGCTAAGTGCACTCGATGTATGCTGGTCGCACGGCCTATCTGCCAAACGCGAAAATGAGAGAATAGATTGATTATGGTCAATCATGTGTGAGTGGGAGATGAAGGATTATCCACCCATGATTATCTTATTAAATTAAATAAAAGATATTGGATATCTTTTAGTTTTAATTTAAATTAAAAAGGGATTTGGATGAGGAGAGTTTGTTATACGTAATAACTCTCCCACCCCTTTCTCCTCCCAGAATTCTCTATTAATACGGAATAGGAATTTTTTCTGGGGGAGAAACATAGAAAACACACACCAGAGAAAAAGAGACGTAGCTTTTTCTCTATGAGACTCTCAAGGCTTTTAGGCGGTGAAACCCGATCTCCGCTTCGTGTACGTGAGCGAGGACGACCAGTGACAAGCCTCCCTCGATCCTGTGACATACCTCTCGAAGATCGGACTGCGCTACAAGAGGTAAATACTTTAATATGGCTATTTCGATTTAATGATTCGTTCGTTAAATATTATGGTTTCGCATTAATTATGTATATGCATGAAACCCTTCAGTTTTAATTAGGGTTGACAAATTGTTGTTAAAATTAGGCGAAAGGTTTGGGCTTTTCGGGAAGATGAAGGTGGTTTTCTATTTGTTAATGGGCATTTGTTAAACCATCTTCTGGTCCCCAAAAATTTGCTTGGGTCATTCGAGATGTTGATGGTCTTTTGTTAAACCATCGTAGTTTGGTTCAAAGGTTGAGATAGAAGATGAAGTGGGATGATATTGTTCTTGGTTAGTTTTTTGTTCTTGGTTATGTTTTGATCTTTGTGTTTTGGGTTGGTTTTTATTTTTGGTGTTCTTTGGTGAAAAGTTGAAGAAGATAATTTTTTATTTTTTGTTTAAGGGTAATTTGGTCATTTCTTTGACCAAAAATGAAAAAAAGCTGCTAACGTGTGCTAGGGTAGGGATGGCAATGGGCACAATCCGGGTAGGATCTATAGGACCCAGATCCTTACCATCTTTTTAAATGATAGACCCAGATCCTTACCCTTATCCTCTTTAAAAATAAGGATTCGGGCAGGATCTGGGTCCTAAAAGATCGGGCAGGATCAGGGCGACCCGCGGGTCCGTATTTTTTTAATATATTTAATTTTTTAAAATTAAATTATCTTTTGATAGTTTTCAAATAGCAATGAGACATTTTCATTCATTAAAAATATCAATATAAAGAAACCAAAAAAATAAATCAAAAAAAAAGTTGAAGTTGGGTAAGTTAAAATTGAGAATTTGGTTTGTAATTTTTGCTGCTATTACTTGGGGCATGTGGCTGCTTCGTAATGGTATTATCTTCAATGAGGCGAGGTACGATAATGAGCTTCTCCTGTATTTTGTGCTCTTTCATGTCCAAGAGTGGATCATTTGGACGGATGCCTTGATCATTCACAATCAATCGCTGCTCACTTTCTTGATTGCCTACAAGAATTTATAGGTCCCTCTTCTTTACCTCTTGAGGTTGAGGGAACGTTTTGGTCGGGGGTGGGGTTGTAACTGATGTAAATATCAGGCCCTTTTATCTTGTCTTTCTTTTTGCGCTTCCTCTATTTTGAACTTTTGTTTTAAAAAATTCGGGTAGGATCAGGGCAGGATCCTATAGATCCATACCCATGCCCTTATCCTTTTAAAATATCAGGATCCGGGCAGGATTAGAGTCTAGACCCGGTCAAAGTCAACGGGTCTTGGACCCTTCGGGTCTGGATCAGGGTAGACCCTCAGGGTAAGGGTCTAATTGCCATCCCTATGCTAGGGACCTAAGGGGGAGCTTTAACCAAACACGGGAGACGGTAAAATCAATTTTTAAAATGCAGAGACCCGAGAGGAAGAATGACCAAACATCAGGACTAGAAGATAATTTATCTTTTTTTATATCATCGGTTATCCAGTGGCTCCATTAATCCAGCTTTGATTAGAGAGTGACATTTTGAAAGGAAGATCCCTCAACAATTTTTAACACAGTATTAAGTTTTTATTTTGGTTTGTAACGACGGGTGTCCGGTCTATTACATAGATTTATCTTAGTTCGAATTAGTTAATAATTTTTTTTTGGTGGGACGAGTCGGCTAGTACTTAAGGGTGATAAAAATCTTTCTAACAAATATTTAATACCGTTGTGTACTCAAAAAATAAACTGAGACTGATTAAGTTAAAAGAATGTGTTAATAATCTAATCAATAGTTCTACCAAAAAATCCAATCAATAGTTGCACTTTAACAGTGGGCTTCTGTCTAACATTCGGCTCCACCGTGGGCTTCAGTGGCCCGCCCATAAGTTTGGGCTTCCAAAAGGAGGAGGAGGAGAGGAGGAGTCGGTGTTTTTCTATTAGCGCAACGGCAACGT
This sequence comes from Hypericum androsaemum, assembly GCA_963995505.1. Classification (NCBI taxonomy): domain Eukaryota; kingdom Viridiplantae; phylum Streptophyta; class Magnoliopsida; order Malpighiales; family Hypericaceae; genus Hypericum; species Hypericum androsaemum. Next base: position 563,046 of record OZ023188.1, on the reverse strand, counting down.
AGTGGTTAAGAAAAGGAGATACTTTCGAAAGCGGTACAATCTGGCGTCCACTCACTAAAGCTTATTATTGGAGAGTGAGAAGACGAAGGCGGGCGGGTGATTGGAGATATTATTGGAGAGGAGAAGCTTCTTCTCGGATCCGGCGACACTAAAGCTTCTTCTCGGTCGGAGGTGCATCGTTCTCCTAGTAAGGCCTTTTTTTTTTTGAATTTAGGGTTTCGTGTTTCTATAGCTTAAGTGATGGGCCTCGGGGAAAGGAGGGGGGGTGTTAAGGTTTCTTATGGCCTTCAAGGGATTCGATTCGTTTCGTTTCGGGTTGGGACTTGGATGTACCGTCTTGCTCTGTTAGAGTGTTTTATTTGCTATCTGTCTTATTGATTCAAGAAGCTGTTCTTGGACAATTCCAACTCCGATGCGCGTATTTCGTATTTCGCTATAGTGGCCGGGTTTCATTTTGTTGCTCAGCACTTGTATTCTTTGCTGTTTGTTTTCCAGATTGCAGACAGACAGACAGACATGTATAACAACGTTGGTGCACATACAGGGGTACCTAGGCCTCCTTTGATCCCTCAGCCTAACCCTTTCGGGAACGCATTCTATGGCGCTGGTTCTGATCTGCTTGGAGCCTATGGGGAAAAGTTTCTTGGTTCGAGTTCCGAGTACGTGCAAAGCAATGTAAGTTGCTCTCTTGGTGGTGGATTTATTTAGAAGGAAATGACACAGAAATGAAAAAGGTTAATATTTTCCTTGTTTATCATATACTTTATCAGATAACCAGATACTTATCTGATCGGCAATACTATTTCCAAGTCAACGATCAATACGTGAGGAACAAGTTGAAAGTTGTTCTGCTTCCGTTCCTGCACAGAGTGAGTTCCTAACATCTTGCTTCTGTCCTTTCGGTGCGACTTCTTCTATCTCATTTTGTACTTATTACACGTCTGGGTTCTCTCTAGGGTCACTGGACAAGGATTACCGAGCCTGTTGGTGGCAGGCTGTCCTATAAACCTCCTATTTACGATATAAATGCTCCCGACTTGTACATCCCACTCATGGCTTTCGGTACCTATGTTGTTCTTGCTGCCGTAACTCTTGGATTTAATGGAAAGTAAGTCCAGTTCAGCTCAACAGTTGACTCGGAGTGATTGTTTATCGTATCTAGCAAAGTGGCCTCTTCCCTCTCTCTTTAAGCTATGATGCAAAGTTTGTTAGCATTCTTTACTAACTTTTTTTGTAGTCTCTTTTTGGTTATGTAATATGTTACACGAGCAATTGTTTAAATTAAGTTAGACACGCTAATTTTTTCAAGGGATACTCGGCGTGTGAGATCTTTTAGCTTTGTATCTGTATTCAATGTTTCTTTCATGTTTTTGATTGTAGGTTTAGTCCGGAAGCTGTGTATTGGCTAATAGGCAAAGGGTTTCTTTTCTGGTTTCTACAAGTCACTCTGCTCAAAGCATCAATACTTTCATTGGGTAGTGGGGAGGCACCTTTGCTGGACATTGTTGCGTATGCTGGATATACCTTTTCTGGCATTTGTCTCGCTGTCCTCGGGAGGATGTTATTCAGATACTCGTACTACTTCTTGATGCCGTGGACCTGTTTATGCTCGGGAATTTTCTTAGTGAAGACAATGAAAAGAGTCCTATTCGCTGAAGTTCGGACTTACGATTCAAGCAGGCATCACTATCTCCTGCTCCTCATTGCTCTGGCTCAGGCCCCCTTGTTCATTTGGCTCGGCAACATCAGTGTCAATTGGCTTTTCTGAAATAAGGATTACTGTAGAGATAGACTGTTGATGTATTTGTAAAGCTTTTGTGCAACTTCGTACATAATCTGACTACACTAGTGATTGTCTCAGTTAATTTTGCTCCCTTGCCAACGAGTTTGGACCCGTCGAGCCTGGATTCAAGTAGACCCTCGGATCTGGATTTCGTTGTCATCGTTCAAGGCAGGTCGACTGAATCAAAACATCTCATGAGCGAAGAGGGAATACTGACATTATCGCATATATGATTGGGATGATTCCATCATCCAGTGGAGAAAGTACCTTTTTTTTTTGAAGAGTGAAGAAATTAAACTTGGATTTAATAACTAATTTACTACATGGCGCATACTTGGCTGTAGTGTACTGTTCTGTGTACCAAAATACATAAGAGAAGCCCACAAAACTAGCATTTGAGCCACACTGGCCTAAGACAGGCAGTACGCTGGACTCTCCGAACTCGGTCTGGCGGAGAGTATGCAGGAGTTCAACCAAGATCAGGGACGGTGAAGAAGTCGTCTTCGTCGGAGATTTCGATCCTCGGCTTCTTGAAAGGCATGCTCGACTTACTGGGTCTGTACGGGGCGGTGTTGGTAGAATATGGCACTGGTAGTTGCGGTACTTCTGCTGCAGCTAAAGCCTCCTGAGGAAGTTCGCCGAATAGACCCATATCGTTCAACCACTCGAATTCTCCAAGCTCAAGGTGCTCCTTCTGCAACACAGAGACAATACATTTCAGTGACATTCTCTTAACACAATCCCGAACATGGCGCGAAGTGAGACGATACAAACAATCATATCAGCTACCTTGTCAGCAGATGATTCGAAGTCGGAGAAGCCAAGCAGATCGTCCACGCCCCACGGGCTCGACGTGAAGCTGGATGGTTGCTGTGCAATAGGCAACTTCATGGATGGAGTCTGTGGGCCACTCTGGCTAGGTGGCTCCTCGGAGCAGCTCTTTTCGGGTTCCTTGGAGCAACTACTGCTGGAGCTCAAAGCCACTCGGATCCCGGTGGCCAGAAGCCGCTGGTGGTTGGCCGAAAGACTGCCAGCTGAGTGGATGGGCTCATCACAATCCCGGCAGAAGAGAGCCCTATCTTCCACGCAGAAAATGAAAGCCGCCTTCTCCTGTGTAGTTAACAAACAACATATTATACAAAACAAACCCTTCACGAAGCACTTGGATGAACTAACGATGATGTTATTTTAACTTAAATAAATCTCAAGTTTGTACGCATCAGTATTAAATACTTGTTACAATAATTTTACTACCTTTCAAAATTTTTATCCGATTCGAGAAATGGTCCCACTAAAAATCGAAGGAAATCCTGGATGATACAAGACGTATATGAATTGAGAAAATTACCTGGCAGATGTCACAGGTAGGGAGCTTGGTAGAGAGGGAGTGAAGAAGGAGCCGCTGGTGCTTGCTGGCCAGCTTATTAGCTGCATGCACTTCTACGTCGCATTTCGCGCACAGGGCCGCCTCATCTGCGCAACATATCACCGTTGCTTGAGCCTTCTCGCACACATCACACTGTATCTTCATCCTCCTAAGAATATGTTCTAAAAGGGAAGAGAAAAGAGGAAAGGGTCCGAAGGGGAAGTGAAGATGCAATTAAAGGGAGGAAATCAATGATTGGTTTATCGATAAATAATATTGTAAAAAAGGGCCAAGAGAGTAGGTTTTTTCGTGTGGAGCGGACGGGAAGAAGATAAGGATTTTGCGAATCGAAACCACGACATCTGGGAGGGTACAACGAAGCACTCGGGGGCCGACATCGACATTTTGTGGTTGTGGTTGTGTTTCTGATTTTTTTTCCTGGGATATTTTTCTCACTCTGTCTTGCGTGGCAGCCACACCAAATACTTGGCTGCCCTTTTTCGTGCTTTTATTTTTAGTTTACTCTTGAGTCTGGGGATTCCAAAGATTCTCCTTTGATCTGTCCATATTGCATGTTCTCACACATTCAATACGGTCCTCTGTAAAAAATAAACATATTCATTGTACACAACATACAAATGCTTTGTTTTAGTTTAGTTAAAGATTTGGACTTTATATTAACGAGTATTTTGATCAAACGACAAATAATTTATTCTAAGTCAACTAGATTTCAAGATAATAAATCCAATGTAACATATAATAGTTGGTATAATCAAAAGATTCGAAATTAGAATAATTCGCGTGAAAATATCAAAAAGTAGTTTCAAAAAGAAAATGAAGAGACGTGATGTGATCCTCTACCATTTACCCGGTCGGATACAAGCTACCCGTCAATTTATTGACAACTTGGTAGTTGGTGGGGGTCGCAGCAACTGTACGCATTTAATTGTGAAAAAGGCCGTCGTGAACGTGACGTGACGTGACTTCTACACCCAGCAGTTATTTCACACCCGCTTATTCTTTATTTTTGTTGTCAAAGATGGCCGAAGCACTCAAATGAATATCTATTGTATTATTTTAGTTTAATTAAGATGTTTTAATTTAAATTCTTATACATATAACATTGTTAAATATGTGAATTTTATTATTTATCAAAAATTTCACTCAATTCGAACTTAGATTAGTTGTCTGATCGGAGAAAAGATAGCCGCACATCTGTTCGGGGAAAAGATAGCCGCACATACATCTGTCTTTTTTTTAGAGGATGCATCTGTATGTTGGTGGCATTTATTAATTGAGCCTCCTCCTCTTTTTCTCCTAACGCTACCAAGCCATAGTATCACGGGTTAACTTTGCGGAAGTCACAACTCGGTCATTGAAGGCCCAAAGGACCAAGATTATTCTAGAAGCCCGTCACAAAAGGATTTGTACTGCCCCATGATTGCTTCCAAGATGAGCTACAGTAAAAAGAAGGTTTCTAAGCTGAGCTACACTAAAATAATGTTTCTCTTTTGACCTCGTAAAAAATTGCGGTAGTTTGGTATAAACGAGTAGCACATTATTCCTTTTTTTACAAAAATCATAGCCGTTTTGGGATTTAGATTAATGGGCACGATGTGTGTTTGAGTACAGCACTGAGTGGTTTTCAGTTCGAGCAATGTCAAAGTATACAGTTGGATCCCGACCTTCTCGCTCACATAACAGAGTCAACCAGCTGCCAACTAACTCCCATACCTTGCTCTCCACGATCAGGTTTGGGACGTTTGATCCTGTCAAGGAGAAGATTCCGGTCTCATTATCATAGTTTGACTGATTCTATTATAGTTTATTTTTTCTTCTGCAATGTTGTAACAGTTAGTTAGAAGTGCTCATACAATTTAGCTAGTTAGTTTCTTTTCTTGTAATATAAATGTAGACCTGCCGATGGAAATATTAGTTAATTGGAGATTTCCTTTCCTTCTCCATATCAAACTCTTCAAATTTATCTCATATTTAACAAGCAATAAAATCAAAACCTCTCAGCAAAAATGATCAACTGACATCAACTTGCAAGTTGCAGAGTTGGGTCCGCAGGCTCGACAAATGTCGGCGAAAGTTGGCCCAGGAGCATTCTAGCTCACGTGACTTCATGTGATCTGGCCCACCCTAGGAGCTTAATTGAGCCTAAAAAAGCCTGCCTATGTTGAGAAGTGTCGTGAAAGAAGCACATGGTGGAAATTGGCCATAGCTAGCGGACGCTAGCCCCCTAGCGAACGCTAGGGGTGGCAAACAGAATGGGCAATTTCCGAGGACCCGTAGGTCCCTAGCGACTGCTAGGTGGCGCTGACAGCCATTTTCTTGTACACAAAGGGTTTGTCTATTATATAAGGACGTGTTATCCAAGAGTTTTGTATGGTTTTGTGACTCGGATCCATCAATAAAAGTTCTCCTTTCTTCCCGTGGACGTAGGCATTAGGCTGAACCACGTTACCTCTTGTGTCCGTGTTCTTTGCTCGTTTTGTTCTCTTGGTTGCTGAATTCCTAACAATTGGTATCAGAGCTAAGGTTGGAGGATGTTGGGCGGTGCAAAGTTTACTCTTGTAAAGTTTGATAGTTCATCGAATTCAGGTTATGGCAAAGGTATGTCAAGGATCTCCTTGTGCAATAAGGGATGGTCATCGCGCTCTCAGAGAAGAAGTCCGAGAAAATGGAGGACCAAGAGTGGGTGGAGTTAGTGGCCAAGGCGGTGGCGATAATTTGCTTGTGCTTGGCAGACGATGTGATGTATCACGTCATGGATGAGGAGTCACCAGCTGAGGTATGGAAGAAATTGGAGGTAACGTATATACTAAGTCTTTGTCGAACAAGCTTTATCTTAAGCAAAGATTGTACAGGTTCAAGATGAAGGAGGGCTCGGATTTGAGCCAACACATTAATGGTTTCAGTCAACTTGTGAGCGACTTGAGAAAGGTTGATGTGAAGTTTGAGGAGGAAGATAAAATATTGTTGCTCCTGAATTTCTTACCGGGTTCCTACGAAAATTTGGTTACAACTCTAACTTAGGGGAAGGAGTCCCTCGTGTTGGACGATGTTACAAGTGCTCTGCTAGGGTTTCATCAAAGGGGAAAACTGGTGATGAACGAATAGAAGGGCTGGTTGTGAGGGATAGCCATGTTGATCGTAGTGGAGCAAAAGATAGAAAAGGATCCAATTTGTGGTCAAAGAGGTTCAAAAGAAATTGTTTCGAGTGCGGAGAAAAAGGGCACGTGAAGAAGGATTGTCCAAGAAGAACTCGGGACCACGAGAGAAAAAGATCGAGTTTCGTGATTGTGGCCTCTTATTCGGATGGGTCGAATGATGACTGTCTTTCTATTTTGTCAGATCCAAAGCACTCTGATTCCTGAATTTTGGATAGCGCTTGTTCCTTTCACATGACGCCCAAGAGAGGGTGGTTCGACACCTACAAGTTTGTAGATTCAGGTATAGTGACTATGAGTGATGGTTTCGCTTGTAGAGTCACTGGCATAGGTGATATCTGGATCAAGATGTGGGATGGTGTCGTGGTGAAGTTGTGTGGGGTTATGTATGTTCTGAAGTTGGAGAGGAATTTGATCTCATTAGGAGCCTTGGATTGTAGAGGGTATGGTATGGCTATAAGGTTATAGGCGGGCTAATTGATGTGGAGAAGGATGCTATGGTGGTGATGAAGGGTGAAAGAGATGCAAGAAATACCTACAGGTTAGTGGGGGGCACAGTTGTACATGGAGTCACATCTTTGGGTTTCGATGGAGAGAGGAAGAGCTCAGGTCATATGAGGTTGGTTCGTATGAGGGAGCAAATGCTTGACATAGATAGTCTCGCAGAGACATGGATAGTAAGCTATGGTTGTTTTATGGAGGCATGGTTGGCAATGAGTCATGGTTATCTCGGAGAAGCATTGTTAGCTGGGCCCCGCTATGATTATCTAAAGGAACATGCATGTCAAAGGTGTTGTGTAGGTTTGGCATTGGGCATGCGAAGCCATTGGTGACACCACAGGCGAATCCTATATCTCACTCAAGGCCGAACGGTGAAGTTTGTGGCATGTCGAGAGTTCTACTTGGTGGAACAAAAGGTTGCCCATTGTATTGTGATACCCTCACCCTACAATCAAATTTGTTTCAACATACTAAGGTTAGTTTTGGAAAGGTTTAGGCTTAGTTCATCGTCGTTCGGTAAAATAGGTGTAACTTCCTCATTCAGACTCCAAATTAGGTGATTCCAATTTGTGTGGATTCATAACACATAGATCTATAACTTTGTTTTTTTAGTTTTGTGATTTATAAAATAATTTGGTTCGAACAGATTCAGAATTCCAGGTGCTCAAAAATAGGACCGATTTCGTCGGTATTGGAAAGATTTGTGAAAATGACTTGTTATGTGATTCTATTTAAATAAGGCTCGTTTTAGGGACTTATTAGAATATATTAAGAAGTTTAGGAATGATTTTGAAAGGCTAAGAAAGTCTAAGACTAAAAGAGAAAATTTGGTTGTAAGTGGGCTAGGTGGCAACTTTTGGTAGGTAGTAAACTATACAAAAAGGAAGATATTTTGGGTAGACTTTTGGCACCAACCTCACGCCATTTTAGAATAGAAAAACAGAGAAGAAGGGTGTAGAAGAAAGGGGAAAAACGAGGAGAAAAGAGGAGGAAAGAAAAGGGACCAAATTTGAGCAACTTTGAAGAATAAGGTAAGTAATTTTGTAAGATTTTGCTTTAATTGAGTAGAAATCCTTTTGAACCTTGAACAAGCTAATAGGTGAAGGTTTGAACAAGATAATATAGATCTAGATGAAGGAGGTTAAGGTGGGGTTAAGCTAAAATTCGTTTATATATGAAAGTTGGAAGAAAAGCCAAACACCGGGTTGTAGTTTTGTGAATTTTAGCATAGTTTAGGGGCTATCTTGTATAAATCCAAAATTAAGGGTTTATAAAATGAGTTTTTATATTTCTGAGGAGCTATTTACATACTAAGAGGTTGGCAATGATAGTGGTTTATGTTCTTTTGACTAGTTGACCGACGTTTTGAATCTGGGGGCCACAAGATGTAAATCGAAGCACGAAGCTTCTCTTTTAATGGTTTGAGCAATCATTATCTTTTAAGTAGATATTCTTTGTAAAATGTGTTTAGTTAACTAGACGTGGGTGATATGCTTGATTTGACGTATTTTTTAATGGGTGAAATATGGTATTGGGTTTGGTTTTGGTCTATTTGATATTGATGACGCTTTTGGATTGTTCGTGTATGTATGTGGACTTTGGAATGTTTGGTATGTGGTCTGCGTGATGGCGGACGATGAGGTCTACCCGTGACCAACTGGGGATATTGCATATGTGCACATATTTTGAGGATACATTGGATATGTATACGATTTGATATTTGGCCGGCAGGGTTGATTTCTGATGGCGCCTTAAGATATGGTATCCTCGTGTTGGAGTGGGAGTGACACTATCTAGACCTATCTGAAGTTCATCCGAATTATGTTATGTATTTTGTGATAGTCTATCTGAAATTCTGATTATGTTTGATATGTGATTCCTTTGATAACCCTATTTGTGATGTGGAATTTTGTTGTCTTAGCTTTTGTGTTAATATGTTGGTTAAATACATGTTACTTATAATATTCGCTTACTAAGTGTTTCAAAGCACTTATCCCTTTCTAATCAACAGGTGAAGAGTTTTGAGATGTGTTTGCATCTGGAGAAGCTTCTTTGTCCGAGTCAGCCTGTTGTCCTCATTCTCGAGTTGCATTCAAAGGTCTCCAGATAGTCTTTTGTCTTTGTGATCTAGGTCGCTCCATTATACACATTATGTTGCATTTTGACGTATGACTTAGATTAATGTTAATATGTAATATAATTGTATATTATGTTATGTTTTAAAAAGGGTGAGTTTGGTTATATGACGTTGGAGATGTGTACTCATCTTGTGAATTATGCCTGCCAGGTTTTTGATAACGATAAGTATGTTTGTTCGAAGATGTAACATTTTTGAAAAATATTTAGACGATTCTCTTAAAGAGAATGATGTGTTATGTTTGAGGCTTGCTAGGTTATGGTTCATTATTCTTAAGTTGGACATAATCTAGCGCCGGTCACGGACCTGAGTTCGGGTCGTGACATGTATGCTACAGAAAGTAGCATTGGTTTGAGGTATGAAGGTCCAACGGACAAGCAGTTCGAGGTTGCGAAGCCTGGGGTTGACCAAAAAATAGAGGACGCGTCTATTGGTCACAGGGTTGCTTCAGCATGTGGACTTGCTAGTTGGGATTCGATGGAATTTGGAGGGAAGACGTCAAGCAAGCTCGAAAGCTCGAGCTTGGGGGCTGGCTCCAAGTGATTGAACAAAAGGAGGACAGAAAGTTGAGATGGTCTTATTGATGGTGGTTATCTATGGTTTGAGGTAGAGTGGTAGAATCGGTTTGGTTTCTCAAGTTCTCATGGTTCTTCATGGGGTGGTGTTTCATCAAGGTGGAGTTTGTTGAAGTTCGGGTTGAGCTTCATGGTTCTTCGCAAGAGATATTTTCTCACCAAGGTGGAGATTGTTGGGAAGTGTCGAGAAATAAGCAAATGGTAAAAATTGGCTATAGCTAGCGGACGCTAGCTCCCTAGCGAATGCTAGGGGTGGCAAACAGAATAGACAATTTCTGAGGACTTAGCTGCCGCTAGGGATCTAGCGACCGCTAGGTGGCGCTGACAGCCGTTTCCTGTTTTGCTCAGACTCTTGTTTTGGACTCCTAAAATGACATAGATAGGTTTCTTGTACACCAAAGGTTCGTTTATTATATAAGGATCTGTTACCCAAAAGTTTTGTATGGCTTTGTGACTCGGATCCATCAATAAACGTTTTCCTTTCTCCCCATGGACGTAAGCATTAGGCCGAACTACGTTACCTCTTGTGTCCGTGTTCTTTGCGCATTTTGTTCTCTTGGCTGCTGAATTCCTAACAGCCTAGGCTATTGACGCTAAACGAGGTCGTATTGCGGGATCAAACGGGAAAGAAAAAAATGAAAGGAATTTTTTTAAGACGTAAAATGTTATTACTCATCAATAAAATCTTCAAAACATGCACAGGTGCACAATACACTAATATTTTGTTAAGCACTAAAATTTCCTAGAATCAACTATCTAATAATAATAATTATTAGATAATTAATATTTTGATATTAAACTACCCCATTCGGCACAATTTAACTAGCCTCGGCATTACTTCGTTCTATTATCTTACACAAATACTTTTAAAATATCTGAGACTTTCCTGTCCCATAATTATTATTTTTTGGAAAAATTACTCTCAAGTCTCTCGAATTTGCTTAAATATATTCAAAAGTCCCTCATGTTCACAAAATATATTCTGAAATCCCTCTAGTTTGCTTTTATTATACTTTCGGGTCCCTAACTCACGTTAGCAGCTCTTTTTTATTTTTGTCAATGAAATGACCAAAATACCCTTTGAGAAAAAAAGTCTTCTTCTTCCTCTAGATTGTTGACGTCATCTAATTAAAGATCCCAGACCAAATCGATACCAAATTAAGATCCGACACCAAATCAAAACCCAACCATCATACACCAAATTAAGTTCTCAGCAACTTTACATGAACAACACGTTTGAGTGCTGCAATCAATTAACTAAAGAAATTAAACCCAACTCTAGAGGTTGTTCGTCCTCCGCAGAACGACTATGAAAGATGAAGCAGGACGCCGGCATGCCGAGATCTCCGCCAAGGAGCTAGAGGACGCCGACGGGATCTGACCCAAGATATCTTCGGTGACCGGTGCTCATCGTTTCAAAGATTCTCACCGCCGCCAAGGAGAGGAAAATGCGGGCCCTTTTGAAGCTCAAGGCCAAGAGGAGGAGGAGGAGTCGTTGGAGGAGTTGGGTCCTGTGGGAAACGACGACGAGGAGGGTGGAGAGGGGCTTCTCGGTTCCTTCCGACGATGACTCTGTCTTCTGGGAAAAAATTATCGAGGAGGGGAGACGACGACGATTTCGACGAGTACGATCCGACCCCGTACGACGGAGGCTACAACATCGCCCTCACCTACGGCCGCCCCCTCGACCCCTCCAACGACACCTGCTACGCCATCAGCACCTCGTCGTCAAAATCGGTGAGACGGTGGAGATCCAAGTCCCAGGCTAGCTCCTCGGCGGCGGGCTTCTTCTCCGTGGGTTTCTTCTCGGCCCTGGGCTTCATTTTCTAGTTCGGTATCGCTCCCGTTGGCTGCTTCAAGAAAATGAATTGGGACTTTGTTTTGCTTCTGTAGTTCGATGCTTGGGATTAATTGAAATGATGGATGTGAGCTTTACGGGAAACGTTTGATTTTTGGCCTGAGTTTGTTCAGCAATTTTTGTCCGGCTGCGGAGCAGAAGGAGAGATGATGTCATCATTTTTTGTTTTTGTTTTAAGGGTATTCTCGTCATTTCATTGACAAAAACAGAAAAATAACTGATTGAAGGACCCAAAAATATAATAAAAGAAAATTAGAGAAATTTTGGAATGTATTTTGTGAACATGAAAGACTTTTGAGTATATTTAAGCAAATCTCAAGAACTTGAAAGTAATTTTTCCTTATATTTTCCTGCTATAATCCTAGGCTCCCTATGGGAATCCTAGGCTCCTTATTTTTTTTTTATAAATCGAAGAATGCTTAAATTCCCAATTGTCATGAGCGCACATATATCAATAATATTTCATTCAACTATACTCAAATAATAAGAAATTATCAATACAAATGGAGTATAGTTCTTCAGCATTCATCTTAAACAAAGACCTCGTCCGAAACAAGTTTTTTTATGAAAAAAAAAACTTCGAAAGGATCAAATGCCGAACTATATTTGTAGTGGTGAGCCAACGACGACCAGCCTTGGTTTAGTGACTAGCCATGGGGCGAAGCATCTGAAGCTGACGACAATGGAAGATGGGAGAGCGAAGCTCAACTTGAGCACCCTCACTCTGAGATGGAGTCTCCTTCGCGAGGCTTGTTTGTGGATGTAAGAGATTAACTGTGTAATAACCTCGTCGAGCTCCTTCAGACATATCTTCAGCTTGTCCTTGACACTCCTTCCATTGTCTTCTTCTTCTTCTTCCTCGGAGAAATGGTAGCTGTTTAGAAACGCACGTCTCGCGAGCCACATTTCACGATTCCTGCTCTGGTAATTATTATGATCTAGCGGGCGATTATTCGCCGTGGGATTTGGCATATTTTAATTTCTGGGATTAGGGATGATGGGAAGTTAATTATAGTTGTTATGGGGTTATAGCAATATATATGATGAGTATGAGGGGGATTAATCGAGGGAAACCGGGAAATGAAGGGTTAAATTAGTGGTTGAACCACGTAGATGTGTTTATTCCAGAAGTTGGTGGGTTTGGTTGTAACTGAATTAAGGTTTGCGTTCACTTAACAATTGGTAATTAACAATTGTAATCTGATCAACCAATATTGCTGTCCTAAGTCTAAGTGAATATACCATCTTCTTAAGCATACCATCTTCTTTAAGACTCGAGAATGGTTACTTTGGTCGAGATTGCTAAAGAACATCGACAACAAATTTTTTTAACTCTTTTGAGACTCTTTACGAGTCTGATGATGCGTAGGGATTGGATTGTCTTCTTTATTTGGGTTGGCTATTGTAGATATTTGTTGAGAATTCTTCCTCTGTTTCTTCCCTATAATGTCAGCTTTTACTTTCTTGTTAATAAAGTTTTTTACCTACCATCTTCTTTAAGACTCGAGAATGACTACTTTGGTCGAGATCGCTTAAGGACATCGACAACCAAAAGCTTTAACTCTTTTGAGACTCTTTTCGAGTCTGATGATGCGTAGGGATTGGATTGTCTTCTTTATTTGGGTTGGCTGTTGTAGATATTTGTTGAGAATTCTTCCTCTGTTTCTTCCCTGTAATGTCCGCTTTTACTTTCTTGTTAATAAAGTTTTTTACCTACCATCTTCTAAAATATACCATCTTCTTTAAGACTCGAGAATGGCTACTTTGGTCGAGATCGCTTAAGGACATCGACAACCAAAAGCTTTAGAGACACTTTACGAGTCTGATGATGCGTAGGGATTGGATTGTCTTGGCTGTTGTAGACATTTGTTGAGAATTCTTCCTCTGTTTCTTCCCTATAATGTCCGCTTTTACTTTCTTGTTAATAAAGTTTTTTACCTACCAAAAAAAAAGTCTCAGTCAGTATTAATGGCAGTTAACCAGGTTCTTCATAAAATTAAAATAATTGACAGTCACTCACACTACCGAAAAGCTACATTCTTTTTTTCTTCGAAAAATGTTGTCTTAATAATCAATGAACTGGATTATCTAAATTTAAATTGGACAAGATTGCATTTTTCTACCCTATTATTTTTTCATTGATAAAATTTGAGATATTTCGTTAAATTTATATAACCTCATCTCAATTGATTAAAACGTTGGATGGTCAAAATAGAATGCTCCGTTTTTTTAATATCTTTTTTTTGATAAATATTATCAAAATAGATAACAACTTACAATATTTCTCAAAATGGGGTGGCAAGGATTCAAAAAATTTAGAAAGAGAGAGGCGATATGAACGAAGATTACCACTTTGCAATATTTTGTTTACGCTTCGTTAAAGTGCAATAAATTTGGTACGAATGTTGAAATTGTTGTTTGTCGGAGTGGTGTACTTGATTAGGATCTACTTCAGTCGAGGCAAGTGTTGGACACTTTCTCCGTAAGACGAGATTGCCCCGTATATTTCAGTGCGGTACGGGCTTCGGCAATCGTCCCCAAGATACAACGACTGTTTAGGGCGTTTCCAAGATCGTTGCACATGTATCTCGAAACTTTCGGGCGAACCCTTATATACCCAGAACTTTCGGACTCTTTTCTAAGTGAAGAACGGGGGGAGAGGAGAAGTCAACAATGCTAGGAGGTGCACTTGCTGCTGGGATGAGAATTATGGCAGGGGGGCAGGCCTATTTATAGGCTGGAGGAGGCAGGGAGGCAGCCACCCCGAAGGGACGCGTCCGCTCGGCCAACAGGCTGCGCTCGTGGCCCTTCGGTGGCTTCTGGATCCTTCCAGGCGCGCTGGTGCCCTTTCGTGACGGATTTCGCAGCCCTTCGGCCTTCTGGAAGTCTCCCGGACTTTCCCATCCCGTCGTGCCTCTTCGGCGGCCAACCTGAAGGCGCTCGCAGCTCCTCGTCGCTTCGGTAGCTGCGCAGCTGCGTCCGGGCCCGGGAAAAATACTTAAGGCTCCTCCAGACGATGCACGTGCGAAGTGCCAAGTGCGCCACAAAGCGCCCATTGTGACCTGCGTCCAATGCGCCATGCGCACACGCACACGCACGTGCGCGTGCTCGTGCTCGTGCTCGTGCTCGTTGAGTTACCGCTATGGGCGTTCTTTAGTGTGTGGATTTTAATCCCATTCCCCTTACTGCGTTGTACATTTGATCTCTATTGATTCCTTTCGTAAAAGGATCAGCTAAGTTGTCCTTGGACTTTACATAGTTAATGGTGATCACCCCACTAGAGATCAACTGTCTAACGGTATTGTGTCTCTGACGGATATGTCGAGACTTTCTGTTGTACAATGTACTTTGTGCTCTCCCGATTGCAGACATGCTGTCACAATGTGTCAATACGGGAGGCACCGGTTTACTCCAGCACAGAATATCCTCTAGGAAGTTTCTGAGCCATTCAGCTTCTTCGCCAGCTTTGTCTAGTGCTATAAATTCTGACTCCATGGTGGATCGAGCTATGCACGTTTGTTTAGAGGACTTCCAAGACACAGCTCCTCCTCCTATGGTGAATACGTATCCACTGGTGGATTTGGAGTCCTTAGTGTCCGATATCCAGTTTGCGTCACTGCATCCTTCTAATACAGCTGGATATTTAGCATAATGTATGCCATGGTTTATGGTATGTTTTAAATACCGTAAAACCCTTTCTAGAGCTAGCCAGTGATCCTTTCCTGGATTACTTGTGAATCTACTAAGTTTACTAACCGAGTACGCAATATCGGGACGAGTGCAGTTTGTTAAATACATCAAGCTCCCGATAATTTGCGCATACTTCAGTTGAGATACTGGGTCCCCTCGATTCTTGGCTAAGTGTAGATTCAAATCTACTGGAGTCTTAACCGAAGGTTTGTCAAAAGCTTCAAATTTCTTGAGCACATTTTCCACGTAGTGGGATTGCGTCAAGATAATTTCGTCAGCTTTCCTAGAAATTTTTATTCCTAGTATGACGTCTGCCAGACCCATATCTTTCATGTCAAAGTGGTTCTTTAACATGTTCTTAGTTTTCACAATAACCTCTTTATTGCTTCCCATAATTAGTAAGTCATCTACATAGAGACATACAATTACGTAAGCTTCAGGTGTGCCCTTAATGTAAACACATTTATCGCACTCATTGATCTTAAATCCATTTGACAACATTGTTTTGTCAAATTTCTCGTGCCACTGTTTCGGCGCTTGTTTTAGCCCGTATAGTGACTTGACTAGTCGACACACTTTATGCTCTTGACCGGGAGCCACAAACCCTTCGGGTTGCTCCATGTATATCTCCTTTTCCAGTTCTCCATTTAGGAAAGCTATTTTTACATCCATTTGGTGGATCTCGAGGTTATAGAGTGCTGCAACAGCTATGAGTACTCTAATCGATGTGATTCTTGTGACCGGTGAATACGTGTCAAAGAAATCATATCCCTCCTTTTGTTTGAACCCCTTAGCTACCAATCGAGCTTTGTACTTGTCGATTGATCCATCAGCTTTGTATTTCCTTTTTAGGATCCACCTGCATCCCAAAGGTTTGCAGCCCGGTGGGAGATCCACGATTTCCCACGTGTGATTTTGCATAATAGATTCTATCTCACTATTGATAGCTTCCTTCCAGAGAGGAGCATCTGGACTGGACAATGCCTCTTGGATTGTCCTGGGTTCATCTTCTAACGCATAGGTTAGATAATCTGGACCAAAGGATTTGGTTATCTTCATCCGTTTACTACGTCTAGGTTCATCATCTTTCTGATTTGACCCTTGCGTAGTCTCGTGAGCCCTTTTCTTCGGACTTGCTTCCTTTCTTTCCTTATTAGGAAAGCTATCTTCAAAAAATGTTGCGTTCCTTGATTCTATGACCATTCCCGTGTTTATCTCAGGGTTTTCAGATTTATGCACCAAGAATAGATAAGCACTACTATTTTGCGCATATCTGATAAAGATGCAATCAATGGTCTTGGGTCCTATTCGCACCTGCTTAGGTTTAGGTACTTCGACCTTTGCTAGGCACCCCCACACTTTAAGGTAACCGTAGGAAGGCTTCCTTCCTTTCCATAGTTCATATGGGAGTTTATCCCTTTTCTTGTGTGGCAATTTGTTTAGAATGTGGTTAGCTGAGAGTACAGCTTCCCCCCACATGTTCTGGGGTAAGCCCGAGCTAATCAACATAGCGTTCATCATCTCCTTAAGAGTTCAATTTTTGCGTTCAGCTACGCCATTCAATTGAGGTGAGTATGGAGCAGTCGTCTGATGAATAATGCTATGTTCTTGAAAGAGTTCCTCAAACGGAGCTACATATTCTCCTCCTCGATCACTTCGGATCATTTTGATTTTCACGCTGAGTTGATTTTCAACCTCATTCTTATATCTCTTAAAAGCATCAAGAGCTTCGTCTTTGCCCTTTAGGAGATATACGTAACAGTATCTCGTGCAATCATCGATAAACGTGATGAAGTATTTCTTCCCGCCTTTAGTTTGCACGTGTTTCATATCGCAAGTATCCGTATGAATTAATTCTAAAGGCGTAGTACTTCTTTCCACTGAATGGAAAGGTGCTTTGGTCATTTTAGCCTCCACACATACTTCACATTTATCGGATGGGTTGAACTCTAGATTCGGTAATAAATTTAAACTTACTAACTTTCTTAGCGAGTTTAGATTTACGTGTCCTAATCTACCATGCTATAAATTAGAACACTCGGCCAAGTAAAAAGAAGCGTTAACTTTATTTTCACCGTTAAAGGTGCGATGTACAGTTATTACATTCATCTTAAACAGCCCCCTCTCTAGATAACCCTTTCCTATGAATTGACCCGCTTTGGTCAGTACAAACTTATCAGCCTCAAATACAAGCTTAAGACCAGCTTTGCTTAACAGTGAGCCAGAGACTAAGTTCTTGCGGATGTCCGGGACATGCAGCACATCCTTGAGGGTCAGCTCCTTTCCTGAGGTCAGCTTCAGGACCACCTTTCCCAGACCAACGATCTTGGACGTTGCAGAGTTTCCCATGAACAGCTTTCGGCCGGTGATCGGGATATAGTTCGAGAATATCTTCTTGTCCGAGCAGACGTGGCGGGTAGCTCCAGTGTCCACGAACCACTCTCTCGGATTGTCCACCAGGTTGGCTTCAAATACCACGGCTGACAGATCCATCTGGGACAAGTCTTCAGCCAGGTTAGCCCTTCCTTTGTCGTCCTTCTTCGGCTGGCGACAGTCCTTAGCCATGTGTCCGGGTTTACCGCAGTTGTAGCAGTCGCCCTTGATCTTCTTTTTCTTCTTGGGCTCTTGCTTCTCCTGCTTATCCCTGGACTTCTTCCTCTTCTTGCTACCTTTTCCCTCGGCCCATGTCCTTCCTCTTGTGCTTGAGGTAGCTCTTGAAATCCTTCCACAGCGGGGGGAGCTTCTCGATCATCGCAGCTACTTGGAAGGACTCGCTGAGTTGCATCCCTTCGGCTTGAATCTCGTGAAGGATCAGCTGCAACTCTTGCATTTGGTCGATGACCTTCTTGGAGTCCACCATCTTGAAGTCGAGGAATCGTCCGACGATGAATTTCTTCGTCCCGGCATCCTCCGTTTTGTACTTCTTCTCGAGTGAACTCCACAGCTCTTTAGCGGTCTTAGCTTCCGCGTAGACGTTGTAGAGCGTGTCGTCTAGTCCATTCAGGACGTAGTTCTGGCATAGGAATTCGTTGTGACTCCATGCATCGAGGGCGTTGATCTTCTGTTGATCTGCCTCATTTTTCGCTACCTTCGGAGCCTCTTCCTTCAAGAATTGGACCAGGTTGAGCGTCGTCAGGTAGAACAACATCTTCTGTTGCCACCTCTTGAATTCGGTACCGTTGAACTTGGCCGACCTTTCGGCGTGGACAGTTCCCGGGACCGCTGGCACTGGTGCTGAGCTTGTCGATGCCATCTTCAAGTACACAATCTCGTTTTACGATTGTTGTTTGTCGGAGTGGTGTACTTGATTAGGATCTACTTCAGTCAAGGCAAGTGTTGGACACTTTCTCCGTAAGACGAGATTGCCCCGTATATTTCAGTGCGGTACGGGCTTCGGCAATCGTCCCCAAGATACAACGACTGTTTAGGGCGTTTCCAAGACCGTTGCACACGTATCTCGAAACTTTCGGACTCTTTTCTAAGTGAAGAACGGGGGGAGAATTCTGGCAGGGGGGCAGGCCTATTTATAGGCTGGAGGAGGCAGGGAGGCAGCCACCCCGAAGGGACGCGTCCGCTCGGCCAACAGGCTGACTGGCTGCGCTCGGGTCTACCTCCGGGCCCGGGCAAAATACGACCTGCGTCCAATGCGCCATGCGCACGTGCGAAGCACCGTCCTCGCAAGCAGCTAGCGGTGGGTCAGCCTTTGGGTGGTCAACCAAGTTTGAGAGGTAAGGAGTGAAGTTCCTTATAAACAAGGAAATCCTCCTTGCTCTAACCAATGTGGTATTGCACTTTTCCATTTCTCTTTTGGGCCTTACCATTTTGGGCTTGCATTGAACTTTCATTCAAAACCTAACAGGAATTGAAAAACTTTTTAAAATTTTACATAATCTTTGAGCTAGCGAGAAGAAATGTGAAACAAAAAAAAATCGGATAGGACGCGAGAGTAATTATGGACGACCATGGCATTACCGACATGTAAATAACCCAACACGCAGTCGTCCAACCGAACTGGAATCTCTCCCAGATAGGACGACAGAGTCTCTCCTTCCCGACCAAACACGACGCTAATAGAACTTAATGAGAAAGGGCATTTTCGCCTTCTAGCACTATCCCGAAGCCCAATTTCTTCCTCGCAACGGATGAAAGAACCCGGGAACAAAAAAAAAATTGGGGAGAGTTCAAATTCGGTGATCTGGGTCTCCTCCTAAATTGGTCGTTTGGAATAGGGTTCGTTTGAAAATGTCCAGGATGCTCTAAAGTTGGGGTCTGGAGGGTTTTTGTAGTTAGTGGGTGATGCAGGGGCATTAGGAAATCCGTTTAATTAGGAGTATAGTATGTTTCGATTAGAAACTTGTTATTTCTATTATAGTTAGGATTAAGGTTATATGCCTTTTAGGTATAAAGGAGGCTTGTTATGTTTTTAGAGAGACAATGCATTGATATATTGAGCCTCTAGGGTTGATCAGAGTTGCAGTTTTAGAGGGTTTAAGGCATAGCTTTTGAGAGGGGGGGAGTGAGTTGGCAGGGAGGCTGTGAATCATGGGGAGGCCATTGGTTTTCGAGATTTTCGACAAGCCGGCCACTAGCTGTATGATCGGGATGTGCAGTGCCGTATGGCTCTATATCCAGAAGAAGAACATTGGGTATGCTCATGTGGGTTTGAGTTATGAGACGGCCGTTGAGGGTCATCATTGGACGATAATTACCTCCGCACTTTCGCACATTAGCATTCTTCACCTTGTGTTCAATATGAGCGCGCTGTGGAGTCTTGGCGAGGTAGAGCAGCTGGGGCACATGGGGCTTGGTGTGGCGTATTATCTTCAGTATACACTTGTTTTGGTTGTCCTGTCTGGGGTATTGGTGTTGGGGATGTACCATTTATTGATTTAGAGATTCAAGGTGGAGTATTTCCGGAGGGTTACAGCTGTCGGATACTCTTGTGTTGTCTTCGGATGGATGACTATCCTCTCTGTAAAACAACCTTCTTCCAAGTTGGAGCTTTTTGGTCTCCTTTCGCTGCCGATCAGTTTTGCACCATTCGAGTCCTTGATTTTTATGTCAATTATTGTTCCACAAGCGAATTTTATCGGGCATCTGTCTGGAATCATTGTTGGGTATGCTATCGCCTGGGGTTTAATTCATGGGATGAACAATTTTTTGGCAATCTCAATGTTGGACTTGGGATGGATTGTGGCTGTTTTCATCTTCAGTTTGAAGAGGTCAGGTGCATATGATCTAGCGTTCCTCGAGATCGAGTCTGTTACTGATCCCTCCTTGCCGTCTGTACGGTTCCTCGGAAATGGTAGGACATTGCAGATGAGTTCCCTACCCATTGAAGGTGCAGAGCTTGTTTAACAATGGCGTAAGCATGAACATGTGCATATAGACTGTCAAAACTAGATTAGTGGCGCAAGCTCGTGACAGATCCGGATTGCTGACGCATCTGGTTGGTGATATTCTCTTCAACAAGATCAAGACCTTGATCCATTCTTAATATATACAAGCTTATTTTTGTTGTAGAAAAGATTTCTTTTCACTTCATTGTCCTGTCCTGTTGTATTTGATAGTAGCGAGTTGTTCATTTAAATATCTTGAAAAATAGAGACAAACCAAATTCATTAGCAGATGATCTCTGTCTCTGTGACACCTGAATGAGATTGAGAAAATAAAAATAAAAAAATCCTACTTTGTGCTCAACTGTTATTGGTTAATGTATGTGTATTATTGAACAAATTAAAAGGAATAAGGGCTTGTTTGATGATTCCTTGTTAATTGTTCTTCTTTAAGCTGAAATCTCTAATCTGGCCCTGTCTAAATGCGAGTTAGTAGCGAGTCAATGCGCATTATTGATCATAAATCATAATACAACTATTAAGAAAAATGTTCGGCCAGAAAACGATGATAGATTCGTGGACTGCTATGGCGACACGGTACTGCGAGTAATATGGCCAGGCCGCGGACTGAGCAACGGAAGGCTGTGGACATCTGCTCTGTCGGAATCAGTACCAAATCCGAGCTGTTTGTTACGCAGCACATTTCGGCAGCCAGCTCGTTATGTATGTCTTTTTTTCTGCCAATACAAACGATATTCAGTGAGCAGTAAGTGTAGGGTGACCGGAAACCGGAAACGATGCTGGTAAGTAAAGGAAAGCATGCATCAGGTAAAGAGAGACACTGAGCAGGAACTGACCATTTTCTTGAATCTTTATCATCCCCTTGATCATGAGATCAATCTGCATTGGCTAAATGAGGGTTCGTGGAGGAAGCACCTTCTTGAGAACTAGGACTAAGAAGGCTCGAAAACCCTTGTCCAAGCGAATTCCAAAACCGTGTTGGCAATGATGTCTGCAAACCATCGACACTTTGCGATGGTGGTTCGTACGAGTGAGCCAAAGCGGGATTCAGATTGGAAAATCTTAGGGCACCCAGTACTTGTTCAGGAAGCTCTGCTTCTGTTATATCCTCGATGACAAAAGCTAGGTCAACTGTCAGCAATGTTATGAAACCATATGCTAGATGAACTATTGCACTTGCAACCATGGATGACCCAATATCCACATCTACCTCCACAAAATTCTCATCTACTAGGTACTTACAGGAAAGGGCACGTCCGATGATGCATACAGCTTGCTCCCCGACAGCCTTTCTTACGATCCAAGGGCCTTTCACAACGTTGGCAATCAGCTTGAGCCTCGAATTCCTGAACCTGTCGTCTCCTTTCAAGAACTGGTCCATCAATGATCCTTCTGGAATTGGTTTAGGGCCAATGAAATAGGCCACTGCACTATTATTATCCTTGCTCGGGACTTGCAGATTGAAGGCCCAAATCAAAGGCTTATCACCATCAGGAAACTTATTGTCAATAACCTTCCTCACACGGCTGTTTGGATTATTGAGAACCTCGCTGATCTTTGTACTACCTTTCATCCAGTCAAAACCAAGAGGCTGTAGAAGATAATCTGCAGCAGGAACTTTGACCCGGGTTGTCAAGTAATCAGGACCTCTCACCATAAATGTATTTCCGGGTGGGGATGCCCAGCCATTTGAACAATATTCTGGATCAAGCAAAGGCACCGTTCCACCCGATTTTACTGCTTGTATCCATTCAGCCTCATTCGGATCAGTAGAGTTGGCCATGTGGTCCTGTTTCACGTGGATATATCAGATAACCATACAAGTGTTGACGGACAGAGTAAGAAGCATCCTTACAATATCTTCTAGAATTCGCTAAAAAATTCAAGATCCTAGCACGTTGTGCCCGCACGATAGGCCTGCTAAGTGACCCTTGAGAAACAAGAGAAACAGCTAAAACGACCAAGACAGATATATATCGCAACAAGTGAAGTGAAAAGACATGCTATCTTAAAGTTCCTCTAGCATTATTGCACACTACAGATTAAGATAAACTGATGGCCAATTGCAATTACAAGCATGAACCAAGTCTATCCCGAGATTCAATAAAGAGTTCCGACTTCTCGAAACCTACAATGGGTGATCAAGTGGAATGATGGCAAAGTGCATACAGCATAACAGTGTGCAGGTGCATACCCTGTTCGACATATGATACAACCAGACGAAGAGAATCTGAGACCTCAGTTAACAGCATTGAGAACCAACCTATAACAAGGTCAAGGGTCGTTTTCCTCGCCGCCACGAGGGGAGGTGATTCTACCACTGTGAAGTTGGCTCACACTCGCACTTACGAAACATCAATATCATACCTAAAAGAGAATTCTGCCTGCCCCATTTGCTAATCCTAAGGTTATAATGCTGATCATTAGCTTCACTACCAAACACAGTTTCCAATTTGAAGTAGATTGGACACAGAAGCTAAGTGATCATAGAAACTTGCACACAAGCAGATGGAGACAAGAAAATGCCAAATCACCAAGCTTTAACAAACGAGACAAAAGGTCACACACACCCTTTGAAATCGTCTCGGCTCGAAACTCGATTAGTCAGCATTGAACAGAATTCTCCAGAAACACAAAGCATCAAATACAAACAACATTTAATAATTATAACTGAAAGCTTGCATGGAGATATAGAATCCCGACCTTTTAAAGAAGCCAACCTCGGGAATCAACACTCTCAACGCTTCACAAAGCCAGTGTGACAATTATACAACCATTTATTCGTCTTCCTTCTTTAGATAGATAGCTCAGGGAATCAAGGTTACGTTGGAAAATTTCCAAGACCCAGATGAAGAGGTTGAAACTTGAGACTGAATTCTCCTCGAAAGCAGCTACCTTTATCCCTTCTTTTTCCCCGATTTTCCAACTTTGAATAATTTTCTTTTCCCTTTTCTCTCCCTCTTCCACGTCAACTGGGAAGTACAGAGAAACGAACAGTTCTGGCCCAATCGGAACTGCCGACTAGATCCCGTCACATTGGGGACAAATAAGTCTCCTTCATCGTCGGGATGACTGGTCGTCTGCCTTTTATAATCATTCAAAATAATAGTGTACATTAAAAATACATCATTTTTAATTTGAAACATTTCAATGATATATGTTTATATCTTAATTATTTAAACATCACTAACATTTGTTTCAAGATAAATTTACTCTGTACTCAACAATTAATTAATAGGATCATGTGAAGAATGACAAAGTTTGGTATAAATCGAAAGGAAATCGTCGAATTATATGATTGTTGCATATCCACTTGCAATAATAAGAAGTGGTGATTTCAAATGGTCACCCCTTTCTGGCTTGTTCCACAGTTTTCCAAGTGCAATGTGACAAAATTTGATTAATTGCTTGGTTAATATAACAATTAATAGGAAGGAATATTAACACCATTTCCAACAATAGGCAACCTAAACTGCAACCATCAAATTTGTTCATAAGAATTGCATGCTTTCCAACTTCCATCAAAAAAATGTTGCTATATCCACCACCTACTAGATAGCAGTGCAGATTTAGCTCCCAAGGAGGGTGTCCCATTGTTATTGCGGGAAAAACTACGAGAACGTTAAAAACGAACTTGAAAATTCGTGAATAATTTTCCGCTCCAACATTCATTGAGGAAAAGTGTAGAGTGGCATTAATGGAGAAGAGATCATGGTTCCATGGAGATGTGGATCTGCTCCACCATCCACTCTTACTTGTCCTGGCAATAGCCTTAGGCTTTGCTCTGATGGATCCCTTGCAGATGGGGCCAGTAGGAGGCCATGATTTCTAGCCTGTGACCCATGACATTGCGCCTTATAGGCAGGTCATCAGAAGCTGGCCTTGGGACAACAGGAGCCGGCTTGGCGATGGCAAGCTGGAGTTCGAGGACGAGATTTTCGGACCCGAGTCGCTCGAATTTGATGGCCTCAGACGCGGCCCTTATGCGGGATTGGCAGACGGGCGAATTGTCAGGTGGATGGGAGAGGGTGTTGGATGGGAAACGTTTGCAACTGTGACAGTGACTTGGTGAGTTGTACCTAAGACACTGCAAAATGTGAGTGTTTCGCTTCCGCTGATTCTAACATGTTTCTAATATCTATGGTTCTGTTTGGATTGCCTAACCAAAGTATGGTACTGCAAATTTGCTTCGAAAAGGTCGGAGAAAATCTGCGTGAAGGGCATGAACTCGACAACACCGAAGCAATGGAAGCACGAGAAGCGGTGTGGACTGGCCTCTAGGCCTCAGGTCTGACAAGAGAAGTGGGAATCTGTACATTGCAGATGCATATTACGGCCTTCTGGTTGTGGTCCTGAAGGCGGACTGGCTACTTCCCTGGCTACAAATGCAGGAGAGGATTCAATTCTCTTTGCCAATGACCTCGACATCCACGAAAATGGATCCGTGTTCTTCACAGACACCAGCAAAAGATACGACCAAGTATCAACCCGTTGTTCCAGGACCACGGTTCAGACATGTACTATCAACCAGTTGCATTTGGTTGGTATAATTAATTTCGGTGCCGGTTTAGAGCCTTAAGTTGAAATTGCAGGGACCATTTCTTCATACTATTGGAATGGGAAGCAACAGGCAGGCTTCTCGGATATGACCCTCCTACTAAGACAACTCATGTAGTACTGGAGGGATTGGCGTTCCCTAATGGAGTGCAGATATCGATAGACCAGAAATTCCTCCTCTTCGCCAAGACTACAAACTGCAGGCAATCCATCCATTCTAAGCCGCAAGGACAGTGCCATTGCGCGTTTCAGATTACACATCTTAAGCCGAATGCTGGATTAACTTGTGTCTGTTGGCAATGCTGCAGAGTAATGAAGTACTGGCTTGAGGGCTCGAAAGCCGGAGCGGTCGAGCTCTGCGCCAATCTGCCGGGGTTCCCAGACAACGTGAGGATCAACGACAGAGGTGAGTTCTGGGTCGCAATCGACCGAAAGTACTTGAGGACCCGAAAGGCGAGGTGATGAAGCTTGTCAGTGGAGTAAGGGAAGTGCAAGGGAAGCTCTGGATTGGGACTGTGGCTCATAACCCCATTGCAACCCTCGAGTGTCCTTAGTCCAGAGTGGTTAAATTGTTGGCAAGAAGCTCAAAAGAAAAGGAACGGGAACATGTACTTTCTACGAACCAATTTCTTTACCAGAATCATTGGCTTCATTATTTGTCCTTGTAACTGTTTTGCTTGGATCTGTCTGTCACTTCTCCGGACATTCTTGTGATCTCGAGTCACTCTTGGTTTCCTTCTTACAAGGTGTATGCATATCAGTGTCCTCTAGGAAGACGTCCATAAACACTGCTAACCATCGTTAGGAAAAAACTATTATCAATTCAAATCTCGATTAATAGATAAAATGATCCAAATATTAGGAAGATGAACCCAGCACGTCATTTCACTGACACTATCGTTGCCTAATCCCTTGCAGCTACACATATGGGCTCTGTATAATATACGCATACGATAAAAACCAGCAGCGTTTCTTCCTCCTCTAGACCATCTACTCATTTCAGGAAGAAAATAGAGACCACCAAGCTGTGAAGAGAACATGTGAGCTACAACAGAAACTATATCACATCACTAGAATGCACCAACTGCCTACAACGAATAGAAGGCTAATGTATCTAACCAATCTGGGGATGAACAAGAAGCAGAACAATTAAATCAATGGGGGTTGGTCATGAACAGGACGCACTGCAGAACAGATACCCTGCATATTCATCAGACAACGACTAAGACCCTCAAACTTTTGGTCCACTGACCGCTCTTTTTTCAATCTTGTGTTCCCTGCGAGTTGACATCTGATTGCAGATCTTTTAGGCTCGGAGAAGACATAGATCCTCTCATCTTCACGTCTTGTTGCTGCTGCTGTTCCTGCTGCTGCTGCATTTGCTGTTGTTGGAGCTGATGAAATTGATGCTGCTGAAATTGATGTTGCTGCTTCTGGGAATGAATTTGGAGCTGTTGAAATTGCTGTGCTGTTAATTGAGTGTGCATAGCATGGTTGTTGGGATAAAACTGCTGCCCCGCGCCATAGGAGGGAAAGTTCAACATAGGTCCACCGTTGGGCATAGCTTGACCAGTTACAACCTTCAGATGCTGGATTTCTTCTTTTAATGCGTCATTTAGCGCTACAATGAAGGAAAATGGCATCACTTACAATAAAAATAATGACAAGGAAGGAAAAAACTTAAATTATTACAGAAGACTGGAGATAAGATATGTGAAATAGTTCGACCATGGACCACTAGGTAACACCTGATTACTTTCCGTTTTATCACAAAGATATTATAATTTTAATGTTTACCGGGCATAAGGAAACAAGTGATGGACATCATGACAATCAAAATCAATTTATAACTGACACAAGACATAGGAGCATTCGGTGAATAAATAAGGTCTAGAAACCGTGGAAGTCAAGAGAGCACTGAGCAGGATACAAAAGACTATGCTATGTGTGAATAGAGATCTCACGTGAAACAAAAGAGTGATGGCCAGATTAAAAATTTCACAGGCACCAAGAAACAGAGAATCTAACTACATGAACAACATAGAAGTTAGAACAGAGGACAAGAGGAAGGCAAAAAGGATTGCTATATTTCGATAAAGGCAAATCATTACCATCTTGCAAGTAGACTTGTTGCTCCATCGTCTGCAACCGCAGCTTCAGTTCACTATTTTCAGATGTCAGCCCATTTGTATCCCTCTGCTCAATAAACAAAACAAACCAAAAGAAAGAATAACTCAACACTAAGTAACCGAAAGAACCACATATGGAGTTTGAACAGTATGAACCATGCAACAAAAACATGGACCATGGCACCATCTCTTCAACAATCATAGATGCAAATCATATGGCAGAACAGGCAACATGATGAGCAGAGACACATCACCTGAAGCAGGGTCAATTGAGCAGATAATGATGTTGCTTCTGTTTGTAGTGTCTGTACTTTACGCTCGAGTTCAGCAATGTAGCGCATCTTCCTTTCCTTTGACCTGGCGGCTGATTGCCTGTTCGCCCAGATCCTAATCCACCAGAACTTAACAAGTGAGATATCAATACTCACTATACATAAAGAAGCCATGATGCATCTGAATAGAGTAGATAGAAAGAAATTCAACGGAAAAAAGAATAGCAACCAAAGTTGGAATCCTAGTACAAGCACTCGGAAGCCACTTCCGGGAGGACAATCACTAAACAACAGTCATCGAACTTCCATGCAAACGGAAATCATTCAGCAGTTTTGCAATAACCAAAGCAACACATTGCAAGATATTAGCTTTCTCATGCAACAAATTCCGATTGCTTCTGCTCCCGCAAAAGTTCACATTCAAGATCCCAACAGATTGTAATATCAATGTCAACAAGCATAGATGTATACCTCTTGGCGCGCTTGGGATCAACAAGAGCGAGCTCGGCGAGCTTAGCAGCTGACATAGCCTTCTTAGCATCGGCAGCGGAAGCATCATCAGACCCGGACATGAGCATCTCCGGCTTAATGCTCGTCGACCCATCCATTGACTGGGAATGCTGGTGCCTCACCCGACTAGGCCTCTCTCCGTAAAAATCGCCACCCTGTCCCGGGCCCACATGGCCGCCACCCCCCACATGATTCGAGCTCTCCCCGAGCTGGAACCCAGAGGTAGCCGAGGAGGAAACCGAATTGAACTTGTCCATGTCAAGGTACATCGAGAAGAGGTCCTCCTCGGTCTCGTCGGAGAAGGAGGGCCCGTCCATCCCGCCGGCGCCAACGACACCCAGATCGCTATCGAAGCTGAGGTCGTCGGGGAGGGTGAGGATCTCGGAATGTGCCCGCCGGTGACCCAGCTTCTTCAGCGGGTTGTCTGGCATCCGGCTGATGTCGTGACTGAACCCAAAGGGATCAGAGGTGAGGGGCGGCGGCTCCGCCTTCACGGCAAAAGGCCCGGGGGAGAACCGGCCGGACGGGGGCGGCAATCCCCCGCCGGCGCCGGCGTGGCTAGGGGACTTCTCCATTTCGAATTATGTTTCCCTAGGGCTAAAAATGGGGGAGAACTTCCAGAACCTCAAATATTGTAATGATAGCGACCGGGGAAGAGAGGATCTAAAAAAATAGAACTTGAAAAAATTTGAGAACAGAAAAGAGGGGGAAATTGGGGATTTAGGGTAAGGCCGGAACCCTAGCCAAGAGAGAGAGATTTGATAGTATTGAGTGTAAGTACTGATAAAGAATATATGCGAGGAAGGGGGAAGGTTCGATGGGAAGTTATTTATTACATGGAACCGTCGCTTATTGTCTTTCCCCTTTCTTGTCTTTATTATTTATTTCCTACTATATATATTTTTTGGTTAAATTTCCTACTATATATTTGGGGAAATCAATGAGGATCAGGTCAAGATTTTTGTTTCACCATGTCATGGAAATGGATCCTTGCCGTAATTTTGCAATGGCTAGTAAATATGATTACCTAATCAAACTTATAAATGAGCTATGTTTGGTTGGTTGATGTAGTCGATGTTTTTTAACTTTTGTTATTTTAAGGGTTTTTTTTTGTCAAGAAGTCCACCAGGTCATTTGTATGGAGTACCTAAAATGTTGTTGATGCTTTTTATATTTATAATACTTAAAGTCAATATTTTTTTAATAAATTGAATATCTAGTAAAATTGGTAATTTAGTTGGAAGTTGTTATGTATGTTTTTGCTCGAATTTCTTCTACGAGTGGCTTAGCCGGTTCAAATAAGGGAACGGTAACAAATTTTTGCACCAAGGTAAAATAAGCATCGAAGTGCTCAAACATCACTAAACAATGGTTAAGCATTTTTTATAATTAAACAATAGATAAATAAACCCACCAAAACGCATAGAGTATCCAAATTATGAGGGACCACCGCCGTCCGTGGAATACACGTGCCGTCTCGATTGACCAGACGACTCTCATCCCGATTTCCACGTGCCACTTGTGTCCGGATGATCACTTCAATTCATTTTTTTTAATTTATGTCGTGTTGCGTGACGTTTACGACACTTCCCTACTAAACTACAGACTTTTCTCACGACTCAAAAAAGCTTTTAGACCATCCACGTTCATGACTTTTTCTTGCCCTTGACCTTGCCATGTGCCACATTGATGGGGGCAAAACTCGCCCCCCAAACCCTCGCCCTCGCCCTTCTTTTTTTTTAAAATATTTTTTTATCTAGTTAATTATACTTGATACAATATTATTCGTATAAATAAATTTTTTAGATATTATTTATGTGGTTAAAAAAATTGAGGGTCACGTGTAATTTTTTTGTTTCATAAAACTATCTACTTAGTTACACTTGACACAATATTATTCGTACAAATAGATTTTTTGGATATAATTTGTGTGGTTAAAATAATTTAGAATTATCTGTGATAAAAAATAATTATAATTTATATGAAAATTTTCATTAAGTAATAATTGGATTATAATTTATATTTTTTTGGATATTATTCGTACAAATAAGTTATAATTTATATGAAAATTTTCGGATATTATTCGTACAAATAAGTTATAATTTATATGAAAATTTCCAATTTAGATAAAATTTGAATGAGAGAGAAATTAATTGTTTATCCTGTGACCTAAGTCGGGACAGGTTGTGAATGTGAGTAGAATAAGAGATAATTGGGTTGTGCTGATGTAGATGAGAGAAAAATTAATTGTTTATTCTGTGACCTAGGTTGGGGCAGGTTGCGGATGCTGATGGTCTTAGGGTCCGGGGACCCTTAAATTACACTTCCCTGACCAGAAAGGTTGCAGTTGGAAAACATATGGTCAAAATAAAAGCATGGAAACGTTTGATAATTTAACGAAAATTTTGAGTTTGAACACTTCGGTGCAAAAATTTTGTTGAATCCTTTAAAAAGTTGGATCCTAGTTTTAACTTATCCTATCGACCAAGATCTGACAAAAAAAGTTAAATTTTGATCAAGATCCGACTTTTTAAGTCGAATGTTAGATTCGACTAAAAAAGTCGGATCTTGATTCAACATCCAACTTTTTCGATCGTCCGTTCCACCTGGACATCGCATCCACAATACTTGAAAATCAAACA